>JAOXJM010000005.1:5287493-5333957 GCA_026413425.1 Tringa solitaria | reverse complement strand
GGGATGGGGCAGCCACAGCTTCTCTGGGCAACCTGGGCCAGGCTCTCACCACTCTTACAGGAAAGAATTTCTTCCTGATATCCAATCTAAATCTCCCCTCTCTCAGGGTAAAACCATTACTCCTCATCTTATCACTACACTCCCTGACAAAGTGTCCCTCCCCATCTCTCCCAGAGCCCCCTTCAGGTACTGGAAGGCTGCTATAAGGTCTCACTGGAGCCTTTTCTTCTCCAGGCTGAACAACCCCAACTCTCACACCCTGTCTTTATAGGAGAGGTGTTCAGTGGGAGGGTCATCAGGGAAATATTTCCTTTGGGTGCTGGTTGCACCCTACAGAAGGGAGACGCAGGTCCATGCGGGACTGGGAGAGATGCAATGAGCACCAGGACCCCTCTCTCTTGCTGGTCCCTGCCTCTCTCCTCCTGCTTTAGAGTCACACCATGAGCGAGCTGACCATAGCTTTCCCTTTGGCAGGATGCCTTACTGGAGGAGTTATTCTTGCCCACGATCCGTGAGGAGATACCAGCTCAGATGAATGGTGAGAGGCCAGGAGTTCTGCAGTGGTGCTGCCACACAGGACACACAGCGAGGACAAAGGCAGCACCCAGATGGCAACTTTCCCTCTTTTTTTTTTTTTCCCTAGTGGTCCTGAGTGAAGGTGTATTCCTGCCCCACATCTCCAGCTTCACCTACACTGACGTCAACGTCGTGATTCACAAGGTAAGAAATAAGATATTTAAATTGCTCCCTGCTATGTTTGATTTAAAGGGAATCCAGGAGCAACGCTTACCTCCCAGTTCCAGAATAAATCAGAGCCCACTCCTCTAGCCCTGTTAAACCACAGAAACAAGTTTCATTGCTTTAAATAGGCATTGTTCCTCTCTAGCCCCCCTAACATGAGCAACAGCTGTGTTGGAGGGGCCATCGGCCTGTGAGGAGCCCCGTCCAGGCTAATGAGAGCCACACAGGGACCTTGCTCATCCTTCCTTCCTCCCCTTGCTTAGGACTACGTCTTGATCCCCTGCAACCTCAAGCTGCAGGTGAGGCCTGGAGAGCAGATCACCATGAGCTGAAGTCTGGTGTCCGGAGTAAAACAGTGGCAAAATTGTTCTGTTGACTCTTAAATCATACTTTGTGTTTTGTCACTGCTTGAAATGTTGAAAAATCTTCTTTCTTGCCTTACTAAACCAGCGCTGTCTCAGATTTAGGATAACAACAGCATTGCACTAGCGACTCTCTCTTCCAGTCCTGCTCTTGGTATTTTTGTTGCACAAAAAGGACGGATTGTTACCATGTTACACACTTCAATTAAACATTTTTCTTTCATACAGCATTTTCTGGTGTGACTATTGATTTTTTTTCCCCCTCAATGTTTTGTACCTAAAGACAGATGGATATTTTCTTGCTAAGAACCGGTACCAGTACAGATGTCCAGACCTTACATTTAATTATGGGAGCATGAAAATTCCATTAATTTATAAGGATGCAAAGCAGCCCCATGCCTCTCAGCTGCAGAACGACATGGCCCCTATCAACAAGAGATCTTTCATCTTCTTTTCCTCTGTTTCTGTGTTACTATGGGAACATTCCAGCTGGTGGTATTCCCTGGGTCAGAAAGAAGGGGAAAAAAAATCCAGTCTGCACAATAGTTTCTAATTTTAAACTCGAAGGCAGCTATTTTCAAAACTATACTTCTGACAAGGCCCATCACAGAGAAACTGCTGCGTGAAAGGTGACTGCATGGGTATGGACAGTGCCGTGTGGTGGCTCAACAAGCGCCCACCACATTTGTCAATATTGGAATGCTCTTTCCTACTGACCGAACACACCTCCACGCTCAAGAGTTTGTTCAGCAAACTAAAGCGGGGAGGAAAAACCCCACAACAGACTTGAGGGTCCAGAACAGAAGGGTGGGCTGCTAATGGAGCTCCTAAGGCCACCCGAGATGCTCCATCGCTGGGTGCTGTTGGCGGCTGCTTCCGGACAGGGCGAGCGCATCGCTGTGCCGATGCCCAGGAGGAGCACCATCACCACCACCTGCTCTGCTCTCACATAAGCTCTGCAACGGTGATTCCCAAGAAAGTATATTAATTACCTATACATCTGCTTTCACTTGCAACAGCTATACTCATCATTTCCAGCCCCTGGAGCTGCTGAAAAGCACTTCAAAAACCTCATATTTCTGAAACTCAGAAATAGGAAAGCAAACAAAACAAGCCAAGTTGATTTATTATAAGGAGTAAAAAACCCTGAAGGTTTATATACCCAGCTTAGGGACCTGACTAATGATTTTAATGGCCAAAGTTGGCAATAGTGGGAACTGCTCCTAATAAAAGCTTCCTGGTAGAGCTGCAACCATTATTCTTTGACTAATATATCTTAAAGCCAGTTTCCCAAAAGGAATAAGCTAAAGTAGTAAAAAGATGAATTTATTTGCCGGTGGATATTCTGGCTTTAGGCTCTACTGCTCTGCATCTCCAGCGTAGGGTTTGGGTCACAGGAGCTGCACAGCCCGACTCCCAGCCCCACACGTCCTACCTGGGACCAGCAACAGGTTCAGGGACAGAACTGGCTTATGCTGGAGAACTGGGTCTTCTGCTGCTCCCTCCTGTCATCCGATTTACTGAGCTCCCACAGCACAGCCACATCTGCAGGAGATGGCCAGTGTTGTCCCCAGCAGCCACTTAGGGTTCACCTGGGAAAAGAAATGCTGAAAAAAAGGTGTTTGTATTAGAGGTTTTAAGTTTTTCTGGCATAAACCAAATCCATCGTTTCCCTGGGCAGTATTCCAGGGTCCCACAGGACGCACAGCTTCCCTTGCTGGAGCAGGACATGGCAGCCAGATGGTTCAAACGCTGGAGAAAGAGAGACTGGGCCCCTTTGCCAGACCCTGTGGAGCAGCAGTGGGATGAGGCTTTACCAGGATGTTCCTGGGGCAAGGGCTGGAGAGCCCACAGTCCCATGCACAGCCTGGGCAGAGCAGGCAGCCCATCGCATCCCACTCCCACTGCTCACCCATAAAAAGATTTTCCAGCATGTGGAGGTGCCAGTATGCTGGAAAATGAGTATTTGGTGGTTTGTCCCGGTTCCTGTGAATTCTGACATGCAGTTTCCTGCTTTGGGTTTACTCCTGATCCCACCAGCAATTCAGAGCACTAGATTTACAAGTTGCAGAAGTAACGAGTTACACCGAGGAGATGCTGCCCTTTGCTTTTGAAAAGTTCCTCTGCTCCTTCCCTCTCAGCCCCGCACGATAAACAACATGACAGAGCCCAGGGGGGAAAGCCGTTTCCAGATGCACAAGATGACTTTTCCACTTTTCTGTGATCCCAAGCCCATGCAGTCCCTGCCCTGGCTCTGCGAGACAGAGAGCTCCCCAGTTACGCTCTTCCCTCTGTTTTTTCCTTCTCAGGTCAAACAGACCCCTGGCACAGTGTCGGATCACAGATTACTCCGTGGTGTGCCAGCAAAATTAATCCCCCCCCCCAGCAAAGCAGAACACACACAGAAGTGCTGGCCAAAAGCATGTGCGACAAAAGCTGCTAAACTTTACTTACCATAAAAAACGTATTTGCTCAGGAAACAGAACAAAACCTTGTACAAACAGAGCCCGTTATGCCAACCTGCGGGCAGAAAGGGTCAATGGAGAAGCCAAGCCCCATCAATCTGGTAACCCTGAGATGGCACAAAGCAGCTGCCAGCGCACGTCTGTGGGGCTGCTCGTCCTGCCCATTGGGCAACGGGGCCCCCCAAAACCCCACAGAGTATGAACAGAGGGGTCTGAAGGTTCCTCCTGCTAAGCATGGCCCGATGGTCCACAACGTTGCCTTGTGTTCACACCTCACTTCACAGAAACTCAGAAACATGGTTTAGCTGGGGCTGCCCATAGTGGGGAGTCCCATCCCCGTGCAGGAGCATCATTTCTGTCTGGGGACAGGGCAAGGTCCATGTTACCAGCATCTGAATGGCCCTTGGAGAGCACAGTTCCACCAGCACCATCAGCCTGCACGGTGCTGGGAACCTAAGGACCCATTCAGACTCACTGAAACACCATCTTCAGTGTTACCGTGTACTTCAACCCACCCAAAACCCTCCTGTTGTGACACAAGAGATGCCAGCCCATGCGATGATGGTGCACGACACCATTTGGAACAGCATGGGACAGCTATGGGCAGGTTGCATGAACCAGGACTGCTGTAGGGTCCAGCGCCTCCTCTGCTGCATTCGGTGATTCCTCTGCAACATCTCGCTGTGATGCTGGACCCGGCAGATACTGAACTGTTCTTACCTTTAGGGAGAAATGCAGAACAGGAGATTGCCCCTGTCCTTTACCTGATTGGTGCCAGACTTCTTCCATGCATCACCCATGCTTTAGCAGCGTCATACTGCCATTAGCTCTGGGGACACTAGCAATAAATAACACACTAGTAACAATGTCTAGTGCTGGGAAAAACAGGTGTTTCAGGGGCCATTTAAGACCTCAGATGTATTTGGTTTTTTACCAGGAATCACTTGTTTTTCTGAAATCAAAAATGCCTGAGTTCTTTTCCCTGGGTGTTGTGGTTTAACCCCAGCCGGCGGCTAGAACCACCCAGCTGCTCGCCCCCCTCCTCCACCCCACAGTTGAGATGAGGGAGAGAATCAGAAGAGTAAAAGTGAGGAAAAACTGGTGAGTAGAGAGAGACATGGCTTAACAGGTAGAGCAAAAGCCACAGACAAACAAAGCAAACTGAGGAGTTAATTCACTGCTCCCCACCTTCAGGCAGGTTCTCAGCCATCCCCAGGACAGCCAGGCTCCATCATGTGTAACAATTACTTGGGAAGACAAACGCCATCACTCTGAATGCCTCCCCCCCTTCCTCCTTCTTCCCCCAGCTTTATATACTGAGCATGACATTATATGGTATGGAATATCCCCTGGGTCAGTTGGGGTCAGCTGTCCTGGCTGTGTCCCCTCCCAACTTCTTGTGTCCCCCAGCCTGCTCGCTGCTGGGTTGGTGTGAGAAGCAGAAAAGGCCTTGAAAGCTTAGCAACAACCAAAACCATTAGTGAACTATCAACAGTATTTCTCATCCCAGGTCCACACCACAGCACTACAGCAGTTGATGGTAAGGAAGTTAACTCCATCCCAGCTGAAACCATGACACTGGGACATACTGAGACCAACTGACGGTTCTATCAGCAGACATGGACTATTGCAGACAGATGGGTGTGCTCCAATGTTATCATACTTCTCAATTTTCTGGTAATGAGGTTTCCCTTCAGATTCTATTAGGAAATGCGTTGTGGCCTTTGGAAATTCAATTTCATTCTGATTTCTGCTTGTGGACTGGCATTTGGTCATCAGGTTACCCTTGCCAAGAGTAGCCACTGAATATCCAAGTGGTTTTTTTTTTTCCTCTGAAGTTTGAATGGAAAAAGTTTTCAAACCAAACCCCAAAATATCAGTTGTCTCAAAGGAACCAGATCCCACAGCAGGAGGCAAGGACAGATACTCTCCCTGAGAAGCACCAGAAACCAGAACCTTGTTCCAAGCACTAAAGATGTAGGATTGTTTATTAAAAGAGTTAAATGACAGATGTGTCCTGAGATCCCGCTCAGCGCTTCACACCCTTGTGAACGTGGATGGTGACATTTACTCTGAAAGCCATATACAACAAGTTCACTTTTCCATTATGTCAAGAACAATTTTCCCTCAGAAGAAATTTAACAATTCCAATGCAGCATCGCACGCAACTGTTATAACTGTGACCCCAAAATCATGCTAATTTCTCTAAATAAATATTTGTACACAGAGCTGCCTAACAGGTGTTGGCTTATGCAGGTATCTTAGTACTCACACGAGCCAATTAACTTTGAAGTGTCTTAAATGTTATCAAGAATCTTGAATCAAGTTTAGAAAAGAAAAGTAGATAATGCTGGTCTCGGTGCTCCATCCTCGTTGGGTCTCTCTTGCTCTTTTTCTGCCCAGAAAGACCTCTCTGTGCCTTGAGCTCCTCGGCTCACACGAGAATCACCAACAGGCCCTGAAGAAGTGCAAGGAATGACACATCCATGTTATTTCCCGACTTTGAGGGATGCTGGGTCACAACAGCTTGTCAGCAACACACAGCAAACAGCAAACCCTCTTGCAAAAAAAAACCTGGTGTTAAGTTTGTAGTAAGGAGGGCACGGTACCCTTTGGGATGTGTCAGAGAATATCCCAGCCCCTCTGGGACATCTCCAGGATGCACAGGGCTAGAATTTGGCGCAATTCAAGACACTCTGAACAGTGCCACTCAAAAGGGCTTTGCCAGACCCCCTGGACCCACATCAGAGCTGCTCTGGCTGGGTTCTGCAGGAAGGAAAGGCAGCCTGGAGGGGGGAAACCAGGAGCATTGCTCACTGCGTACCTGATCTGATAAAATTCATGGGCATGAAGTACTCAGGCAGCACTTTCTGACCTGGAAGTCAGACAGAGCAACCCTTTTCTGGCCTTTCAAGGTTTAAAGTCTATGGCTCTTGCACACTAATCCACCACTGGCAGGGTCCTGTTACAGGAGCCAGATGCTAGAAACAGCCCCAGTGACCTGCCCTGCAGGAGAAAATAGCCTTTCTGAACACTCACCTTTAATATCTGAACATTCACCTTTATTAAGGGAATGCCCAGCACGTTTGGCAGAGGGATCCCGATGCCCAGAGCACCTGCAGGGGACAGACAGGTCCTTAGACACCAGTAGAGGGGTGAGCCCAGCTCCCACCCCACAACAAAGCTGCTCCCAGAGAGGGGAGCAGAGCTGCTCAAGAGGCATGGATGCACCATCACTGCTCACGATGCTTCCCTTAGGTTCTCTGCCACTCGTTGTTGCCAGGGCCCTTAGGACTGAAGCTAGGGTGGATAGTGTAAGAATAAGGTTGGGATTTTTTGACTAGAGCCTCAAAATGGGGACTGCAGAACTTTAATCATTCCAACTCTTCTGTTACAGCTTTCAGTCATGCACACGTATCATGGAATCACAGAATGATCAGGGTTGGAAGGGACCTCTGGAGATCATCTAGTCCAACCCCCCTGCCAGAGCAGGGTCACCCAGAGCAGGTTACACAGGAACATGTCGAGGTGGGTGTTGAATGTCTCCATGGAAGGAGACCCCACCACCTCTCTGGGCAGCCTATTCCAGCACCCTCAAGTAAAAAAGTTCCTCCTCATGTTTAGTTGGAACTTCCTATGTTCAAGTTTGTGCCCTTTACCTCTTGTCCTGTCACCGGGCACCACTGAAAAAGGACTAGCCCCATCCCCCTGACATCCCTCTCCCCTCCTCAGCCAAAGCACTGCCAATGTCACAGCTATCCTGGTCACCTTACCGTTGAGAAGGGGCAGAAAGGTTTCCGTCAGCAGACTGCTGCAGTGTGGCTTCAGGTTGGAGATCTGAACCAGAGAAGGAACACGTGCATGAGAGGGGCTGCTGGGCACACGCCAGCAGCAAGCACAGCCCAGCCCCAGCCCCACAGCCAGTCCCGGGGATTGGAAATCACTTCCCACTGACACAGTGAAAGAACAAATAGACCCTCTTTTCTCTAAAGCATATCTGCTTTTCTTCCTAGATTTGCATTTGGTGCTTCCTTTGGGAAAACCTTCTACCAGGCAAAACTCCTGCTGGAGCTTACAAGCTTTGCCCAAAGCAGGGGTGAATAAACAAGCAGAGTTCAGGCTTTACATTTGCATTATTAGAAAAGGCAGAAGGGGAAAAAAAAAAAAAAAAGGCGGGGGGGGTGGCGCAAAAGAAGAATTGTTATGACCTACAAAGTAGAGCAGCTAACAACTAAGGCCATCAGGAGATGTGATCCATCACAGCCAGGATGCCTTAAAGCATCACACAGCGACCACGTGTCTCCCTCCTTCCCCAGAGCCACCGGGCACACACCCCACACCGCCTGGGCTGGTACCAGAGACTTACACTGCTGATGCCAACGTCAGAAGACTCCAAGGAGAGGGAAGTGCTGCAGGGAAAGGAAAGCAAACATCACGTCAGATGCCAAGAGCCCACAGATCCCTGTTGTGAGACCCCTGAACACCTCCTAGAGCAGCGTTATTTAGCCCATGGTCAAGGGATCCCTGTGAGGCATCATTGGAGGGGGGCATCCATAAAGGATTCACTTTATTGTAACACGGAAAGCAGACACTGCCACACTTGCAAGAGAGAAATAAAATAGGAAAATAAAAGCTTAACTTAATTTTTGCTTTTAAATGAAGCAGCAACAGGGCACACACTAGCTCCCTTCCCTCTCCCATACCCAGGTAGTTGTTCACCTTAGGAAAGGCATCAGCTCCTGTTTTGCTGAGAGCAGAGCTTCTAGAAAAAGCATCCAGTCTGGATTTAAAGATCATGAGCTCCGGAGAATTTGCTACAGCTCCTAATCTGTCATTGCAATCACACAACTATCTCCATAGCTAAAACTTATGCTTTATTTCCACTTTGAATTTCTCTTTTCTTCTTCTACTGAATCCTGTTATATCTTTGTCTATTGAATTAAAAGCCCTTTGATGCATTTCTATTCTCTGTATCGCTGGCATACAAGCTATGCCAATGTTGCTTCTAAATCTAGCTCTTTGACAAGCTAAATGGCTTCAAATCCTCAAACCTCACACTGTAAGAAATGCTTTCCAATCTTTAATCATACCTTGACTGGCATTAATGACAGTACTTTCCTTTACTCCTTTATCATTCATGTCCAATCTCAGACATTTCAAACTACTGCCCAGGATGAAAGTCAAGCTGACAGTCTTACAATTATTCAGATTAACTAATTTCTCCTTGTTAAAAAACTGACACAGATTTTTCCTCCGGTCTCCTAAAACTTTCCAGCTGCTCTAATGTTTCCCTGAAAGTCAGCAATACCTGCCCACCTCCTGCCACCACTCAGGTATGAAATTCTCACATCCAGGAAATGAAACATCTGTTTTACAGATGCTGGAAAACATTTCAGGTTCGTGGCCTCAGAGCTAGCGTTGCAACTCAGAGAATGTCACCAGTCTGTAGGAGGGCCCAGCTTTGTCACAGCCCTGTCTGTGCAACACTCCCGTCCCCTCTGCTGTAGGTCAGGTGGCTCCAGCAGCTCTGTGTCACCAAGGGACACGCTGTTACAGCACTTGGAGCATCCCTGAGGAGTTGCAGCCCTCATCATAGAATCGTTTTGTTTGGAAGAGACACTTAAGGTCATCACATCCAACCATTAACCCAACACTGCCATGTTACCACTAAACCACGTCTCTCAGCACCACGTCTACCTGTCCTTTAAATACCTCCAGGGATAGTGACTCCACCACTTCCATGGGCAGCCTGTTCCAATGCTTGATAACCCTTTTGGTGAGGAAGTTTTTCCTAATATCCAATCTAAACCTCCCCTGCCGCAACTTGAGGCTGTTTCCTCTTGTCCCACCACCTGTGACTTGGGATAAGAGACTGACCCCCACCTCTCCACACCCTCCCTTCAGGGAGTTGTAGAGAATGAGAAGGTCTCCCCTCAGCCTCCTTTTCTCCAGGCTGAACACCCCCAGCTCCCTCAGCCTCTCCTCATAAGATTTGTGCTCCAGAACTCCCACCAGCTTCGTAGCCCTTCCTGCTGTCCTGCTCTTCTGGCCTCTGCTTCCCAGAAAACTGAACCTGCACCCTGAGCTCCAGGGAAGTCGGAGTTTCCCAGCACAGTTGAACACCCCAGGGTGTCTCAGGGGACTGAGAGACTGGGGTGCTGCAGCAGGCTTTGCTTCAATCCCCCCACTACAGCCCCTGTGGGGACAGCCTACCTGCCCAGGGACAACCCCAGCACCAGTCTGCCTCCGGCAATTGACACGAGGGCGTTTAGACCGAGGTCCTGCAAGTACACAGGGAGAGGATCAGCCCAGGAAGACGTCCCCATCCCAGCTGCCAGTCACTCAGCTGGCTGCACACTTCACCAGTTTGAGGTCTTTACATCCACACTTACGGCCTTCAACAGCAGGAGGTTGAGGATGGATCCATCTAAACGCTCAACAAACAGCTGAATCATGACCGAAAGCTCAATGGTGGCTTTGTTTTCTTCCAAGAGGATAAGCGGGTTCCCAGACAACGTTATCTTAATGACCAGAGGACTGGTCCCATGGCAGGTGGAGCACTGTGGGAATCGGGGACACATGGAGGTGGCTACCCACAGTCCACTCACTGGCCAGACAAGGGACCGGCAGTCCTCTGGTGGACTCTCCCAGCCCCATAACTCTGTAGGGCCTCCCCTAAGGTCACACAGACCTTGGACAAGCCAAATTTACAGAGCAAATAGGTCCGGCAGCACAGGTCAGCACTCCATGCTGCAGGCAGTAGGGGGCTGAGGAAGCAGTGGACACTAAGGGGACTGTGGCTGTAAGAGGGTGCCCATGGTCCCCGGGAAACAGGAGATGCCAGGCATTTATCATCTCTGTCAATAGCTATGAGCTGCCAGAGAAGATGTTAGGGAGTGGTAGGAGGTTGGCTACAGCTGATGGCCCACAGGAGAGCGGGCACCACACAGAAGCTGCCAAGGGCTGGGCATCAAACCTCTGGTCCCTCCACCTGCTTCCCATCAGCCGGTCGGGCAGCAGGGCAGCCTCGAGCTATGCTAGCATGGCTCGGCCATGGCGTGTGCTCAGCATGGCCAAGAGGAGGGGAGCAGAAGACGGGAGACCTTTGGCAGCAACATGCCAGCATGTCCAGGTGCACCACTTGGATGGCCTCAAGGTTTACACAAACCCTCAGGCCAGCAAAAGTTACTCACCCCACCAGGAGCAAGGGTTGTGATGGCTTCTTGCAGACGGCTGGCACCAGAGAACTGTTGGAACAGAAGCACAGGCAGCCCCAGTGAGCACTCCAGCTGATTTCAACAACAGCCGTCCTGCCAGCGCCACCCCTCTCCCACTTGTGTCCCTGTTCCCACTCCTGTGGCTGGTCCTCAGGCCCTCATTCACTCAGTGTCCCCAGCAAAGCCCTGGGCATCTCAGTCACACACAGACCTACTTTACAGCAGCAGCCTGAGCCCTCTGCCATCTCCATTGCTCCCCAGCTGCCTGGGCGATTCCTGATGAGTCATTAAGGTGAGAGCAACCAGCAGTGGAAGGAGATGTAACAAAGAGGCTTTCAACATTTGCCAGCGTAAAGACCCCTAGTATTTCCCAGTGGAAATACAGAAGATGCATACGCCTAGAGAAGTGCATTGCGTAAATGAAATTGCTTTTCTCAGAGACATTTTGCAGACTCCTGGAAACGGATTACAGACCTCCAGGAGTCCACGGCATGACCAGTACACAACCAGTTTCAACAGGCATCTCTGGGGGTGCCCATACAGAAACAAGAAGGGCTGATCACTGCACGTGCCATTATGGTTTTATAAAAAGAGCAGTAAGGAGGCAGCGCTGGGTCTTGAGCATCTGCAAGTGAGAAATGCACACACAGACCCACAGCCTGCTCCCCGAGCTGAGGTGAGGTCAGGCTGACACGTGTCCCTTGCCACCTCCCCTGGCATGAAACACAGGTGCTGCCACACTCACGACTTCTGGCGAGCAGGGGAAGGTCTGTGGCGGGATCTGGATGAGGAGGGACAGGACCGCATTGAGAAAGCTCTGGCGCAGTCCCAAGACCAGAAGCTTGTCCAGCAGCGGAGGTAAAGCAGAGGCGGACGAGTCATGGGGGATGATGCTGCCTCCCACCTGCTTCACCGCACCCTGCAAAGAGAGGTGACAGGGACAGTAAAGTGACCCTTCAAAGCCACGAGGCATGCCCAGACCCTGGGGACAGAGAGTGCGGGGTCTGTGCCAGCTGAAACAGCCCTGCTCTCGCCAGCAGCTTAGGGACAGCATTGGACTCGGAGCAATTCCCTTTATACCTAATAGACAAAAGGAGCTGATAAGGGCCAGGGGGCAGAACTGAGGCTTTCTTAGTTAATAAGACGCTTTGTCCAAATCACAACTCGCTGCCTCAGTTCATCCTCGGGATTTCACTCCAAGAGCAAACGAGTGGCGAAGGCGCTGCCAGCCCGGTGGTCCCAGCCCTGCCTTCCCTCCCGCCAGCACCCAGCCAGGCGTGAGCCACCCTCAGACCCCACAACAAACTTGCACTGACACCATCTACTTGCCAAGGAGACCAGTTCTGACCATCTGAGGGGCAAAGACTAATCCCAATGTAGTTCCTGCACCAAAACAAGTGCATCAGCACTGATCATACAGACTGCAGTTTTTGTTATTAGCCCTTGCTCCTCTTTATTATGTCCCAGTTGCTTCTCTTTTATTTAAGCTCTCCTCTTTGAAAGTACTGTTTGGTTTTTGTTGTTTTTTTTTTTTTCCCCTGATGAGACAGAAGTAAAAAAATACATCCATTAGCTTGGTTTAGCATTCACCCACCATAGAGACCGAATAGCGAAGGCAAAAAGCAGTGACACCCGCTCTGCAGCCAGGACGAAGGAGAGGATGAAAACTGCTTGTCCCACCAGTTACAAAGAGCAGACATGCAGTCTCAGGATAAGTTTGCAAACAGAGAAAAAGAAGAAAAGCACACACACTCACTTAGTGGGGAGTTGAATAAGGATCTAAATATTTAGCTAGCATCTCCAGAACAAGTCATTAGCCCAGCTCCTCCATGCGGTTGTCCTGGAAGAAGACAGCTGCTCCCATGGGATGAGGTGAGCAGTCTGAAAGTCATCACACCGCAGTCACTCTCAGAGGGTACCTCATTACTCAGCGTTAACTTACATCTAAATCCAACCCAAGGAACAAGCCAGAGGTAAACGGGAGGCTGGCCAGCTGGTAGTGAATTGTTCCTGCTGTTCCAACTGGGATCACCGCTTCACAGAGACAAAAAAAAAAAAAAAAAAAAAAAAAAGATCATTACAACATCAGGAAATAAGCAGCAACACAAACTCCTCCTCTGATCCCACAGGCCCCCAGCCAGACCTCACACCCACAAACCAGGTCCCAAGCATTCACTTCAGTTCCCTGGGATGCTCACTGCTACTCAAAACGACCAAAACATCCCCAAATTCAGCCTTGTGGGACCTGCTTTTAGAATATAACCCCAAAAAAGCATCAAATATCTAAAATAAATCCAAGGGTGATGTATAGAAATGGCATAAGGAGGGCCAAGGTGTGAGCAGTTTACTTGGACTGCTGGGGTGTGAATTCAAGGTTCAAAAACAGCCCTGAAGAGGTGCAGCTCCCCCAAGATGGACTCCTCACTGAGGGACTAGACGTGGGGATGGCATTTCCCACCGCGGGACTGCAGGGAATGCAGGGAAGCAGCACCTGATCCTCCAAAGGAAACGTACCGTTGAGAGTGCCCATGAGCTGGATGTTCACAAGGTTGATGACAATATCAACTACTGGACACAGCTGCAACACAAAGCAGAAATGCAACTGCTTGAACCCCCTCGCCAACCCCCTGTAGTCCCATCAGACCCACGCTCCTTTTCATCTAAATCCCCAGGGAAAAAAAGCGCTGCGTAGCATTAGGCAGCAGCTGGGATGGTGTGAAGGACTCGGGGGCAGTGGAGCATCCCTGGAGCTGTGGTACCACACCAAAGGGGACTGCTTTGATCTGGGGAATATTTCAGGCATCGCTCTGCAGGCAGAAACAAGTCGGGAGGAGCCAGGTTGGCCATGGCCATCCCTGTGGAGCGATGCGTGCCAGTGATGTGGGAAAGCAGCACAGCAAGACGGTGCAGCTGGCTGTGACCTCAGAACGTGTTGTTCCTGATATTTCTGTGTTTCAGCTATGAAAGTAGGGCCATCTTCAGGCTTACCAAACCGGGCAGAGTTGCTCTCAGCTGGTTAAGCACTATATCATTTACTGATAGGGACAGTAAGCTGGAAAGGAAAGAAAAAAAAAATTCCAATCACTACAAACGCAGCTCCAGGACAGGAGACCAAAGGATGTCCAGCCTTCATTTTATACACCACTACATCCCTAGTCATCCCTTCAGGGACACTGCTGCAGCCAGTGCTGCCAAGAGCAGGGGTTGTGCAGGAGGCAGGGAGGGCAAGGAGCTGCTCGCCTCACCGAGGGGAGAATTGGGGTGATTTCTGAGAAGTGAAGGCTTCAGCACATGGGGTGTGCAGACACCATTGCACGAAAAGAGAGTGTCTCTCACAGTGTGACCTGAGTCTGGTTGTCTCCCTCTGGTATTTAAATCAGGGCTGTAGTTAAGGGAAGGTGGAGCCGTTATGAAATACCTCCGTGTTAGTTATGGGAAACAAACTATTTACATGTGGTATAACAAGAGGAGAAATCTGCTGTGTAACATTTCAGCACTGCTGCTAAATAGATCACTCTGGGATGTGTGGTGCCTGCAGGCAGTGCAGAGCCATTTCCTTTTGATAATCAATATGTATCTGGACTATTGAGTTAGAACATGCAGCAGCACACTCAGCAAGCTACAGACAGCAGGAACTCATAATGCATCTCTTTATTTATACCCAAACTCTGCCTATAGACACGTCTGAGGAACTGCTGCGAAGCCAATCGCATACATCCACACTCCCTCTTACCCCACAGGGAGCTCATTTCCCACACACCATCACTTTAATCCATCTAAAACTTAAAATATGACCCCCAGAGTGGATGAGTCGTGTTCCTCTGTTCACTTACACAGTCTCTTTCAAACTAGTTACTGCACTGATTGAAATATAATGCATAATGCAAAAATTAATTAGGAGAAATTCAATGAACCTGAAAAGTGAGTAATTCAAAAGCAATAAAAGAAAATATTTCCCGTGATCAATTTACTGTTGCATTCATCAATACAGGAAGTCAGCAAATTCTTTCTGCCAAGTATTTAATAAGATTGAGCAAGAGATGAGACATTTGCATGGAATTACACACACCCACAGTGCTCAGACTGAAAGTCCATATGCCCAGCATCTTTCTGTGACAGCAGCCAAAGGCAGAGTATAAAACCAGGGCAAGCGATGGTGCTGTTCGCCTGGAACCGCTCCCTGTCCTGTTATTCCCACCCTTTGGATATCAATTCACAATCTAAGTCTAAAGAAAGTGCACTGGAAGAGGTATCAAATCTCATGCTTCAGATCTTAAAATTTCCATGAGCAAACAGGGCAAATTAACCCTCATCTTCCAACAACCAAATTTTTTGCCAGTTCCACTGAAGCAACCGACTTTGGCAAGGGGAAAGAAAATACTTCCCTGAAGCCTGGCTCTGTATTAGCTGAGCGCTGCCTGTGTCCTGGCAGATTGTCTAGATCATTGGATAAAGAGCAGGGGATTGCACGCAATGGAAAACATAAATCCACAGGCACTTACCCAGAAAGGATCTTGATCTTTATGGCACCAAGAATGCAGAGGCAGTCTTCAATGACGACCTGGACTGTGCCCGATTCAAAATTCGTGCATTTAATGTTTGCAGTAATGTTCACATCCACTAAGATATCAATTAGATCTGAAAGAAGGCCAACCAAGCTGAAAAAAGTAAATGGGTTGAACAGATTTCATCTCTCAGCCTCTAACCAGAGGAACTCAGCAAAGCCAGCGGCGACAATTTGTGCATTACAAATGCCACAACCCATCCTTTGGTGCCTGTTCTGCTCTGTAACCTTATTACGGGTAATAAACACCTAGAAAAACATGAAAGATGCAAAACCACCCACACAATAGGAAGCCTGGAGATAGGGTTTTTCCTTAACAGTGACCATGAAACACCACACTCACCAGTTGCCACTGAGCTCCAGCTTCGCAGCGATGGTCAGCTGGACCCCGATTCCTGGCAGCAGCACCACCGAGAGCTTGGGGAGCTGAACCTTGACAAGGTGCAGTCTGCAAACAACAGCAAAAGCTGGTACAAATTAAAGGCATCTTCTAACAGCTGAGCCACTTTATGCACTGAGGAACCTAGAGCACCCACAACACCATGGCCACCTCCAGCTGGAGGGCATGAGCATTATAAGCAAGAGATACCAACTCCAGGAGGAAAGATAGAATCCATAGCCGAAACCCAAAATAAGGCAATCTAGAATCAGCTGATTGCTTCCACCTTTATAGAGCAATCAGCTCTCAATGGCAACTTCCCCCCTCTCTCTCAGTCCTGTCAAGCATCTCAGATATCAACAGCAGCATCAGAGCCATCATTCTGCATCTGCATCCATCATCTGCAGTGCATTCCCTCATCCACCTTGCTCCCATACAGAAAACTTTCATCAGATCAGCATTTCAGTATCAAAATAAAAGAAGGATAGCTACTTGAGCCAATCGTGCCAACTGCAGCTCAGCTTTTGTTGCTCCAGAATTGTTGGTGAAGGTGCACTCATGAAGAAGCCCTTGCTCCCCACTTACCCAGTGATGCTGGTGGGAGAGCTCAGCAGACCCCCATCACCCACGATGTTTGGGAGCACGAGCCCCTGCAGGTGTTGCTGGAGAAGCCCATTATGAATTATGGCATCTGAGAGAACTGGAAAACATCTCTGCATGAGGACCAGCACTTGGATCAATGACCCCTCTCTACTCAGTCAGGCCTGTCCTGGCAAAGGCGTGACACAATAAAGCCCCACCATTCCCAAAAGCTCCTTATAAAGCTGTCTCAGTGCAGTTACATCACACAGGGGAGGATATTTTAAAAGGTGCACTAAAACAAAGCTGCCCTTAGTGAATTAAGCAAGAGGGGTTGCAGTGGAGAGCATCCCAAACCTCCAACTTAAAGATTATAGCGCAGTTGTCCACTACCAGAGGTGACAGCAGCAGTCCTCGGTGGTTGTGCTTCAGCCCACAACTTGTTTCCCATATGTAAAGGGGTTTTGTTTGTTTGTTTTTAATAGAAGCAACTTGAAATAAGACTCTTATTTTTGCTGGAGCACTGCAAATATTAACACGGCTGCTAAACTTCACAGCAGTTGTTTGCTAAATATCAGCTGCTCCAATATGGAAATGAGAAACAAAAGCAAAAAGTAGAAATAATCCAGATCTAGTCCTGAAATTCTGTATGGCTGTTTGGTGTCCCAGTTCTGGAGCAGAAAGATTTCCCTGACCCATGAACCCAGCAATGGCTGTCAGAAGCTCTGAGCAAAGTCTGCAGCCCTAAGGAACTATAAAATAAAGATGAAGACACTCAGGAGGTTTTACTCCATGTCATGGTCCCACATAGCTTTCAAAACAAATATAACTCATGTCTTCTAGTTACCATTCTGCATTGCCCCTGGACTGACAGCGCAGGACAGACCGGACAAGACTTGTTGAGAGGGTGAGAGGAGGCCACAAAAAAAGACAATTCCAAAAAGCTTCCACATCGTCATCTCCAGAAGATTCCCCTGCTGGCAAGGGAGACATCAGAGTGAAAAGTGGTGGAAAAGCATTTAAGAAGAGATCTAGTGTCTTTACGGGGAAAGAGGTCGAGCAAGAAGTCCCTCCTCTACTCTTTATCGAGCTCAAGTCAGACTCTGCTCGAGCCTGGGGCAGCAGGATCTTGTTCACACCCCCCACACATAGACAGATTTCAAGTATGGGTCAATAAAACCCTTTCCTCATCCTTTGTGACTGACCCAAACTATTCTACGTGTTCACACAACGGAAAGCCAAACTGCTTTTCCGCTGAACTGATGTTTAAGCTGTCTTTATTTCTGTTTCCCTTCAATGAAAGATTACACGTTTCGGTAAGGGTCTTTGCCAAGGGAAGCATCAGAGGATTATTCTTGTTCTTTCTAACTTCCAAAAGCAATAAGCTAAAGCTCAAGTGATACAAATAAGCTAGCTATAAATTTATAAGTTAATAATTATTAACATAAATTGAATTACGAAATGACAGATATAGGCAGATGATCAGGAGCTTGGTGCACAGCAGAACCTCAAACTGAAGAAGCCAAGCACGAGGCACACCTTGTGCCTCCTTCCAGAGCTATAACGTGATGGCAGCAGCACCACCACCACACACGTCTCCCTGCCACCATGCAGCCCTCCTCAGCTGAGGCTTTGATGTGCAGACGATGTTATTACCTGCATCAGCTGCAGCCAGCTGGGAAGGGCTCCTGGGTCCGCTCAGGCTCTTCTGGAAGTCGTCAAGACTCTGTGTCGTTCTCCCTTTTTTTTTTTTTTTTGCTGCAACTGAGATGGAAGAAGTTGCCTTTATATAAAAACTGCAGCCAACCCAGACACACCTTTTCCTCCCAACCTCCACGTCTCAGGAGCGGCCATCCCTCTACACTCTTGCTCTTTGCAAGCAACACCCAGCTGCCACCTCTCGTGATTTATACGAGGGAGGTAACGTCACCGCTGACTTGACCAGCTGCCTTTTCCCTTTGTGGACTGGATCACTCAGACACCGCTTTTTCCCCCCCTTGGTCTGTCTTTAAAAGGGTGCCCCGTGATGGTGGCCCCAGTGGGGATCCTCATGCTTTGAGGAAACCAACTTTTTGGGAAATCACGAGAATTACTGAAGCATCTAAACCTGACAGGAGGTTGATGGGGCTGCTTGTCAGAGAAGGCAGCGCACAGAGCACGTGGGCACAGATTCAAGGAGACTTACAGCAGGAAACAATCTACTTTTCCCAATCCCCGAGGAGTTATGGGACTTATAAGGCTCATTCCTGTTTCAAATACAGTGCTAGAAAAATATTTTCTTGACAAAAAGCAACATGGAGAGGTTGCAGAAACCTGATAAATATTGGTTTTGTTAAGACCAAGCTTCAAATTGATTTCAGTTGTATCTGCAAAGACTATCATGAATTGACTGTAAAAAATGAAGTTATATTGAAATGTATAAAGCCAACAATAAATATTATTTTGAACGAGAAATGCTTATGCTGAATGAGCTGAGGGCAGCAGAAACACATATGTCAAAGGAAAATCTCATCCCTTCATCCCACAGGGATGAAAATCTCACTCCTCAGTGGATGCTTTGGCTGGGCTTTGCAGAAGTTTCCATTGTGCAGGGCCCCGGGAAGATCTTATCTGGGGACTTTGTTTGGGTCTGATCACCCATGTTCAACAGGGATGGAGTCGGGCAGCAAAGGGCTGCTGAGATGATTGGGAAACTGGAGAGGGGCTGGTGTGTTTGGCCTCGCGGAACAAAGATGGAGCAGAGATACAATCATTCTCCACAAACACAGGAAAGAGGTAAATACCAGGGAGGGAGAGGAGAGAGGAGCTGCTCGGGCTCAGGGACAATGTTGGCACGGGAACAGTTGAAGTTTAGAGAAAGCTGCCACCACCACGGTGAGTCAAATTTGGGCTAGCTCTCCCATGGGAATACAGAAAGCAGTAAAAATAGCCTTAGGATGCTCTTACAATACCACACAAGGTGTTTTCTTGCAGTAAGAGCAAAGTGCAGGAAGGTCCTTCAGCACATGCTTCTGAGGCTCAGACTCAAGGGAAGAACCCCATCACAGAAACGCTGTATGAGCTCTTGTTATTTCTGACACACACTCAATCTGGCCTGGATGCGGTGTGCTGACAGCCTTGCCCCAGAAAACAGGGAATGAACTTACCCAGTCCAAAAAGGCTGGAGCAGCAGAGTCAAGTCAAAAATCATCTCCACCAGAAGATGCAGCCCAGCTGCCTGCTGAGATATTGACTGCAGTGCTTGGTCAGCGAGGAAAGGACAGGGAGCTCCGCTACAAGCTCACCTCCAGCATCTCCCAGAGACCCTTCCTGGGGTGCAAAGTGCAGAGCCACAGAAGCGTGGTCCTTCCTGGCCCCCAGGCACACACCCCCTCTCCAGCACATCATGGTGCCCAAATCTGCCCAGCAGCTCTACTCCTGCTTCTCCCATTTTCCCCCTAGGTGTCTCAGGGTGATTTATACTTACTGTTTTTATTGCTGACTCTGCTGCTTGCCCTAATGTGCTTTTACTGCCTGGGACAACCTCTCCGTGTTCCTCCTTTTTTATTCCCTTTCAAAGAGCTTCATCCAAGGCCGAGTGGTCATGGTAAACGTCCACCGCCAAGCATTCGGGAGGCTCTGCTCCAGCCTCGTACACACCACAGGAGCATCGCTGCTGGCGAAAGGCAGCTACTGAGCGTGTACAAAAGCAGATTTCCAAATGCTTCCCGACACCCCACTGCGGGTGCGACGGACGCCCGAGTCGTTGCATATGCACACCACCACCGCCCGCTCAAATCAGATAATCTCCCAGTTAAATGGCAAGAGGCAGCTATCTGCGTTCCTACCTGACACACGCGTATCGTACCAACAAGCAGCCAGCAGAAGCTGTAAGGAAAGCAGCACATTTTACACACCGCTGTAGATATTTCTTCTCGCTACGCGAGGTTTTTCTTGTTCAGTCATATCCTCTGCCTCCCCCTCACGCACCTATATTTCATTCTCTCCTCGCAGCAGTGATTTAGATATCACTTACCGGGAGGTTGAATTCAGTTCTGCAGTGACAAGGGAATATATATTAAAATGAAGCATTGCAAGAAATGCTAGAAGAGATTATCACAACACAAATGCTGGGAAGTGGAAGGGCTTATGGAAAGACTAACACCTGCGGAGGAAAGATGCTCCGGAACAGCCTCTGGTATTCGGAACTGCCCCAAGCTTGCGGCTTAGAAAGATTGCAGGTCAAACAGCAACAAGAACTTTAGAAGAATAAAGTCAAAAATTCTGTATTTTTATTAAATATCATTACATTAACTGATATTTTTTCCTCTAACATTTAGAGCCACAAAAGCTCAGGGAAAAACTTGGGAGAGCTGCATTCACCTCAAACTAAAATGCTGAGCAACATTAAAGAAAAGAAATTCAGATCTTTTTCCACCACGGTTTGAAGAATGCCACCACATTTTTTATGACAAATTGTGGTTTTGATACTTTCCAGAGGTTTGCAGGCTACAGGAACACAACATTCTTTCCATTGTTATGTAGTGGAAAAAAAAAGAAAGAGTAACCTCTGCCTGTAAAACTCCTTTAACGGACAAATAGTAAAATAGTAACTTCTTATTAAGAACACACATAAAGTGAATCCTGTTTCTCAAGGTGAAAAATCTAAATCTGGTGGCATGAATTACACCCTGTGACGGAGCTGCCTCATACAAACACCCAGCCTGTTCTCTTGCAGGGACACTTCCTCGTAGTGAGTGACTGCTTCCAAATGGATGCTGTGAGCATTAATGAAATTGCTCAATTCAAACATCGATGTAACTTCACTAATGTCAACAAGAAGCCACCAACTCAAGAGAAAGGAGAATACGCTCAGGTAGGAAAATAACACAGCAAACCTTGAACTAAATGAGGCCACTAGAACAAAAACTGGGAAAAGAAGGGGAAAAAATGAAAGAAGTTTTAACTACTGGCTGTACCTGGGCTGTGAATCATAGAATGGTTAGAATTGGAAGAGACCTTGAAGACCATTGAGTTCCAAGCTCCCTGCCATGGGCAGGGACACCTCCTACTAGACCAGGTTGCTCAGACTTCCAGCCTGGTTTCTGAATAGCTGAAGTTCAGCTTGATGAAGTGTTTTCCCAACCTGTCCCTTTGCCAGGGAATACAGCAACAATGGCAACACAGTGGGATTTGCACCCCAGTAGGTCTGTCCCCTCGGTCGGCGCGTTGGTCAGTGGCAATTCAGTCCAGAGGCAGGAAAACAAACACGTGGAAGAGCATCGTTAGGTGCTGTATTCATTCTGCCTCACTGCAAGCAGCCTTGCTCAGGGGAGATTTGTTTCCACTGCTGTTTATGAAATTGCTCAGGGAAATGGAAGGAGGGAACCTTTCTCTGAACTCCCCGACCCAGGGTAACAGGCTCAATTATGTGAACCAGCAACACTGCGTTAGTGAAGCATCTGTCTTTGTAAAATTACCTGTGTTCTTGCTTAGTCTGGGATGAATAAATCCTCCCAGTGCCAGACTCAAAAGCTAATTTTTAGCAACGGGATTTGTCAAAACATGAACTAAAAATTCCCAGAAATGAGCTGGCGGTTTTCAGTCAGAACTGAAGGAACCAAACCCTCCTCAAGTTTTGGGACTGGAAACCCATGGTCCCCACAGCCGGATTTACAGTTGGTTTAGCAGCTTCCATTGTCAGCAGTCTACGAGGGCAGAGCAGCTTAATTAATACCAATCACTCTTTAAAACAACAGCAAGCCTTGCCAAATCGATCCTGGGCTCGCACTGACCCAGGACTCCTGCTCAGCGCACGTCCCAGGGAGCTGTGGCGTGTTGTGCGTGGGCAGACGTCAAAAGCATCCTTTCCAGCTTCCCTGGTGTCTGATCGCTCACCCGTGCAGTTCCCTACATAGGGAACTCGAGAAACAGAACTATAATCTCATGGAAGGGCCACGCAGAGAACACGGGCAGGAAAAACAGGGAGAAGAACAGGAGACTCATGGGCAGCAGCTCCAAGGAGCTGCCTGTCAAAAGGAGTAAGAACAGCAGCATTGATTTCTGGATGCATCTGCAATGCCGAGCATAAACAGCAAGGCAGAATAAAATAGCTACCGTGAGATAACAACAAATCAATGCCTCCAGGAATTTTATAGACAGGAAACTTTCTGCTTTCGAGATGTGAACTGAAGTAAAATGAGCATAATGTTATCGGCCGCGGAAAAGGGACAAACTTCATTAACCAGATGCAGTGTGACAAGATGCAGTGCAGAAATGGAGGCACTTGCTCAGACATGTCTTCAGGCTTTACCAAAACATCTGAGCTCCACAACACAATGCTGAAAGCAGAACTGGCCAAAGGATTCGCAGGGGAACGAGACACGCCAGGCAGGAAAGCCTGGGAAATCCTGCAAATCCTTCCCCAGTTGCTTCGGGCAGGCCTTGGTTTCACAGAGTTTTGCAATATTTTGACAGTTCCTGTCTGTCATCGTCCTGCAGAGACTGAGTCCAAGCCTCAGTGTTGCCCTGAGCACCCTTCTAGGTGGGCTTCTTCCATCTTGAGTTTTCCAGGTCTGGCACATTCCGGGTTTCCCCAGAGCACCCTTTTTTATCTGGCTCCAGGCAAGGCAAGCTTGGCCACTTGCCACAAACCTCCTGATGTTCAAAGGCCTGGTCAGGTCAGCAGAAAAGGCTTTAACCTTCCACGGGACTGTGAGGAGTCCCCAGTGAAAGGCTGTGGGGCACGGAGAGGCGCCCTTCCCCACGCTTGGGGTGCGTGGCCAGAAGAACCCCCATATCTGCAGGCAGCCGACCCGAGCTGGCACACGTGCTGCCTGGTGCACCCCCCAGCACAGACACGGCAGCGTGGATTTCTCAGTGATGCAACGTGCATCACCTTGAAGTCAAATCTAGTCCTATATTTTAAACAAATGAATCCCTTTCCTGCCTTCTTCCCATCACTTCCAATCACTTGCGCTGCGAGCACAGTGAACGCCTCAATTCCTCCTCACTCTTCATTCTTCCAATTTATTCTTCGCCTTCCTTCCAGCCTGGAAAATGGATTTCTGTCCATTTCACTGTCTCAGAAATTGTCAGCACTGTGGTGCCAACAGAGACTTTTTAAATAAAGACAGCTATTTCCATTTGACTGAAGGAGAGCAACACAGACTCAAAGTCATGCTTCTGTCTTCCCTCAGGTTTGGGGCAGCTTTGCTTTAGAGAAAGAAAAGCAATACCGAGTGAAATTGTGCTTGATTGTCTCTATTAATCCCTGGGAAGAATTAGCAGCAGCCTTATATTACATACATATGTCTTCTGTAAGTAAAGATTTCAGCTTTCTGTCTGATTCTCAGCTTTTAATAGAGACTTGACACGGTCTCTTTGGGCACATCATTAGCACAGGTGGCAGAATTAGTGCCGTGCTCTGTCCAGACGTTCCTCAGGGGATAAATTACAGCCCCTACAAGTAGTCAGGGATTTGGAGTCAGCATTATGTAAATAAATGCCTATTTCTAGGGAGATACCAACTGCTCTAAAGAAACTGCAGCTGAAACAAGAGAGTGAGCTCATGTTAAACAAACCTTGCTAATGAGTTAATTATCCTGACGAGTAGGATTCACCCATATGTCATTTCCCTTCCATGGTCGGTCCAGTGTCGGCTGCAACAAGGATCCTGTCTCAGGGCAGAAGCCTGAAAACACCAGTACAAGGCTGAAACAAGGAGACAAAGAGGCATTAGAGGAGATAAAACAGGGAGCAGGCTGGGGAGGGTGAAGAATACGGTCACGCTGGCAGGGCGGGCAGCTGCCCTGCCTCCAACCCTGCTGTGGCTCAGCATCCCCATTCATGCCTACAGCTCGAGCAGATAATTTTGAGTCCCCATCCCCTGTGCACGAGGGAGATGTCACAGATCTTACACACATCGTCCCTCGGGGTTCCCCTGTTTCCAAACTGAAGGGTAATTTTGATGCAAAAAAAAAAAAAAAAAAAAAGGGGCAAAGATCTCAGCTCTCAGAGAGGGCAACGAGCGAAGGGGAGCGAGAAACAGCCACGTTTCCTCCCGTCGTGGTGCAGGCAGTGCTGGGAGCCTCAAGCTCTCCCGGGATGGGTTCCCACGCTGCCCAGACCTTGAGCCAACACAGAAGCAAGCCGCACTCGCCCCAGAGAGGTCTTCCACGAGACTAATGAAATACACCCACGCACTGCAGAAAGAAATAGCGCAAGGGAGAAGCCCACGGGGACAGGCCGGGCGCAGGTAAATGGCGCCACGCACACTCAGGGCTGGGCTGAGGAGGACGGGGCGGCGCGGGGCTCGAACCGGCGACCCCGAGATCAGCGGGCGGCTCTGCTCCGGGCGGGGCACGGCGCGGCTTGGGTTATAGCGCCCCCTGCTGGCGGCGAGCGGTGCCGCAGGGGCAGGGACTGCCCGGGGACAGGGACACCCTCCCCCTCGGACCCCGGGGACAGAGACACCCCCGGCTTCCCTCCAGCCTTGGGAACAACGCAGCACCCAAAGATGAGAAAGGGCGTTAGGGGATGAGAAGAGCTTCGCTGAAGCCTGGTGGCGTTTAACGCAGGGCTGAAGGGCCGGTGTTTACTCTCTTAGAGCTGGGACCGAGTGTAGAAGAGGTGGGGAACGTTATGCAGAAAATGATTTCAAAGACACGCACGGGATAACACTCTTCTAAAGCAACTCACAGTAGGGTCAAATTGATTCCTGTGCACAAAAATGCAATATAGACACACACACAAAAAAAAAAAAAAGCGAGCGAGCTCATTTAATTCCCCTTTAACTCTGAAAAACAATTCGATGCAGTATCTGCCACGTTGCAAAGAACTAAATATCAGCCTAGAAAACAAACATAGCACAGTGGACCGAGTCACACTCCATGCCCTAGAATTTCACACTAGAGTGTGAAGTTGAAGAAAAAAAAAAAATATTGGTTCGAGGCCAATTTCACTCACTCACACAGTAAAAACAAGACTTTGTTAATGTTGGAACAGCACAGATTGATCCATTAACAATATCCGCTAACAAGCTCCACCACCAGAGCTCTTTCCATACACGACGGTGATATACTCACCGACACAGGCACGCCAAAGGTACCCCACCATCTGCGAGCCAGCGGCCCCACGGGAAAGCACAACCACGGTACTCGGCAGCAAAAAAGGTTGTCGTGCTTAAAAAAAACCTTGCTGCCGTCTAATTAAAACCCAAATAAGGTTCCACAGTTGCTTTTAGCATCCTTTCTTTCAGCAAGAGAGACCCTTTGTAAACATTTGGGGGCACAGATGCTTACAACTGGAATTTGTGCATGAAATTAGGGAGCGCTCTGCCGAGACGTTTCGGCTGGATCACCCCAGATATGGAAACGGCTGAACCACGGCCGTCAATATTGTCTCCAAACTGAAGAACGGGAGATTCTTCAAGGCATCACCAGGCTCTGGTAATTTCCAGCAGCCTCTCCTGCCTGCAGATGCTCGGACCATAAATAATCACTACACATTTTTTGCTGCCACTGATATTTTATTGCCTGAGGCAACCACTCGCTGGTCTGCCTCCGAGATAAGGCCGGGTGAGCTTCAGAGAGTTTGGATACTTTGAGTGGAATCTTCTCTACATCAAAGTCCCAGTAGAGTTTTTAGTGAGACTTTAGAAACCAAGTTAAGGATTTTTAATGTGCCATACACCAAGTAGCATCAAAGCCACAGCCGTCTGCAGGGAACTGCTGTTTAACAAAGTCACCGAGAGCATGGAAATAGAGCTGAACTAAACAGCTTCATCACTAGTATTTTGAGAAACTCTTATGTACAGGAGATGAGCACTCTGGAGGTTTATTTGGAGCAGAGAGTCTGAATAAAAAAAGATAACTTCCCTATTTGCCATATAAAATTACTGAGATGAAAACGAGGTCTTGAGATTCTTCAAGCTTCTGCCGCGCAACGCGGAATAAAAACCCTCATTGAATTATGATACTTCGCAGCTCTCACGTGTAGAATCAAGGTCATCTCTAGCAGTTAGCAAGAGAACTCTGCCCCCTGATCTTTGCTATTTCAGCACAGAATTCTTCCTTTGTCTTTTTCAGCAGAAGTGATTGCTAAGCAGGGGCTATCCGGGCTGTCAGGAGAGGGACCATGTTTCATACGACCACAAGCATCAGCGATATTGCTGCATGGGAAGCACAGTCGTGCTGTTCAGACTCAAACTAGACCAGCCACTTGCAAATTATTTTTCTCCTGCTGTTTATTTCTTCCCAGGAACCACGAGCATCTCGTCACTTGCACCGAATTCCCTGCGTGCTGGCGACACCGTGCCCTCCAGGACAGGCGGCCAAGAGGTCTGTGTGATCAGACAACCTGGGACTTCGGAGCCTGTACCACCCCTCCACACACACACAAGCAAAAAAGAGCATCTGTTTTGTCAACCCAAACACAGTTCAGCACGGAGGAATCCAGCCTCTGTCGTTGCATCATGAGCTTTATTGCTCGCAGCGGCACAAGCTGCTTTTCTGGAAGCTGGGGCAGCCATACGTTTCCCACCAGTTACCTCTATTTTATAGAGAATGATTAAGACAAACCAGGGCAGAGAAGGGCCGCCGTGGCAGAGGGGGACACACGGCTCCCGTCTGCAGCTCCACATCCGAAACGAATGTCAAAGTGACGGGGCATTTAAAGATATAACACAGAGAAAACGGAACCACGGCAGTTGTCTGTCTGGCCTGCAATACGGTAACGGCTTCAGATCCACACAATTCTCTCACTTGTTTTCGCCAAGCCGTGAGGCAAGGAGGAGATTAGACATTTGGAGACTTAATTTTCTAAGGAGAAAAGCAGGATCCTGATTAGATGCCTGTTCCTTGTCAAAGAAAACGTGCACCCAGTCCTACATTGCAACACTCTGTCTTCCTACCCCTTCACTTTTTAAAGTAACAGCCCCTAGCATCTTTTCAGACCAGCAGGGAGCGTGCCTACGGATGCCACGGCCCCGTTGCTGAATATTATGTTGATGACATTTCTGCAAAGCAGCAAGCCTAAATTGAAATGCCTTGGACAGCTTTCTGTAAACCGTTCTGCTTGGACAAAGGCAGCTATATCTGCTGTAAGCCAAGAGCTGGGCAGAAGCAGGTTTCCCAGTTGCCACACAGCTGAGAAAAAAGAAAAAAAAAATAATCAAACAAATATTATTAACTTAATGCCAGCCCTGGGCACCTCCACTAGCTATCAAGGCCACCTTCGGCTTTAGCAACACGCAGTGGCTTGTAAAAGGCTGAGCTGAAACAGTATTTCATGGCTTGAATTGCTTCAAATCCCCAAGGAACAAGTGTCAAGACTTTCAATAGCTATAGTGTTAATAATAAAACAGGGACCTCTTCCAGTATCAGAGCACAAACAGTAGTTATTTCTCTTTCAAAGCTTTGATTCCTAAAACCTTTCTTACATTCAGCTTGACATCAAAACACCCATCTCATTCACTCAGACTGTCACAGGAGAATTGTGTGCTGCTATTAGAAATAGCCCTGAGGTGAATTAAGAACAGCCTGTAATGATGTTCCACTAGAGCAACTTTATTTCTACCAAACCAAATAAATGAGCAATATTTTATCTGATGTGCTTTGGCTCAGCAGAGAGCGGCAGCTGCTCCCCATATGATTTATTGAATGGATGTTTTCTAAATAGCCGAAGTCGGGCTCTGAAGCCACTCACAAAATCTCCTATTCATAACAGCAGAGATAGGGAGAGAGAAATTCAGATTCTGGGTAGGGGCAAGTTTGGGCATGAACCATTTTATTTCCAATTTTTTTTCCCCCCTATAAACAGAACACACATGCAAGAAGCTGTGTAACAAAAATCTATAAATATTGATGCTCAACAGCTGGCAGCAACCACACAGGGCACAAACAAGCCTCTTGTTATACAAATGCAGAAGCAACCCAGTCCCTTTCCATCCAGCAAGGAGTCGTGGGAACAGCAGGTGTTCAGAGGCACACAGAGTGCCTGCAGGAGACTGAGGGATGGGGAGAAAGTCTCGGGAAGGGGGGGAAAGGAAAGATGGACTTTTCTACGTTTTTGGAAGTGGTACCAGCAGCAGCTCACAGTACTGCAGTCACACTGGGGTAACGACACCATCACCTATCCAGTAACACTAGATTGCTGCACCAGTTGCCCCAGAACAGCCAGCCCCTGGCCCTGCGGTGAGATAAGCAGAGGCAGAAGTAAAAAGACAGAAAAAGAAAGCACATAAGCACAAGACCTCCAGCACACAGGGCTATGGCATAAGCGGCTAAAACAGGGATTTTTGGCTTTTGGAGAACGGGCAGGAGGAAATGTGTTTTCACATTGGCGATTCAAATATGGGATATTCTGCCAAAGGGCATCTCCGAAGCCAAGAAGTTAATTAGATTCAAAAAGAGGTCTGGACATTTACACAAACTCTGAGGACACAGGGAAGCATCGCAGTGAATATTCCTTTGGCCAGCTTTGTCCCGTCTCTGCTCCCTCTCTGCTTCCATAGGAAGCTGAAAAAGTCCTTGACTTAGTGTAAGCATTATTTAGCAACATCTAACACAATATGTGTTATCAGCATCATTCTCCTACTAAATCCAAAACCCAGCAGCTACTAGAAAGAAAATTAACTCTATCCCAGCTGAAACCAGGACTCAAGGCAGCATGTGCCCAGTATACGCAGTGCTGGGATTCCTGCCCCGACACATGAAAAATGCCCAAATATTTATAGCCCGAGGAATGCCAGGCGCCTGGTTCCATGCACTGGCTGGATGTTTGCTCCGAGAGCAGGAACGCCGTCCTTGAACTGCTGGGGATAAGGGAGCGAGGGGCCAACGAACTGCGCTGAAGAGACAGAGGCTCCAAGAATTACCATCTGTGGAACTGCTGATTAAACATAACCAGGCTGGGAGGAAAGCTCAAACACATTCTTTTGTTGGCTTGTAGTTTGCATGTTCACCCTGTCTCTGATGAAACGTCAGGGAAGCCTTGAGGAAAAAAATAGCTTAAAACGCTCACAAAACGCTCACAAAGGCTTGTCCTGATGCCAGTTTGAGTCCCTCTGTGCAGATTCCCAAACCAAAGAAAGCTTTGATGCCAGTGGGGCACACGTTCTCCACAATACTTCACTCCATGGCTATTTAAAAAGAAGAAAAAAAAAATTCTCTGAGATTTTGCCCTTGACTAATGTGCACTTAAAGAAATAAATAACCACCTGGCCTCGCCATTGAAGACTGGCACAAACATTTCCACAAGCAGATTATTGACCAGAAGTACAGAAGCCAAGTTATAAACAGGTTAGTAACGCAATAAACAAAACAGTAAAGCATTTCAAAACAGACCATACAAACCTCATTTTACCTGCCCTCCTACAAAGGTAGTCAAATATCTATTTATGAGATTATAACTACCTATTTTCTATGCCATTCAACAAAAAGAAGAAAAAGAATCAAGATAAAAAGAGAGCATATTTTAGCTGTAAAGGATTTATTCATTCAATTTACATTTGAATCAATTATCCAGGCAAAGCTCAAACACTGCCAACGTGATTTAGGTGACTGAACACACATCATAAATAGTGCAGCATTCAAGTCATATAATCTGTATCTGCAATTTCTGGATAGCTTCATGAGCAGGAAGAATACCCTGACTCACAGTGTGCCTTGATTTCTGAGCAGCAGCAGCAGCGTGCTTTGCTGTGGTTACAACAAAGCCTCTGAAATCTCTCATTCAAAGAAAATCCTTAGTTTTACGTTCAGCCCAGTGGATAAACAGCTAGGACCACTGCTGAGCACGAGCCACAGGCGGAAGAGCTGAACGAAAGCAGGGCATGGACTGACCAGGCTGAGCTGGAATTTTGCCTTCCCACCAGGCAAGCCATGAAGCCATCCTTGCTGATCGTTCCTGGAGCGGGCTCAGACCAGGAGACCTCGCTCGTGCTGTGCACAGAGGAAAAGGCAAACAGTGGCTGCCTCTTGCAGGTTTTGACAAGGCTGGATGGTCAGTAGATGTTATCTACAGAAACTTTGCCCACGATGCTCGGCAGCAGCAAGGACGCTGGTTGAAGTACTCACCACCTTCCCCCTTGCTCGCTCCCCACAACTACAGCCCGGCTCTGCGGGGTTCCTCACAGGTACGACTTGATGATCAAACCTGAATATGAAGCTGAATATTCACTGAATTCACTGTTCACATTCACTGAACTCCTGTTTGGCAGGAAAGTTACAGACCAGCCTCTTGGAAGGACCTACCCTAAGTTGGTAGAAAAATCAATCTCATCTACTCTTTGAAAGATGGAAGGGAGGTTTTGCAGCTATTTCCTGTCCACAGAACAGGAAAAGAGGTGTGGAGGCCACCACTAGCCCTGAAACATCACCTGCTGCCCAGGCAGACCCGCCAGCAGCCTATTGTCATGTTTTGACACACATTTGTTGGGCTTGATCTCATGCCAAGGGGAGGTTGGACGCAGCCAGTTGACAGGGTACCTGTGCAGCCCTGCTGGCTGAAGGGGTGGGAGGAAACCCTTCTGCTCCCTTGGGGTCCCTCTGCCTACCCAGTTTCTCGAGGTCTCTGTGCAAAGTGCAGCCGCTCACTGCCTCCCTGGAGAACAACAAATTCCTGTTACGGGGGAAAAGATCACAAGGAAAGTGCTGGCAAAGTACAGCCCTTTATGTAGAGCAACCAAAAAGAAAGCAGAAGCAATAGTCAATGTCCCAGAGTTTCCCTTGAAGCGTATAACCACGTATGACACTGGTTTGGGAAACAGCACTTCTAGAAGAATGTGTTTTTAACAAGGAGAATGTTCGTTTAGATCCTCTGTACTTCCTTAACTCTAACTCAAAAGCAGACACAGAAGTTTTTCCCCCCATTAAAACAAAGCAATCAAAGTTTTAGAATAAAGAATTATGTGAATTAAAATACCTTCAGCTCATGATGGTCTTTCTCTTTACTGTTCAGCACCAGAGACACAACGGCAAGCATCTCCTCCTCTACCTCAAGATTTCTTTTTTCTTGCGGTAGTTATGGCACACAATACATCTCTAGGAGAACAACAGATGAAAAAAAGAAAAGCTCAACTAATTTCACAACCAAAGAGTGAATCCTCTCTTCTGCTAAGTTTTTCTCTAGTAGAACATATCTACTCTGCAATAGAGTTTAGCCTTGTACCAATGCAAGAGGAGAGACAAAGAATTATGAAGCTATGAATTCCATTAGCATCAAAATGCAGCTACAGAGACAAGGGGATTTTATGGAGATAAGGTATTTTTTGAAAGAATACTAGTAGGAGGAAAAATTTCTTTTACAAAGCACACATTTTTCATAGTACTGGAATCCACAGCACATTATAAAACTGAATTTGTTGCTGTTGGTTTTACTTTACAGCATTAATCACTAAAGGCTTGCTTAGGTGGGCAGAAAAAAAAAATCCATTTTCCGTTGTATTAACTTCATACAATTTAAGAAGCCTTTCAAGGCCCACATAAACGCAATAAACACTTCTGAGCCCCGCTGGTCCTGTGCTAGCCCAGGCACATGGCTGCACACAACACAGCCAGCTGGACCTGCCTTCTGCAGAGGTACCTGCGCTGCCGCTCCAGGAGGAGGAAAGCACTTAAATCACGGCAGCTCCATCTACTCAACGCTTGATTTAAAGCCCTTAGGAAATTAGCATTTCCAGAATACCGTTTCCAGTACCGCAGGGCACAATTCTGTTTAATCCTACCTCCTTGCACAAGGCGAAGCAAAGGCACCACACACAGAGGCACAGACAAAAGGGACAGGCACGTGCGACAGTGGGGAGAGGTGTCCCTTGAGCCACGTCCTGGCTGCAGTGCACAGGACACGTTTCTGAGGACAACAACAGCCTTGTTCATAAATCCTGCTGGCAGCAAGAATAACTGGGCAGGAGATGCCTCCTCAGAGGTGTTTGGTTCTACGCAGCTTCTGCTAGATGTGATATTTTAAAAGACACAGTGTTGAGAAAAAGCCACTACACACTGAGATACTGCAGGGAAGGAGGAGAGGAGACTCACCCTGAATTCCACAGTGTCACCTGTGCAGGGGGGACAGTAAGCATCTTTGTGTGTACTCCTGAGATCCCAAGTGTTGGGATTTTTCCAACTTTGACGTGCTGAATTAACAAACACAAAGATCTCAACACCCTTGGCCTGCCCGGTCTCCCCATTAAGGTTTGACTAGAACCAGGATGTCGGACAAAGGGGAGTACCAGGAAGGTTCAGTGCAGAAATTTAGCAAATTTATACTTGCAAAAGCTTTTGCGCATTTACAATGGGGAAATATTGCCCCAGTGACAACACTCTGCCTTTACTCAATTCATAATAAAATTATCTTATTACAATGCAGAAGAACAGATGGATTTGGTACATGCATCTGGAGATAAACAAACCTAAGTCAGGTGTATGCAGAAACATGCACCAGGGCTTTTGTATTTTACTGTTGAGCCCCCAGACGATCACATCTTCATACAATATATATATATACACATCACTTTAGCGTATAAACAGCGCAGTCTAAGAATCAAACTGATGGCTGTGTATATACAAGATTCCCAATACCCAGCTTGCCTTTTACGAATTAACACAGGTAGATATGCAATTGCTCCAGCAAAGAACAGACCCCTGAACTGCTCCAAAAAAGGGGAGAGGGAAACCAAACCATAACCCCTCTTGGCTTTTATAATTTGGACTAACAAGAAAACAGGGAAGAAAACATCCCTGTGGACTTACAGCTGATTTCCAGAACAAAAGCTCCCAAGGGGTCTTGAAGAAGGTCGATCTGAAAAACAAAAAAGGTGACCTCCTAAGACAGGCAGAAAGGACTCTTTGCTGAAATCCTACCCCACATCATCTAGTAGGGGGTGGATTTCTGCTGGAAAGGCTTTGCATACCGTTGCCATGTTCACAGGAGACAGTGTGAAAGCTGTTTTGGCATCATCACCAGTTTGTCCCCCACCCCTGCCCACAACCTGCTGCTGGGCTGTTCACTACCACCCCATAAGCTGCTCTACAGCTTCCTGCAGGAACTGGCAAGAAAGCTGTTGTGACTGCAATCTCACAAATTGCCTTCAGCTCACACTTACCTCTAGAGGTATCTCAATGGAGTAACTATGCACTTTGGGTGGTTTGGGCACGTACGATTGTCCCTTTCTCAAATGCAATTACAGCTGCATGGAAACAAAGACTTATGGGTGAAACATCAGTAGAATCAATAGACCAGATCAGGTGGGAAGCCATGATTATGAACTGCTGCTGAACTATAATAAGCCACCAAAATTACCTTAATTAGGTATCAAAACAAGTCTGCTTGATATACAAGAGATATTTGTTTTTTAAAATAGTCCTCAGTCCCTCAGTCCAGTCCCTCAGTCCCTCAGTCCAGTTTAAAAAAGCAGGGTCAGCTCCCAGTCAAGATAGCTCCTCCAATAAACTTTTAAAAGCATACCTTGAGAGACAGGCCATCTCTGCAAAAGTTTTCTAGCTCTTCTCAAATTTATATTTAGATAAGAGGGATGCCAATATTCAGCAATTTAAAGACAAAAACCAAACCAGAAACAACAACAGATTCAAGAGAAAATAGGGAGACAATTTAGGATGAACGCTCACCTTTACATGCCTAAGCTTCCTGTAAGCCCTCAGTACTGCTGCAATTAGCTCTTTGCAGGTCTGACAGAAACAGCCACATCAGAAGACACTGAACTTTTATAATAAAAAGAACTTTGCCCATCCCCACCCTCCTCCTTCCTATTTTCCGTAAGTTTTTCACTTTCCATATATTTAAGGCAGCATTTAAAAATAGAGTAGCTTCTCTAAACAATTAGAGAACACTCCCGTGGTCCTTCCTGTCTCAAAGATGGTGACAGATTGATGTGGGTGCAGCTGGGACAGGTACATCACATACAGAAGGGTGCCCAGAGTGTCACAGCCCACACCAAACACCCGGACAGAATGGGAAAGCACCAGGGCATCTCCCCCCCAGCGTTATCAGGTGCACAAGGAAATTGAAAAGGAGCATCACCTACAATTCATACAGTGCAGCAGCCTCCTATACCCAGTGGAGAAGCAGCTTGAAAGTATTTCAGGTGTCTGAAACACATGAGAATGTTATTCCATTTCAGACTCGGAGATTTAAGCTTGAGTCAAGGGAAAAACTAAGGCCTGGATTGTTTTTTCTTTCAGAGGTGGCAGAATCTCACTTGTGCTGTCACACGCTGTTTCAGAGATGTCGTTATTCATTAGCGCTGCAGGACTGAGCAGAGATTTCCTCCTCCTCCTCTAGAGATGGGGCACAGGAGGATAACACGTGCTGCTCAGAAGGGTTTAAGGTGTAACAAAACTACGGTTCACTCTGCTGCCAGCAGGGACCCGTTTGCTGCAGCCCTGGAGAGGTGACATTCTCATCATCAGGAAGATAAAACCAAGGTTCTGCCCCATTTCAGCAGTGGAGGTTTGCAGATGGGGGGGGGCGGGGGTGTCTCACAAGGCGTGTGCTCCATGTCTATGCCTGGAGGAGCTGAGTGAGAAAAACTCTCTCCTTTTCTCTTCCTCATGGCTCCAGGGAACGTAAACAGAAATGAGCTGTACCTTGTTTTTTAACTCAAACAGGATGCTGTTCCTTAATGTGGCTTGCATCAATATTGCTGCAGACAAAACGAAACTATTATGAAACAAAACAAAACCATTATCAGACAAAAGCCATTGAGAGAAATAAGAGAGCTCATCCTTAGGAAATGATGTGAACCCAATTTAATGTTTTTAAGTGCTTCCTCCAGGCTGCTGCCTCAGGAGAGGGCAGTCTTAGCAAACAATTGAACTGTGCTCCTCTCCTGCAAACAGGGAGAGCAAACGAACCACAACAGCCTCCATTTCACATCCACCACCAGACCCATCAAGCCCAGAACCCAAAGTCTGGTTTGGAAAGGCTCATTCCTGAGAGCCTGCAAGGTCTGGACCCAGGGAGACCACCATTGACAAGCCCCACCAGTCAGCCTGAGCTTGGCACTGGCAGGGGGCATTCCTCCTAAGGACTGCCCTTCACATCTACGGGGCCAGGCTCTGTGTTTTCAGCCACACAAGACAATTCAGGTTTCTGGATGTGTGCAGGTGCATCTCAGAAAGCAGAGAGACATTTGTGGTTTCAATTCAAGTGGATTGCAGCTGAAAAATAGCTGATGCTGTGAAATAGAGGGAAAAATTGAGTCCTTCAAAACTTGGTGAGGCCGAGGAGGAGGGGATCTACAAAACAAAAGTGCTTGGTTTCCTAAAAAAGATGACATTCCAAATGACCAGGACTTTAAAAGGACATATAAACAACCAGAGCAGGGAGGAAAAGGACATTAAGAAATGCTTATGCCATGCTTATCCCAGCAGAACAGCTGGGATAAAATTAGAGAGGTTTTCCTCACACTTCTCTTATGCTTCTTAAGAGATGATGGTGCCTTCTGAATTTGAACCTCGTGGTAACATCAGCAGAGCATATAGGAGAGGATAAAAACTTCATCATCTTCAGTCTGAGTAACCTGCCAGAGACACTTCCAGCAGTACAACAAAGAGAATTCTCCCTTTGCCATCTCTCTCACTAATAATTCAACAGACATACAGGCATACCCAATAAATCAGAAAAGTAGAAAACCCTAAAAATATTTAAGACATTGTAACTCCCTTTTTTACTTTTTCTACAGAATAATCCACCCAACATCAGTGATCTCAGGGCCTGAAATACTTTGGAAGGCAATTCCGAGTTGCTATTTGAAGCACACTTCAGTCATGCAAATCTCTATTTTTACTTAACACGCTCTGATCTGTGCAGGGAACACTCCCTTACACGGGGTGGAAGCCAGAGGTCCTTCCCCCAGACAACTGAAAAATCCAGCCCTGGCAATAGCTATTCACAGGGCAGCGTTGGACAAAGCACCCTGGGTGTGCCTCGGAAAACCCAATCCGCAAAAGCTCGTCCGTGCAAGTGTTTCATCGTGTGCTGTTATACCTCTCAATTCCCCAAATCATGAAACAAAGATCATTTTGTACAAAACATTCATAATAAATACAGCTATCATTAAAAAATAATAAGGAACTTGCCCCTGTTGCTTTACTCTTATCTCTGACAATGAGAAAAATGTACTTAGTTCTGAGAAGTTGAGTGATGAGATCTGGATGCCCAAGAGCCCGACAGCATAAAACCTTAGGAATACAAAAGATCTAAAAAAGACCCTAAAAATCTTAGGAAAAGCAGAGTGCAAAGCCAATGAATTAATGCATCTTCTTCATGATATGACAGAGACAGCCTCTTCCCAGGCACCAGTCCCTGTAGGCAAACATACCCTTCCTGAGGTCACCTTGAGATCTTTCTGGTTGTGCCACCAAACCAAAGTCCCTTCTCCTCCAAAATAAAATTAGCAAATAAACACGCTCAGTGAATAGTAGGAAGAGAAGCAGCACAGCTCCAGCTGCAGCCAGAGTACCAGGAACACATCCTGCAGCCTTCCTCCTCCTCCCTGCAGCTCCAGCAGGTACCCAGAGCCCCAGGGAACCCCCTCAAACAGAGACGGTTCTGCTCCAGGTGCCTGAGCAGTGACCAGGCTGGCTCAGTCCCTCGCATAGGTCACCCTAACTTCTTGGGCTGCATCTAAAGAGGTGACAGAGGAAAAGCCAACCCGCAGAATCACGCTCAGTGCAGAGCTTCCCCTGCCTACATGGAGAGCAGGATGGGACCTTCTTCCTTGCGAGTCCCCAGTGTCCTCTCTCCTCTCCCACACACGCTGTGTGGAGCATCCTCACATTGCCCACGGGGAGGTGAACACACACGGCTGCTAATTTGTCATGAGGGAGGCAACACGCTGTGCCCACCCAAGCCCCAGAGCTGCTGCTGGCTGAGATATTATCAGCAGCCGCTGCCCAGGCTCTGCTCAGCTCAAAGCTATTTCATAGATGATACGAGACACTTCAAGGCAGTCCCGTAATTGCATGCTAATGGCCCTTCCGAGAGCTCTGCGTGGCAAAAAGGCTCCAGCACGGATCTGCTAATTGCTCATCTGCCACCCTGCAGTAATGCCACACACACTTGGCTACAGTCCCAGGGGATACACCCCAAAAACATACACCTATGTTTTAAATGACATTTACAGATGGAACGTCAACACCCAGCATTTCTGTCAACTGCAGACCTGGAAAATAGAGGCACAAAAAGCCTCCAATAGCCTTTCAGCCACGGATGGACACCATCTGGGTTTGAGCACCGCTCCTCTTTCTGGCCATCCTGGGTGTCACAGGAGCTCTCTCTTAACCAGCCCACTTGACCAGAACCCCTGCTTTGAAAAGCTCTGCCCTCAAACCCACCCACTGATGGTGGTGGCTTGTTCTGTCCCTTGCCTTCCATGCACAACTCGCAGCAGCTTTGGAGGCAGCCAGCATGAAAGCCACTTGAGGGGAGGTTTTCACCTGCCCTACACAAAGGTGCCACCTGACTTGTGCCAACTTAAAGCTTGAGTTGCCACTTGGCTCACCAAGCATTAGAAGATTTGCATATCGGAGGTAATCAGTGGTCTCCACAGCCAGTTTTATTTCACAGGTGCCCACCCTGGGCTGGAGCTTTAACTCCTGAATTTCCCCACCGGCACTGCCCGTTGCTGAGCCACAGGCTGTTCTGCTGCAGTGCCATTCTGCCTGAACTGGCCCAAATATATCATGATTTGCGATGGCAAATAAATCATCTACCCGCATCATTGCTCCTGTAGTCTCATCCTTTGTTCAAATACAAGCTTCACACAGCTCATGTACATATACATGTTCTACACGCATAACTTATCTCCCTGATGCCTGCCAAAATTGTTCAGAAGGGTTCGGATTCAATAGATAATTCTTCTGGAATAAAACACTACTCACCCAGGTTTGCTCTCTGTTGCCCCATTGCCCCACTCAGAAGGGTGACAGCTTCCATCAGCTCCCAGCACATGAACAAAGGAGCTACTTAGGATGTGATGGAGACAAAACGCTCTGGAATCAGCTGGTCCCTGGCAGACTTAGGGGGGCTGGTGGCAGCGATGTTGTCAGGGCCATTGTCAAGGCTCCACTTAGTTCCCAAGCTTCCAGTGATTTCACAAACAATGATATTTTTCTAGAAAAGGGACGATTATGAATTAATAAAATACCAAGGCACACTGTACAGTACAAAGCATTGTTCCACCACTTGTGTTTATATTTGTGTTCAACACATGCAGAAGAGCTCAAGCTCAGGCCAAAAAAAAAGCAATGTCATTTACTTATTAAAAGAAGATAAATATCTGTTTCTCATCACGCATTTCTGCCATAACTCTAAATACAGAAGAGAGGAAGCATCTACAGGCTTCTTTCCCTACGACCAAAAAAGATGGCTCAGACTTCCAGGACGACACCTGCCCTCCAAAGGATGCTCTGCTGCCCTTTGCTGGGACAAGCTGCTTCCCGTGGCTCCGCACTCAGCCTTTTTAAGGCTGCCATCCAAGCCCTGCTGGTGCTTACGGCGATGATGTAGTGGAAGCTGCCACATGTTTAAGTTTTCCCTAACTGTCCCCTACGGTCTACTAAGTATAATTACCAAATAATGTGAGCGAACATGAATGCGTCCTCGGCAATTAGGGTGCCGCCACGGAAGGGCTATCAGCCACTCAAGCTGTCTCTCTTGCTGGGGGTCTCTGGCCAGCCACCATTATCACTGTAGCCCATCATCTCACACGCCTTAGCAGAACGCCACGCACCACTCCACTTTTCCCCCAAGCAAAGCTTCTGACAGGTTGCTGCTCAGGATTTCAGGCAATAAAAATAACAAACTATCGGTGTTTTAAGGACCAAGTGTTCACAGGAAGGATTATGAGCCTGTACAAATGGTGTATTTGCACTTCACGCCACCTGCTTCCCCGTATAAATCCATATGGCCAGGTCTCTTCCCCATCGCAAGGAGTCTCACCTGTGTGTCTCATCCCTCAGAGCCCGTGGCCCCAATTCTGCTCCCGAGCCAGTGCCACAGGACCGAGTTGTGTCCATCGACTACCCTCAGCACCTGCAATGCCACAGGGACCAAACAGGAGGATCACAAGGCCAGAGAAAGGACTGCAAAGGAGACAATTTAGCCATTGGTAAAAATAAAGCTCACAAGTTGCATTCTCAGATGCGGTGTTGGGGGATATGGTGTAAGGGGAGAACTTTGTAGAGTAGGGTAGATGGTTGGACTCGATGATCCCTAGGGTCTCTTCCAACCTAAATGATTCTATGATTCTAAGTTCCTTTTCTTGATCTCACATCTCTGCTCTTCCCACCAGTCTTGTACCTGCCCCCAACAGACTTCACTCTGGGAAGAGGGATGGAGGCAGCAACACGCCTGCGCCCTTCGTCAGCTCTGAGCAACCTGCTCAGCCAGTTCTCAAATGAGCTTGGTTTTCATCATCTGTGTTTTTAAATGATCTATTCCAGGGAATGACTCTGCTTTCACAGGATTCCGGGAAGCCGGCACACCCACACCAGGCACCTGAAAACCCAGCCAAGACAGGGCAAGGCTGCAGTGGCTCCTGCCTGATGACACCAGTGTCCTGCACACCCTGTTCGGGAATGGTCTGATGGTGATGGGAGCTCCATGCAACCTGCCCCACCTGCAGTTAGTTACTTCAGAGCATGTGCACTAACAGTTGCAATTATTGTAAACCTGAACATTGGCTGCAAATATTTTCAAAAATGACAACGTGTGGTAGCAACAATTGCAGCGTATTCTCACCATGTTTAATTGTATTTTGGCCAGACTGAAATTAATTTTTACTTGCTACAACCTTAAAGTTTAAGTGTCTGCCCCTAGAACGTGGCTGAATTTAGATTTGTTTCCTCAAAGAGCAACAGATCTTACAACATTATAGGAGACCAAAAGCTAGAAGCCAAAATAACTAACACTTTGGGCACAAGGCAATTAAAAATAAACAGAGGGAAGTTTTTATATATTTCTTTTCTTTTTAAAAATCTATATATAAAGTAGGAATTACTTTAAGTGCTATCAGGGACCCTTCAGAGGCATGGACTGTTCCTGAACTTGCCTCGTTTCACCCCTTTTGCATGGCACCACCTCTGAAGACCTGCTGGCACTTCAACTGGACTCAAATCCCGCTCCCTGATCTTCCACAACAACAGACCAAAGACTAAAAGCATTTTTAAGAAGGAAGCCCTTTTGGTAGGAACCAGGCATCCCTCCACACTTTCAAATGAGAATACACAGAGTGTAAACAAACTACAAGTTAATTATAAAGCCAGTCATAGCAGCTAATAAAACACTGGAAGGCAAATACCTGCTCAGAGGGGATTATTCTGCCACAGAACCAAGGTCCCACTTCACAAAAAGCCAGCTGATATTAACGGGTGAGTACTCCATGTGGTTGTACCTACCTATCTCCCAGACAGCTTCCACAGTCTGACACTGCTGTTGCTGCTGAAGTAATGATAAGCCTGAGACTCTTTATATACAAAATGTGAGATATGTTCTTCAAATGACCCTCCAAAAGCTCAGAAGCTCTAAAGGGAGCAGGGATGAAATCCAACCATTCACAATCTGCTGAACAGATAACATAAAATTCATGAAGATTCTCACTAAGGACAAGCTCAACAATTTATGGAGGTTCTTGTCAGTTTAACCTTTACATCTTTTCCACTACCTAAATTATTTCTACAGAAATTGTCACTGTGACTTTAAGAAACTCATCTGCCAAAAAAAAAGAAAAAGACAAAGGGGGACTTTCATCCCTTCAGGGATATGGACTGCAATAAGATAAACAACATGTAGGGTTCACTAGTTCACAGCAAATATTAGACCAAAATCTATGACTCTTAGACACAGAATGAATCGGTTGAGCACACTCTGGTTTAGAGATTTGCCTGATGTGAAGTTAGGATCCTGCTGGACAATATTTCTGTGTTCAGTTTCCTCCTGAAGATACTCTAATTCACCTTAGTGCCCAGTCAAGATAATCCAGTCATTACCATCCACAAACGTGGTCTGGGCAACTGCTCTCACCTTTGTAGTGCTCTACTCAATATTCGCCCAGCAGCTCTCCTCTGCTATCCACTGATGATAATGCAGCCATCCTCAGAAGTGGTGACTAGGATGGTTGTTTCAGGATTTTATTCACATTTCTGTTGGAAAATCACCCAGAAGGGAGGACACAGAGCAACTCATATATTGTCTGCTCTCCTCCTTCTGTAACCAGCAGGTAGGCTGCAGAGCAGGACCAACCTCTTGTACAGCTGCTGCTTCACACCTTAGATCTTTCTGCCAGTTTTACTCATATTTTTCACCTAAAACTTCAGTTTTAGCAGCAGCTCTCTGGTTCTTGAGAGAACTGACACATATCTTGACATTTTCACCTTTTGCTGGTTGCACTGTCTGCAAATGTCAGAAGCATCATCACATGCCCAAAGCTCCTACACTTCAAACCATACCCTACAGACCATCACAGTCCTGCTTTTATCTGAAGTACATTCTACATATTTGAAGTCCGTGACAGCACTTTTTGAGGGGTATTATTTCTTTCAAGATTAAGCATAAGAGAACGTCTTGTAAAGACAGATTCTGTAGCAACTTTACCAAGATATAAAATAGCCAGAATTAGAAAGCTGTGCTGCTGACCAAGATGAGGCAGAGAGAGAAGCAAGAATGTTAGGAGGTGATGTTTCTTCATTTCTAAAAGAATCTGTTGCTTGGGAGCAGGATTCACAGAGAAGGACCACCGCTTACACAGTGAGCAGTTTGGATCAAGCCTGACTTTGCTCCAGAACCACACTTGCCGATGTCCTTTTGCTTGAGCAATCTCTTCTCCTTTGGGCTCCTTCACAAGTGAAGCAGATGCCAAATCCCTGCTAAAGTAAAAACAGGAAGCAGAAGTCTCTTTATCCCCTTGAGACATCATGTAAGACTGGCTATATGAGCCCACCCAACGTGCTTTCCTCTCATCAGCCTCACTTGTAGTTTGCACAAAAACTTTGTTTCTTTTGCATATTTCTCATGGATTCCTCTTGACTCTCTGTAAATGTCTGACCACTGGAAATGAGTCATGTTTCATCATGAAAGCTTCTACTGATGTTTTCTACTATCTTTCTTTCATCCATCATGCTGCATTTAATACCATTTATTAGTTCTAATAATAACCACTAAGAGCAAAACAGTACCCACTACTAGAAGCACTTGGAAAAGTGGAATCACTTGTTCACAGACACGCCTGGCAGAACATCTCCTCTAGAGTCAACTGATAATGGCTCTGCTGAGAACAGCACAGAGCCATCAGCTCAGCAAAGGATCAGCTCCACGTCTGAATGATATTCATTAGAAAACCAAGAAGATTAAATCTACACACCCCACCTCTCCACACACACACACACACCCCGCTACTTTCCTCAAAATTAACTGCTTTGGGAAAACAAAGAACATGATGCATTTGCAAAGGACACGACAATCCTGCTCAGGTGCTAGCAGTGCCACTGGAAGAGATTCCGAGCACTAACATGTAAATCAGAGCACTGAGTCATGATCAGAGTCTGAATCTAAATTTGTTCCATTGATGTGGCAGAAGATTTGTTCCACATCAAGCTGTTTGTTATGATGTGCAAGTGAGTAGATTTAGTTCATGTTTCAGTCTCCTAAAAACCAAGATATTGCTTAGAAACACGGTCCATTTAATTCTACTTGTTTTTTACTGCTAGAGTACTATTAATATGCACACTGCTTTTATTTGGCTCACTTCTCCATCACTGTTCAACTAGTTTCTAGTGGGCACTTCTCCAAAACCATAATACCTCCACAAATACTTCACCATGGTTCCAGCTCGGGAAAGGCTAAAGACAGACAGGACTGCAGAAGAGCGATAAAGCATCACGTAACAAAGCCCATCTCCATGTGTTAATTAGCACTGATGAGAAACAAATTTAACTTTAAAAAAAATTTCTTAAGTAAGCTTAAGTGTAATTTGATGAGTTGGACAATATATAATTTGAGTGCCTGCATGAAACAAATAAAGCATTCATCAGAAGAACCGGTAATTGGATAGTCCAGAGAGAGGGAGCAGCTCCCTGCACACACCCAGGTCTCGGATACGCCTCTGCCGTTAGGAATGGGATGACTTCACTACAGACCTGATTGCATCAGGAGACCAGCTCACCTTTCCAACAGGGAAAGACATGCATCTTGCAGTTCCATCCAGTGTTACACAAGGATGTCTTTGCATCCCTGATGGATTGTGTGGCCAGGGCTCACGCAAGCTGTCCCCAAAAGGAGAGAGCAGGCTCCAGCATCAAGACCTCATCAGTTATGCACCAACTCTTTATAAAACATACAACTTCAGAATATTCGTTATACAAATTTATAAATGAGAACAAACTCATTACTATCTCTTGACGGAGACAGGGCATGATAGCTATCGACAAATGTAGTGGCACAATAACTGGATCAGAAGATCTGTAAATAGAGCTTGTTGGAATTGGAGGCTCTGTGACAATTTTAAGGGAGAAAGGATACAATGCCTTAAGGACATCTGCAGTGCTGTATTAGTACTGAGAGTGCCATTAATACCGAAATACTGTCATGCAGAGTCTGTCTAAATCATCATCTCCTCACAGGTATATTGAGAAGGATTTCTCTTCTCTCAGCCATGTCCCTCTTTCAGCAGGAAGGTGGTGCCTGTGAAGAAGTTGCTCACTGTACCATGACACACTTCAACAACAGGACAATGGTCCATCAATATATTCCTGCCAGGAATGGTTTGCAGACAAATGTGATCCATCAAGTACAACACACTAAAATCACATTAACGTGCCACAAACACCGTGAGGCCAAAAAGGCAGGGAATCAGGAGGCAGAAAAATTCTAATTGCATGAATGCTACTTAATTATTTTTAAGGTTACAAGAGAACCCTGAGAGAATACAGACTTTATATAGCAGATTTTGTAGAAATGTCTACTGAACTTATTACAATTCTGCCCTACTAATAGAACAGCACTGCCATTAATGCAGACCAGCATCAACTGGCTGATTAAGACACAAATCTCAATATTACTAATAAAACAGTGAGCATCGGAAAAAATAGCCATAATAAGCATGTATGATTTCAGCTGCAGAATAGAGAAAAAAAACCCAAAAACTATTATGGTGTCTTGCCAATAACATTCATCTCTGGGGAACCATCAAAACAGAGGATGCCTTTCTCTAAAGCAATCACTGGTGGCCTATGAGTGCAGAAAATATACAGCTATGCATGAAAATGACAGCAGGTGATTTGAAACACGTTGCAGATTCTCAGTGAAGGCTGTGCAGGACAGGTCTGTGTGTCTGTCTGAAAGAATCCACATGAAGAAGAGGAATTCCAGGGTAAGTAAAGAGGGCACAAAGGGGAAAGTAACAAAATCAGAGAATATTCAAGAAGAGAAATTGCGTAAGAAGGAGGAAAGGCAAAGAATAGAACAAAGGAGAGATGTTTATAAAAGTATCCAAACTTTGAACCTCTAGAGTGGTCACAGACAGAAATTCCTGACCTAAACAGATTTAGAAAAAAGCCTCCATCCAGACAGTGAAGGTCAGTTGATTAGATCCATATGCAGGTAAAAAAATTATTACAGAAGACGAGGGTCTTCATTTCATGCAAAGCCAATGCTACATGCCAGTGCTATGCAAATCCTTAACTCTGCTCCCAGAAGGAAAACCAGCAAAACCCAGCACACAGCTGGTCTCTTCACTCCTTTTTGAGGAATAAAGAGAGGAAGAGAAAATCTCCTCTTGCAGTGGGCTGGCAGGAGGATTTTGGAAGCTGTTAAAGACTGCAAGAAGGGAAGACAGAGATGCATGATATCACAACCCATGCAGAAAAGGCAGCAGAGAAACAAGATGTGGGAAGAGCAGCTCAGGAGAGGGAACAGCAGGAACAGCTATGAAGCAGAAGTGCAACCACTCTTTGTACAATCCCTTGGCCAGCTCCACAGCCAGGGCCAGGCTCTGGCAAGGACTGTAGTCAGTGATTTACAACCTAAAATCAGAGAGTCCTAATAGAAAAATAACAGCCTGTCAGTGTAAGCGATGGTGCTTGCAGAGGCCTGCCAGCCTCCTGGAGCAGCTGCTTAGAGCAACCACTGTCAAGGAAAAGGAATGACCAACTCTCCAGTGGCTCTTCTCTCAGGAGGAAGGTTGAAGGGCCTCCCGTTTTGCTTTGGGCATGGTTGGTTTCTCTGGTTTACAAGTTGTGAACATCCACCTGAGCAGGAGGCTCAGACACCCAACAGGCACTTTCCAGACCAGTAACACCTGGTACCCTAATGGAAGAAACACAGTTATTGTTAAAAAACTAGAACATTGGCAAAAAAGGAGGTGAACACTGTGAGCACAGGTGAAGGAGGAAGCACAGGATCAACTGATTAAAAACCAGGATCAACTTTTGGCTTTAAAAAGGACACAAACAAGAAGCTCACGCCTAAGAACATACCTAGATGCTTGGAAATTAGTAGCTCCTTGCAGTAGAGAAAATTACTTTGCAAACAGAAAAGGCATTTCTAGAAGGAACCCCTTTTGGACTGGTATTCTCCATCCCCTGCCATGAAGCACACATGAGCGATGACTCTGAGGAGCAGTTCTAGCCCTACAGCATGATCCCTGTTTTACTCAGCTGCTAAAAAAGAAAAACCCACCACGCTTTGAAATTATGCAGGTGTATAGATTAAGAGCAGCAATGGGTCCCCAAAGAAACAGTTAAAACTACCAACAGCACACCTCAAATGCCAAATTCTGAATATTTGGGGAGCAGTCAATAATTCGTAAGCCACTCGCGGGCTGGAATTCCTTCATATACAAAGCGTATGTGCAAATAACAAAACACACACAAAAAATCCGCAGAGATGCCCCAGGTTAATCCCACCATATAAATCCTTCCCTGAAAACCCTACGCAAAAACCCAGTCTGTTCACAGCACAAACGGAAGCCCAACAGTACCACCTGGTGGTAACCATCTTCTGCTACAGCCAGAAGCAGAAAAATCATTCAATTCCTTGAGCATATTAAAACCAGCCGTTTTTAAAGGGTGGCAGACCGTTACTCTCCCCTCAGAATTCACTCCTATACACCGAGGGGGACCACCAGAAGCTTTGGTTTTAAAACCAACCAAGTTTGTCAGAA
>JAOXJM010000005.1:5244051-5262452 GCA_026413425.1 Tringa solitaria | reverse complement strand
CATAAGACTTGTGCTCCAGACCCCTCACCAGCCTTGTTGCTCTTCTCTGGACCAGTCCAGGGTTCCTGTCTTACCAAAGTGCTCTGATGTGCAGGGATCAGGAGAAAACAAGTGAGTGTGCCGAGCTTTCCCGAAGAACGATGTGTTCATCACCCCAATGGCATCTCCTACACCCACTGCAGCTTTCCTACTGAAATACCCATCACCTCTGCAGATCACCTGCCTCAAAGGCTGGAGCAGAAGTGTCAAATACCGGAGCGTTGTTGCTCCAGGCAGTTGTCAGAGGGAGCAGGACCGCTGCCATCCCCATGAGCTGGAGCAGGGTCCCAGCCCACCGCCACCAGCACACCCAACAGCCGATGCCCCTGGGAACACACCCCAGCAGAGCTCAGATTTCCCAGCTAAAGGGAAATGCTGGCAGGGATTAAGACCCCAGCATGCTGGCTCCATTTTAAAATTGGATTAGAAAAATAAAAGGAAAAGCAAAACAGAAGAGCCACCAATAATCTCTCAGCCAGGGATCAGCACTAGCACTAAATACTGGGGAGTAAAAAGCAAACACTAAGTATCTAGAGACAATAGAAAATTCCTCCTCCCAGCTCTGTGTGTCAAGTCCTCATGCAGCCTCTCTGCCTTGGCCGAAGTCAACTCATCGCTCTCCGAGGAACCACCCAGTTTTTGGAGGTCATTTACCACAAACTCACAGCTCCTGCTTGCTCTGGACCGGAGCAGCTCCTCCCAGGGTGGGTGCAGGAGGCTTTTCCCAGGGCAGCTCCCTTCCTGAGCCACCCAGCGAGGCATTAATCTTCGGGAGTCTCCTATGGGAAGGACACTCTGCTCCCCAGCACGGTCAGAGCCCTGTACATCCTGAACAGTATCACCATCTTCACTCGTTAGCCATTCTTAATGGGGCCAGGCAGTGCCAACCCACTTTCCCCAGTAGTGCTTTCGGAGGAGCCCTGTCCCCATGCCATCCTGCCTCTGCTCAGCAAGGCATCTCTGCAACCATCTCCCCAGGCTACTTGATGGAGATGGCTCTGAGTCACCCTCACTGGGCGCTTCCACCTCATTACAATCAGATGAAAGCTCAAGTGCCACTTAAATGGCATGACACGACAAAGGCTCGGTAATTGCTATTTCACTTTCAAATACCTACGCGCCTCTAGCTCAGCTATAATTAGTTTTAACTCCAACAAATACTGGCAATTTAAATAGAAACAAGCAAAAATACTTAAAACCAGTCCGGGTTTATTGGCTGAGGCTTTGGCTGTGTGAAAATTCCACAATTTTTGTTGCTAGAAGTATCTGGTGTGCAGAAGAACTGCTAGCAACTGGATTTTACTCTACTCCAGGTCCTTCTTTACAGACTCCAAGTCCATAGCACCCTGTGAACTCAGGGTGCTACGAGGGGTGAACAAAGTTTGGAGCATCGCAGTCGTGCTCAGAACGCAGCAGCAGCCGTTGCCATAGCATGAGCTTCCCTGCAATGCCACACAGGGCTGAGTGTCCCCAGCCAAGGTGGCTGCTTGGGTTCATCTCCAACAAACCCTTGCACGGCACTGACCGGGGCACGGGACAGCCATAGAGCACCCCACGTGAGCCTGGCTCTTAAATAAAGCCTGGTGCACATCTGCATCCCCAAGATAGACACACCACGCAGCATCCTACGCGAGCCACGTCGTTCTTCCCTCCACAGGCTTCAGGTCCAGGAGCAGAGGACGCTGCCCCGTTTTTCCCACAGTCTCATCTTTGCTCATTAAACAAGGGCGTTATCATCTGCACATCCCCTGCAGGGAAACTGCACCCTAGGGGAGCTGCAGCTCTCCAGCTCCCAGGAGCTGGGCTTAGGGCCAAGGAGGAAAGAACCACCACACCAGCACCACAAAACAGAACTACAGGAAGAGATTCAAAAGGACGGCGAACGATTACCTGTTCATCCCCGGAAGGTTGCCCCAGAAATAGCGTGCTCGGTGGGCAGCTGATATCTTGATAGCATCAATCATAACCGGGTTACACTGCAGGCCGTGAGAGAGAGAAAAATAATAGTTAGAGGAGATGTGGGCTCAGCCCTCTCCTGCACAGGAAGCCCTTCTCCACCGTACTGCAGGGACCTACAAGTCTTCAGCAAATCCTCCTAAGGATGTAGCCCCAACAAACCTCTCTGCTCCACGCCAGAGCACAGGCAGGTTGGCCACGAGGGCTACCACGCCATAGCCATGGCCAAGAGCTAATGAAAATCACAGCATGCTTCAGTGCTGATTTCTCTGGGACAGGATCAGGACCGTCAGCCCCTGATGGGGCTTTTACAGACACTGGTTTCTGCTGACCCACAGCCCATCTTGGCTACCAGAGTTAAAAATCCTTTCCACTCCCTGACCTCCCTAGAAACAACAGGCATGGCTCTGAACAGATGCTTTCTGCAAGCCTGGCAAAACTGCCCCCCTCCCCGAGAGAACCAGTGCTCAGGGTTAACCTGCTGAAAGCCAGAGAGGATCCAGAGCCAAGACTAAACAGTTGACTCCTGGTGTGTGCATCAGACAGGGGGTTTTCTATCATCAGGGCCACACCAAATGCCAGCCAGACCCTCACAGCCTCGGCACACCTTGCTCAGCCCAGCAAATATCTCCTGCTCTGATGCCTCTCCTGAAGCTGGCAGCAACCCCTACCTCCAGAAACCGAGAAATGTCCCTCTTGTCGTTGACCCTCATGGCCACCACGTTCTCAAACATCCAGAAGAAGGGGCGCTCCTCTCCTGCCTTGGGACGGGCGTAGTTGAGCAGGTGGTAAAATTCAAAGAACAGCCTCCCGGTTCCTTCTACAAGACAGAAAGCCAGAGCAGCAGGTTGGGACCAGCTGGGGCACAGGTCCTGGCTGCCTTCCCCACCGCGACTGGCATGGAGACCACCTGAGCTTTGCAGGTGCCACCCCATGTTCTGCAGGTCAGAGAGGAGCCATCACCAAGGCAGACTGGGGCTTAAACACTTCCCTGGAATTTTAACGTAGCTCCGCACCCCAGAACACCCTGGGGGTACCCTGCCCTGCAGAGGCAAAGCAGCCTTACCATACAGCCCCTTCCTGGCTGGATTGACAAGGGACAGGTCATTACAGGGGCTTCCACCGATCACCAAGTCAAAAGGACCCCACTCCTCAATCTAGATCGAACAGACAGACCCAGTTAGGACATGCCATGTAAGCGGGTCTCTCCTCCCCAGCAGGGGAGGACCTCACCCTCACCCAGGGCTGGTGAGGTGAGACCCACATAGTCGTGGTGCCACGTTCCCCAGCCCTCCCACGGAAGCAGTGCTCACATTTCTCTTGGTTATGTTCCTGACATCGTGCACATAGGTGATGTTGCTCTCATGCTGCATGTTGCCCACAGCAATGGGGTCTTCGCAGATCTCCGAGGCGATGTACTTCTCCACTTGGATGCCCAAGTCCTTCAGCACCAGGTACCCTGCCAAGGGACAGAGGTCTGAGGTTGCAGCGCTCTCTTTAGTCTCCCAGTCTCCTTCGTCAGCACAGAAGCTCGATGTGGCCGCTCTTTCATGTCCTAGATGGGTGCAGTCACACAGGACTTCCGGATGAGCAAACTATTTTTTCAACCTGTTCCTCCAGGCAGGTTTGCTCCCAGAAATCAGAACTCCAAAGCTGAGTGAACTGAGTCAAACCAGTTGCCCTCAGGCATTTATTTCTTCACTAGAGGCCAGGCTACCAGCACTCCCACAGCTCTTGCTTCTCAGTGAAACCAGCCACCCGAGATGGCACTCGGTGCGGCAGGAACCTCTGTGAGCAAAAGTCCTGTGCCCTTCCCTCCATCAATCCATCCCTCCCTCCTCCACAGCCCTATCCCAGCAGCAGCCCCTGCCCTTCATCCCCTTCTGATGGGGATGTCCCTGCCCTTAATCCCTTTCTCCCCACCAAGCTTTCAGAGACGTGTTTGAGGCCAGGAACCTATTCATCCCTGACATCCAGTGCTGTAAGCCACCAGGATGGTGCTCTTCCAGAGCCTCACCTGTTGCTATGCCATCAAATAAAGAGAGTACTCGAATAGGTCTCCTCTTCGCTGGTGGGACTGTTGGGTAGATTTTGGGTGCAGCCTGCAATGAAAGGACAGCAATGAAACCCCAGCTCTAGGCAGTGCCACGATGCTCTATGAGGCCAAATCTTGGCTCTACAGGCATCACCTCCACCTTCAGGGAAGCACCTGTGGGGCCAAGAGCCCAGCACCCTTGGAGAGGGTGGATGAGTGAGACCAAGGCAGAGGGATGAGGAATTTTGAGCTGTTTTGCCTTGCCCTCCCCCAAAGCCCCGTGTGCTGGGCTTGCCTGCCCATAGTCCTTACGTATTCCTGTCCCTTGTCGCTCGTGAAGAAGTCCTGCAGGCGAGTGTTCCAGTCCTGCCGGCGCTGCAGCACCCCATAGCTCCTCTGGGGCTGGCACATGTAGCAGTTCCAGGGCTCCTGCTCTTTTGCCTTGGCCGATGTCCCTCGCCCCACCAGCACCTCCAGACATTCCACACAGAAGCACCTGCCCAAACCACAACACCTCGTGCCCACCACCTCCAGAAACCCCTCTGGGTCACCCCAGCCTCTCCTGGCGTCTCCTCTGCCATGCACCAGAGCCCCCACCCCATTTTGTAGGATGTTTTTCCATGCAGTATCCTGGTTTTTAAGGCTGCTAACAAAAGCTGGTGAGCCAGGTAAAGCTCCTACCTTCCTTCTCAGGGCTTATTCAGCTGCAAGGTGACTTAGCAGGGATGGGTAGGCTGTGCTGGGACGTGCTGTGTGGCAGCCAGCTGGACACCAACACAGCACCACAGAATCATAGAATGGTTTGGGTTGGAAGGGACCTTAAAGATCATTAAATTTCAACCCCTCTGCCATGGGCAGGGACACCTCCCACTAGACCATCCTGCCCAGCCTCATGTATGACCCTGCTTCCCTGCGGCTCCCCAGGAGCCCCAGCTGGAGGAGCAGAGACGGGGCCCACCTGCAGCAGCTGGTGTTGCTGCAGAGCAGCAGCTCCTTGCCTTCACAGCAGACAGTGCAGTAGGACTGGTAGCCATCTTCATCGTACATGTAGAAGAGCTCCAGGAATCTATCCTAGCGAAAAGACAGCCGGGAGGAGAGAAGGACAGAGGATCAGGATCTGTGCTCAGAGGGTGAAGAGGGAACACAGCTTTGCTCCATCCCTGGTGCTTGCCAAGGGCTCAGAGATACACATCCTCGGTGTTTCAAGCAGAGAGAACACGCTGAGGGGCAGCCCCATGGCCAGGATCTGGCACAGTCATCCCTCCCGTCCCAACAGCACTGGCTGCCATGGGGTTGGACACCCCATCACCCCGTCCTCCAGCCCCAGCACGGTGGCACTTACCCTGCACGTCTGGCAGAGGCCTCCCTCGAACAGTGGGTGGAAGGTGGCCGGGTTTCTCCTCCCGCAGGACAAACAGCTGTCTGTGGGACAGAGAGAGCTCCGCTCACCCCAGGGCAGGGAACGTCACACAGGAGCACAGACCCCACACCTCCACCCCACCACAGGCTGCAGAGGCTGGAGACTCTCCTCTGAGCCCATGCGGGTCCAGATACAGCTGGAGCTCGCTGGGAACAGGCTCCCTGGGGAGGATCTGCACAGCAATCTGCTCTTCTCAACACTAAGGGGGCCCAGCAATCTGCAATCACGGCGCCTTCCCCCCTTCTACACGGTGTGGTTAAGAGGGGACCCACCTTCTTTGCCCAGTGCTGCCCCCCAAGCACCTGCACCAGCCCCACACCTTTTCCCCAGAGAGACAGGGCAATCGATTACCTTCCAGACTCCCACTGTTGTTTGTAACTTCGGAAACCATTTGCGCTTTATAAAATTAAAAAGAGAAATTTATCATTCCTCATGTAACAAACTTTAAATGCACTCAGATTTACAGTTCCCTTTATTTCTTGTGTTAAAACCGCTACAGCGTTGCTGAGCATTGCACAGAGAAGATGGGCCATGGGCACATCAGAAATTTTGGTGCAAAACCCATGTCCTTTCACTGCTGGATATATCAGAGCTAAAATAGCAACACACAGATCATTTCTAAGCTGAGCACCACCAGCTCGTGGTGCCATGTCTTGCAGTTGGGTTTGCTGGTGTCTTGTTAGGCACAAGAGAGCAACAGGAGATCACAAAAGCTTTTGCCTTTGAAAACAAGACTGCACCCGGGAAAAGCCAAGCCTTTTTTTTCCCAGAGAGGTTTCCCAGTGCTTTTCAAAATGCACAGCCCAGGCCGTGCTGCTCCCCAGCTCTCGCTGCCCGTTACCTCGGGTCTGGTCCTCTTCCACTCGCTGCTCCTTGTTGTTGTTGCAGAGGTTGGTCTTCAGCCTCTTGGTGGGGGGACACTGCTCGAGGGACAGCACCTCCTCCGTCCCATTCCTCAGGGCCCCGTTCTCTGCAAGGGAAAGGCAGTTCCCTGAGGACAAGCCTCTGGCATGGGGAGGTCCCCAGGGCACCAGGGGACATCTGCTGAGCCCTGCTGGGTCCCACCCCAGCCAAAAGCAGAGCCCTTCCTGACCACCCAAGCTCCCCACACGTGGCTTGAGGCTCAGCCAGGTCATGACTTCCAGGAGCAACAGCTTTGAGGGTGCTTTACTCCGGACTTTTGCAATGCTGCTGTGGGGGACCCCTGTAAGGAGCCCCAGGGCCACCTCGGAACCAGGCCAGCATGGCCACGGCAGAGGGCGAGCAGGCTCAGCCAGGGCCGACCGCAGCAGCTGGGCATGAGTGGCTGCTGCCCATGCCAGCCCCATGCCCAGTTCATGCCACCACCTCACCTGAGGCTTTGGGTGGCCGCAGTCCCTTGAGACCCAAGGGTTTGAAGCCGGTGAGCGCCCAGTCGATCATGGGCTTCAGCTGCTCCTCCAGGGACTCCCCGGGGGTGGCTGAAAACGTCTTCCCCGACCGACTCCGGGCAACCTGCCGAGATAGGGGAGATGGTGTGGGCCAGGGTGACCGGGGCTGGTTCCTGGCTGCAGCCTGCATGGACCACATGCCTGCCAGGTCCCACGCCCCCTCCCCACCATCCACACACATGGTGCGGGGCTTGGGAATCCCCGGCACAGCGGCAGCTGCCAGATTCCCATGCTGGGTGGGTGTGTGCCCTCGGCCACCCTCCTGTGCCTCCCCTCCCTGCAATGAGCCCTGTCTGTCCTTCACCAGCCCCAACCCAGCGGGGAGCAGGGACAGCCCAGCCCCAGCTCTTGCCTGGACTCAGCTCCCTGACAAGCAAATTAAAGGCAGAAGAGGTGCCCGTGGGTTGGCAGCACCGTAACCCAGAGCGTGATGACTCCCCTGGATGGGGGTCAGACCCACGGGGTGCTCAGTGCCAGCCCCGACCACAAAGGGCATCTGGCACCAGCCCAGGACACCTCCTGCCAGTGTGATCTTGCAACCATGATGCTGCCGCGTGTCAGAGTCCCCAGAGGGAGCCTGGCCCCAGGGGTTTCTGGAGCAGAAGCCCTGGAGCAGCAGCAGTTATTCCTGAATCCCCCGGGATAAGCAGGGTTTTGGCCCCGTGGCTGCACTTGGAAAGAGTCCCAGCAGAGAAAGGACAGTTTTCCTACAGACATCTGTCCACATCGCCCCAGCAGATGGGGAAAATGATTAATTCTGGATCGTGGCAGGAGCTTCCCCACTGATCACTCTCAAGGTGATCTGCAGACATTATCCAGAATCACCCCCAGATGCAGAGCAGGGCAATGTGCAGAGGGGCAGAGCTGGGAAGCCCCAGCTCCAACCACCTCCCCATACATTGCCCAAGCTCCGCAGGCGCCTGGGCTGAGCAGACACCCAGGTTCCCAGCTGGAATGTCTCCTCCTGCCCCAGAGAAGCATTTCCTTCACTGGCTCAGCTGCATCAGCCACCTGGAACACAGCCTGTACCCCCCCAGCATCCCACTGCCCCCCAGGGAACCCAGCCACTTCACTTGGCACCTCATCCATCCAACCCCAGCTCTGCTCCGCGGTTACCTCCAGGGCATGGTATATGGCTCGTCGGTAGGAGACCAGCTTATTAAAGGTGGAAGAATTGAAATGCTGCCTAAAGGCCATCAGTCCCACCAGCTTGTCTGCAGAAACCTGGGAGAGAGAGACAAAAGCTTACCCGAGGGCACGGGCACGCCTCGCTTGGGCTGTGTGCCCCATGGCACCGTGCCCCCCCAACAACACCGCAGACCCGTCCCCGCAGCAGAGCAGCTCCCAGCACGGCTCTCACGCCGCAGCCATGCCGGGGCTTTGTCTGGGCCGGGCGAGGAAGCCCGACATCAGCTTTGCAGAGGGAGGAAAGCAGAGGGAGGAAAGCAGAGGGAGGAAAGCAGAGGGAGGAAAGCAGAGGCGACAGCATCACACTAGCGACTAGGACGGGTGTTTTGCACCCTCTGCTGGCACCGGCACAGCCAGCACGGCACGGGCACCTGGCACAGAGCTTCCCTCCCATCTGCAGCCCCAGGGAGGCTGCGGGGTGGATGGGGCTCTGGAAGAACATCCCTCACCGGGCAGGGAGCCACGGGGGCAGCCCTAGAGACCAGGGCTTGGGTAAAACCCTGCAAAGGGGCTGGGAAGACATCCCCGTTGCTGGATTCTGTCACCAGGCTACGGTGGCCAGTCATTAGTTATAGTCACTAGAGCCAGGAGAGCATGCCAGAGCCTGGCTACGCCAAACACCGGGGTGCCTGCCCAGGGAGGCTGCAGCTGGGCACACGCACACCCCAGAGGCAGCCCCAGGAACGGGACAGACAGCAGAAATGTGCAGGGGAGGGGCGAAGCCAGGCACAGGCAGGGGCAGGTAGGAGGCTTACCTCGGAGAACTTCCCATCTCCGAACCACTGCACCCACCGCATGCCCGAGACAGCCTGGCGCTTGGCCGTGGCTCTGTAGGAGACGACGATCGCAGGCCACCAAGAGAAACCCTTGATCTTTCCCCAGACGAGCTCCCCGATTCCAAATTCCTTCCCATCCTGAAAGCAAAAGAGGACAACACAGATCAGCCAAAAGCACAAACTCCCCATTTCATCCGAGCACCCCCGTGGGGGAAAGGCTGCGGGACATCCCGCAAGAGCTGCCACACCATATGTGTCGTGTCACTCGCTGCAGCGCACATGAACCTCTGGTACAACTATTTATACACCCCCTCCCTCAAAAAAATGGCCAAACACATCCCCGGCAGTGCTGGCTGCCAGCCCTGCAACACACGGGAGCTCGGGGGGGAAGGTCTCCACGTTGGCAGCCCCACGCCAAGCCCGGCGCCTGGCACGCACAGCGCGGTGCGTGCTCCATCCTGCACAGCCCTCCTGGCACCCGCACCCCCTGCGTGCCCACTCCTGCCTGCCCTCCCAGGGTCTCTGCAAACATCGGGAAGCCTTTTCCTGCCCTCACGGACCAGCAGCTGGGAAGCTCCGGCTGTCACGGGAGAGCTTAGAGCAGCCCCGGTGATGGGAATGGGCAAAGCAGGAGGGCAGCAGGTCGGGGGAGTGGAGATGGACTCTCCTCATCTCCTCACCCATCACAGCCATGTTTTGTCTGGGAGAACTTGGCTCACTACACGCTGCTGCCAAGGCACGGCCAAGGCCGAGAGGGTGCGGGGAGCACGGCAGGGGATGGTACGTGTCCTGCCCGGCTGCTGGGAGGACTTTGCACCGAAATTGCTCCCTGGGCTCCCCGAGAGGATGAGGTTGCTCCTTGGTGCAGAGAACCCCCCTTTCATGGGGCACACAGCTCACCTCGTCTGGCTGCACCCCGGGGAGAGGAGAGGGCACCAACCCTCCTCTTGTTCCCAGGGGAGAGCAAGAAACAGGGCAGAGAGAAGAAAAGGAAAAGCTGGGAATTTTGGCAGGACCATGCCAAGGGCCTTCAACAGGCAGCGTGACAGGGCCACACCGGCACGGTGCTGTGCCCAGGGAGGCACCTCGCACGGGAGCAGTCACCTCTGCCTGCAGAACCCTCCTTTCCCAGCTTTGTTCTGCAATTAGGCACCTAATTATGCAGCAAGATGCAATTGCCCAATTCCTGCAAGTCTCAGGCCCTGCCCTGACGCCTGCAGGCACTGAATCACGCTCCTCTGCAGCTCCAGCGGCTTCGTTCCTCTCCAGCAGCCCCCGACAGAAACATTTTCTACGCATGCAACTGCCTGTCTCGACGGGGCCGGGCATGGCCACCAGCCCGGCGTGTGCCGCGCACGCGTCCCTCGGGGGCCCTTGGAGGCTTGGCAGCCCCACGTGTGGCACAGGCAGGAGCTCGGTGGGGCTGGTCCCACCACACGCTGCGGCAGGGTACCCCCAGAGCATCACCGGCCCTGCTGCCCGATGGAGGGGGACAGCCCGACACCATCACACCCTGGACACAAGAGGGAAGGGCAGGAAAGGAGGAGAAGCAGGCAGGAGAAGCAGCAGTGAGGTTTCCAGAACGTCCCCTCACCTGCAGGCTTGGGACAAGCCAGGAAGGTTTGTCCTCACCCCACACCATCCCAGGTGCAGAATTTGTCTCCCTGCCCCGTACCTGGTACTCCAGTGCCACCCCCGAGTCTCTGCTCTCCGGCTCCTCGGCCCCCAGCTCGGCAGAGCCGTTCTGCCCCTCCTGGGAGCTGCTGCTGCCCGAGAGGGTGCTGCTGCTCTGGGACGAGTCCCGGGAGTCCTCCTCCGTCAGGTCGATGGTGGTCACGGGGATGGAGGTGGCCGAGCGCCGCTTGGAGCTCTGCGCGGCAGAAGGAACAGTGTGAGTGCAGCAGGAAGGCGGGGAGAGGGGCAGGGGGGAGCAGAGACCTGCCCCCGGGTCACCCCCTGCCCCTCAGCCGGGGATCAGAGAGGGGGAGCCAGGGAGAGGGGCACCACCACAGCCGGGAACGGAGGGGAGGGCCCAGGACTGGGGCGTCTGAGGGAGAACTGCTCTGCTTTTACTTGCAAGACACATAGAAAATGGTGCACCAGTTGCTCTCTTCCATTTTCCCCTCCCCAGTTCACCCCAGGGTGTTCAAAGCACCCGGTTCATAGCAAGGGCAAGCAACAGCACACACACCCCTCCACTTCACAGGGGAAACTGAGGCACGGAGAGGCTGCAGCATGCCTGAAGCCACTTTGGCCAGGGCACAGCAGAAGTGCAGGTCTCCAGAGACCCAGAGAAGTCCCAGGGAAGCCCTGGCTCCAGGCAGACCCTCACCCGCAGGGGAGTTGGCAGGTCCTTGAGAGTCTCCACGCTGTTTGTTTCCTTGATCCTCATCTCGTGCCGGGTCTGCCCTGCCTGGAAGATGAGGCGGACGGGGGGCTTCTGCCTGAGGCTGCTCTCCCAACCGGCGCTGCCCCGGGGCCGCACCTGCGACCAGGACAGAGAGGTGCCATGGCACGGAGGCCTTTCCCATGCCAGCGGCATGCAGGGACAGGGACAGCCCAGGGATGGGGGACACGGGGAAAGCAAGAGAAATGCAGGGGGGCTGTGGGAGACACCTCGGGCTGAGCCCCTTGGTGCAACCGTGCACTTCACAGCATCTCTGCCGGGCTGCACGGCCGTGCTCAGGAGCACCCATTGCTGCAGCCCCCACAACTTCTGTTTCCAGCTCTCATGTGCATCCCCCACTATACCCTCACGTAAGCCCCCCCTCCTCGCAGCTACAGCCACAGCGGCGTGACCAAGGCCAGCAGGAGCCAGCAGCCAGGAGGACCGGTCACTGGGAGAGCCAGGGGGACAGGCAGAGGGCACGGCACCCCACTCACACACGCGTGGGTGCTCTCAAACACGCGTGGGTGCTCTCAAACACGCGTGGGTGTGCTCCCCCCGCCACAGCCCAGCCCAGCCCTGCAGAGGCACCAAGGGCAGCCTTTCCCCTGCGGCTTCAGCAGCCGCAGTTTACAATCAATCTAACCCAGGCATGTTTCCTGCATCCGGCACAACAAGAGTTTCAAAACGAAATGAGATTTTGCAAGCGAAGAGCCCCGAACCCAACGTAGTGGGAAAGCAGAATTTTCACCCCGGTTGGATTTATGGCTCTTTCTTTTGGAAACTGCCTCATCACAGGCAGATCTCCAACCTTGGGGTTTCATTTTAAAGTCAAAACAATAAAGCCAGAAGGCAAAAATGCTTCCAGACCCTGGAGGTTTGTCAACCTAATCAACAAAAGGAGGGGGGGGGGGGGGGAAACTGGGATCCAGCTCCAAAGCAGCTAAAAGCTGGCCACCCTGAGAGTGGGAGACACGAGATGCTTGGGTCCATCAATACGGCCAAGGCTTTTTAAAGGAAGTATCAGCATAATAATTATTAGACTGCTGCAACACATAGTGGGCATCACTGCATCGTGCACCATACCCTCCTGCTGCTGCTGACATAATGTAAATCAGGAATTCAAAAATTAAAACAAATGTTATGCTTGAAGATGAATATCGCATCTGCCATTGGACTGTTCCCCCAGCACTAAGTGCAGGAGCCATGCTGGAGAGGAACAGTCGAGGAACCAGCTGCCCCCTCACAAACAGCCCACAAAGCCCCCACGTAGCAGCCTTGGTGAGCACTTACCTCCTGCGCCCCCGTGAGAGCAAGTGGCCAGGACAGGTCCTCCTTGGAGAGGTCTCCCTTGCTGACCCTCTTGTTGTTCTTCAGGGACGGCAGCCCCAAGCCCCCAGCACCTGCGCAGGGACAAGGCAGAGCAGCCTCAGGCTCCGTGAGCCGTCCTGGCCGTGTCCCTGCATGCCTCTGCCCGCGACTGCTCCGAGCAGCAAGGTGTGATTTCAAAAGACCAAAACCTCATCTTGGAGAAATGCGGCCAAGAAGCAGAAGACAAGCAGTGTCCCCAAGGCTCCCCATCACGGTACTGCTGATACCAGCAGTTCCAGATCATCCACCTGCCCCAAAACTGGGAAGGGACTCTAACAGCAAGTGTGGGGACCTTCTTATGTACCTTTTTGATCCTGAAAGTTCAGAGGCACAAGGAAACCGTGCGCCCACTATTGAGAGCTTGTCACCAGCTCAGTTAAAGCAGGACCTCATGAACCCAAGAGCTGGCATTTGGGGACCATGACCAGAGCACCCCAGGGGCTGTGATGCAGCCAGCAGCAAATCCTTGGAAATGTGGGTGCTCTTCCCACCTCCCTCCTCCCCAGGGGGGTTAAAACATCAAGGGGCAGAGCCAGCATCCCACTGTGGCACCCGTTTCCACAACCGCTTCTGTAGCCATGGCCTGGATGTACCACCAGAAAGCAGAAGCCCAGCGGGGTCATGGAGGGACCCTTGGCCATGGCCATGGTGCTGCAGCCCCCGGGAAGCCCTTGGGACAGTGGCCTGTGCATCCTGGGCACAGCACGGCGAGACTCACCTGGAGTGCTGGGCTTCCCATTCGGCTCCAGAATCAGGGCAGGTGTGTCCTTAGTGGGGTCAGTGCAGTCCCCGCTGATGAGGATCAGCTCTGCCCTGCAGTCTGCCTCATCCCGGTCATGGCTCTTGTCATTTTTCATGGTTGCCTGGGGAAGTCAGAGTGGAAAGGAAATTTAGCTGTGCAGAAAGCCCCAGGGAGGGAAAAGTAGCCAGCGCAAGCTCTTTAAGCCAGCCAAAACTCCTCATGCCCTTTAGCAGAGGGGTCTGACTGGAGACACAACTGGAGTGGTACTGGGAGCCAAAAGGCACCTGGACAAAACCTCACAAATGTGGTGGCCCTGAAGATCCACCAGCTCCAGCAGAGGCCCCAGATACAACCTGTTTGTCCTCAGGGAAATGCCGGGGCTTTTCTCCGGGGCTGCGCTGGCCCCAGCCCTGCCATCCATCCGCGTGCCACGGGGTGCTCCTGGGCTCCGTGCTGCCCAGCCCAGGCTGGCTCTGTCGGATCAGTCCCTGCTGCAGCTCAAGAACTTATCTGGAAGGGGAGCTGCACCTTGCAGAAGCCAGGGGACATCCCACCCCCCCCTGGGGACCAGCCTCACCGTGCTCTGGCTGCTCAGCAAACCCAGCCCACCCAGCAAACCCAGCACACCCAGCAGTGGGTGGGCTGTTCCGGCGGCAGTGGGAGAGGGCAGACAGCTCGCCACGGGGGGCAAAGTCCTGGCGCCTGCAGGGAGTTAAACCCTCCCAAAGGGAAAAAACTCCTCCTGCCCCCCCCAGCCCCGGCTTCAGCTCCCCCGCCCCAGGGTGAAGGGGCGAGGGCAGGGGTCTGCGCTGGCTGCACCCACCAGTACTCACAAACCACCACCCCCTGCCCCAGGTGCCAGTGAAAAGAGAGTGTCGGCGTCCCCCCCACCCTGGTGTGTCCCCCGGCCCCAGCGTGTCCCCCCCCGGGAGCTGCTGCTGCACAGATAAAGCCCGGCCAGGCGTCCCCCCGGGAGAGGTGGGACATGCCTCGCCTGCGCCTCTGCCCTCCCTCGGGTGTCGTGTCCCCCCCCCCAAATCCCATTTTCGGAGGCGGAAGCTCCCAGGCTCTCCCAGAGGCACCCGGGACTACTCTTAACGAAGCTGCCTCATTGCTGGGCTACGGATCTGTGCTGCAACTTGCCCCTTTGCCAGCACAGTCATTTCAGGAGCACGTAGCTCAGCTACACGAGCTAAGGAGCAAGCAGGGTTTTACCCACCTAAGGCCCTGTTAGGAAGCAAAAGCAACAACACACACACACACCCCAGCCCTAAAAGAGACCCCGAGCTCCAGCCACGCCACCGCCACCCCCTCCCCGGCGCTCTCGCTCAGCATCGCCTCCAATTGCTTCCCTAACAATTGAGATTTCTGCTTTGAGATCATCTGTCAGCACCTCCGACAAACAAAGACCAGTCGGGGTTTGATATTTCGGATGCCGAGGGCAGCGTTAAAACCCTGGAAACATCCGAACATGAAGGAAAACAGGTGCCCGGGCACCCACCTCCCCGGGCTGAGCCCCCGGGTGCACGTCCTGCCCGCCCCCACAGACACAAAGGGGGATGGAAAAGGAGAGCAGCGGCACCAGAGGGAGTCTAAAGCTGCATAAAACCCCTACAGCTGTGTGCAGAAATCCCACTGCTGCAGCACATCTGCTCCCAGAACCCGGCGAACAATTCCTGGGAGCTGCCCAGACTCGCTGGGCTGCCCCCCGGCCCGGGCGGCCAGGTCCCACATGCCAGCCCCGCGAATGCCGGCCCCGGATGCTCTCGGATACAAAAACACGTCCCAGTGCAGCACAGCCGGGTCAGCTCCTCCGGGATCTGCTCCCCCTTCCCAGCCTGTGACCCTGCAGAAGGGCAGCCACCACAGCCAGCAGTGAAGCCGCCAGAAAAAAATGGCAAATTTCACAAAATAATAGTGACTCTCACAGAAAATAGTGATTCTCACTCACTCAGGAGTCCATACATCGAGATGTAAGGATACATACGCTGCTCTCTTCGCATGAGGGTGACCCAGAGGAGAGTCTGGGGACAGGGAGATGGGGCAGCACGAGGCTGTAAAGATGCAGGGAGGGCAGGAGCAGGCATGGCCACCTCCCAGCCCTGCAAAACATCTGCACCCTCAAAACCCTGGCGGGACCTTCAGAGGACCTTTGTATTTGGCTTGATGTCAGGAGCCTCTTTGGGAGCCTCAGCCCAGGAGGTTTGAATTTGCACCTCAAAAAGGCTTTTCTTAGCCCTAGGGGTGCCCAGCATGGCCAGTAACACAGCAGGCAACTGGGCGATCGTGTCCCTGCCACCCCTGCACTGGGGAGGGTGACAGAGTGGCCAGGTGTCCCCAGGACACACGACCACAACTGAGCACCCGATGGGCCACGCTCAGCTTTGCCATGTGCTCAAGGAGCTCTGACATCAACTTTGTTCCTGTTACAAAGTGGGGGGAAAAAAGTTACCATCACTTTGGAAGGAACTGCTCCCTGGCAGAGCAGGAGACCCCCACAGCAGGGATCTGCAGGTCCATGGAACCAGCGTAAGCACAGGCATTTCAGCTCCCCGGGTGCAGGCAGGGCCTGCCACGTACGTGCAGGAGCAAGCAGCGCGTACACAGGAGCATACGCAGGAGCATACGCACCACTTGCCCCCTGCACTTCTCCAGCTGCACCACCCAAGATCACTCGAGGACATCCCGTCACCATCCTGGGACACGCAAGCGGGAAAGGGAACATCCCACCATGACCCGAACCGCAAAGCTCCTTAGAACTCTCGCTTTCCCCAAAACTTACACCGAGGCAGCGGGACCGCAATTCCCATCCCTTCTCCGATTGCTGCTGCCTTTTACACCAAGCAATGAAGCCCCACGCTCGAGACCATCCTGCCTGCTGAATGAGGGTCGTCCGGCACGCCGCCCCTCCGACCCCTGAGGATCTCCCCCAGGAGCCACCGTCCTCGCGAGCCTCACCTCCTCCTGCTCAGCCCTTTGTCCTCGCCTCCCCTGGCAGAAACGCTCTCCGACACGTGCACGCGGGGCATTACAAAAATAATAAGAAACAGAGCGCTCCCCTCTCACATGTTCTGTCTCACGGGAGGAGGAGAAAACCAGCACCGCGGTGTTTGCACTGCTTAATGCACGGCAAACATACAGGCGTGCGCGCGCGCTACAGCCCCACGCTTCGCACAAGAACCCATGAAGAATGAAATAATGCAGGATTCTGCCTCTGATGCCCAAAGCTCCCCAAGAGACTGGCGCTAGCGGCGGCCCCCGACACTGTCTGGTGCCCAGGACGTGCCCTGCAGCGATACCCCACCGAGACAATGAACCCGCTGACTCCGGATCCCGCCCTAGTTTTGCAATACCAGCTTCTTTAAGGTTTGCCAAACTGGTTAAGGACCATGCTACAATATTAACTGCTTAAGAGAGATTCCCAGCTCTTGCCCGGCCGAGCTGCCCCGGAGCGGGCAGAGCAGCTGCGCTCACCTGCCGGGGGTCCCGGTTGGGACCGTGACTCCGCACCCCGCTGTCCCCCCCGCCGGGACCGGGGCTGCTCCCCCCGGGACCGGGGCTGCTCCCCCGGCCTGGCTCGGGCTGGTTTCAGTTTTCCTTCTTGAGAAAACAGGCTGGCCCTTATCAGGTGCGTTTCCCCAGTAGGTGGAGAGATTGCAGGGGAGACAGCCGGACTTTGCCTCCAGACAGGGGCATGCATATCAAAAGGCTGGAGGGGAGCGTTTTACCCGATGGCTGGGATGGCAGCCATCACCCAAGCCCTGTTTGAATAACAAAAAGAAATAAAGGACCCCAATGGCCGGGGCTCGCTCCCTCCAGGCTGGCTCCTGCCGAGGGCTCTGGGCTATCGAGCACACAAATGGCCTTTAACTCTCCCCAAACTGAACATTTCCCTCTAATCCTGGGAAGAAAAGAGTTGCTGGGTTGGCAGTTTAGTAAGAAAGGGAGCCCATTTTGGCAGATATGCTCATTAAGAAGGGCAGGCTCTCCCCTCCCCTGCCCGTTTCCTGTGCCTGGCCCCTCTCCGGCTCCCGCGCTCCGGCACTTCCCTCCATTTTCCCCCTGTTTCCTCTCCTGCCCCCCCTTGCCCCGCTCCGCTCCCCCCTCCGGACCGCAGCAGCCCTTTGCGGCCACCCCCAGGCTCCAGCACGGTCGCCCGCTGCCTTTCAGCAAAGCTGGGTTGAAAGAAAAGAAACAAAAAACAAACCGGCCCCTCCTCTCCCAGTGAAGACCAGGCCTGAGAAGTCTCCTGGGCAGCCACCATCACAGCCAGCCGCTGCTCCAGCCGCTCTAGGCTCTTTACCATGCTCATCTCGGTCATGTCCCCTTGAAATGAGCCACCACGCTGGCTCTCCCGAGCCCCCTGCCCAGGGACGTGCCCGGCGTGGAGCAGGAGCCCAGGCTGGTGGTGCCTGGGGACAGGGCTGGGGGCTGCGGGGGCTCTGCCGTTGCGCAGGTGGGTCTCTCTCAGCAGTGGCAGGTCCTCTCTGTCTGGAGCGGGTTACTGCTTCATCTTTCCCCTGCACAAGAGGACATAAAGCCATGACAATGACACCTTACTGCCCCCTTATCTCCCCCCACCTGGCCTTATACAGCGGGGCTCGAACCTCCAGCCCTCCCCAGAGCTGGGAGTTGGGACACCCAGGCTCATTTCCCCTCATCGCATTAAAAATTATTTAACTGTAAAGGCAAGTCCTGCTGTAGGGGCAGCACGCTTCACCCCCACCCCCACCCCCCCCCCTTGTTTATTCTCCAGCCCCTTTTCCCAGGGAGCTCGGTGCAGCATCAGCAAGAGCCCCGGGACCAGCGCTTGCCCCGGGTGTTCACCCGCTGTTCCTCTCTCCCGGACTCCTGGAACTTGTGTCCCACATTGGGGCCACCCTGGACTTTATATTTCTTTCTCCGATGCTCTTCCTCCCCTGTCTCTACCTCCACCGGAGCTTCTCCCCGGGCTTGGGAGGAGGAAAGCGCCAGTAGACTTCCCCCGCGGGATCCCTCCGGCTCGGGAGGAGGATGCCAGCAGACTTTCCCTCCCCGGGATGCCCCCCCCCCGCACCC
>JAOXJM010000005.1:5224922-5242872 GCA_026413425.1 Tringa solitaria | reverse complement strand
CCGCCGCCGCCCCGCGCCCGCCGCGCCGCACGGCGGGGGAGGGGAGGGGAGCGGGGGGGGGCCCGCACCGCACCCGCCCGGCCCCGCATCCACCGGGGCCCCGCATTCCCCCCGGGGTCCGCACCCCCCCGGGAGCTCCGCATCCACCGCCCCCACAGCTCCGCATTCCTCCAGTGCCCCGCACCCCCGCGGCCGGGCAACCCCCGGGGCCTCCGCATCCTCCAACGGTGCTCCGCATGCCCGGCGTCCCAGCATCCCCCCCCCACCCCCCCTCCTCCACGACCCGAGACTACGTATCACCCGGGACTTCGCATCCCCCGGTGCCCCGATTGCCCCCCCAGGTGCCCTGCATCCCCTCCATGGGGCTCAGCATCCCTCTCCCGGGGCTCCCCAGCCCTCCCCCCTCCATGTCTCACACCTTTCCGGGGCTCCCCATCCCCTGGTACCCCCCCGGCATCCCTGTGTCACCCTCACTGCCCGGAATCACCCCAGGGCTCAGCATCCCTCCTGGGCTCGGCCCTTGGAGCCCCCGTAGCTCAGACCCCGCGGCAGAGGAGCCCCCTCAGGGGGGAAGAGAAGGGGCACCCCGATGATGGGCAGAGCCCTCACCCCACCGAGCCACCCCTCTGCCCACGGGTTTTGTGTCAGCGTGGGCACAGCGTGGGCCGGGCAGACAAAGCCTCACAAGTTTTACAGTCAGTTTTTGTTTGTTCTTTCCCTTTTTTGCCTCTTTCTCGGAGGCGAGACACTTGCGAGGGCTGTGCCGGGGACGAGGCAAACAGTCTGCGCCTCTCCTGCCCAAGACAAAGCATCCCGAGTCCACGTGGGGTATAATCTTCTCAGCTCACTTGCTATTACTTCTAGATCCAGCAGAAAACTGTCCAACAGTAAAAAAGAGGGTCTTTTTAAAGACCTTTAAAGAGGGTCTGTCCTGGGGTGACAGAAACAAGCTTTCAAGGCCAGGAGGAAAAATGAGTTAGCCAAACTATCCAAACCCCGCGGGAAGTGCCTGGACCAGCCCAAGGCCTGTACAGCAGGTTCCCCCAGCCCACCCCTCCATCCCTGCAAAACACGAGCATGAAAAATGTGGCTGCACATGCAAAATAAAAAAAAAAAAGCCCCGAAAGCGAACAAGAGGAGCTGAGAAATCTGGTCTGGATAAGCCTTTGGGAACACTGGAGATTACAGTTCAAATAAATACACGCTGCATAAACCTAAAGCTAATTTGCAACTCTGATGAGTAGATTAAAACCCAGCAAATAGATTTTACTCCTGTTTGTTTTTCCAAATTTGGGAAAGCAAAATGCTTTTGCAGGTTGTGTTCAGAAGAGTTTCTAGGGCACTGTTAGGGTGGAATTAGTCCTTGCTTCAAGCATCCACGGGCTCCTCTCCCTTTCTACGGAAACCTTCCTGCCTCTGTTGGCCTCGCTGACCTGCCATCAATCTCCCGCCCGGCTGAAACGCCCTCTTTCTCTCTTTTCCCTTCAGTTATCATTTAATTCAGGAGAGCACGTCTGTGCATACTGTTAGTGAAAAAGGCCTGGTACCAAACAAAGCAGCTCTGGGCAGATTATGAGCCAAACCCTGACCTTTTTCCCCGTGTCTGGTACACACAACCACAGAGAGATGCTGCGAATTTCTTAACGGTCAGGAGAGTTTGTATGTCATCTCACAGGGGAAAAAAAAAGGTACCTCTAAAGAGGATTTTATATTTAGGCTCCTGCCAGATATTTCTGTGCCAGGCTCTCAGCCATTCCTGCTCAACAAGGGTTTGCAGCTGGCAGCCTCTGCCAGGCAGGTATCAGAGCAACCCCACCGCTGCTCCCCATCAGCCCTGAGGCTCTCCAGCATGGAGACGTGGTGGGACATGCTCCTTGGGGCAAAACTCCTTCGCTCCATCACTGGAGTGGCTGTGAGAAGCTGGGAAGAGTGGCAGGCACTAGGAAGAGGCGGGGGGTCCCTCCCCACCCCTGGGCACAGGCTGTGTGTCCTCTGCACACTGCTGTGACAGGGTGACTCCCATTGGCAGCACAGCTGGCCTGCCCAAAGCTTCTGAAAAAATCATGCAAGAAGTGCCATTTTCACATCTGGCCAGCCTCCCTCAGCCAGCATTTTAAAGCCATGGAGCTGGTGACCAACCAGCTGAAAGAGCCTCTCTCTGTCACCATCACAACAGAGTTGGAACTGGCAACATCCATTCACATCAGAAGTGACTCTCCATCCTCATCTTCCAGCGTGAATGCCAGCCCTTCCACGTGTAACTCCTCACTCCTGACCCTGAATCCTCCTCCTCATCAAAGGCTGCTCAGCTGTTTCCTTCTCTGCAGCGACCCCAGGTAATGGCACCAGCTCCTCTCTGTCCACCTTATTCTCCCACTTTACATCTCTTCCTAAAATTCTCCTTCTCCACCCTGGCCAGGCAAACCAACACCATTCCCTGCCCGGAGCTCTGCTCTGGCTCCGATCACTTGCTGTCTCTTGCTTTGCACCCAAGTGTTTGAGTCAGAACCTACTCTGTGTTTCACCAGCAATGTGCCTGGAGACCCCAGACAAATAAAGCAATTGAGCAAACATGTGTCATTACCTACAGCCATCAGCAGTGCAACATGTCATCTCTGGATCTCTGGGTCCCAGGTTCCCAGGCCTCAGTGATGGGTAAGTGCTTGTTTGGTCTTCCAGCAGGTAGGGAGAAGCACCAGCACCATTAAATCACCTTGGACACTTGCAAGCTCTTCCAGCGACCCTGGGGCAGGGAGCAGGAGGAGCTCTTCCTTTCACTGAAGCCGATAGCAACTCTCCTGCTGCGTTCAGGCTTTGGGGTTCCCCATCTCGGTGTACGCACAGCACATGGCACAGCAGCTCTTTCCCAGCCCACAGCAACAATCTTTTTCACTGCCTGGCATTCTTCACTGCAAAACCCCATCAAAACCCCATGGGATGCGTCCTCCTCCATGACTGGCTCCACGGCCCAAGCCCTCACCCCATGTTGGCCACCAGCCTCTCCCCCAGTTCCACCAGCTCTGCTCCACTGCAGCTCCCAGTGACTGACTGCTCCTCACCGCTGCTCCCTGGAGAAGCTCTCCTGCCACCAGCATCTCTCCTGAGCCCAGGGGCAAGCTGTGCTACCCAGCGGCAGGGCTCTGGCTACTGAAAGCAAGGTCCCTGTTGTGGGAAAGCCTCATCCTGCTGCCACATGTGGGAACGGAGCCTCCAGCCTCCCCTATAGCTGGGCTGGCTTTTCCCATCTGGGGGGAATTGGTGTTTACACGGAGATAGGAAGTGTTATCCCTCCTACATGAAGTTTCTAGCCCTTCCTGTGGGCTGGCCAGGACCACATGATACAAACCTCTAATAAAAAAAAAGGTTAAAAATAAGTGTCACCCGTGTAAGCAGAACATCTAGAAAGTCTGCAGCTACCAGCGTGTAAACTTCAAACGCAAAGGCACACAAAGAGAAATCTTCAATGCCTCTCTAACAAAGCTGGCCACAAAATCCTCTTTTTCCTAGAAAACAGGATACGCCTGCTGCAGCCTAATCTGAAGTGACGAGGCCTCCCCAAACCGCCCTCCTAAGCATATATACTTTTATCAGAGAAACACTGGTCCCTGGAGGCAGCTGCCCACAGAGCCTGCTCCACGCCAGGTCCTGAGAGGCTCCTTCCCCAGTGGGTAAGGGATTATCATCCCATCCCTGCTCAGGGGCAGGGGAGCCAGCAGAGCAAGGGTTTTGCCTGTGGTCACAGAGCAGGAGCGTACCAGAGCCCAGCAGTGGTACTTCCAGTTCCACCCCAACCTTTGTACGCAAGGCTTGTGGTAATTTACTTCTCTGGCAATGAGGAGTAAATGTTTGCCAGAGCAAACATTGGGAGCAAAAGGTGCAGAGGGTGATGGGGGGGAGGAAGGGGCACCAAACTGCAGGAGAAACTGAAATTCTGGTCTCAAAGCTCTCATTTATATCAGCCTCCCCTGGAAACAGGACTAACCCCTCCAAGGTTTCGGCTGGGCAGTCTCCATCATGTGAGCAAGCCAGGAGTTGCAGCATCCCTTATTCCTCATCCTGTGTGAAGAGATGTTCTCCAGAATCCACACAACCCAAGGCAGACACTGCAGATGGGCAGAATATACAGAAAGCAGGTGGGCTCAGCACCAGCCATGGTGAAAGGTGTCTGGGTTTTATCCCCAGCTCGTTCACACATTCTTACCTTTTCCAGACCCTTCTCAGGCCACCAAGCGCAGGCAATGCTCCCCTGCTTCAGGAAGGTGCTCCAAAGCTGACCTCAGAGTGACTGCAAAGGGTCTTGAGAGCTTTGGATAGAAAGTGGCATCAGAAAGAAGGATGGTGACACCCTGAGGTTTGACCTCTTGGGAATACATAATAAGGACCCTTCCCCAGGTAATACTCTCCAAGTGCTGTGGAAGATTTTGGACTTTGACAGGTGAAATGAAGCTCAAAAGTGCATCCGAAGTAGGGCACACGGATCCTCTGGCTTATTTTGGAGTGCACCGTTTTTAACACCCTATTTCCCTGTGTGTGTCGGTGTCCCCATCGCTTTTTGCTGCTGCTTTCACTCCAGTATTTGTGGCAAACTGGTGCACATACCTGTGACTCCCAACTACTGTCCTCAGCTTGTCCTCAGCTCTGATGAGTCCATCAGTGACACATTCTGCATGAGAATGGCCTGGCAGAGGCACCCATCGGGGACAATATCTGCCAGGGGACACAGGGACAGCCCTGGGGGTTCTGCCCTGGGCGCTGGGGATGACCCTCCTCTTGGCACCCCTGTAACTAATCCAGACCCTCACCCTGAAACCTTCTCTCTTATTTTGAGTAAATCCTTTCCAAAAATGAGTGCTGGCAGAACCTGCCTGCCAGTGCAGAACCGTCAGTGCCGTACCAGGGTTCGTGGCACTTGCGTGCCACACCGCAGCCAAAGCAGCATCCCGGGAGGTGGGACTGCCGAATTTCCTGGTGATTGTTTGGACAGGATGTTATGAGCACGTACCTCAACTTCAACCCTTCTTCTTGGATCCTGTCCCTCAGCTCTCCCCAAGAATTTGGTCTGCTGCCTGGGAAACTGTTTAGTAACGTTGGCTTCTCCCTCCTGCATGCTCACACAAGCACACACGCGTGCGCTGAGACCATCCTTAATTAGTTCCTAAAGCATCACCCTAGAAAGACAGAGGGAAGTAAAGATCAGTCACAGGCTGCTCCCACACAGCTAATCCTGGCAGACAAACCGGACAGAAAATTGCCTCTTTCCTTGCTTCAGTTTCTCTGCCACACAGTACAGGTGAATTAATTTTGGTGCTTGTGAAAGTGTGCAATTATTAATTGCAATTATTAAATTGCACCTAGGAAAATGTCCATAAGGCTGTATGCAACATTTTAAGGCCAGGAATATCGTGTTCACGCACACTGGCATCCCGTGCTACCCACTCCATACACCTCCCTGAATGAGTTTTAGTTAAGATGAACTGTTTTTTTAAACATGTGTTTTTAAACATGCTGATAGGGCCAATTCACCACAGAACCTGATAAATTGTTCCACTGTGAAAAATCTACACTTCATGTGAAGGTGTCCTAAATATTTAGGGTCCAATCCCACAAACACACCCACAATCAATTTTTTCACCTCAACAAGCCTATTAAATCGGGGTACACAGTTCCACCCCTTGTACATGAAATGGAAAATCTCTCAGCTGGGGTACCGTCACAAAGAATGCCACTATAACATTTCCTATGCTCCCATTTGCAATTGAAAGTGCCAATAATAAAACAGAAGCCTTGTGGGCTGCCACAGTTTTACCTTCCACAAAGGCTTTTATACGCTGTGTCTACCTGGGCAGCCAGTGAACACCTTCCCAGACAAAACGGAACAGACACATTCACACCGATAGTGAAATAACTGCCCGAGAGCTTATCTTCCTGCTCTTGGAAAGCTGGGAAATAGCAGCTTAAGGCCAGGAGTCTTCAAGCACGGGATCAGCTCCATTGTCCTGTTTGGGAATACATCCAGTTTTAGTATTTTTTGGGTCAAGACCATCCTCATGAGCACAAACAGAAAGAGACGGTGTAAGAGAGGGTGAAAAGGTGATTTTCCAACTCACCTGCCTTCCTACAGGTCTCTGAATCAAGGAGACCTCCTGCTTATGGGTTACGGTGAGAATGGGTTCAAATCTCCCTCTGAAACCCTGATCCCTTTGACATTTAGACACTTTCTGCCCATGGGATGGCTCAGCCTGCAGCTGCCTCTTCCTTACCCATCCCGTCCATCCCAAGGAGCCCAGCCACGGGACATGAAGAGCTGCTCTGCCCTGGGCCACCCATCACCATGGGTCTGTGCCAGTGCTGGGAGCAGCAGCCGCAGGGGGAAAATCACACCCGAGTTTCAGGTCCTAAGTGGAATTTTCAGGGGAAAAAAGCCCATTCATCCTATAAACAGGTTTTTAAATATTTTATTTGAGTTTTTGGTAGAGAAAAACAACTCATACTAATCAGCCGTCAGCCAGATCTCCACCCCGCAGGTTTAAGCCTCCGCACACAGTGGGTACCCCCAGCTCTCTCCCTTTTTGCCTGTAGTTTAGGCTCCACACTTGCCAGCAATCACACTTTTTACTTCCCATGGAAGTGATCAAGTGCACAAAACTAAACATGTTGCTAAAAACCTCTAGCATGGAGATCTTAGAACGAAGAGTAAACATTTATTGGCACAAACACACACAGACATACACATGTACTGCAGCTCGAATTTGGGGGTTCTACCGACTAGTTCTGGGTAGGAAAGCAAGAGGCTGTCCCAGACCTTCACATCAAAAATAATTGTTCTACGAGACCAACTAACGGTGCACGAAGCCATGCTGGGAGGTGAACCCAGCCACGCTCCCCCCTGCCCGCACGTGGCCTTGGGGCCTGCGGCACAGCACCGCTGCGAGCCCTGAGGTGGGCAACCAGGCACACCAGCCTGCTGGCCACCCACCCCACTGTCCACCGGTCCCACCGGCCGATCATCCCACTGTCCACCAGTCCCACCCGCCCGGTGCCAACGAGGGGCTCCCCATCACCGTGGCTGCAGCTGCAGGGGCCGCCATGGGCCAGGCCGAGCGGCTGCTCCAGGGGCCGGAGGGCGGGAGGAGCCCCACCATGTTCCCCCAGCCGCCCCTCTCCGCCGCTGCGGGGCCGGGGGTTGCGGGGCGGCGGTGCGGAAAGTGCGGCCGCCAATGCTCAGGCTGAGGCGGGCGCCGGGGCCGGGCGGGGCGGGCGGAGCCGAAGCCGCCGCCGCCGCCATGGGGCTCCTCAACTTCACCCGCGACCCGGTGCCGGAGGCGGTGAGCGGCGACATGCACAACCTCAACCAGCTCAGCGCCCAGGTGGGGCCGGGCCGGGCCGGGGGAGGGCGGGGGAGCGGCGGCGGGAGCACCCCCGGCCCGGAGTCCCACGGGGACGAGGGTTCCAGGGCAGCCGCAGCCAGCCGGGGAGAGCCGCCACACGGGCCCAGCCGGCCCCACAGCTACGGGGCAGCACCGGTACCGGGCCCGGTCGGGCCCAGCGGGACCCACACCCCCAGAGCGGCCCCTGTACTGGGCGCCATTTGCCCTCCAGGGCCAGCAGCCCCACAGCAGCCCCGGTACTGGGCCCAGTCAGGCCCTGCACCCCCAAGGCACCCCAGTACTGGGCCCGGTCAGGCCCTGCACGCCTGGAGCACCCTGGCACTGGGCCCAGTCAGGCCCTGCACCTCCAAAGCACCCCAGTACCGGGCCCGGTTGGGCCCAGCAGGCTTCACACCCCCCGAGCAGCCCCGGTACCCGACACCATCAGCCTTCCAGGCCCCACAGCCCTGGTACCAGGCCCGGTCAGGCCCTGCACCCCCAGAACACCCAGTACTGGGCCCAGTCAGGCCATGTTTGCCCAGAGCAGCCCTGGTACCAGGCCCCTAGGCCCCAGTGCCCCTCCCTGCCAGGTCTCAGCCCGCTCCAGAAGGGAACCACGTTGTCTGGTGTCTGGGGCAGGGTTGCAGAGCGTGCCCCCCTGCTCAGCGGCACAGCCCCACGCATGGCAGGAGCCTGCTTTTCAGGCCACAAGGTGCTCCAGGTGATGGAGGGGCTCACGTGGCACCCTGTGGAGGCTGTAGGGTCCTGTCAAGTGCTGGGTTTTCTCAGCATTCGGGTTGTGATTGCCGCCTGTTCCAGTCAGTGATACACATCTGCCTCCAGGTTGCCGACACACTGGGTGCGCTTGGCCACATTGCTGAAGCTGGTTCAGCTCACGCTGAAGTTAGTGAAAGAGCTGTAGATTTTTTAGCTCAACTTGCCAGAACCATGGGCCCAGCGCCACCTCTGTTACATGGCTGACGACAAGGGTGGGACACGATGAGCCACGTGTAGCAGACCAGCCAGGCGTACCCAGGAGGTCATGGCCAGTGCTGGTGCCGGCAGAGGAGGGAGGGTGGTGGTGCTCTGCCCTACAAGGCAGGCTCTTCAGCCCTCCCAGAAAACTGAAGGCAGCAACTAGAACTTTAATTGGTTCTTTTCCTTTCCTGAGTTAGTTTGGTTACCCCACGGGATTTGTGAAACATGAGAGTGGATGTTCACATCTTTTCGCACTCACAGATGGATCACACAGGGTAGAACAGCAGCTTCTGATTAGGCAAGAGTCACAAAAGCCCTGTGCAGTGCCAGCTACCAGCTGCTCAAACCCTTTGAGAGTCTCTAAAAGCATCCAGGAGGGAAATCCCATCCATAGGCATCTTGTAATGCTGAGGACTGGGGTACCTTGTCAGCACAGGAGGGACCAATGTACTGGGGTGAGGTGGAGCTGCGTCAGTGTGGTAAATCGTCACCTTGTCACGGTGGTGAAGGGGGTGGCAAGGTGCTGAGAAATGATGCATGCCGATGCCCAACTCCGTAACACTGTCCTGTTCCTTCACAGCAATTCTCAGCGCTGACTGAAGTGCTCTTCCGCTTTCTAACAGAGCCCAAGGAGGTAAGGCATGTGCAGAGAACTCCGAGAAGTGTGTGAATGCAGCTCCCTGGTGAGAAACACGCAGAGATAAGATTGTGTCACTGCTTTTTCTCTTGAACAGGTAGAAAGGTTTCTGACTCAGCTCTCAGACTTTGCCACCATGAATAAAATCAGCTTGGGTCCCCTGAAAAACATTGTCAAAAGTATTCTTCTGGTACCTAATGGTAAGTGATACATTTGCATATGCTACCCTGAGGCCAAGACTATTACGTCCATTCCTGCATGCTGCTAAAGTGTGTCTTCGGTACTGCAGTGCACTTGGTCTGTACAATAAGTGCTAATGGTAGCTAATAAATGCCTTAGCCTTTAAGAATCAAAAGTCGTCTTGTAGAAAAGTCCCTTTTTGGAAACTCAGGCTTTGTATTCTTTGCACCCTGCCTGCACGCACCTTTCACAGGCTTAACTCACTTAAATATCTATGCATTAAATGCAAGCGGAACACTGTGACAGTGCTTGGTTTAACTTGTACTTGTAAATCTGTTTCTGCCAGACCAGGCTTATTTTGGCACTAAGTCTTTGTAGCAACTTCTATCCAAGTGACCCAGTGTTATAATTTCTACAAGGACAAGTGCTGTTTGAGACAGATAAGACAGGGTACGCACCCCTCTAGAGTGGGCTGGAAACCAGCATAATTCTAGGCCATGTAAAGGAGACGTGTCCTTGCTGTCTCGTTTTAGAAAAACACATACGTGTCCAGCAGTTCCTCATTCATAAATAGGGGGGAAGAGAGGCAGGGGGATTCCCTTTGAATACCCCAGACTCCAGCACTTTATGAGATTACTGTGATGTTGTGGCTGCCGTTTGACATGTTAATGCATAAACACCTCCACTGCATGTTCATCCCATTGATCCTTCTTGTTATTAATAGTCCCTTGCTATTATCCTTCAGTCCTGGGTTTCCCATAGCTTTCGTCACAGCACTGAAGCTGTACACAACTGTTCCCTGCATTTGGTCTAAATTTTCATTCTACTACTTTGAGCCATTTCTGCTGGATAATTTTCAGTGGATAATTTCCTTTCCTACAACTGTCTTGGGGGTATTTAATGTAGAATCGGCATTCTCTCCCTTCCTGATTCTGGCCTAGCTGCACTTAATCTCGTCGTTGCTGTTTGTGTGAGCTGGCTCCAATCCCGTTGTAACTTCTCGTTAGCTCTGGGATGCCACAGACAGTATCGGAACAGATTACAGCCGATAACTTTGCCTGTGTGCGACACAGACGGAAAGCCACGTGGGCCTGGCAGTCTCTTTGAATTTATGAGATTCCTGCTCTTGGCTTTGGAGAACGGAATCCTTGTAAACTTCCATGTGCTGCCTGTGCCCCAGAACAAAGGAGGCAGGCACAGCAGGGGAAAGTGTTATATGCACACGTTCACACCCATAATCCAAAACACAGCAGGTAGGTCAAATTAGTAGCCTGCCAGCCTTAACTGTTCTCCTTTAACAAGCAAAGCTTCTATAGGAGGGAAAGCAGCAACTTCAAAACACAACCGCTGCTGCTGTTTCCATGGATACCTGCAATGAAATCTCTCCCTCTCTCTCTCAGGCACTTCCATCCCCTGACTTTTAAAGCACTGGGCATCTGCAAAGACACCGGCAGGCACAACTGTATTTCCTATCTTGAGGAGCTGTGGTTTGTTTCAAAACACAGTCCAAGAACAGAGGCTTTCTATCGCGGGGTCTCCGTCCCAGCATTTATTTGACTCAGTAACTAAGATTGCTTTGACTCAGGGAAAAGTGATTTTTCTTCCTTGCATTGTTTATTCAGGTGCCCTGAAGAGGAATTTGTCTTCCGAACAAGTCAGAGCAGATTTTATTGCTCTAGGTAGGTCATCTGACTTTCACTAAATAAAAGATAATTAATATTTATCACATATAGTAATCTCATATGGTTTCTCCCACAGGCCTCAGTGAAGAAAAAGCCAGTTATTTTGCAGAACAGGTATTAATATATTTTTTTCTTGTCTCTATGCTAACAAAATGACAGTCTTTGAGTGGGAACTTGTAAAACCCCACTGGGCTACTGAGATGTGTCAGCACTTTGGCTGTTTTCTTCAAAACCAGCTCAGAATTTTAAACGGGTAACTAATAAGGATAACTTTGTCTAATGATACCTCTGGTTTGTCGTGGCCTCTGCCTCATCGGTTTAGTGATTCCTGCACTTCTGTGTGGCTTTCATTTGATTGTTTTCCTGCTTTGCATGCTTTGAGCCCTGGGGTCACGCATTTACACGAACACATGACTTTTGGCGCAGATATTGTTACACTGAACCAGTGTTAAAACAAAAAACAGTGAGTTTCATTTACAGAAGTGACAAGGCAGATGGAAATCCTAGCAGGACTCAAACATCTTTGGAAGCCCTCCCGACCGCATTAGCTTGCCCCTTTGCACACCTCCACTTTGGGCTTCTGCCATCAGTCCACCTCCTTTCTGACTTGTTGCTGAAGTTACAGGTAACATAAATCGAGGCCTCTCTGAATTGATTGCTTGTGTGTCTTTTGCTCTGGCAGTGGAAGGTGAATTCCCCCACCCTGACACGCCTGGCTGTTGGTCAGACGCTGATGATTAACCAGCTGATAGATATGGAGTGGAAGTTTGGAGGTAATAGAACTAATGCAGAAACTGAACGGGTTGGGAAACCCGACAGCAGCTAAACAACTTTTTATTTCACAGTTTAGCTGACAGGTTATCTCCCTTCTCTTCTTTCTGACTCACAGTGACTGCTGGAAGCAGTGAGCTGGAAAAAGTGGGAAGTATCTTCTTACAGGTAAATCTCCTACATCAGAGAGTTTGGGTTGTAGTGCAGCTCAGGAACAAGCTACGACCAGGCATGTGGGAAGTGCTGGCTGTGAGAGGGACTGGAGGAAAAGCTAGATCTCACAGGAACAAACTGCAACAGGGCGTCTGCTTCAGTCTGCTGAGCGCAACTGCCAGCAGACAGCAGGCACGCTGCGATTTGTTTCTCTTCTGAAGACATCACGTATCACAGAAGCATAGCCCACCCCAAAAACCTGTTCGAAAACCTCAATCTAGCAAAGGTCATGCTATCTGGGGGAGGGAAGGGGAATCAGGTAATTTATAAGGACTTCCAGAGATCCTCCCAATGCCTAAGGAATCTATTCCTACAATGACACTTCCCAAAAAGCCTGTCAAAACCGTCTGAAACTCGCAGGCAGACTCCTGCTCTTCTGTCTTTTCGTGGTGTTCGAAGTACAGGTCTCTCTGAATTAAAATACCTCTGCTTTTTTCTTCCCCCAAGCTGAAGCTGGTGATTAAGAAAGGGAGCCAAACGGAAAACGTATATATGGGTGAGTTAACAGTTCTGGAAAAGAAGCAAGCATTTGAGTACACGGAAGCGGAGCAGCAGCTCCCGGGCGTTGCTGGTGGTGGGGGAGCTTTGGGCGCAGACCCAGCAGGGGTCACTGCGAGAGCATCGCTGCTGGATGCTGCGGCTGCTCCTGCCCCGGCCTCTCCCCAACGCAGTCACTCTGCAAGTATTTGGGGACACGGACTGTTGGGCAGCCTTCGCATCTTTGCGTAACTAAATATAGATCTGCCACGGAGCCGTGAAAAGCGGTCAGAGGAGCACGGCAGATGAAGAAAATAAACAATTTTAAAAACCCAAGCGTCGGTTGCTGTTAGGAGATTCCTAGCCTGGAACCCCCACGCAGCCCAGTGCGAAGAAACAGCTGCTGAGAGCCAAAGTATCTAATCCTGCCTAGTTTAGGTGAACACCAGTTGCTCTGTGGTAGCACCAGAGTGGCTTTTCCAATGTTAGAAGTGTAACCTGAAATCTAAGACTTTATACCTCTTTTTTTTTTTTTTTTTTTTTTTACTGCAGAGTTAACTTTGCCCCAGTTCTACAGTTTTCTGCATGAAATGGAACGGGTCAAGACCAGTCTGGAAAGCTTCAGCTGAAAGTGCACGGGCCTGACCCAACATCTGTCCAGGATGTTTAATTTCTCCTTGTGGGGCTGCAGATCTGCTCTTTCCCAGCTGACTCCTAACGCCCTGATAAGAGAAGACAAGGCTGTGCAACCAGCAGTGGTGTCATGGCCCAGAAGGACCCATCAATCCCTCAGAACCTGCCACTTTGGCAAGTGTTTGAAAGAAGCTACAAGTCCACTCATCTGGTTTTTATACTGTTACGAAAAAGCGTGGTCGGAAATATGTGGATACTTGTATTTAAATGGCAAAGAAATAAACGCATTCCCATCCTGCTCCATTTGTATCAGAATTTGATTTTTTTTGAGAAAAGGGAAATAGAAGCAAAGAGTCATTTTCAAACCCAGAAGAATTAAGCAGAGGGGACAAGGGGAGTGGGGAGAGCACGCAGCCTGGTGAATCACTTGGTGCTCGCCTCCGAGCCTCTCGCTTCTTTGGTATTGAGAAAGGGATTGATTGCATCCTTCCCAATCATGCCTCATTATGGAAAAGTTATTTCAGTGGTAGATGATTTTAAATCTTAAACAACCAAACATCTGCCTCCTTGCACAGGGAGAAAAACACCTGGGGGGACACACTAGATAAATCTGGTTTGTGTGCTCTGGGCTCTAGCAAACAGCTCTGTTATCTGCAGCTTGTGTGACGTCGTGCCGGTAGATCCAGCCTGTTTCCCGGTGGATGTAACACCCAAACCCCACAAAGTGCTATTAATTCAACTTTTCAGCCATCTAACAGCAAGGATAAGCTTTTCACCGGGAAACAGAGGGGTGCCCCTGACCTGATTACGTTCAGCGAGGTTCCTCCTGTGTCCAGACTGTTTAATTGCCCAGTGCCTGCCAGCAGCCAGAGCTCACTGGAGCCTCCTCCCAGGCAGAGCTGAATGAAGCTCCCTCTCAAAGCTCTCTCCTTCCACCGCAGGGATTTCCCGAGGCACCTCCGTGTCCCTGACCCACCTCCCTCCCAGCAGAGAGAATAAACTGCAGCACTGGGCAAGATCCCAAGAAGATCCTGCCATCCTACACCCGAAAAAAATACCCTGTCCTGTGGCGTCCTGCATCTCTGCTGTGGGACGAGAAGCACCGGGGCTCCCCGTGCCTGCATCTGCTTCCAGTTAAAGCCCCGCACAAAAAGACACTTTCTGGGAGAAAAGCATCACAAAGCTCCCCGCAACTCCCAGCTTTACCCGCAGGTTTTCAGCTTGTGGAAAACCCAGCATTTCTCTGCACTGTTTCCTGCGGTGCTGCAGGAGTGACCAGAAACCACTGACGGGTACAGGCTGAACCGTGTGTTTGGGAAACAGCTTGGAGAATCCCACTGGTAAACCTGGGGTTTTTTTGCATATTTATTTTCCCCACGTATCAGGCCATTCACAAGCATTTCAAGCTTTGTCACATGATTACAGTAAATTTAAAAAAAAAATTTAAAAATAATCCATGAAATAACACTCTGCAGAATATTCCATCTCCTTTCGGGGGGCAGGAAAAGCTATTTCAGGGGGGAAGGAACGGTCCGAAGGGCTGCTTTCTCAAGACAAAGAGAATTTTGCTGCTTCACGTTTTCTGCTGCCGGTTGCTATTATTTCTCCTTGCCCTCCTGGTGCCAGGGCGGCACCGCTCAACCCTATCCAGTTACGGCGGGAGGTGGGACCACGGCGATGCCGGAGAAGATGCCAGGCCCAGTTGTGGGTCAGGAATCCGCCGCCCCGCCGCGCTCCTCCTCCTCCTCCTGCCCGGTTGGGATTAAGCCGCTCGGGGCTGACGCACGCCGCGACCCGCTGACCCCGAGCGCAAGGGGTCACCTCCATGCTGCTCCGCAATCCCCACGGGCATCTCTCATCGGCGGCATGAGAGAGCACTGCCGGGATGCGGAGTGACCTTCGTGCTGCCACCAGTGCTCTCCGGTACCCGGGGAGAGCCCTTTCATCCCGTGCACTTGGCTGTGCATGAGCTGAGCTGGCAGCCCCGGCGGGGAAGGGGCACCGGGAGGGAGTTGGTGGCACCAGCCCTGGGGGAACCAAGTGACCCCCAGCTCCACATCAGGCTGGCCAGGGGGGCGAGCTGGGAAAGGCAGCCTGACAGCCATGCCTTTGCCGCGCAGCGTGTCCCCGTGGCTTTGTCACCAGCACGTGGGGTGATGGCAAATGCCCGGACCCCCCCCCCCCCCAACCCCACCCCGGGACACAGTGAGGGGTGAGCACAGCCTGGCACAGCCATGGGGAGGGCTGAGCGGGGACCCAGCCGCAGCTGGGAGGGAAGGGGCCGCCACGGTGCCCGTTTTGCCCGGGTTTCCGTGCGGCCCCGCGGTGCTGGGCGTGCGCTGCCTCTTCCGGCTGCCCGTCAAACCCAGCCAGCCGAGAGCTAATCTCCACGGGACAGCGGGCGCAGGGGAAACAGGGGCCTCTTACAGCTTGGGGTGAAGCTGCCTCCGCTCCTGCAGCGGTTTGCCTCCCCGAGGACCTTCTCGGCCCATTTCCTCCGGGGGCGGCCGTGCCACAGCCCCCTCGTTCCTGCCCGGGTCCCCTCCGCGGGGGGAGACATGGGCTTTCCCGGCTGCAACGGGGCAGGGGCAGCTCTGCCGTGGGGAAGGCACAGCAGCGTCACACCCCGAAATGTTTAGACACTCGTGCAGCCCTGCCTACCACAGCGAGGACCCTCTTGCCTCAGGGACCACCTTGTTACACCCCAGGCTGCCGGGCAGCCTCTCCTGAACCCAGGGAACACAGCAGGGTGGTCCCCAGGAGCCAGGCTGCAATGGGTCCCGTGCTCCCAGCCATCCCACACACTCATCCCCGCCAGCCTCCTGCAAAACCGCACCAGAGCAACCGGGAGATTGATTCTCAGCCGTGGCGGCTGCTAACGACCCAGCGACCCGGGATGTTTTCGGATGAGGCATCTTCTCCCCACTGGAAACGCCGATGCCATTCCCTTCGTGTGCGAAGGAGCCCTCTGAGCCCCGAGAACAAAAGCCTCGGCGGCGCCCGCCGCCCTCCCCCTGCTCGGAGGTGGTGGAGCAGACGCAGGCTCCGCTTCCGTTCCTTCCTCCAGCCCGCGGGCCGGCGGGGAAGGAAGGAACCGGGGCTCGCTGCCTGCTCTGCCTGACCTTGAGCAGGTCGCACGAGAAGCAGCAGAGCTCCTGCGGGAACCCTCTGCTTTCGCAGACCTCGCCGGGAGCCGCCCCACGCCAAGGACTTTACAAGCCCGGCCTTTATCCCTATCCCAGCTTTCCTGTTTGCAAAACGGGGCAAAAAAACCACCTCAGGGTTGGGCAGCAGCTGGGAATGAGCTGTGGCGAGCGAGACAAGCTGGGGAGAAGAACCAGTGGGCAATGGTCCTAACAGCATCCCGGAGATGAGCCCCGTGCCAGGCAAAGCCCACAGTTTGGGGGTGCAGCAACGTGTGCGAGTGCTCGGACCTGGCCCAGCTGAACACCAGCCCAGGGGGAAAGGAAAAAGCGTTGCCTCCATGATGGCGTTAATCCCACAAGGAGCATTGTGGCTGATGAAGCCAGTCCTGCCCCTCCTCACCCCTCCCCTCCCCAATTCTTCCAGGTTTTGGGGCCCTGCAGCACCCAGGCTGTCATTGAGTAAAACCATCAGCGTGCAAACTGCAGCTCCCAAAATTTTTCTGCCTGGAAAGGGCAGTCCTGAGCATGAAGGAGGCCCCAGGGCAAAGCCACCACCCTGCGGTGCCACATGAGTCCCTGGGGACAGGGACCTGCAGGGGGTGCATGAGGCTACCTGGGGCTCCCACGGCCCACGCTCCGGGGAGACTCAAAATTTGCATCCCTTACCGGGAGCAGACAAGCAAGCACCGTGACATTGTTGAGGACATGGTCCCCAGGAACACAGTCCCCAAGGCTCATCCTGCTTTGGGACAGGCTTCTCCTGCACCCACCCCGCTCGGGCCATGCAGGTAGACATCCCACCCTGCCTGTGAAACTGAGCTGCTGCCTCCCATTCTTGCAGGAAGGGGGTGGGGTGGGGAAAACTGGTGGTGTCCAAGGCAGTGGAAATATTCCTAGCATGTCCTCTTCTCCTAAGCCTTGCCATCTCTCTAGGCACTTCTTTGTCCTGGCACACTGGGAACAATTGGGGTTGCTCAGCCAGACCGCAGGCTGTCTATCACCAGAGCGAATGAATGCTGAGGCATAAGGAACCCATCTTCTCCCGCAGCACGGGGAGGTGGCCACCAGAAACAGGGCCTGTGGCACAGGCAGCAAACAATTCCTGGGCACCGGAGCCAGTACCAGCCCCGAGAAGGGCAGTGGGAGCTCACCAGCCCATCTGAGAGGTGGCAGACCAGGAGGGGATCGCTGGACTTCCCCCAGACCCCACTGTGGGGCTTGGGGCTGCGTGGTTGGCACAACAGGGATGCTCTGATGGCCAGTGAGAGGTCCCCACACGCACCACGTTCCCAGCCCGCTCCGCGGCCCTGAGAGGAGCCCCCCAAACTGCAGGGTCAGGACTGGGCTGACCCTTTGGGGCAGCCCTACCGGGGTCCGATTGCAATTGCTTCCCCTTCAGCCGCAGCTTCGTTCCCAGCACCCGGACCCACCGGGACAAACCAGCCTTGTCCCCAACATCCCGGGGTCCAGCTGCCCCGCTCCGTGACACCCCGAGTGGTTCGTGCTTGGTGGGGGGGGAGCACCCTGCCAGCCGCCCACCGAGGGGGCTCAACTACCCCAGCGCTCCCCCCGCAGCGCACAGCTCCATTTTATAAGGGCTGCTCTGTCCCAGGGGCATCGCTGCCACAGCGCAGCCGCTAACGAGGTTATCCCCCACCACACCACCACCACCACCACCACCGAGTTCACCATGGAAAGAGAGGGAAAGCAAGGTTAACCCTTGTGCTGCTGAGACATCTCGCCGCCCCGGGGAATATCTTTGTTTCAACGCGTGCTCTTAACAAGTCCCAGCGGCGATCGGCTGCTGCAAAATGTGAGGTGGCCACGCACCCCCAGCGTCCCCCCCCATCTCGGAGCATCCCCCCC
>JAOXJM010000005.1:5205148-5215561 GCA_026413425.1 Tringa solitaria | reverse complement strand
AGAGAAGCTGTAGCTGCCCCATCCCTGGAGGGGTTCAAGGCCAGGCTGGATGGGGTTTTTGAGTAACCTGCTCTGGTGGGAGGTGTCCCTGCCCAGGGCAGGGCAGGGACAATGATTTTCAAGGTCCCTTCCAACTCTAACCATGGTATGATTCTATGATTTTGTGATCGTCCTGCAGAGCAATCGCCCACCTTTCCCCAGCGGTGCCCGTACCGGGGGAACGTACGGGCCGGTCACAGGGCTGGCACTGCAGCCGTACGCGCAGGACGGTGCCCGGGCACTGCAGGGGCGAGCAGCGGGCACAGCTCAACCCAGCGAGTCACCGAGCTGCAGGAGGTGGCAGCGCAGGCAGGGAGTGCAGGCAGAGGCAGCAGGCAGAGGCGGGGAGAAGCCGGGGAAGCCCTGGGTCCATGCCATGACCTGGGGACCTTGCAGCTTCCAAGGCCCCCGACCGGGGAAGACGGCCCCAAAGATGATGGGGCTTCACACGGAGGGATGTGTATGCCCCAGCGCTACCCCAGCCAGATCCTGCTCATCATCAGACAGGTCTGGGGCCTGTGCCTGGCAGGAGGTATCGCAGGATCAGGCCCAGAGCAATCTGTTCAGATAGAAGTGGGTGGTAAATTAATGGAAATGGGTGAACAACTCCCCTGTAGCTCCGAAGCGGGGCGTTATCGGCGAGCAGAGCTCTAACGAGCCACGGAGAAGGCTGGAGCCCTCCGTGCCATTTCATCGCTGCTGCTCTGCGTCGTTGGATTTCCCAGGAGCCCTGCAGCCTCGGCCTCATTAATTATGCAAATGAAAAGGTGTTGCCAACGCGCCATCCCTAGGTAGGATCCCCGTGACTGAAGTTGCGCCCCGAAGGGCGGCCGCGCTGCTCCCCCTGCGTTTGGGCAGGGAGGGTCCGGGAGCACATCAGGCAGGATGGATGTTTGCAATAATTATCCAGTCATCCCCTTCAAGTGTACTGCAGCCATAGCAACAGACAGATGTTCTGTCCCAGCCAGAGTCCGCAGCCGAGCTGGGGAGAGAAGCACAAAAATTAACCCGTTCAGCCCCAGGACGACACACAAGCCGCTTTATTCTGGGACCAGACCAGACTTCATAGAATCATAGAACGGTTAGAGTTGGAAGGGACCTTAAAGATCATCTAGTTCCAACCCCCCCTGCCATGGGCAGGGACACCTCTCACTAGAGCAGGTTGCTCAAACCCCCATCCAGCCTGGCCTTTCAACATCCCAGAGAAAATTCTAAGCCGTCGGGCAAAAAACCAGCCACACGCCTCCCAGATAAAATCAACAGAAATTGCCCCAGTGCTCCCTCAGCCACTGGTCTGACACACACACAAAAAAAAAAAAAGTTGGATGAAAGAAGCTGCATCCCGCAGGCTGGTGGCCTGGCTCTGCCCCAGTGCCTCTCGTCCCGTTACCGGTAACGAGCTCTGCTCACGCTCGGCGTCTCCCGGGGGCGATGCTGCAGGCGAGGCTCTCCGGGTCTGGTGGTAACGAGCCACCGGGGAACCTGTGCAGGGAGGGCCACGAGCAGCACCCACACAGCAGCCACGGCATAGACCACGCTGGGCACCCAGCTGGGCAGGGAAGGGGACGGATGAGCCACATGGATGAGCATCCGCTGCGAAGTTAACAGCTGTGTCAGAGCGTTTAAAGTATTAGGAGGTGGGATACAGCCAGACTGAAAAACAGCCGACATTTCATTATCCCGCTGCTGCACGGGCTTCTAGGATTCAGCCCGAGCCCGTTAAATCCCACCCAGAAATATCAGCACAAGGGTGTTTGTGCCCACCCACCAGCACACTGAAAATTTAAACCCAGCTTCTCCTGGGAGCCCTGAGGAGCAGGCAGCCCCCACCAGGCACAAGGTCTCCGCTGCCTCCTCCCTTCCCCACCAGCCAGTGATGCCTTAAAGCACTATAGCATGTAAATGTTTTAAGGTAAAGGCCAGACCCCCGCCTCGCAAAAGGATCGGAGGTGCCCACCCTGACCAGGACTCACCTCTCCCCTCCCGTGCCAGCCGTGCCCAGAGGTTCTGCAGAGGCAGTGGGGATTCCTCAGAACCCAGAGCAATCCCCTGACCTCAAAGCAGCGCAAACAGGCTCATGGGAAAGCCCCTTCCAGATGTTTGCAGCTGCAGATGCTACTGGAGTGCACCCATGGTGAGGACTTCAAAGGACATTGGGACAGGGGGAGGACAGGCCAAGCAGATGTGCCTGGAGGGACAGGTTACACCTGGAGGAAAGGAGACAACCCTCCCCTCCTCGGTTGGCAGAGCAAGACAACTGCCCTGCACATAAGCACAAGTGTGAGAGGTCACAGGAACAGTTTCACTTCCCAAACTGTAAGACTATTTTTGGTTCATACGACTTCCCTTCTTGTCCTCTGCCACACAGACAATGAGAGCTCCAGCTTGCAGAGGGCATCCCGTCTCCTCAAGGCTCCCCTGGTGACAGCTTGTACCACATTAGCACAGCCTTTCCTGGAAATCTGTGGTCTCCCAGTTGGGTTTTTCCTTCTTTCTCCCGAAGGGAAAAAAAAAAAAAAAGCAAAAAAAAAAAAAAAGCAGAGAAGGGTAAATTTGCTGATCTTGAAGCTGAGGGAGACGTGGCATCATGTGCAGTCACAGAGGATGTGGGCAGGTGCCATCAGACTTCCCCACGCAGCTCTGGAAATGTAGCTCAGTCCTGATCTGCAGCTCCCTGGCTGTTCCTGTCCCGGGCTCCCACACAGCCCTGGCAGCTGGTGGGTATTTCAGTCCTCACCACAGCACCCAGGCTACTGAGCTCCTTCCTTCGGGGGGGGTGAGGTCCCCCCCCCAGGCACATCAGTTGAGCATCCACGTGGTTCGATTCCCCTCCAAAGCCACGCTGGAGACAGAATAACAAGGTGGGGAAAAATTCTATTATTTCCACGTGCCCATATTTCCAAAGGCCCATTCAATTTGTAACTCCAGCTCCTCCACTTGTGTCAGTCCCAGGCCTCTCCCCAGCAAATGCCACGCCAAATAATGTTTTGGTGCTGTGACACGGACAGAAATCCTATAGCCTCCAGAAGGAATTCACACTCTTTGCTGACTACCCTTAGCTGCTTTGACTTATTATCTGACCTGGATCTAAATTAGGTTTTGATTAAAGTCAAGAATAATTCTACTCGGAAAAATCTCACCGGTTAGGTTCAGAGTTAGCAAAAACTCTGGGAGAATTAAAACTGGTTTCTCACTTTGGGGACAGGGACCCGAAAGGACCTTAAACGATGCCCAGTTGCCCGCTGTGAGAGGCAGCCACGCTGTGCCATGTCATTCATAACCTGACCAAGCTCTGTTTTGGCAGCAGCCGGGTTCTCTCCCCAGTTCTCCTCTGAGATCGCTCCCATAGAGACTGACAGCTCTGATGCTTGGTCAGCATCTCCTCATTTCCAGCGTGGCTTTATACATAGTCTGTTTATTCCTACTCTCTCTTACGTCAAGGTGGTACCATGGCTTGGTCCGTGTTCCTCTTCTCCCAGCATTCGTTTTGCTGAGATCAGTGAACCGAGTCACCTCTGTAAGACACCCTCCCTTCTGAACAATCCAGGAAACTCTCTCTGCACTCGTTTCAGGGTAAATTCCCTCAATATGGCTAACCAGAACCAGACAGTTGCCTGGAACTTCACCAGAACCTTTATACTTCTCTGTACCTCTCTCGAAATGACTCTCCTGAGACAACTTGGGATCATTCCCCTTTTTCTTGACTGCATCCCATCAGTGGATCCCAGCTGTCCCACTGATGGATCACAGTTGTCCCTTTGACGCATCACAGCTCTCCTGTTGGTGGATCACAGCTGTCTCATTGATGGATCACAGTTGTCCCATTGCTGGATCGTAGGTCTCCCATCCAGCCTCAGGTAGTCTCAGAGGCAGACTGTGTGAGACACGCGGGCTCCCTTTGTGTTTGATGGAAAGAATAAGGCAGCTCCAGCGAGCGATTCATCTCACTCCACGAGAAGCGTTTAGAGCAACGGGATGAATGGTTTCTGAAGGTGCTCATCATCGTGCATTGAGTGTAGAGGCAGTTGAGACACCCAGGTAACACTGGCCGTCCAGCTTTGAATGACTGAAGTTACAAGAGCCAAACACTCATCCGCAGTGACCCCATAAGTACCTCAACATTTCTCTATCCTTTCCCAAGGAAGCACTCCCAGCTCCCAGCAGAAGTGATGGTTATTAACTCCTGAGCTCACCTGGTATCAGGCTACATCCACTGATGTGTTCAGTTCCCCAAACCCGCCCCTCTGCCAGCCTCTCTGATCCCACCCAGCAGCACTCAGGGGTATTTGGTAAATGGTTCCAGTTTGGCTCCTATTCAAGTGCAAATCCAGACACTGACCAACAAAACCAGTGTTGCTGGAGATGGCGCCTTCTCCAGCTGGGATCTGTGGGGCATTTGCTGCTGTTACACAACTTTTTACATAGTATTTGGCTGCCCTTATTTCCAGCTGATAAACTGCATTTAAAGCAGCTTCCAGGAAAAGGGTACTTTCCAGTTATCACTTTCCCACGTAAGCTCTAAACGTAACGGTGGGGGTGTCCGAGGTGACGGCCGGGAAGTGTCCACCACTGCCACCCCCCATCAGCCACTATCGGGGTGGATGGGAGAGTCCCTGGCACCGTCCCGCATGCCTGAGGGGGGGTCACTGCTCTCACTGGTCCCAGTCCCAGCTCTCCCACCACCCTGCCCCACTGAGGCATGAGCCAGGCGCTGGCAGAGGGAGCAGGAGGACGGGAGCAGAGGCTGAGGACTCGCCGTGCCCATGTGCTGGCTGCAGGGTGAGGACCGACTGCTGTCACTGCTGAGCAGGACGGCTGTGGGAAACACACGGAACGTGGGAATATGGCTGTGGGAAACACAGGGAACGCGGGAATATGGCTGAGCTGAATCAGTCCCTCCAGACTGCTGTGCTGCCCCTGCCCTGATAAGCATCACACACTTCAAAGGAAGGGCCGAGTGCTACAGCGAAAAACTGGGGAAGGAAATACCCTCAAAGGAAGCATCTTTCTCGCTCCTGACCATCAGTTTTAACCTTACCTCACCCTTCTCTTTCTTAAATCTGTACCTCCCAACAGGCACCAGGTCCTTTTGCATACACAAACACTCTCCGTGGTGATAAATTCCACCCGTTAGCCATGAGATAGGTAAAAATTATCTGATTTTATCAGTCTGGATGACTCATACTTCTGTTGATCATCCCTTTCTCTTGTCCCTTGAGAAGGGACCTCTATGCACACACCATGTACCTTCTCCAGATGTACCTTCTCCATGCAGGCAGGGCAGCCTTCCCTCTTCATAGAATCATAGAACGGTTTGGATTGGAAGGGACCTTAAAGATCGTCGAGTTCCAACCCCCCTGCCAGGGGCAGTGACACCTTCCACTAGACCAGGTTTCTCAAAGCCCCATCCAACTCCCATCTCAGCTAAGCTGCCCCGATATTTCCAATTAAGCATTTTCTAGGTATTAGTATCATTAATTTCTCATTTCCTTGTTTTTGTGTATGTGAAAGAATAATCACAAGCCAACACAATAGCCCAGGATCTGGAGTACCCGTACCTGATATATGCTACAAAGAGAACTAATGCCTAGTTTATATTTGTTGGAAGTTACTAAGAACAATTTTTATTTATATATTATAAATAGCAATGGACCTGGAGTTACCACTTGTTCATTTATTAAAAAGCCTTCTGCAGACACACTGTGCTCTACATGACCCAGTATCTGTCATCCAGAACCAACAGTTTAAGCTCTAGTGCCACCAAACACACTTTTTTCCACCCATATATAAGGACAAGAGTGTCCTAAATATCACGCATTATAATCTGGCATGTCATGAGATAGCTCAGGCAGTCCAAGTTAAACCCTTGTTGAATCCGTGCTGGATTGGGACCTAAAATGTTGACCTGAACACTCAGCCCCTGTCTGAGTGGTCTTCCCAAAATCCTCATTCAGAGGATAACAGCTCTTGGTTTGACTGGCCTTGCCTTCCCAAACTGGGGAAACTCCTGTCCATGCTTTCCAGGTGGACCCCAAACCTTAAAGGAAAGACTAGACAGATTCAGCTACTCACACAAAAGAGCAGACAAAACATTTAACTGCAACTATTAATAAACCAAACCGAGTGGAAGACAGGAGACACCCAGTCAAAGGAAAGGCTGGCAGGACGTTGCTTGCCACAGCTAGAGGACCAGGAAACAAAGACGTCAAGCCCAGTGAGTGCTGTACCCCAGACTAAGGCCATTCACTGCAAATATTGCCGTTTCCAGCAATTTCCTACAGAGGACACTCACTGCTGGAGAGATCACTGAAGTCCTTCCCTTCCTTCAACCATTCCTACACCATTTGGCTGGAGCAACTGGCTCACCCCAAGCCAAGTATGTGTCCACCCAAACAAACTGCTGAGACCAACCACGGCCCCTCACTCCTCCCTCAGCCCCCCTCTGCAGGTTCCATCCCCTCTTCTGGGACAGACTTAGGCCCTTCAGCTGATGCCTCACTCTGCAAAGCGTTGCTCATGCCAAGGCAGAGGGTCTATTAATCTTTAAGGAAAAGATAATGCTTATGACTCTGCTTTGCACTGATGGAAGTAACGGATGGGTCATCATGACCATCACGACAGTGATAAAACCCAAATCGGTGTTGTTCATGTGAAAATACCCAGGTTCAATGGACATGCAACCTTCTCCCTCAGCTTCAAATAGGTGGGCTGAAATAGGAGAAGAATTCTGTCCATGCCTATGGTGGTGCAATAGGACATTCCCTTTTCCCTTGGTTCCTGGGTGGTTGAACTTCAAGGTGGGGAATTTGGAGAACTCAGTGATACCTCAGCCAGAAGGTCTGATCATGGTGAAGAAGGCAGCACCACCCCTGGCTAAAGCAACCACTCAGCAAAAGCAGTGTCCTTTTACTCTCCTCCTCACTCAACATCTACAAAGCAGCTGGACTCCAGCCCTGAGTGCTTCCCTGGGACTCCTGGACAGCCAACTGCCACCACATCTCCTAGAAAGCCTGTTCATAGGAAATCCCACCCACCCCTATGGCCACCCCAGTGCCAGCTGGTTCTGGACACCAAGTTCAGCTGGTCACGACTTCACACCATGCAGGTGGGATGCCCACATGCTGTAGCAAGCTAAGAGCTGAGCCTGACTTCATCTACATAGTTGCCCACTGAGCCCCAACTGTGCAGAATATCCTTCTCTTTTCTGCCATTTCCATCCCCAACTGCTCCTTGCAGCAGTCCCCTGAGAAAGCTGTGCTTCCATGGCTGACTGAGGCTTGAAAGGATGTCCATCTTATTTTTAGTGGTCAGCAAAAATACTGCAGTGCACTAGCAAGTTCCTGTAGGCGTCCTGTATTATGTGGTAGAAAACCCCAAAAAAAGGAAGACCTGCGCCCCCCGAGTCCCTCTCCATCAGCATCATACTGGGCCCAGTGCAAGGTGGATGGTGAGACTGGGAATATTTTGAGCGGTGTCCAGAGATCCAGTAGGGTAGAAAGGGTCAACATAATTTATAATGGCGCATTTAATAATTAATTTCAATGCTCCCTTGTCACAGACACCCCCTGTTTTCACCGCACCCCCTCTGGCATGGCTAACCCATGGCTTGGATCCTGCAGCACTCAATTCCCACCTCAGGGGTCTGTCGGATGGGCATAGTGTGGCTGGCACGGGTTGAGGGGCAGTGACAAAAACTCCCCTTCAGCCAGTAAAGTGCCCTCACCTGCCCTCCTGCCTCTAGCCCTGGGTGTGTGGCACCATGGCTGCCTGTGCACAGGCTGGATCTGCCACCACCATGCCCTGCATCTCCAGCACCAGCCTTGGACAAATCCCTGACACTTCAAATTCCTCTTCCAGGTTCCCACAGGCTCCTAACTCCTGCTCCTAAATCCTCATGCCGTCCCTACCACTGCTGACAACGCAGGCAGCCCTCGGTATGCACCACCGCTGTGCCCTCAACCAGCACGGAGCAGGCGTGTGGCACTGCCAGGCGGGCATGGAGCACATGCGTGGCACTGCGGGGAAGGCAAGGTGCACACGTGTGGCACCGCTAGGAGGGTATGAAGCACACGCATGGCACTGATGGACAAACCGGGAGCACACGCATGGCATTGCCGGGTGGGCACGGAGCACACATGTGGCATCAATGGACAGACCAGGAGCACATGCATGGCACCGATGGACACATGAGGACCACATGTAAGGTCTCTTCCCAATCCATTCTATCATTCTATGATTAATGGACAGACTGGGAGCACATGTGGAACTGATGAACAGGGAGCACGTGTGGCACCAATGGATAGACTGGGACCACCTGCATGGCACTGCTGGGTGGGCATGGAGCACACATGTGGCACCAATGGACAGACCAGGACTACACGCATGGCACTGATGGACAGACAGGGACCACATGTATGGCATTAAGGGACAGACTGGGAGAACATGTGGCACTGATGGACATGGAGGGCTTGCATGGCACTGATGGACAGCATGGGACCACATGCATGGCAGCACTGGACAGACCAGCAGCACGTGGGTGGCACTGCTGGGTGGGCATAGAGCACATGCATGGCACCGATGGACAGATGGGGACCACATGTATGACATTAATGGACAGACTGGGAGCATATGTGGCACTGATGGACATGGAACACGTGTGGCACTGAGGGACAGACTGGAACCACATGTGTGGCATTGATGGACAGAGCAGGAGGACATGTGTGGCACTGCCGGGTGGGCATGGAGCACATACATGGCACCAATGGATAGACCAGGACTACATGTGGCAGTGATGGACATGCAGCACACGCGTGGTACCAGTAGATGGACTGGGACCACATGTATGGCAGTGATGGGACAGAGCAGGAGCACACATGTGGCACTGCTGGACAGACAGGGACCACATGTGTGGCATTGATGGACAGACCAGGAGCACACGTGTGGCACTGTCAGGTGGACATAGAACACACACATGGTACCAATGGACAGACTAGAAGCATGTGCCAGTAGATGGACTGGGGCCACATGCATGGCATTGATGGACAGAGCACGAGCACACGTGTGGCACTGATGGACAGACAGGGACCACATGTATGGCACTAATGGACAGACTGGGAGCACGTGTGACACCGATGGACATGGAGCACATGTGTAGCACTGATGGACAGACTGGAACCACATGTATGGCAGTGATGGACAGAGCAGGAGCACACATGTGGCACTGCCGGGTGGGCACGGAGCACATACATGGCACTGAGGGACAGGGAGCACACGCGTGGTACCAGTAGACGGACTGGGACCACATGCATGGCAGTGATGGGACAGAGCAGGAGCACATGTGTGGCACTGCTGGACAGACAGGGACCACATGTATGGCGTTGATGGACAGAGCAGGAGCACACGCGTGGCACTGCCGGGTGGGCACGGAGCACATACGTGGCACTGCTGGACAGATCAGGACTACACGTGGCAGTGATGGACAGACTGGGAGCACACACATGGCACTGCTGGGTGGGCATAGAGCACATACATGGCACTGAGGGACAGGGAGCACAGACATGGCACTGATGGACATGCAGCACACGCGTGGTACCAGTAAATGGACTGGGACCACATGCGTGGCAGTGACGGGACAGAGCAGGAGCACACGCGTGGCACTGCCGGGTGGGCAGGGAGCACATACATGGCACTGAGGGACAGACCAGGACTACATGTGGCAGTGATGGACAGAGCAGGAGCACACGCGTGGCACTGCCGGCTGGGCACGGAGCACAGCCATGGCACCGAGGGACAGGGAGCACAGCCATGGCACCACCACGGCACATGCGTGCGGCTGCCGGGGAGACACAGAGCCACAGCTGCCGACTGGGACGGGCGGCCCCATGTCGCCCCCCGGGCCAGCTGTGACCGCCCACCGCCACAGACCCCCCGGAGACGGAGGAGCGGGACCGCGGCCCGACTCCCCCCTCCTCCCCCCGCTGCAGTGGCGGGGCTCGGTCACGCTGCGGGACAGCTGCCCGACCGCAGCCCTCCCTCCTCCCCCCCCCTCCCCCGTCCCCCCCGCACCGGGACGCCGGGCGGATGCTCTGCCGGCTCCCGCCCCGGGGAACGGGCGCGGAGGGCGGGGGCGGTTGCGGGGGAGCGGAGCGAGGCACCGGGGCCGGGGTCCGGCCTTTGTCTCCCGCTCCGGTGCTGCCCCGGGGGCCGTGCTCGGGGCGGGGTGCGGCTCTCCCGGGTCCGGCGGGACAAACCCCGGCCGCTACGTTCAGCCCCGGTCGAGGGCGCTGCGGGGCGACGCCGGTTATCCCGGCCCCGTCCCGTTCGTTCCAGGCCGTTCCCGGCGGGGCGGTGGAACAACCATCCTCCTCCCCCCCC
>JAOXJM010000005.1:5190041-5202309 GCA_026413425.1 Tringa solitaria | reverse complement strand
CCCCACCTCACCCCCAGCTCCCCAAAGAGCAGGGGGGATTAGGAGCGGTACCCCGCTTCCGCAGATCCCGCACTTCCCCCCGGGTCCTCTCCATCTAGCCGGCGACTCTATCCCAGATCTTCCAAATGCTGCAGAGTCATGGTACCCCAGAGAGGCCGAGCCAGACTCCCTCGACCCTGCTGCTAGCTAGACGCCCCCTCCCCTTTGTCCGGGAGGGGGTCCCAAGGGTCAGCAGCTCAACGAGGCCGGCGCAAGCCCCTGTATTCCCAAAGGGCTTCCGCACAGATGAAGTTTCAGCAAGGAGCGTGTCTAGGCCCCCCGCATCTTCGGTGCCCGAGTCCCTGCAGGCTACAGATAGGAGATACACCCGGGCTCCCGTAAACCAACAAACAAAAAAGCAGGCATGCCCTCGGGGGACAACTGAATTTTCCGAGGGGCAATACCGCTTATTTCCCAGCGCCTGCCCCGGACGTTAGGGCTGGGAGCGCTTCCCACTGGCCGTAGGGAAAACCAGTCATTGCGCTCCCCCAAATCATCCGCTGCTGGGTCTGTGGAAGTTGTTGCCTCCGTCCCGGCCCTCCCCAGCCCACCGTGCCCCTCTCCGCCAGGAATCCCATGGACGGTTTCAGACGGATGCAGTTGCTGCCTTTTTGGTTTTGCCTGAAGCGGCTCTCAAATTTAGAGATAACTTGACCGGGATTTTCTTCACCCCCTGATAATTCAGCGCTCTCCTCGTCCTCGGTGATTTGGGCTGGGTTTGGGGGCGTATTTCATTTCTCTCGTGCATGCAGTCAAATAATTCATGAAGCCGATACGAGCCTTTTGCTCGACAGCGAGGCGCGTATTGTGGTTAAAACGCCTGTTTAGCTGCTTTTCCCAAATTCTTCTGGAGCGGCATTTCGGTTGTTTTCTCCGGGCTCTGCTCCTCGGCAACCTGAGACGGCTCCTCCTGTCCCCTCGTCCTTCTCGGAGCACATCTGCCGGAGGAGCAGCGTGCTCGGGACCGTCCCACGGCTTGAAGAGACAGGCAAAGCAGAGCACCCAGCTGGGGTGCAGTGCTGGGGGGAGGCAGGGAGGGAGGGGGGGGGGGGTGGCTACGAGCCGCTGTGCTGTGTCTGCAGGTCGCTACAGGAAATCCGAGGTACCGGGAGTGAAAGCTAGATGAGAGGTGGTAAAGAGCGTGTAGAGGGCAGCAGTGGGGATAAGATCTTGCCTTCCCCTGACAGGGCTGGGGCCACTCCTCCTCCTCTGGAAAAAAAAAAAAATTAGAAATCATCCCAAATGCAAAAAAATAATATACACCCCCCCAACCCCCTCCCCCCGCCCCCCCAGCAGCAACACGGTAGAGTTTTTCCTTTTGGCTTACACATCCTGAGCTGGTTTATGCATTTTCTGCGCATCTGTAGCGAAAACATAATTAACATGTGGTTATTATTTTCTCTCCTGAGTAACTTTCCCTTGCCCTCCTCCAGGCCTCTCATCAGAACAGGCCTAATCAGATTTGGGTGGCTTGAGAGCTGGGACTGTGCACTGAGAAGGGGGCATCTGCCTTAGGTGGTGGTCAGAGCAGATGGTGGTCTTCTCAAAGAATGCACTGGGAATAGGAACAGCAGTGCGGACGGATGTCTGGCACAGAGACTGTTCAGATTTCTTTTTCCCAGATGAACGTCCCAAAGATGCTGGACGTTTAACACATACAATTAAAAAAAAAACCCTATGCAGATAAACACACGAGGTTTAGCAGCGTAGGACCTTGTTGTCTGACAGCCCTATTCGGGTACAGGCTGGATGCTGCAGCCTTTAGGTCAAGGAGTTGGGAAAAAACCCCCACATTTAGGCTGTACCGAGGAGGAGGAGGAGGGTATCTTTGTGTGCTATGGCAGCACAGACAATGGATACAGCCCAAAGTGCCCGGGTCTGCCCTTCTTTCACGTGGATAACGCACGCTGAGGTGTAAAACACCTCGTTATTTGTAGACTGGACCGAACCCTGGATAGGCAGCCCTCTGCCTTCTCCCCAGATTTGCTAAGAACTGTGGGAGAATTTGTTCGTGACAAGGTGCTAAGATGCAGTTCATTATAATCCCCTGTCCCTCTTGTCCTAAGCATTTAGCATCATTTAGACAGTCTTTCTCATACAAACGCGGGGTGAGATGGAGGGGTGGCGCGGGGAAACGGACATGGCTTGGGTGACAACGGGGCACTGAGGGTGGATTTGGCCGCAGGAGCAGGAGCGGGGGGCGCAGGGGAGGGTCGGCCCCAAACTTGGGGTCGGGCATTATCTGCGGGACCGTGCACTCTCCGAATCGATGCCCGTACTTCGCCCGTGCGTGGTGGGAGCTTGTCACAAGCTCCGGAGCGGCGGCCAGCCTGGCAGGACAGATTCATCCTGGCAGCCCGTGATGCAGGCTGGAGGGCTGCGGGGTGAGGCAGGGGGGGCAGCCTGGCGTCAGACTGGCCCTTCAGGGTCCGTGCGGAGGTTGGGGGATCGGGTAGGCTCTGCAGGGCTGCCCCCGTTTGATTTGGCTTTGTCCTGCTCCTTCCCCATCCCCGGCAGAGCTGACACGAGGTTCTGGGGTTCCCGTGGGTGTCACTAAAAGGCTGAGGGTGTTCGTGCGAGTGGGTTGGTGTTGTACGAGTACAGTTCTCACCTGTGCTGGATGTTGGAAATTATTTCACAATCGTGCCTGGTGAAACTTGCCCGGGGAAAGGTGCCATCCCGGCGCTGGGGGGAGAGCCATAAAGAGAATTGGTGAGGCCAAAAAGCAAAATGGATGGAGGCCTTTCACCGACAGCAGGAAAAGCGTCACAGGGGACACGGGGTAAATCTCACAGTGCAGCCTATCTGTTCCTATATCCCTAAATACCCAATCCCTAAATACATTTTAGCTCCAGAGACAGGGAGCGTTGTGATGCGAAAGCCGCGGTGCCAGGCCTTGGGACAGCATAGCACAGTGGCAGAACGCTTGAGCTGAGGAGCCGGGCATGTCAGAAAGATGCTGCTCCAACAGCTAATAGAGGCTACATTTTTCCTGGTACAAGTACCCTTCAATGCCCATATTCAGTGCCCCAAAAAAAGCTGCACGTCTATAACCTCTAAGAACATTAGTCAACAGAAGGTTTTCACTATGTGAATAACCACTTAGACTTTCTGTGGACTTCAAGTGATAAAAAAAAAATAAATCAAGCCCGTTCAGAAGAGCCTTAGACAAGGCAAATGGGCCTGAGGGTATTATCTGAGAAATTGTCTATTACTTCTATAGCACAAGCCTTACTTAGAGCATACAGAGCCTTCACCTGCTATGAAATAGCCTACCCCTGAGCATGTGGGGCAGCACCGGCTTTTCCAAGGAGCTGAACTGACGGCAGGTTTACATTTAAATGTGCACTTAGGAGACTGGCACGATGCTGGCCCGGGTGTGCGGTCTCATCCAACCCAGTGTGGCGAAAATCTGCATCGATACCCCTTCCAGATTCAGTGCCGAGTCTGCACAACATCAGGAGCAGTTTTTACTTCTGAATCTGCCCCTGGTAAGGGTCACAGCAGTGATACCCAGTCCTCTGGGCCTGGGAGATGGCTTAAGCCCACCAGGCAGCAGCAAAAACCCCCAGTACCTTTGCAAGGTGAATTTAAAGAGCTCTGACGATCTGCAGTTACGCAGACTGGCAGAATGAAGTTCCTCGCCCAGCTGGGAGCAGGAGAGTTGGCAGCAGAGCCCGTTTCCAGCTCCTGCCCACTCCCACCCCTCTGGGACAGCCTGCTGAAGCCGCTTCTAGGGATAAGGAGGGGGAAAAACGACATCTAATTCAGTCCTTGCTTTTTTTTTTTTTTTCTTTTTCTGCCAAGGCTCCAAGCCTGATTATAAGGCAGCCCCACCGTGGTTGTTGGTGTTGTGATCCAGCACACATGGCACAGCTCCAGAGGGAGATACCACCGTCCCCAGACAGCCTCCGCCTCGGGGACTGGCTTTGGTCACCAGTGGTGGCGAGACCTGGAGTCACATCAGCCAAGGTCCCACATCCCACCTCTCCTCCCAGTCCCAGTCCCCTGATACGTCTGACTGAACAGTTTCTAAAAGAATAATCTCTCTTTGCCGTCTACACTGTGCATCCTATGTGATTCCAGAAACACCGATGGCATTGCTGATCCGAGAGGAACAGCATTTTTGGGGTAACTTTCATCCAAAGGTTATCTCCTTCACCCCATAAGTGCTTTCAAATTTGTGGCTCTTTGTGGGTATCGCTCTGAAGAAGGTAAAAAAGCAAACAAAGCAAGCACAGCTCTGCAAGGCCTTGTTAAATGAAGTTAAAATGGAAAGAAATCCAGGTCTGATGAGGTGCCGTTGTCCCGATTCTTTGGGTTACATCCCGCCTTTGGAAAGGAAGAGGGGTCCAAGCACTCAGGGCCCCAAATTAAGGAGAAGCTGGGAGGACTGTCTGTAAGAGCGCTGTGTAGGCTGTTCTCAGCTCTTTTCATGGGCCATGACTCAGAGGGGCTTGCTCTGAGCAGGGGAATTCGGTCGCTAAGGACAGCCACAGAGCCCCGGCGAGGTGGCCACGCTCCTTTCAGCGAGGACTTTCTCAAGAATCTCTTTGTCCAAACCATTCTCAGCAATAATCTCCTGATAGTATCGTTTCTACAGTCTTGGTTTTGCTGTTACTTCAGGCCTGATATGAGCAGTCTGTGAATTTACGTTGTGGGCAAACAAATGGTGGGGAAATGACGGAGGCGTGGAGGACCATTGATGGGGTGTCCATTTGCCCAGCCTGTGTGGATGCTCTGCCTTCCCAAAACCTGGCCTGCGTTGCTGTGCCAGAGGAATGCATGTTCGTACCTCTTTTCTCTAGTGTAAATTAGCAATTACCTTCCCCTGATCCTATATTAGCTGTGCCCACCTCTAAAGAATTGCATCAAGATGGGCCAAAGCCACCCCTGGGTTTCGGTGCCTGGTTTAATTAGCTGATTGTAGCGAAGGCAGGTACCTGTTGGCCAAAATCGTCGTCTTTGTTGGAAGGCTGCTGAATTCCGCTTCTGTGGCTGGTGCCAAAGAGTAGCAATTTATTTGGGGAGGAATAGCTGCAGACCGTGTGTGCGTGTACACGGGAGCAGGCAGTGGGAGCAGAGGTTTGGCGTAAGGGCTTCTTCCCTGCGTGTCTGAGATGAAGGCAGCGGAGTTGAGTTAAGCAGAGGGTGGTTGTGTCGTTCCAGCGCAGTACAGGGCCTGTCGTGGACTGACAGGCAGGAAACTGAGATGCTGTACGAATGGTTTCCCTCCATCCTTGCCCTGCTTTGGCTCAGCAGCCCAGGGAGACACATTTCCCTTCTGACACACGGGCAGAGGTGATGCTGGAGGCTCAGACAGACACATTCCGCGCTGAGAGGAAGGGGATGTTCTGGGGAAACTGGGGTAACTCGGTCCCTGTGGCTCAGTTTGGGTTTTCTGCTTGCCAGATGAGATGATGGGTCTGTGTTATGGGAGTCTCTGGGCTAAAGAATGGATGTGGACTGATTAGGCACCCCCCCAAAAAAGAAAGGGAGAATAAACTTTGGGATCCTGGCTTGGCTTGCATTTGAAGGAGCGATCTCAAAGCAAACCCTGAGTCATCCATTCATCCAGGCGGCCGAGACATCCCAAGTACCGTCTGTGCTGGTGCCCAGTTACCCGTAGGGCATTCCAGTTTGCGGTCTCACAGCACTGGGACAAGCAGCCAGCCCGGGGAGAGCCGGTCCCTTGGGGATCCATTCACGTTTGTCATTCCCATCGGCGGTCGTGCGGCTCCCGGAGCCGGGACCGGGGATCTCTGCCGGGCTGGGAGGAGGCCTGCCTGCTCCTGCTCACCTGCGCCGGGGGGGGGGGTTTTGATCCAGCAGAAAAGCCCTTGAGCTGGTGACAAAGGTCTGGATGTGGGCTGGAAAGTACAGTCCTGTCTCTTAGCAACTGGTTCCTACCTCTGAGCTCTCGGAGCCCGTGTGTGGGACAGAGAGCATCAGTCACGCTCCTGCTGCAGCAGCAACGCGCCGAGGAGGGGATGGCGGGGGGTGGGGGGGGGGATCAGGCCGGCTCCAGCCACCGCCAAGACGCGTAAAGAAGCTCAGGCATTTCTAACACAAGCAGTCATCTGTGGGTCCTAATCAAAGCTTCGGTTTAATTGCTTTCCTCGTGCCCTTCTCTGCACGGGGAAGGGAGCGGCGATTGGCTGGCGGCGGCGGCTGCCTGCCGGCTACCTCCAGAGCCTGCTCCGCACTGCCCCGGCTTTTTTTTTTGGTCACCCCGGGTGGGAGGAGGAAGGAGGAGGACACGGGCCCGTGTATTTCTAGAAAAATGAGATGTCATAAGGGTCCTTCCCTGAACTCCTCTGCACCGCGCTTGGGAATCCCCCGTCCCTCCCGCGGACATTTGCATTGCTATTTTCTCTCTCGGTGCTGGGTTCTGCTGTTTCACCCTCGTGTTTCCTCCTCCTAACCAAAAGCAGCTCCTCTCCGGTGAGCGTTTCTCAGAGGCTCCCCTGCCAAGCACAGTTTCATAAACATTTTCACGAATCCTCTGCTTTGTCCTCCTAATTAACCATCCAATTGGCCCCCAATGGAGCCTTCACCTCTCCCGTGAAGATCCTGCTTGCAGAGATTATAACCTGTCAGCTGCCAATTTATTCCTCACGCAGAGGGCAGGTTATATTAATTGTCTGGCTGCCCTGCCCCGTTTGGTTTGCTCTCCCTTTCGTCTGCTCCCAGTAGCATCCCTGTTTGGAGACACAGACTCACAGGAGGCCAGGGGGACCCAGATGTGAGGCAGCTCCATACGAACCATGTGTCCAACCTGCCGTGATGAGGCTCTTAGACCAGATGTGATGGGATGTTACTGGCCTGTGTCAGACCTGGGAGAGGGGTCTCCCTGGATGGATTACCACGATGGAGCGTTAAAACATGCATGACTTCTGCTCCCCCCGTGTGTAGTCTCAGTCAAGAGCTCAAAAAAAATCCACTTGGCCATCCCAGGTTAGCAGGGAATCCTTCCCGGGCATCATTTACAAGTCAGAGCTGGGATTTTGGAGAGCTGTGGTCCGCCTTGTGTGCTTATGTTGGAAACATCCAGAATACAGAGGGGGGCTTACCTGAAAGCAGGGAGAGACCTAACAGATTTCCATCAGCGCCTCTCCCCCATGCCCCCCCGCCCCCCCCAATTCCCTGTGTAGGACCCCTCACCCTTACAAAGACACGTGTAAATGAATAAACCCAGAATAAACGCACGCGGTGACAGCGGTAGACGCCTGCTCTCACCAAGGGGAGCTGCTGGGTTCCCACGCTGGGAAAGGGGGTGATGGAGTCCAGCATGACCATCATTTAAGGTGCAGTATTCTTGAACCCAGTGCACATTCACAGGGAGCAGCAGCGAGTGATGTGGTGGGATAAAGTGGGAGATTGGCATTTCCAGGCTCCGGCACCGGGGATGGGCTGTGGTGAAGCCACCGCGGCACGACTGGGCTCGAGTCCTGCAGTGTGCTTACCTGGCGAGGAGGCTGGGTTTGGGGAGGGGAGGGTGTGCAGGCGTTTTACACACACCCTCCCCCCTCGAACGGCTGCCGAGCTGTCAGCATTTTCCTAGAGGCACATCTTGCTCTTCCTGTGGGAGTCTCCCAACTGTGGCCCACATAACTCGGAATTGCCAGGGAACAGGGAGCTGACACCAGGATGCCACACATCCAGGGCTCAGCCTCTCAGCCCAGCCCGACCTTGATTCACTCTAGCGTCACTTGTAACTTATTTTACATAATTTTCCTTGCCACTGACGAGCTGAACTGCCGCTGCTGCTCTCTGCCTTCTCCTCCTTAGTTTCATTTTGACATCCCCGTGTCCGCGCTGTAGGTATGATGATGCTGCACGGCTGCCCTAACGCTGCTGGGTCTATTCCCAGGAAGAGAGGGGTCACCTTGCTGTGACAGGTAACCTCATCACTTGTTACCGTGCCTCGTCCCCCTCCAACTTGAAAGATTTTTGCTTCCGTAGTGATCTTTATTAGATTAGTGCCTCGGTGCTGTGGAGATTGCTCACACTGATAAGTTACTTCAAGAAAGAGCCAGCTCTAGACGTGTTCCGAGTTTGTGTTACAGCTATCTATTTTCAATATTTTTTAGATGCCTAGTTTAAGATTTCTTTCAGGATGCTATGGAATATAAACCCCTATTCTAATTATAAATGCAGTCTACCATTTTTCCCCTCCCTGAAGCTTCCCCCCCAAGTCACCTAGAAGAAGATCCAAATGACATTCTATGACATTAAGCAGTAGCTAGCCATCTTTACAGATTTATTAAAAAAAAACAAAACCAAACACAAAACCTCACATTTTAACTCTACCTATATCAAAACACTAATAAATACTGCAATATTATAATAATACCCAAATAATAATGTCCACGATACTTTCCCTGGTAGCAAGCCACCATGTGATGTTATCCCATGTGGGTCACGGCACACCGCAGAGCCCAGCTGTGCCATGGTCCCCAGTTGATGGGTGAGAAGACAGCGGCCCCCGGGGGGGTGATTTTCCAGGCAGCTCAGTCGGGTGCTCAGCCTTTCTCACCAAAAACAAGAGAAAGAGTGCTCTGGCGGCAGCTTGGGCTGCTCCGTGGCCCCCGGTATTTTGTTATCCTTCAAACATCTTGCTCACCTGCCCTGTAACCCTGCCCGCAGGCACGGCAGCGCCGCCTCCCCACTCCTTCCCGGCACGGGGTGAGGTTTATTGGGGAGCGCTGCACTTTCCTCTGCTTTTCCCAGACCCCGTGGCTCCTGTCGGCAGGCAGCCCAGCACTCCCAGGGAAGCAGCTCTGCTCTCCTGCACAGTGCAAAATGTCCTCTGCCTCCCAGGCAGAGCAGGCATCCCAGGAAGCCTCCCAGCCTCCCGGGATGGAGGGCAGCCCCATTTTCCATCCACCGGACCCTGTGCCCACCCACCTCCCCACTTTGCTGCCCCGCAGCAAAGCCCACCTGGCCCCTCTCCTGCCTCTCCGGAGGCAGGGCTGCCATTTCCAGGCTCACCCCTCCCAGGCTGCCGTGTTTTCATTCCCAGGGCTGGGAGCCGGGAGAAAGGAATAAGTCGAGGTCAGAGCGAAGGGCTGGACCCATCTCGACAGCTCGGCTGCAGCTGCTGGAAGAGCAGCTCGCTCTGAAGAGGCGCCTGTCCCCCGCTGAAACACACACACCTCAGCTTTGTTTGCCGTCTAAAAATAATGCACCCGGCTCCCCCTCACAAGGAAGTATTTACTTTGCAAAAAAAAAAAAAAAAGACAAGTGTTGTGTACAGTTCTGAGTAAAGAAACAATGCGAATGCACCCAGCACAGGCTGGTGGCCAGGGCCTCGGGCACACCAGTGCGCCGGCTCTTGGCCTGAGTCAATGTGTAGCTTTGGGGAAAATGACTTACTCTTTGTGCTTTGGTTTCCCCTGGAGGAATGAGGTCTCCTGGGCTGGAGTGAAGCTCAGCTGATGAGCAGAGCCGGGGCTGGTTTTACTGCAATAAGTAGGACTGTAGCTGCAAAGTGCAGGATGGGACTTCGTGTTTGCTTGGCGGTTCGTGCAAAATGACATAAATGCTTAGTGCAGGGAAACGTCATCAACATTTCAGCAAACACTTTTCCCCCATTTTTCAACCAGAATTGATCAGAAAAATCTCACAGCAAAATATTTTCAGGAGAAAAAAAGAGCAAAATCTGTAAGTGAGAGCATTTCCCATGGTCTTCTGATGGGTTCTTTTTATTATGAGCAATACAGCTGATACTGTTCTCAGCCTAGTATTTCTCAAGTGCCTATTTCTAAGGCTCGCACTGGTGTCCGTGGCATGAGGGACAAGAGGAAGAGGGAAGTTCGAGGAATTTAGCTCTTCTTTCTCCTCTCGCAGCATTAGCAGAGGGAGCCTGCTGTGGTTTAACATATCCCCCGCAAAAGCTGCTTTCATCCTACACCTAAATACCATGAGGAGTGAACTTCCTAAAGCCCTGGAGAAGTCTAAATATAGAAGCCAATCAAGGGCTGACTTCCCAGAGATGAGAAGTACCAAGAACGGTTTCTTGATCAAAAGTTGTAAGAGTCCATATTGAAATAAAACGTCTGTTTTGGTACCGAAGCCTGTGCAGAAGGAGTAATTGCAGAGGTGGGCTGTGCTGCCTGTGCTTGCTGCTCTGTCTGCTGGTGGTACCCATGGCGCCAGGCACGGGAGGCAGCCAGGGAGGTCATGGGCTGCCCAGGGAGATGGACTCGAGGTATCATCCCTGAAGCACCTCATGGGGATGTCTCTGACCCCACGGCAGGATTTAATCCCTTCCTGTATGTCGTAGTTTCTGCCCAACTGCTTTTTGCTGTGCGTGTCGGCTCCTTGTTACAGCTGATTTTTTTCCAAAGAAGAGAGATTTCCTTAGAACAAAAGACAAAGTGTAAAAATTAGAAAGGCACCTTAAAGAGAAAAGAGAACAGAGTGCTTCAGGTAAAACACAACCCCAAGTTTGCTAATCTCAGAATAGGTATATGATGGCACCTTAGTGCACGCAGCAGAGGGAATCACCGAGGGTTTTCAGTGCAGGCAAGGGATGGCTGATTGCCTCAGAGATAGTGCTGCTGAGCGAGGGCTGGGGAACCTGCGGTCAGGCCGTGGGGTGGCTTGCTCCAGCGTGGGACCGGGGAACCCTGGTCCTGACCTGGCTGGGGGAAGGCAGCCGTGCCCCGCTGTCTGCAGGCAGCAGGAACGCAGGCTGAGAGAACCATACTGCGTCTTTCCTGCATGCAAGGGAGGTGACCTTGAGGGGCAGCTCGATACAGCTGGCCCCAAACCTCCCGGTTGGGTGGCCTGGGGATGACGGTGACAGCGGCCCTTCCAGACAGCAGTGGGAATTTAGAGTTTAACCTACTGGGGAGGGGGAGATGCTGTGGCTGGGAGATAGGGAGATGAGCACTTCCATGTGGGAGGCATGAGAAGAGGCGAGGGCAGAGGGTCTGCTCCCCGGCCAGAAAAGAGAGCGCAGCCATTATCAGGCAGGGCTCTGCCGGCAGGAAGCAGCTTTTGACTCACAGGAAGCTGAATTCGGCTGGTATCAGCCCCTCGCGCGAAGGCCAGGGGAGCATTTTATCTGCCGTTGAACACAGCAGATGGGGAAGCAGTCGGCGCTCCCTCCCATCCTTCTCCTGCTCCGGCACCCCCTGCCCAATGGCCTTCCCCTCTGAAAAGGGCAGCTTCTCTGTGGAGCAGCAAAGCAGGGAGCCGCTCCCCGGGCCCCAAGAGAGCTGCCAGCCCTGCTGGAGGAGGCAGAGATTGTCCCTGCCAGCCAGTGCCACGGCAGAGCTAGGACCTTCCAAGCGTTTTGAGCCCAGCCCAGGCAGGTACCGGGTTCTCCAGTTGGTCTGAAGAGGAGCTGGAAGCACGTAGGCTTTGGAGAGCTGGCTCCCTGGCTTGCAGCTCAGATTAAATCCTCTCCTAAATCAGAGAATCTGAGGCAGGGAAGGGCTCGCGGGGATGGGGAGCCCTGTGCAGGGAGCCTGCTGCTTGTCCCTCGGCCTCTCCATGGAGCTGCCCCGGGGTTGGGAGTCTGGTTTCGCACAGGACGGTGGCAGCTCGCAGGGTCTCGGGGTGGATGGAGGTCACAGCGGAGGGGATCGGATGGCAGCTGCCGGCCCCAGACCTGCCGCCTTTACGGAAAACCCAGTTTGCTTGTCAGCGCTGTAGTTTAGCTGCGAACCCCTCCGGCTATGACAGTTTTCACACACGGGCCGGGCCAGCCGAGGAACGGCAGCAGGGGCCTGTGGTGGCCCAGCGGGTGTCCGGGAGCAGGAAGGAGCCGGCTGGGTGGGGGGATGCCGGCCATGGAGGCGTGCGGATGCCGCTGCGGGGCTCTTAAGGCAGGGCAGGCCCGTGTGGAAGCCATGGCAGGGCTGCCAGGAGAGCAGCCGGCAGCAGGCGGGACAGCTGGGGCCTGGGGCGGCGGCAGCCTGCCCCGTCCCGGGGGGCCTGCCCACAGCCCGGGGACGCGGGGTGCGGGACGCGGGGTGCCCGCAGCCCTGCCCGTGTCCGGTGGGGGCCCTGCGGGCGTGAGGAGGAGGAGGCGGCGGCGGGCCCGGCCCGGCCCGGCCCGGGGGAGCGGATTACCGCCGGCAGCGCGCGGCCCCGCCGGTTGCCATGGTTACCCCGCTACCTGCCGGCGGGGCCTCAGCCCGGGCCGGGCGGGGGGGCGGCCTCCCCTCCTTCCCTCCCTCCCTCTCTCCCTCCCCGCCGCCGCGGCAGATGTCAC
>JAOXJM010000005.1:5167463-5186018 GCA_026413425.1 Tringa solitaria | reverse complement strand
GGGGGGGGGGGGAATAAAAAGAGAAATTCTCAGTATTACTGATGGGCAAGGAGATGTTTGCCCAGTCCCCTACGCACTCTGTCCCACACCATCTGCCTCCTTGTCTCCCTCCGCCGCAGGGAAATGTCTCATGTGGGCTTTGAAGGGCAGGAGCAGACAGGAAAAGAGACAGAGGCATGGCCAGAACCTGTCCTTCTTCCCCAATCGGGTGGATGCTCTCACCAGCCCATGGCTGGGCTTCCTCCAGTACAAAATGGAGGCAGGCACTGAGCTAAGTCTCGTCAGGTGCTCCATGGATGCTGAGAACCAGCTCTATCCATCCTGAAACCACTCTAGTTAGGTCAGGAATAATTTAGCTTGAAGTGTGCTTCTCCAGGGAGCTTGCTTTTTCTCCTGACTCTGCAGAGCCCTTCAATGCAAACATTTGGGCTCTCCTTTTGCAAGAAGAGCTGAATTTACTGTCCAAACCCTAGCCACTCCCTTGAATCCTACAGCCCTAAGGACCAAGTCGCCTAGAGACAGAAGTGGCTGGCTGGTGGCTCGTGTCTCTGGTGTATACATCATCTTGGAGAGGTCTGTGCAGGCTGCCCTGGTCTCTGCGATGATGCCTGAGATTATGCAGGGCTGGATGTGCTGCCAGAGCCGGCTCAGGGGTGGAGTCTGTCCTACCCGTCCTACCTCCGTCCCTGTGTCCATCCACGGCTCTTTGTGCTGGCGGTGCCCAAGGGGCAGCACAGTGCCCTGCAGCCCCCCCAGCATGTGGTGGGAGCCCCCCGGGGGGCAGGGCTGTGAACACAGAGCTCATGGCACCGCTCCGTGCCCTGCGCACTCAACTCCTGCCCCTGCGGCACAGCCCCAGGGGTTGGTGACCTCTTTATAATCTGGGGAGGGGGCAGCCCCACCAGCACGACCACAATGCAAAAACTTTCCACTCATTTCCCCCGCAGACCACTCCGACCCTCCCTTAATTCCTTCAATTCAGCTCTCTGGAGGACTAATCTGTGCCCTGCACAGCCTCGGGGGAGCAGGCTGGATCCGTCTGTTTTCCCAGGCCTGCTCGCAGCAGTCAGAGAGCTTCACGCTCCACCCCTCCGTCTCCCTCTTGAGCTGAGATCATCACATTAGCAGCCTGTATCCCCTCCTGACCTGGCAGGACGCTGCTGGCTGGGCTGGCTGGCCTCGCTCATGCCCTGTCTCCCTGGGAGAGCGCCTTTGCAGCCGGGGCTGGAAGGTGAAATGCTGCATAGCGGCGCCCCGGTTCGGGTGCACAAAGGGATGCTGCTGGGCGGTCACCTCGGGAGGTTTCAGTGTCCCCTGCCGTTTCTCTCCCTCTCCCTTTCCCCACCGTTTCCGATTAGAGGCACCGGAGAGTTTGCCCTTGTCCGTGACCTCCGGAGGGAGGCAATCAGAAAGGGAGTTTGGATGGGAGATAACTCATCAAGGGAGCTGTCTGCTCTGCAGAGCATCAAATCAGCTGAGAAATAACAACTGTATCACTAAAATTAGCTGAACATTTGCAGCAGAGACTATGGCCTTGCTGGAGCTAAAAGAGGCAGGGAAGCCGGGCTGAGCCCCGCAGGCAGCGGGCAGGGACGCTTCCCTGCCTGCGCCACAGCACCACGTTTGCCACCGGCAATTTTCAGGCCCCTAATTTCAGCGTTTCTGTGGCGGTCCCTAGTGCTCCCGCATTGATAAAGATCACGCAGAGGCCAAGGCTGAGCTGGGCAGCCCCTCAGTCACAACAGAGCTCCATGGGGCTGGAGCTAAAGAGGAGGAGAATCCCATGAGGACCAGGCACCGCATCCTCCATTTGAACGGCTGGGACAAGGTCCCTGCCTGAACTTTCCACCCATCTGGCATTAGCATGAATGTAAAACCTCGGGCTCTGCTGCCGCTCAGTGGAGACAAATGTCTCTCCTTCCCACCGCAACGGCGGGTCACGGGGCTGCTTTAGCCATGATGGAGCAAACCTTCTGCCCCATTGCACGCCTTCTAGAAGATTGTTTTATTCCAAGCTTAAGCTTCTACCCTGTAGGGTAGAAAAAGGCTTGGAATTTAGGTATTTTTTATGTTTTGTCAACAAAATAAGGTGGGAGGGTGATGCCCGCCGGCCAGAGCAGGGGGAGCAGGACATCCTGGGCTGCTCTCCTGGCTCAGCCCCGTCACCAGCCGTCGCTGGCGAGGTGTCTGGTTGCAGCCCTGCTTCCCGTTATGAGCCCCACTTCTGCCGGGCTCGCAGCCCCGAGGACTGGCACAAACAATTGAATTTCTGTCTGCTTTATGACCCCACTTGTAAGTGCTGTGACCCCTGCTGGGGTCACGGCCCCTGGTTTGGGAACCGCCGTGCTAGGACAAGTCACTTAGACCAAACAGGATGGGTGATTAACCGTAGGAACCAACCCCAAAGTAAGAGGTGGGCTCTCCACCTCTTAATGCCTTCCAATTAAGACCAGATGTCTTCCTGGAAGATGTTTTTAGGCAAACCACGGAGCTGCAGGAGAACCTGGGTGAAGTTCCTTGTGCTTGTGCTACACAGAAGGTCAGACTCCATGATTTGATGGTCTTTTATGGCCTTACAGAAATCTACATTAAAATTGCCTCACTCCTTCTCCAAATAACCTAGTCTTGATCTCTAGAAATACTGTAAAATTGCTGCTGGCAGGGATTAATTGGAACAAGAGGGCTGTCTGATAGCCAGGCACCTTCTATGGGTGCTTAGGTCTGGATATAGTGTTTAACTTAGGCATCCAAGTTTTAAATATTTATCCTTACTTTTCCTCATCTGTAAAATACAAATATCCCACAAAGGTTTAGGAGACTTAATTCGTTACTGTTTGTAAAAATGTTTTCAATTCCCTAGATAAAATATGTCACAGAAGTGCAAAGTGTTATTAACAGTAATTGATTGTCATTGTGGGAAAAAGTGACCTGCCCTTACAAAAAGATTAATGGATTCTTCAGGTTACTGGTGTGATGGTAATTAACAATGCAAACAGAGCTGACGAGACCTTACGTTCCCATTTGATTCTTACACATTTGTAGCTTTGCTCTTCCCAGACTTTGAGGGGTGAATGGAAAGGAGTTTCTGGGAAGGAGTGGCTACGCAAGGAGCCCAAAGGTCTATTCCTTTGCATCCCAGTGCCTTTCTCACACACCAATTACCCTCCCAAAGTGTTCCTCCAGTTGGAGGAAATGTTCCTCCAGTGGCTGCAGTGGGAGGGATTCAGGAATCCCGGGACCAGGCTGAAGGGAATGGGGTGTGTTGCTGTGAGTCATTGATGCTGAGCAGGAGAGGTGGGAGGGTGCCGGTGGCCTCCCGCGCCCCCCGCCCGGCTCACCATTAGGCATTCTCCCTCGCCCAGGACATACAGCTCTCCTGTTGTTTCCCCAGATTGCAGAGACCTATGCTTTTCTCCCGAGAGAAGCTGTGACCAGGTTCCTGATGAGTTGCACCGAGTGCCAGAAGAGGATGCATTTCAACTCCAACGGACTGGAGCCCAAAGGTAAAGGCCAATGAATTCTGCCAGCAGAGCTGACACAGCATTTCCTACCAGTGTGGTGTCACTGATAGCTCTCAGGATACGGTCCCATTGATGAGATACTTCTTAACCTAATGGTTTTCCTAACTTACGTTATTTTTCATGCACTTATATAGCCAAGCTGAAAGAATTGCTTAAATCTGTTTTTTCTGTCACTGTTTTCAGTTTAGAGAGCAGAAGCAGCCTAGCTTTCTTTCCCAGCTTCCCCAGTGCAAGCGTACAAAGTTTGGGTCAAAAATATTGCAGATACGTCTGCAGTCAACCCATAATCATATGTGGGTGGAAACTTCGATTTCTGAAAAAATATGACCTGAAGTTTTTCCTTTAAACTATTAATTTTGTAATGAAAAGCACTGAATATGTCTGAAATAACTGAAGTTTCTGATAAAGAGGTAATTTGAATTAATAGATATGCACGTCATGATCCTATTTTTGATAACGGAAAGTGTTTTGGTAATCAAAGTTATATTATGCCTATGCATACAGCCAATTAGTGTGGCCATTGTGGTGGTTGGCTCATTATGGTTCTTTTGTAAACGGAATCAATCTGCAGCTCCTAGGCTTAAAGGATATAAACGGTGCATAGAATGGGACCAGGTTTTCTTCCAGAGAAAATGGTTAAAGTTGACGTTTGTGTGGGTTTTTTTCTGAATTACAGACTTGTTCATGATCAAGTGCAAAGCATCAAACTGAGGCTGAGAGGTTTCACCCAACAGAACTGCTTCTTTAAAAAAACATAAGCAAACTGCAGAGAGTCACACTATTTCAAAACTGTTAAGGCAAACAGGCTCATTTGGCAGCTCTTATCAAGCAGAGAAGCAGAATTAAATGAACAAAGGGCCCAACAATAGAAAATTTCTTATATTAAATACTGATTTCCAACTGTTTACTGCTAGGAGCAGAGCTAGGGACAGCCCAGAGGTTCCGTTTAAGTGGATTATGTGCCAGCTACCCGAAGCTAGTGACTGAAATGCTTTGTACTTGTTATATTTTTTAGAAACTCTCCAAATAATCCTATGTGACATTTATTAGTCTAAGCTCCATTACCACAGAACTTCCCACTCTGCCAGCTAAGGGCCCGATCCCTCTTTCCAATTAGGTCAAGAGAAGTTTTGGCCTTTGGCCTCACTGGGACCAAACCTTACCTTTACACGGATTGCCCCGCATCCGTCACGGGTGACGTTCCAAGTGCTGTGGCTGCAGCCACGGAAAGGAAAAGGACGTGGGATGAGTCAGGCCAAAGAGGATGTCTCCTCTTGGCTTGACCCAAAGTGGGACACTGCACTAAACGCCTGTCCGCCCCGGAGCTCTGGATCCCCTTTTCAGGAGGCAGCTGATGAAAAGGGTCATTGTTCCTTCAGGGACTCCCTTCCACCCACCCACCATCCCCTCCTCTCCCTCCCCTGCCTCCCCTCCTGGCACAAGGGCAGAACATCAGGTGCTGAGTGGTCCTAGCTGTGGAAATCGTTATCACTGCTGACATCTGGCTGTCCTGAGCAAATTTATAAAATTAATATCAACAATTTCATAAAGCTTTCCCCCTTAGCAGTTCTCTTAAAAATAAATCAAAGAGGAAAACAAATGATCCTGCACGTAAAAAGTCTTGCTTCTTACCACTAGGACTGGAAGGACAGAAGTGCATTTCTCCTCTGAATAGTACCTAAATACTGACTAAGTACCTGTGAAAATGCGTAGAGTAGATTAGATAACGTAACTTTTACTGGGGAAGAGTGTCTGATTTCATTATTACATATTCAGGAATTTATCAGGAGCAAATCACCTGAAAAACCATTGGGGTCACAGAAGCGTTATCTCGGTGTATGCACATGCATACACACACAAAAGCATATATAGGTAAAGTTGAACTCAGTAAGATGAAAAAAATTAAGTCATTCCCATCTCCTGTCCTTTAAACAAATCTCAACACATTTCATTTGTGATCACAAAAATCCCTAATTAAACGTATCTGACATTAAACCCTCCAGGGCACCCACGTAATTCATAAAAGCAAATTGTCTTGCTTATGGGAAACTTTGAACATCACTGGACTTCGCTGTGATCTCTTTACACTGTTACTAAATTAGGACTAATTCCAGGGGGGTTATACAAGTGTGGAATTAGGATCGAATAAACCATTCTGCCTGTTCCGTCTGTATGTCAAACATGGGGCATGTGACGGAGATAACTTTTTGAAAAATGAGCTATAGGATTCCAGTAGCCCCCTCTGGTGACGTAGGATATGAGGATTGTACCCATGGAGTCCCCCAGGCCTTTTAAAACAAAGGTTTTCTTTCTTTTCCAGTTAGCTTAAAAAAGAAAAAAGGTTTGGGTTTCTCAGGCTCAAGCTCTTATCTGTTGCAGTTGCACAAATTCACAGTAAATTTGCGGCTGCTAATGGGATTGTTCCAGATTTACATCAGGATGGTTTCAGGCAGAATCTAAGTGCCAAAGATCATCTACCTCCCTCTTCCTCCCCACGTGAGGATGTGGAGCTGCTTCTTTTGAGCCTCATTCATTTCTGCAGTGCTGAAATGTGAAGTGGGGGATGGCAGGAGAGTGACATATCATCCCCCCAGGTCTGAAAGCCTCACCTCATCCACACCTTGTGCTTCAAGGAAAGAGCAGCTCTGTCTTTGTTACTCTTAGCAAATGCTTTCCTAAACTCTTCTTAATGACTCAAATATCAACGATCCCAGCCAGCCCAGGAGGGTGGCAGATTTTGTTCCCATTTCCCCTTTCACTGCAGAACCAGATTGCAGGAAGCACCCCTTGCACTGGGGTTTTAGCATCTTTTCATCACAAAGTAACCTCCTTGCACAGTAGAATAATGGATATTTTGTGTCCTTAATATAGAGAGATGTAGAAGTGCTCTTAATTTGTGGGTTGAAGCATGACAGAGACCACTGACATACAGTTACGAGACAGGAGGAATTAGTTTACAAGGTTCCTAAAAGCTTTGCACCTTCAAATTTGAGCAAGTTGATGGCCTGAGTAGCTCTGCCCCCCCTTTCCTGCATCCACAGGCAGGAAGACTTCAGCTGCCCAGGGATGAATTAGATGGACCTGGAAAAAAAGTATTGTATTTCCATGGACCCAGTTAGCGTCTTGATACAGAAGGCTTGCAAAAACCTACGTGATGTTTAAGCCAGTTACAGACAGTTTTTGGGTCAGGTCATTTCCTAATCAGACATGATAGATCTGGTATTTCCAGAGGTGTGGAGCGTCTTCAGGTCTGCTGAGTTTCACTGGGATTTTTTGATATTCAGCATTTCTGAAAAGCAGGCCCATTACGGTTGGGTTGATGGGTTTTCTAAGGTGCTGTAAAACATTTTGTGAAGGCTCTTTTTCAAGGGGCTGTGTCAGAGGTGCCTGTGAAACCAGTGACCCCAGAAAATGCAAGCCAGCCAGGGAGATTCAGAGTCTGGAATGGAAACCTCCCACCAGCGGTTTACCTTCAGCTCCTAGAAATCCTTCTTCCCTGTCCACTGTTGCTTAAGCTCACTTTCCAGTGGACACCACACATCCCTTCAGAGTGTGCTGGAAGCCTGGGTTGATTGTCCACACTCGGATCTGCCTGTACTGAGGGCAAAGAAATCTTCCTTTTGGGCAACAGCCACCCTTGTGGGAAATGGCAACTTTCCTCTTGAACAAACACATTGCACCAACCTGTAAATTTGGTGTTAGAATAGATGATTCTAGCCATCTGCATGTCCTACATGGAGAGCTCATAAGCTCCACGGTGATGATGGCAGAGCTGACAAATCTTTGAGGGTTCAGAAAAAACACCGAGAATTTGCTTTATGGGGATTCCTCTGGTCTGGCAAGACAGAACGATTGGCAGGAGCGGTCTGAGTCTAGAGTGATCTCTAGAGCTCAATAAGATGCAGTCAGAGGAATCAACAGGAAGAATTTAAATTAAAGTTCTTTAAAATTAAGTTTGTGTTTTAATGAGTGTGTTAAAAATAATCTTCATCACCAGATAGAGATACTTAATAAGTTGCCTTAATGTTAACTCCTACCTGAGGGAATCCCAGCAAAATTGGCAAGACTTTGCAATGCTAAAGCAAGCTGCAAATATATTCTTGTTCATCAACCTCTGCATAAATCCCATTTGCATGGAAGTGCTTCTGAGGCATCAGCAAGACTCGGTTCCTTCCTCTGCTACATTCTAGTTTGGTAGACTGAAAAATTATATATGATGTGTAGTCTTTTTTGCAGGTGACAGCAAGGCTTTTTTTTTTATCAAACAACATCTGTTCTGTAATTATGTTCTTGGTGGGGTCGTGTTCTTATAGGAACCTGCGCTCAGCGGGCACCAGCTCTAGCTGGGGATTTTAAGTGCTTCTAAATACATAAGTTTAACAATTACGAGCACACATCGTAGCTTTGTGCTTCCACATCCCTGTATCTAAATAAAGTTTTTCCTCTGTTCTTCAGAGAGCGAACCACCTTCCTCTTTGGTCTCTGGGATCATTGACTACAACATGCCCCTCACCTCTACTTACCTGAAGCAAATGAAGCTGCGGGTAATGAATTCCCAGGAACAGGTGAGTTACGCTCCGGGTGCAGGGTGGTGGGAGGGTCAGAACGGGTTTCTGCCCATGCTGAGGGGGTGAAGGTGCTTGGCTGGTGCTTGACACATTGATTTTTGGAGGATGCTTTTGGAAATGGACAGTTTGTCCAGGTGGGTCAGGCTCTGAGACCAAGTACAGTGAGTGTTGATGTCTGGAAGTTGGGAGGGTGATGTGTCTCTGATCTTCTGGCTCAGAGAAAGCAGAGAGGGCTACTTCAGAGTCATGTAGGTGGAAAGGAGCAGAGATGAAGTTGATGCAGTTATTGTTTAGAACAGTCTGATTGTTTTTTAGATGTACAGTTCTTCTAAGGACTTGTCTTAAAAATAAATATGGCAAGTAGAAATTTGTTTCTCTCCCTGCTCCTAATTGCCTGAGAACTTTAGCAGACGGGGTCTGAAGCCCAGACCTTGCTTTGGTTGCTCCGGTGCTCTCTTAAACTGATTGGCAACTTGAGGAAGTTGAACTGCAGCTACTTGGCTCACATGTCCAAGTGGGAGAAGGCTCAGTTGTTTGATGAAAGTGTTAAGCCACTGGGTTTTGATTTGGGAATGGATGGGGCAGACTGCCACAGGATTATACCCAGGCTGTGCAATTTGCTGAAGTTCTGCAGCTGCAGAATTAGCTATGGGAACCTCTGTGCACCATGGAAACAGTCTATAAAAAGAAAAGTATGTTTTACTTGCTCCCCACAATCTGCACTGGAAGCCAGTGCTGGATTTTCTTTCCAGCACACTGAAACCTGAATCTGGTCTCACACATTACTGCCAGTTGCAAGAAGTGAAAGAGTTTGCACTGTGCAGTGGTGGAAAACATTGCTGAGAGCTTGAACTGTGAAGTTGCGCCCAGCGGGTACTTTTGTCTAAAGGGACATTGGTCAGAGCATCCATTGCCAGGGTGTAAAATGCCAGATGGGGGGTTGCTGTCAGGAGCTGGAGAGATACCGAGCTCCTCCATCGCTTCGGCAGTGAAACCATCTTGCTGGAGGACAAAATGGCATCTGACTGGAAGCATTTCTGTGGTTGGAGCTTTTCTCCTGTGCATGTGTTGGATGCTTGAATGGGTTTAAGGTTTTGTTTGCAGTAAGTTATGTTTTGGGCTTTTGAAACGTGAAAGGCTGAGATGAACCAGGTTTTGAGCTCAGGCTGGATCGGGCGGTATAACTGTGGACAGTTCCAGGGGGTGGCTGGACTGGGGTAAACTGGGATGAGCTGGGGTAAACTGGGATGAGCTGGGTGGGACTGAGCTGAGCTGGGGACATGGAGTGGATGGATATGCCGCTTCGTGGCATCTGATGGCTGCTTCAGGACCACTTTTGGATAAACAGGATTGAAAGTTGACGTATTCCAACCACCTTTGGCTTATGCCAAGTGTTTGCTGGGTCTCAGTGTAACTCCTAGCAGAGAGGCGTTGAGATTGCCAACCCCACCGTTGTCCATACTGGTGACTACCAATCTGTTCTTCACCAGGGTTAAGGACTCAGTGGGCCATGGAGGCTATCTCTGCTTCTCAGCATTTGAGGAGGTTCTTTCAAGTGAAGTTTGATGTATAAAACTGAGAAGTTTGTCTAGTTACCACTTAAGCATTTTCACCCAATTCCTCTTGGCTTCCAAACCTCTGTTCAGGAGAAGTGTGTTATGAAGCTTCATTAGACTCCTGTACCTAGTTTCTACAGGCAGGAAGATGGATTTGCAGTTTGATCTTATTTCCATAATAAAAAAACACTCCTGAAGCTGGCAGGCTTTAGTACTGAATCTTGAGTTTTGAAGCTGCACATGCTTAGGGATGCTTGTTTTGAGAACTTTGGTTGGTAATTTAGAGATTAGAAAGTTTATGCCCTGAATTTTGGTGTAGCAGTTTGCACTGGAGCTATCACTAGATAGATAGATATAACATGCTGCTGACACAAATACTCCTGAAGCTAGCTAAGATTGGAATAGAAGCATATGTCATACGGGAACAAAAAAGGGACCAGCTGAGGCAACCAGCAGTTGTTGGTTTAGATCGTAAATCAAACGGCTTGATGTTATTCCCTGCCTCTAAAGTTTTTCTTTTTCTGAGCTCTCATCGGTAGGTTGCAGTGCAGCTTTCTAAGCTTTTCAAGCTGTAGCAGCCAAGGGAAAAACCAATTTGGAAGAAGTAAAATTTGCTGTTCAGTGTGTTACTGAAACTGATTCCTGAGAGTAAAATAACAAAAGATCAGCCTTATTGCTCAGAATTCTGAAGCATTAAAGCTTTCCATTAGATCTGGAGGTAATGACAGTGTGGAGAGGACAAAGGTGGCTGGACCTGGTGGAGAAAATCCAGTTGGTGCCATCCATTTCAAGATACGGGATGGTGCCCATCGTCCCCTGGGGAAACAAGTGCCACGCTCCTAAGGCAGTTCTGGCTGTACCTGGAGCTGCCAGCGCTGAAGCCTGTGTGATGGAAGAGAGGAAAAGCAGAATGAGCCCAGGAATTGCCTGTTCAGCACAGCTCAAAACGTGCTCTGTTTCCTATTGCATGTGATAATATCAATACCAGGCTTCAGTTCCCTCCACCAAGCATTTCTTTCCTTCTTCATGCTTTGCCCTGTAAATACGACAGTACCATCCTTTATTCCTGGAGGATCCTGGCGGTCTTTGAGGAGCACAGGTGGTGAAACACGGGCTGCTGCTCTCCCTCTCCCCAAGGAGAGAACTTTAAGGTTAGGGAGTTGCAGCTGTTTGGGGTTCCAGATGTTTACAAACTGTGAAATTCCTCTAAAGATAATAGAAATAATTCTGATTTAATAGAAATAATTCTATACGCTGTATGGTTTTTATATATCAATGTTTATAAAACAATGTTGGTTCCTCTCTATCTCAGCTTTCTGCCATGCCACCTTACTGCCTTGCACTCACCAACATTTGGTGGTGAGAATAGAAATAACTTAAGCAACTGCCTTGCGTTCTACTTGGCTCTAACCAAAACCCAATTGTTTGTACTCAGCAGCACCAGGAGGAACTTGCTTCACTTGGGGTAACAATGAATGAATTTATGTCAAAGTGGCCTTTTAACTTCATTATTCAGGAAAAAAAAAAAAAAAGTGTGCATGTAACTGTAATTTATTAGCGCTGTTAAGCACATCAGTATTAGGGCAGCAGTGTCTCCGTGAGGAAGCACAGCCAGAAGAACCTTAGAGAAAGCATTTTATCTCTGCTTAGGGACAAAAAAAACAGTCAGGAGAGGAGCTCTTTACATGGTTGCTCACAAAATGAAGAGAGTTCCTGCAGAATATATTTCAATATATTTCTTGGAGTCAGTACATTTATTCTGGCATGACGGAAAACAACTGTGACCCGTGTTGCTTAAATTGGGTTCACTAGAACGTACAGGAGCTCCTGGGGTGTGAGTCTTCCTTCGTTCCCATTTCATACCAATTTTCACATGGGTGAGAAAAATCAGGCCCCGTTCCACAGAGTGCCGCATTTCAGGGGATCTGCTGAGGCATTAAAGCGTCTCTGAACTTCTGACCTTCCCAATCTAGCAACAAAAAAGAATGAAAAGAAGATATTTGATATTTATCTGTAATGATCTTTCCACCTCATTTTCAAATGATAAATATTAGCATTTTTAAATGATTGGTTATTTGAGTTTATTGCAGTCATTTTCCCAACAACCTTTTCTGTCTTATTCAAACTCGGCCTTAGATTTATTTTTCGTGCCACGCTGTCGGGCGTGATTTCCACTGGTGGCTGGTAGAATATGAAGATTTTAAAAGAAGAAATCCATGAAATACCAGGCTCACTCTCTGCTCTGGAGATGCTGCTGCTGCCTTGGCAGACAGAGTCCAGGGCTGAGTAACCAGGTTTAAATGATACAGAAATATTTTCAAAGGTTGCTTCAATGGCTGCTGACAGAAGGTCATGCAATCAGTGAATGGCAGGAGCTGCTCTTGGTTGGGAAATAACACGAGCACTTTTCTTGTTGCTATGGCTTTGCTACGCTGACTTGTAAGTGTTTGAAAGGGACAGAGCCTTGTCCTGCACCATCGCACACTCCATCCGTCAGTAATTTCCCTGTAAACCTGGAGTGTGTGACAGCGCGTGGATGTGAAGTGGTTTTCAAAACGCAATTTCAAGCAATGTTTTAACAGCAGAGTAGTCCTCGAAGGGGTCATGGAGGGGTTCAAATCCCATGGATGTACAGGGAATTGGCTTCGTCTAAAGCTGGCAAGGATCGAGCCTCCTTTGCAGGATTTGGGAGCTCGCGGAGCCTCGTGACCAGAGGCTGGTTTGCGATGTTCAGTCCTCCTCCTTCCACTCTCCGTTCTCCCTGGCCCACCTGTTATTGTGCTCGCTCTTCAGTGTCTCAGAGGGCTTTGGTATTACCAGAACAGCTAGGATGCATCTTCCCCTGGCAGCTCGCTTGCTTCCTTCTGCTTTGGATCCATCTCCAGGCTAATCCTGGGGGTGCAGAACTGGCACAGAAGAGGCAGCAGAGGCAGGGAGGGGAGCGAGCGGCTGGAGAAGAGGCCACTCTAGATCTTCATTTTCAGTCTGTAAGTTCACTACTGAGAATTGTGGACATCTCCTTTTACATAGTCTGGAGACCAGAACCAAATGTGACAGAGCCAGCAGCTGCTGTGTGAGATCCAGGACCTGAATTTATCTGTTCGAGTGCTCAGTGAAGAGATCCCAAAGAAGCACCGTATGTGTTCATAGATGCGCAGAGAAGGCAGAAGCATGCAGTCAGTATTTGGAAGGAAGTAGGATGATGCGTTTTTATCACATGAGGATGATAAGGTACTTCCCAGTCCATTAAAGAGGGTGTTAAACATTTTCAGGAATAAACACCTCTAAATCAACTTGACGAGATAACTCTTATTCAAGAGGCCTTTTCTTGGCTTGGGAAGATCTTTGTTTCCTGATGTTAATTTTTAAGACATTTTTGAGCATTAGAGGACTTACCTAATGCATTCTTACCCACAGAAGAAAAGGGGATATTGGCTGTACACACAGAATGAGGCACCATGACCATAGCTGTTTGAAATACAGATTTAATCTATGCAATAAAGACTTGCTCTTAGATCTGCATCAGCAAAGCCCTCTAGTGGAGATGCAGCTTCTGCTGGCAGAAGTGGGCTTTGCCTGATAAATTGAAATTATGCCCTAAATGAGAGACTTTGTCCAGGCGAAAGCCGGGGAGGCAGGTTCAGCCGTCATAACAGCACTTTTTACTGGCAAAGATAGTTTAGCAAAACTTTCATCCTTGGCCTTAATGGCTCATGAGATGCAGGAGGTCAGATGATCAAACTGTTTAGCCTGGTTTCAGACTCGTGTGAATGGCTTGCTTTCAGTGAAGGTCAACCCATTTTTGTTATTGGAATTAACTCTGACATTCCCAGCTAGTAAAAACTTAAGAGCTTTTATTTCCCGTTGTGTAGATCTTTCAGTATTTTCCCCAGTGCCCCTGCATGACAGGTGAGCTTTGTGTTTGTTCGGGGCAGGCTCAGTGCAAGCAAACAACTTGAGACCCTGACTTGGGCTGGCTGCGAGAAATTCTGCTGCTGCAGCTTTCGTCTTCAAATGAGGTGTGACGCCAAGGCCCCAACTCTTCACGGTTTTAGGGAAAATCACGTTATTTTCTGTAAGAAAGAAGGTATTAATTTAAATGAAGTGGCATTGCCCAATTCCAGTGATGCTGGGCACAATTCATCCTCCTCAGCTGCTCAGGTGTATTTACTTGTTGCGTACAACTGGTCTGGTCCATTTTCCTCACTGGTAGCTGTGCACTGGTGGAGAGAAGCTGGTCCCTTTCCTGCTCTCTGTTTGTTTCTCTGTGATGTTTTTCAGCTTATCTAAGGTCCTGGAGAAGTGGCTGAGGGATGTTTAGAAGTTTATCTCACTCTTGGTGGAGCTGTGGTTGTCGTGCTAGTGGGGGCTGGGATGGATTGAGCAGGAGCAGGGCTTGGCAGACCAGATGTGAAGCGGGAGCCTGTGGTGGCAGTGCCCGGGAGGAAGGATGGGTCAGTGGCACTTGGCTGGGGAGTGTGGAGTCCCCGTGGCTGGTGACAGTGACTCCTCGGAGCTCAGCACAGCATGGACGTGGCCATTGGGACAGGCAGGCCCACAAAGCTCATGTGGGTTCCCCAGGGAGACCCTTTTCTGCACTGGGGCTGATCCACCCGTGGGTGATCAGAACCGATTCTCCTCGGTGCACGTTATCCAGCAGTGCAGTCTGAATCGCCTGCTAAAGCCGAGCTGCTTGAGCCTGTTTCTGGGAACACTGAATGATTAGGGCCAGAAACCACATTATACGTCTTTAATTCATCATTTCTTCCAAATACCTCCCCTATTGGTGAGGAGAGATGCTGCCCATTCCCTGTGCGGTAGCCAGCATCAAAGGCAGCAGTTCCCAGTAGAACTGGAAACAAAGTTTTGATTCAGGTAAAGCGGAAGTAGGAAACATTCTCAGAGGAGAAACCAGGGTGATGAAAGCATTTAACATCCACGGAATAGTCTCACGGATTAAATTTATCCCGTACCTGTGGAAGACTTTGCACAGTGAGGTTTTCTGCGTCGTCTCCCAAGCTCGGGTGCTGACGTGCTATATGTTGACTTTGATCAAGTCACACAAATGGCTGTTTCTTAATTGCCTTCTCCCTTTAAAAAGGGGATAATACCTTAGAGAGACTTCTGAGGTCTCACTCAGTAATAAAGCTCTTCAAGAGCTTGGATGGCAACTACTTTGAGAGTGCGAACTATTATTAATGATTTCCGTTATTATGGAAGATGAAGCTGTGTGGTTCAGCTTTTTAACCTTGAATCGTGTACTTGCTTTTGTTTCCGCTGCTGTTAAACCTGCGCAGGCAGGCTTGCACCTTGCCTGCTTGCACAGGCTCCTCGGGCACACATCACGAGCCTTGTGTGTGCAAAAAGAGTTGTGTGTATTTGAGGAGCCAGTTTTACTCACAAAGATGGATTCTGAAAAGCGCGATATGGCTTAAGAACGGCAAAAAATGGGTTTAGCGGTGGTTCTGTTTATGTTGACTCGATTCTGATTTGGGTGCCCAAGAGATAAGCTGTGAAGGTCGTCTTCACTGTGTAAAACAATGCAGACATTCCTGCAGGTGCTGTGGGTTCAGGCTTTGGCAAGAAATGTTAGGGGATCTTTGCCTACGATTGACCCAGCCCTTCAAACAGCCATTCCCTGTACTCCAGAGGAAGGCAAATTCCATCCGTAGAAACAACTCCTTTACTTGGCAGTGACTGGTGTGCCCTGGGAAGTACAGAGCTGTATTTCCTTTCCATCTCTTGGTCTTGGCTCCTGGGGGGGAAAAAAAAAACCTTTTATTCATGCATATGCCAGATGCTAACAACTGCTACTTTTACACAAGGAGCAACCAAGATGAAGTGGGAATAGTCCTCAGCCCACAACAAATCTGGTCTATAATAAAGTTTCCCAAATTTTTACTCCCCTTTTTTTTTTTTTTTTTTTTTTCCCTGACTCTGCTCTGGATGCCAGATAAGCTAAAATACAGTGTTGATAAAAGCTGCATATCCCCTTCGTTCCATGTGACTGGGGCTCTCCCTCGGCAGCTTTTCTTGCCCCCCTTTCCTTACTGGCCTCACCCCTGAGAGATTCGCATTTTAATGCTTGTTACCCAGTGAGGTTTGATGGTCATGGAGGACCCAATGCAGGAGGTCCCATTTGTTATTTAACCTACTTTTCAGAGGCACAAGAACATCAAGTGACTCGCACAAGGTCGCCCATGAGTCAGTGACTCCTCTGGCATGATGGCCGGATCCTGCTGTCCTGCAGTCCCCTGCTCTCACCACTTGATCACTGTGCCCACACTCCTCAACAACACAACTATTCAATTAAGCTCCTACGGTGCCTTAAATGTAGTTTATTCCTGGTTTTGACAGCAGCCCTGGTATTCTTGCAGAGCCTTGCCTTAGGACATTATGACAGATGAGGTCAGGGCATTGGATGCCCTTAGAAGCATCACTGCCTGGTACGTAGGCAGGATGCACGGTGCAGGGGCCATTACAACCAGGGCATGGCTTTTCTTGGGACCTGCAGCTCAGGCTCTGGTGGCATCCGATGGGATCCTGTCTGGGAAGCACAGCCTGATAGGGAGCCCCAAGTTTTCTGCATGGGCAGATCTGTGTCCCTGGGAAGGGGTTTGCAGGGACCAGAAGTAATGAACACACTGCAAGGAGAGAGGGAAGGAAGCAACTTATAAATAATATATTTGATGTGTATTTTATATATATATAATATAATAACAGTAGTACTGGTTTATTATGTCATTTTTTTTAAACATGGAATCCCATAAGGCACTTACCCCTGTTCCTGACAACTTGATAAATTATTATTACCAATTCTATATCTAATTGCCAGTTATTTCCCCCTAGATAATTTGAATCTGAAAAATGCCCACTAGGAAGGAGCTTGCCATGCTGTTCCCCAAAGCTTCCCTCGCTGTTTCTGGGGGCAGCCCCTCTTCTGCTGGTGAGCCCCACTTCTGCCAGCCTTGTGACCCCGAGCGCTGGCACAAACAATTGCATTTCTGTCGGGCTCACGACCCCACTTGTAACGGTGGTGACCCCCCCTGGGGTCAGGACCCCTCCCCTGCATGGGGAGAAGCTCCTGCCCAGCAGCTATTGCTGGATTGCTCTTCCTCCCTCGCTCCCTGTGTGGACGCGGCTGCCTCGACACTAAGTTTGCCGATGTGAAATTTAGGTTAATCCATTTCCAAAGTGGATTAACCTAACCCACACAAAGGCACTTAGTATAAAATAAGAGTGTCCACATGGTGAGGCAGCACAGAATAGTGACTGAGCTTCAAACTTACACCCTGGCTCGTTTGTGTCCCCTGCGAGCTCCCCAAAAAAAGAGGGGCAGGCGCCTCGCTCCCAAGGGGGATGTGCTCTCCTAAATGGCTTTAAGCCGGTCTAGCTCGAAGCCAAAGGAGTAAACAAAGCCCAGCAATGGGAAGGGGTTAAAAGCCCGCTCCACTGAGGTCCACAGCAAGTCTCCTGTTCACCTTAAATGGTCAGGATTTTATTTTAGCTTCAGGGAGGAGCAGCAGCCATTGAGCTGGAAGTGAGCGCAGAGCAGGCCCCCAGGCTGGGGGCTCGCAGCCCCGTTGCCCTCCCAGCCGGCCGCTTCCTGCAGGAGCATGGGAGGCCCCCAGGGCTCCGCTCTCGCCCTTCAGCCTCTGGCTCCATAGATCAACCTGGAGGAGATGGAAATGCAATACGGAGCGATACCCATTTTCACCTCCAGCCTCGGATCTTCCCAGCCCGCCCCTCCTCCCTTGCAGGCTTTCCCTGGCAGTGAAGTGGTTAACGCTGGAGTAGAAAACATCATAATTGGACATCCGCACTAACAAGCCATAAACACGAATGTGGCAGTTCCCATCCTCGGCTCTGGCACCGGCCTACCGCAGGCTCCGCCGTGGAATCCGTTACACTTGGTTTATTTCGTAAAAATTTCCTTCGTAACCATTAAACAGCGAGAGACGTGGGATAGGCCGGGGAGGGGGGATGCCAAGAGGCTGGCACCCATCACGGTGAGGAGGTCACTGACCCACTGCCCTCGGGGGCTCTGCCTGGGAGCGGGTACCATCCCGGGGGGATGCAGGACACCGGGCACTGCCCGCCCGGAGCCGGGTGACAGCATCCCCATCCCTCCCCAGGAACCTGGCAGGAGGGTGCCCTGCCACAGGGCTGTGCTGGGGGGCAAGGGGTGAGCTGGGTGGGCAAAGCCTCGCTGTCAAGGAGCTGCCCCGAAGAGGCGCTGGTTTAACAACAGCCGAGATCCAACGTTTGAGACGGAGGCTGCAGCGTTGAGTGATGCTGCTGCTGGCAGAGCAGGGTCCTCTTCTGCTCCCACGGTGGGAAAGGGAGAATCATCTGAAACAAAAGGATTCAGCAGAGGAGGAGGAGGCAGCGCAGGGGCCTGGGCACCACTGCACCCACCGGGCGCAGGGGAAGGGGGGCTGCGGGGCACCCACCCACCCAGCTCCCCGGGGACTCACTGCCGGGTGGTCCTGTAACTTGCACCCCGTAACGGAGCACCGGGGGCCGGGTTGGGCCGGGCGTCCCCGGGGTGGGCTGCGGGTCCCCGGGCCGTACCGTGCCGCTCTCATCCCCCCACCCTGAGCTGAGTCTCTCCGGGTGGGTTACAGCCTCCACCCCACCCCCGGGGCTGTACCGTGCCGAGGGGAGGATGCCCGGGCGGGTTGCATCCCCCCCCCCGCCCCGGGGCTGCACCGTGCCGAGGATGCCCGGGCGGGTTGCATCCCCCCCGGGAGCTGTACCGTGCCGTACCGATCCGTACCGAGCCCTGCCGCCGGCCGTGCATTCTCGCCGCTCTCCAGCAGGCGCCCGGCCCTGGACATTGTCTTCTTCCTCCCGGAGGAAGGGCCCTCCCCGGCCCTTCCACAATGTGCTCTTCCAGGCGCGCCCCCC
>JAOXJM010000005.1:5142309-5166083 GCA_026413425.1 Tringa solitaria | reverse complement strand
CGTCCCCGGTGACCCCCGCGTTCAGCACCTTCCCGCTGAACAGCAGGAGCTGCGGGAAGGGGCTGCCTGGGTCGCCCATCACCCTCCATCCAGCATCCCTCCACTTTGGGGCGGTGGGAACACTCCTCCTGGTGGGAGGGGGGGTGTGTGCGTTCCCAGAAGAAGAGGTCTTAGAGAAGGGGGAGGGGGGGGATGGAGGTGATGATCCTCCCTTCCTCTTCCATTTGCCGTTCGCCTCTTAAATGGACTCTTTTTGCCCATTTATGAGAAAGTAGCGAATACTCGGTTTCGGACGCGTCCAGTCGAAATCGGCAGAAATCGCAGTAAATAAGGATGTAAGTGACCTGACAAAGAGCGCTGGGGATGTTCTGTTTGGTGTGTGAATTGCACAGGCGAGTAGGCAGCGCAGTCACAGCTCGCTGCCACCACAGCCAGCGTACTCCCTCCTGCTTTAAGGCTTCTCGGGCTCTTTGAAGCCATGACCACCACGGTATTTGTGGCTGCAGCATCAGTCTTTGACCTGGAGTGTTTTATCTTCCATTAGTAAGCCTTTCTCTGCACTGAACTGGTTAAGTTAGGGTCAAATCTGGTTCAATACCTTCTTGGCATGCTCAGAGGGCCGGGTTTAAACAGTTGCTGAGACGGAGATGAGGTTGCCTTCCTGAGAGCTCCGTCCCCAAGCTCCGTGCTGCTGCCGTGGGGCAGCACAGCGGGATGTGCTCTGCCCCCGGCCAGGTTTGGCAGGTCTGGGGGCTGCCTTGTCCCGGGCAGGTCACGGCTGGCACGGTGTGGTGGAGCAGCTCCGGGGGGCTGGCGATCACGCGTCGTCTTTTGTTGACTCTAAAAACACGGCTGCTTCTGGTGGGAAGCTGAGCGTGGCTGCGTGCTGGGGAGGGTTGCACGGCGCGCAGCAGCCTCGGTTCCTGCTCGGCGGAAGGAAATCCCATCGGGATAGTAGGCTGTGGCGTGAAAGGACGTGTTTTAAAATAAAAGGACTGGAAGTGAAAAAAATAAACTGTCCTGAGACTCAGAGCCTGGAATATTAAGCGTGAGGCACAGCGCGTAAATGACTGGAGGGAGACTTGCAAGGCAGTCCCCGAGAAACTGAGCCTGGCTGTAAAATAAGCAGGTTACCGATAGCCTTGCATATATTTACGAGACACGGTTATAAGAGTAGCTTCCCCCCCTGCCCTGCTCCAGCCCGTGCTGCGGGAGGTTGTTCTCCAGGAAGGAGAGCCGCCGGTGAAGAAACCCTGTCTAGCAGTTAAAGACTTGGAGGTCCTGATTGTGTTCCTGGATCTGCCAGCGACTCGCTGTGTTTCTTGGACCGGCCAGGGTGGCTGTCAGTACCCGGGATTTCCAGCTCTGTAATAGGAAGAATACTTTCCTAACTCGGAGGGAAGTCGAGAGGCTCAGCGGAGGCGTGCGCGCCCGGTGCTGGAAGATGGGTGTGTGGAAAGTGGGACAGAAACGCGGAGCGTCGAGTCCGGCGCATGGGAAGTGTCTGCCTTTTCGCCGGTTAGAGAGTACTGGCCGCGAGAGCGTCTGCGGAGCAGCTGTGAGTGTTGGGCTGTAGATAAGGAGAGGAGCAAGGATGTTGTTTTCCAAACCCTGCGCGGTGCCGGGAGCCCTGCTCCGATGTTTGGGTGTGGCCTGTGAATGCACCAGCAGGATCCGACTTCCCCTTGCAGAAGAGGAGCCGCAGGCACGTTGCCTGACCCTTGATCGCTCAATCTCTTGAACGTTGGAAACAAAGCCATGGGACTTTACTGCGGGGTGAGCGAGATCTCTCCGGAGAGCTGGGAAAGGCAGGAAGGAGGAGGGCGGCAGCGGCGGTGCCAGGGGTTCGGGGTTTGGCTCTGGGCTGGCCGGTTGGGGCAGCCACGGTCACTTCCATCTGTGCCACGAGTGGCGTGGAACTGGGGAAAAGGCGGCCGGACCTGAGACAGGCGCTGGTAATGGATTGCGTTCTGTTTTCTAATGAAAGTTTCATTTGAAGTTTGTTTACAGGAAAGAAGAAATTAGCAGAGAGAATTCTCCTGAGGACCCAGAGAGGAAAAAGAATGAGCTGCCTGACTTGCAAGCCAAAAGAGGGTGGAAGGGTAGATTAGATTTACCGTATTGCTCCGAGTCTTAGCTGTTGAGAAACGCTTCCTTGTTTGGCTGGACGGTGGAGCCCGCTTCGAGGCTCAGCCTTCAGCCAGGTTGTTGGCATCCAGGGGAAATCCAGAGCTTAGATTTTGATTCTGCTCTGGTGTCCCATGTTTTGCCACCAGGACGTGTGCTGGGCTGCCATCCCTTCGCTCCAGTGGACTGGAATGGGGCTGCTCCAGGGCCGTGGCTGGGCAGTCAGTGCTCCGGGTGTTGCTGCCGGGACCTCCCGTCCCTGGGATTGTCCCTGGAGTGAGGGGGGCAGTGCCAGGAGTCACCGCTGTGCGAGGAGGTCACAACACTCAGCCTTTGGTCTCTGAGAGGTGTCCTGAGGAGGGAGCTTGCTGGTGGCTCCTGGTGTCCCAGCGAGCAGCGAGGGATGCAGCCGAGGGGCGGCAGAGGATGCCGGAGCTGCAGTGATGGGGACGTCAGAGCTATGCTCGAGGTCGGGGCCTTTCTCTTGCTTTAGGGAAGAGGCACAATCGTGTGAAGAGCTCCATGGCACCACGACATGGGAAGAGCCAGTAGGCAGCAGGTGCTCTCTTGGCAATTCCCACTGCCAGCTTTGACCACTCTCTGCTCCTGTGAAGGGTTCAACCTGACATCACCTGCCTGGTTGGCTTCAGATTCCCTCGGGATGGGTTGTGCTGCAGGAGCTGTGCACTGTTGGGAAGTTTGTCCCATGGCTGTTTAGGCCAAGGGTATTGGTGCTGGAAAGCAGAAAAACTCTGGCTGGAAAGCAGGGGGTGACAGTGGGTACATGGGGATGGAGCTGCCTGGCAGGATCTCACAGTAGGAACCTGCTCTTTCTGCTGGTGGCTGGATCCTGGACTGGTGAATGTGCGACGGCCTTGTTTGACTTGAGTAATTTGTAGCTTATCAGTTTCTGGTTTGTTACCCAGGCTATTTCTAATAATACGCAAATATTATTGCACCTCGAGAGAGTTGTACGCATTCATAAAGCACTTTACACAGCGTGTGCATGCAAAGTGTCCTGCATGGCACCAGTTTTCCACCACGTGTGAGTGCGTGGGGAGTGGGGTGTCTCCCCCATTGCTGTCTGGGTGCCGAGGCTGGGTGTCCTCCACAGCTAAGCCCTTGCAGATGCGATGCCTGAGCCAGGTGCTTTCCGAAAACATCCCGGGTCACTCCCAGGGCTCCTCCTCCTCACCAGACAGGTGAGAGACTGTGGGCAGCAAGGACCTTGGCATTTGTGTTTGTCTCTTAAGCTCTGACAGTAATCTTGAGTAAGCCTTGTGAAGAAGGCCAGATATTAGGGTGGCCTGCCTCCCTGCAAATGCTTACAATAAAGGGACTATTTATAGTTTGCAACAGGGAGACCTTTGCAGTTCTGTTCCTTTACGTGCAAGATGGAGTTTCTGGGGAGGCAGGATGGCTTCGTGGCTGGCGTGGCAGCGGTGCTGTGCCAAGCTGGGGGACACCGTGCCTCCCCCCTGCCTCCTGCCTCTGCTCAACCCGGGCACTGGGGGGCTGCATGGGGGCTCCTGGCTGGTAGCACAGGTGGGTCTGGGGATCGGGGTGTCCCCATTCTGTTGGCAGGACGTCCACGGGGCTGCTCAACCCTCTCCGTCCCTCGGTGCGTGCGGGGTTTCACAAGCCGTAAATTCCAGGAAACTCCCCGGGAGGCACATGGAGGGAACGGGCTGGGGGCGGGCGTGAGCCCCGAGCCAGCAGATGTGTCTGCAGGGATGAGGAACGGAGAGGAAAAGCACAAACCTGTCTTAAAAGACATTTGTTTGTTCACAATAAAAACTGTCAGCCAGCGGCGACCAGACAGGGCAGTTTTTATGAGGCGCAGGCGTAGGTTGGAGGGGTGCTTGCCAATTGCTTCTTACACGGAAAGGGAGCGGGGATTGTATTTTATCTCAGGACCAGGGGGAGGAAAAAAAAATAAAAAATAAGAGCAGAGAGTTTACAAGCCTTTGAAATGGTTCAATCAAAGGAAAGCACAGTTGAAAGCGGTTCTGGAAACATTTTTGGTGTTCCCCTGCACCCCAGGGCTCTGGATGCGGTTTCTGCCCATTGCTTTGGGAGGGGAGCGGGGAAAGGAAGGCAGATAAAGGGATCGCCAGCAGGACCGTGTTAATACAGGGACACGTATCTGCTTCCTCCCAAGCTGCATGTTCGGAGAGTTCAGCCCGGGGAGGTCCCACAGCCCCTCCTCTCATTCAGGATCTCAGTGCTGCCTTTATGATGATGGTTTTGAAATCCTGTGGCTGACCTTTCCGGCGCTGGAAGCGATCCAAGGGCTGTGTCTCGAAGTACTGTAAAGGTTAGCGAGAAGGGAGCGAGAGGGAGAGAGAAAATGTCCTTTCAGCTGCAGGAGTGGGAGAGAGGAATGTCATCTATGCCGTCGGGGAGCAGGCAGCTGGCCGGGCTCCTCGGCCCGAGCTGGGATGTCCTTGCCTTGCCTGGGACCTCCCTCCCCCGGCCCTTTCCCAAGGTGTGTGTTGTCATTTTTGATCAGAGCACGGAGGCAATAACCCTTCGGAGAGGGCTGGAGGAGCAGCCCCTTGGGGTTGTGCTCCAGGAGCTTCCTATGGGGATGGGCGCCGCTATCCGGATCTGCCCCGCCAGCTGCTCCCTGCTGGTGCCAGTCCTCGGGTGATTCCTGTTGCAGCAGATGATTTGATTTCAAAAAAGTCCAAGAGCCGTTTCAATGGAGTTGCACTCCATCCTCAGCTCCCACATGCCGCTGCCTCGCCAGAAACACGCTGGGGTGGATGGAGATTAAAGGGTAAACTCCAGGGCTCAGCCATCCGCTCCTACAGGATGGGAGCGCTTTCTAATTGTCCTCAATTAGAGACAGTGCCATTGCTCAGGCACGTCTTCAGGCAGGAAGCAGAGCCCAGGCCGTCCCTAGCCCAGCGGAGGGAAGGGCTCGCCATGGCCTTGGGGAGCGTCGAGGGGCCAGCAAGCGTTCTTGGGGGGCAGGAGCTGCCCACCGAATTGTTTTTAGGAAGGGATGCAGTGAGGAGATGTTAAAGCCAGAGAAAGGAGGTGAGAAAATAGCTCAGCGAGTTAACCCTTTCCTGCTTGCCTCCAGGATGAGACATCGGTGAGCAGCGAGGACTTTGATATGAACGACTCCACATGGATCTCAGCTGACCAGCACCTGAACTCCAGCCTGAGCCCCAGCCAGGACGAGAGCATGCGCAGCCCGCAGAACCTGCACGGCCAGGAGGACGGTGAGTGCCCCAACGGGAGGGAAGAGCCCTGTCCCTCTGCCACAGGATGTTTTTGTGACTTATTAAACATTAACCAGTCCCTTCTGATCAGGTGTCCCACCTGTAGGATGGATTTCATATCAGCACAGGCTCCGAAGCAGTGCCTACTCCCAGTCCTTCCCATTTAGCCTCTGGGTTCTTGCTCAGCAAGGGCCTTCTCCAGCTCAGAGCTGATGGTCTTTGTGCAAGGACCTGGCTCCCAGTTCCTCCAGAAAGAGGTCACCAAATCCTCTCCTAAGGCATCTGGTTGTAGTTCCTTGGGTATTAATGCTGAACTGTGGGCTGTCCCACCATAAAAAGAATGCCAGGGCTTTGCAATACAGATCACAGCTTTCCTTGCTTGGAAAGCTGTACCTTAGGCAGTGTCTGGGATCCCCCGGGCAAGAAATGTGTAATCTGCAATAGCCGACAGCAATGAGAGGGTGGATGTGGGTGACTCCTCACTCAGGGCAGACGGTTGGAAGGGGCTGAAGGCGGCACACATGGGCTGGGTGGGAGGAAGTGCTTGGTGAAGGGAGGTGGTGTGTTAGTTCTGTGAAACACGCTAGTTTAAAATAAAAGAGCAAGTAAATAAGTAGTAGAAGTACGAGTTCGGGTCAGAGTTCGTCTCCGTGATGCTTGGAAGGATTCGGTGGTTGGACTGTTACTGGCTTTTGCTCAAGAGGTTGAATCCCTCATTATCCCCACTCTGGCCGCTGCTGGGAGAGCAGAAGGGAAGTGGAAGAGTGGAGGGACATCCCGGGCTGGGTCGGTGCTGCTTTAAGAAAGGGGGCTGGAAAACCACCCCAGGGGAAAGAAAGGGCTTTTGTGCTGGCAGGTCTCCCTGGGGTGGCTTTTAGCTACTTGTGTGGCCAGCGGCAGGGACAGCGGGGACACTGCTCTCTTGAGTGCATTGTGGCACTTCAGTTTCTATTGCAAGTCTGCAGTTTTGAGAAATTGCTGTTTTTAACTAACTGGCACCCGGCAGCCTTGGTGAGGATGTGAAACCTGCCTGCGCTGCACCACGTCCCCATCTGGCAGGACAGGCAGTGGCACTTCTGCTTGTCCAGGGCCCGGCAGCGGGGCTGTGCCCGTGGCAGGAGGAAGGGTGTTTCAGTGATAACACACTGCTCACATCAGATGCCTTCGGCTCTTTGGGACCAGGCTGTAACCTCTGCCTTCAGCGTGCCCTGCATCTCGTACCTGTGGCCTGGCTGGGTCTCTCCGTACCCCCCGAAATTTGCCATTCTCCCATTGGGACATTTCAGGTTTCCGTCTTAGCCCTTACCACTGAATTCCCAAGTCTCATTTACAATCTAGAATGACATGGATTTGATCCCATTGCTGAACACTGTTATTCAACAGGACAGTAATTTAATAAGGGACTCACGTATTTAGGCAAATCGAGATGTTCTCACTAAAGCTAAATCCTCTCTCTCTCTCTCTAGCCTCTTAGGAAATGCTTCCCATTTTTCATGCCCTGTGGTTTTTCTCCAGAAGCAGGTATCCTCTTTGGAGCCCTTCTTGGCTCCTCTAATTTCTTTTGTAAGGTTCAGTGATGAGCAGTAAAGCACAAATAGTCCCTTCTTTTTTTGTGAGGCTGTCCCCGGGACTGGCAGAAGGCTAAACCAGGTAGACTTTGGCAAACCAGAAGTGATGGAGTCAAAGAGTCAGCAAGCCAAGCCCAGAGTTACTAATGAGACCCTTCAAGTAGAAGCCAGGCATTGGGATTTCCAACAGGCTGCTGTACTTCAGGGGGTATTTTATGGGACTGAAAAGAGGTTTTATCACTGTGGTAAATGTCACTTGTCCTGTACTGGAGCTCTGAAATCCTGCTGGTGAGAAAGGCCTCGTGTCAGTCCCTCTGCCAAACCAACGCTCCCACCCAGGACTGAAGCACACATGAGGATGAGAAGGGAAGAAGGAAGATGGAGCAGCCCAGTGACCCAGGAGGGCAGCAGGCAGTCAGAGGAGAAGAGCACGGAGTGGAGAAGGAGGACGGCATTGAGAGGGAAGGCAAATTACTGTCACGGGAAGGGAATGTGCATGAATCAAAGTGTTGACCACTCTTCAATTTCCTCTTCTTTGGATCCATGAAAGCTCTTTATTTTGGAAGCAAACATGTTTTACCTGGTTCACACGGGCTTGCCCAGGCTGTGTGCATGGAAAACCTTCCCAAGAAAATCATCTAAGTGTGAGTAACCAGCCCATGTGAACTCTACACTCCTCAAAGCCCAGCTGGCCAGGATGCCCTGTACAGAGCACCCGTGCCGGGGCAGCGCAAGAGCTCTGGTCAAAGTACTCGGTGCCAAAACTGGATGCCCACCATGCCCCACAGCATCCCCACAGAGCTCTAGCCTTCTTCTACCAGTGGTGGGAGATGCAGGCGGTGCCACAGTCTCCCCTGCAGCCCGGCCGGGCTCAGCTCCGAGCATCCTGACACCCAAGCGGGATCTGGTCACACGCCACCTCCTTCAGTTGGGAGCTTGTTCAGGACTTGGTGCTCTCCTCCCTCTGGAAATCCTTTTGAGTTACCAAATTGTTCCTGCCTGTTGCCATCTGACGGGCAGGATGCTTGGAGTGTGTCTTCTGTGAAAGGCTTCCTAAAGTATAAAGTTTTAATGAAGAGTTGCCTGGTAGGAGAGCAGTATCGTCTGACGTGCTTGTTAAAAAAGAGTCTTTAAAGTTCCGAAGCACCAACTCCAGGTCTTCCAGAGGCCTGGGAGGAGCAAGTGCTCTCCTGTGGCACAGGAGCAGAGTGGTAGGAAATCCAGAGAGGTGGGAGAGCAGGGAACCATCATCCCATGCTTTGATATGCAGGTATCTGCGAGGTCTTCAGAGAGCTAAGAAGCAGCTAGGACGAAAGCCAACACCTTCTTTTGTCTCTGTGCCCAGAAACCTTGGCCCAGTAAAGCCATGCTGCAACCAGCGTTGCAGCCTTTGGAAGAGCGGGGAGAACAAATTAGACCTAATGACTTTAGTGGGTAAGGGGCAGAGAAGGCACCGTCGGGAGAGCGTCGGCAGCAGAGCCGGGGTTCCCGCTGGGTTGGCGGGCGCACGGCGGGATGCAGGATGCACCGGCCAGCTCTGAGCAGCGACACCGACACGCAAACACCCGCTCCTTCCATTTTCCTTTGTTACTCATCCTGCGGGCCCCAGCACGGAAAACCTGAAGCTCCCTGCAACATCCCTTCCCCATCGGATGTTGCTCACAGCATATGTGCCCGCAGGAAGCCGTCGGCTACCCAAAGCGACAGCAAGATCAACACAAACCCTTTGCTGCTGAAGCGGAGCTATTGTGCAGGACATCCTGGAGGGATGTGTCTGTGGGAGCCAGCACGCGTTTGGAGCAAAGTGACCCTGAAACCTGGGCTGTCGCGCTGTCCCCTGTGTCCATCGCTATCCCTGAAGGTGTTCCATGCCCACTCCCAGCTGAGTGCGGGTCCTGGTGCTTGGTCCTGTCTTGTGACAGCAGTTTCAGCTGGGATCTGTTCATCTTTGGAGCCTGTCTGCGTCCACAGGCGAGTGCGGCGTCACAAAACCTCTCGGTTTGGTCTGGTGCATGGATCTGAGTGAGGTTTCTCATCACGCTGTGGCCTGGCAGTGAGAGCAATGGCCTTGAAAAGAAAGCAGCAGGCAGACCCTGCACCTCTGTGTATGTGACATGGCAAAGCACTTGCATTAATGTAGAAGACAACTCCATCTTTCCTGCTAATAGGATACATCTTGCCTCATCCCTGGCCGTACATACTGCTCCGTTGCCCACGGGCAAGGGTTGCTGCTCTTCATCCCAGCCCATGCAATCTTCTGAAGAGCTGGGAAAGCTCCTTGGTATAAGATCTGCTTTCTCTGCATGGGGGGCGTGGGCTTACTTCATGGCACCATGTTGGGACAGATCCCCTTCCAGCTGAAGTCCCTGCATGCAGTCCTCACTTGACTGGCAGCATCCCCAGTGAGCCCGTTCTGCCTGGAGCAGCAGTGGCTAATCCAGACCTTGGAGAAAGGACTTTCTTAACCTACTTAACTGCGAAGGCACGCACTCCTCAGGGACATTCCTCGAGGTGGCTGGCTGGGAAAGCTCCTGGGTGTTGGGAACATCCCTCAGGAGTGCTCCAAGGAGAGACCTCAAGGACATGAAGGCAGGCATTATTTCAGGATGCCATCCCGGGAGCAGGTAGGGCATGTTTCTCCTCTGGACACTGTGCCCTGGGACTGACAGCGACAGCAATGACCCATCTCCAGCACAGTCATCTCTCTTCTGGTACAGCACGGGTCCCACAGCTCTGGGTCACACCACTGTTACTTGGTGAGATGCTCATGATGTGCTGCACATCACCAGGTTCCCTGAAACACCAACCAAGCGGAGCGCTTTCGGAGGAGGAGCCTTCTTGCCAAGCGCAGACCAGAAGCCAGACCCGTGCCTGCACAGAGAGCTCAGCCCCTGCCTGCAGGACCCTGTGCACCCTCCTCTCTCCACTCCAGGCTCCGTCCCCAAGGCAGCCCTGATGTCCCGCTCCACACCTGCACCTCCCCGACAGCTGGTACCCGGCCGTGGGGCGATGGCACCTCCTTGATTCCCCGTAGCAGGGTCACTTCCCATGGGCGGCATCGGGTGTCCCGTGGTTCCTGCTTCCCCTCCACCACCAGGGCTTTCCTCAGCTGGTCCCATCCCTGCTCCAGGTGGACACAGACACACCTTTGCCAGTCACAGAGAAGCCCCAGCAGGTGCCTGAACAGCCATCTGACGGCTGACCATTGCAAGAGGTGGCCTGTGAAGCCCCAAGACCTTTGCTTTTCCCAGGCTGTAAAATCCTCACTGTTTTCAGGGCTTCCTGCACCAGTGTTGGATTTCACCCTCCCAGAAGCCCTAGCTCAGAACCTAAACGGGACTAGGACCAGCATCCAGGCCTTACAACAGCTAGATGTGACCTTATCTTATTTTTCTTAGGCATATATTTCCTCTCTCTCCGGGGTGTCCCCACACCGTGCTGTCCCCGCAGCAGAAGTCACTGAGCACGTCCCTTCCCTGCCTGGGCGGTCTGGGCTGGTGGCTCCGTTCCCCGTGACCTCTTCCAGGGGCACGTCTGCTCCTCCCGAGCAAAGGCCCTCGCCAGCGATAAACACCCTCCTTTCGGCTTCTTTTGAAGAGCTGCCCTTTCCTGCTGCAAGGCTGTGGGGCCATGGTGGCTTCACCATCCCATTGCGCTGAACTCGGCTCGGGGCTCCCTGCCGCCAAGCCTGGTGGCTTGGGGACAGTCCCCCCGGCTCTGACCTGCCCAAAGGACTGGGGGTGAGCAGCAGGGTCTCTCTGGTCTGCGCTGGAGGCACCAGCTCAGAGTCAACCCTGCCCAAAGCCACCAAACCCGTTTGTTTGGCGCAGGGAGAGGCAGTGCCCAGGCAGCACAGGGCCATAGCATGTCCCCTCCCTGCGGCAGGATCCGGGTGGCTGCCAGCGGTGGTGGCACAAGGAGAGGCTTGGTCTGCACCACCTCCTTCCCCACCGCCGGTGAGGCCAGCACCTGGCTCAAAACATGCCTCAAGCAGCGAGGTGTCCAGAGGAGCAGCGGCGGGAGGGACAGGGAAAACTGAGCGACAGAGCGCATTTGTGGCAAGGCTGCTTGGTGCATGGGGAAAATATCCGTCACGGGGCCGGAGCGGTGAGGTCCCGGTGCCGGAGGGAGCTGCTCCCACAGGCTGGGCAGTGGAGCCGAGGGGAGATGGCACTGGGGGGCACCTTTCATGCCGAGGAGGGGGAGCTCGGCCGCACAGCGCTGCCTTGTCCGGCCCGAGCTCGCCTGCGGACGCGCATTGTGTCCAGCCGTGCCAGATGTCTGGCTCGTCCAGGGCTCTGGTCGAAGGCAGGGACCCAGGGAAGGAGGGCGGAGGGTGGTCACTTTGTCTGGGACATAACGAGGTTTGCATTAACGAAGGAAGGCAGGAAATAGAGCGCCTTAACTGGACACTGGCCAGCCCCACTGCTCCCTGGCCCCCAGCGACGTTTCTTTTTTTCTTTCTTTTGCATCTTGGAGGCAATGAGCCGGGCAGGACCTGGAGAAAATGGGCTTTGGGCTCCGGCTGTACGAGCGGTGCGGAGCTGGAGAGGCCACGGCATCCCAACACGGCTGGGGCGTGTCCTGCCGCTCACCGCCTGGTCGTGGGTGTGGGATCCCCGGGGTGCTGATCGCTTGCCCCTAATGAATGCGGCGTTGCCGCCCAGCCATGGCCCCCCGCGGGGCCCCCGTTCCCACTCGGTCTCTCTAATTTGTATTAAGTATCCCTTCCTCGCAGGCTTTCCTCCTCCCCTTCTTCCCCCTTCTCGTCTCTTTTGTGAGTGAATAATTTATGGCACTTTTCATCTTCCTGGCTGTTGTTCCAGGCGGGCGGTGGTGGGATGCTCTGCGCCCTCCCGACAGCCGCTCTGGGGCTGGGTATGCAGCTCCAGCCCGTGCTGGTCCCACGGTGGGGTGGAAACGGGGCAATCCCTTCCCGGTAGCCATGGGGAGAATCAACCGGCAACATCAACCTTTGCCGTCTGTGGCCACGGCTGGTGGCTCCATGGTGGTCCACGAGGGACCAAGGTGGGACCCGGCAGTGGCCACAGTGCCCGAGGTTGGGGAGGCAGTGACTGAGCCCGGCTGCCCTGGTGGTGGCCGGGGGCTCCTGCCATGGCGGGGCACGGGCAGGACCGGGCGGCCCCTGGCCCACCGCGCGGTGCGGGGCTGCGGCGAGGTTTCCGTGGGCCGCTGGCTCTTATATAAGCTCATTGTTTTCTGAGTCAAAAGAGGTTTTGTCTCCGCTCTGGAGATGTGACAGGAGGAGGAACAATTTGCCCCATTCATCTTTAACTCTGCCTTTGGAGAGCGGCGCGGTGGCCTTCGCCGACAGAGACGTTAAACCCAACCACTTCCCCGCCGTAAAATCTCCCGGGGAGCAGGTGTTGGAAATCACCCCTTCCCCTCCTGATCTCCGCAAATCCAGCGCCACAGAAATCAAGGATAATCCAGCAGCCTCTTCAAAATGAAAACGCTGAGCCCTGATTAATTCATTTAATAAGTGACTGATCCCCTCCTCCCCCAGCCACCGCGGCCCAAGAAGCCATTTTGCTTCTCGCTCTCCGGGGCTCGGCGCTGCTGGGGAGAGGCCGAGGCTGCGGCAGAGGCACGAGGTGGCTTCCCCGTGGCCTCCTCGCCGGCCTCGCCGCTTGCCCAGCCACAGCCTGGCCTCTGCCATGAGGCCGAGGAGGGCAGTGCTCTGGGGGCCTTAAGGCTGGGTGGCCTCCATTGGGGTCTCCAGCCTCACCGACGTCCCCTGCGTGGTGCCGGGGTCTCCTCCACCTCCAGCCCGTGGAGCCCCAGCTCCAGGGGATTAAACAGGAGAACGAAATATTCCGTTTTCCAACCCAAAGATCAAACCGGTTAGAAGTGACGTTGTTTTTACAGTTCCATCTGCTTCAATTAGGGCGCGGGGGTGGAGCAGGGGGGCTCCCAATTATCCTCATTAGAGGGGCTCCTCGTGCAGCCAAGCTCCAGCCGCGAGCAGGGAGCTCACCAGGCTCGTGCTGGTTGATAATGAATATATTCATGGCTGCGCAGCCTGGCCTTGCTCGCCTGCTGCTGCCGGAGCCCTGCTCGTTACGTGTGTTTTGGGCACTCGCTGGGAGTCTGCAGAAAACCTCTCCAAGCTCAGAAGTTTGGTGGGTTTTATCGAAACGGTGATTCTCTGGCAAGGTGGCCAACACGGCCCCGCCACTGCTCCGTGTCTTGCCAAAGCTGCCGTTGGAAGAGCATGAGCATGAACCCGGTCCCAGCACCCAAGGTGAGAGGGCTCCTGCTGCGTCTCCCCCAGGTCCCGCTTCCCTGTGGGGTGCCCCGGCCACTGCTCCATGGGCTGGAGATACCCCAGTGAAGCTGCCTGAGGAGCGGCACCGGCACCATCCCATCCTCACGAACCAGGAGGGTGCAGTGCTCCCCCCCGAGCCCGTCTGCGTTTTTAAGCTGAGGCCATTCCCGCTCGGACCCAGGGACCTTGACAGTCTGGATTTGTGGCAGTTTCTCTGCTCACAAGGCTGAGATTAATCCACCACTTTATATATGGAGTTTCTGGGAGAGCATAACCTGTAAAAATGTAGAAATGGGAAAATTATCTGTAGCTGGTGGGTTTACAGACCTCATTATTTACTTACGTTCAGCCTGGGTTTAAACTCAATTGTTCTTTTAGCAGGTGCTGGTCCCTTACATTAGAGTCCCATTTCATTTTCTTATTCCACCTGGTCAGGTTCCTAGAGACATCTTCCTCTTTGTTTTCAATATTTTCTGGCTGTAGCAAACCAAGGTTGGTAAACGCAGCGGAGTCGGGTAGAAGCCTGATTTGCGGCTGTGGTGTGTGTTTTGTGCAACACAAAAGAAAACCTGAGGCATTGAGAAGTCTGGGGGTCCAGACCCCACCCCCAGGATCTTGCCCAGTGTGAGCAGGATCTCCAGTGCTAACGGGGACACGAGCTGCAGGGACCAGGGGCAGAGCTGATGGCCACAGGGAGGCTGGAGATGGATGGACAAGGGCAGAGAGGGATGTTCCAGGGAGGAGTGGTGGTGCTTGGGGCAATTTGGGGATACTCAGAGCAGATGGAGAATGCTCAGAGCAATGCAGGGATGCTTGGGGCAGGTTGGGGATGTAATGGGACAGATTGGGGATGTAAGGGGATGGGTTGGGGTTGTAATGGGACAGATTGGGGATGCTCAGGGCAGGTTGAGGATGTTCAGAGTGGTGCGGGGATGTGCAGGCAGGTTGGGGATGCTCAGAGTGATGCAGGGATGCCCAGGCAGGTTGGGGACGTCCGGGGGAGATTGGAGATGCCCAGGACACCTGCAGAGGCTTCTCCTAAGCGATGTCTCTCTTGGTGCCCCGTCCTGACGGGATTTTTGTGGCATGGAGGGCCCCTGGCTTGCCGCTCTGTGCAGGCAGCCGTGCTGGGGGCTGCCTGCCGCCCCCGGGGGCTAGCAGGAGGTCCCTGCCATTGGCCTGGGGGACGGGTGCTGATTGGCCCTGCGGCGCTGTTGCTGTGGCTGTGCCCGGGCTGATGGTGGGGCCTGGCGTGCGGCTCGTGCCTCCGCGCAGGGGAATAATTCTCCTTAATCCTTCCGAGAGGCATCGCTGGATGAGGCTGGAGCCTCCCTCTGGGAGCCCCGTCTCACCCGGCGCTCGGAGTGGAGCAGGGGGAGGGACAGCCGCCATCCCACAGGCAGGGAGGCCTCCGTGCCCCCAGCCACCTGCCCCGCGGCTGCACGGGGCTGCGGCCGAGCCGGCACCGCTCCTGCACCCGCACTGAGGGCAGAGGGTGCCTGTGGTGGGTCTGGTTATGGGCCCTGGCAAGGTGTGTGGGTCAGGGGTGCAGCAGCCTGGCTGGGGCAGAGACCCCCGAGGAGGATGTACTGGTTTAGGAGCTGATCTGGGCAAGCTGGGCTGCATCTCCTGCCCGGTGGAGAGCAAAACCCATGGGGGCCTGAGAGCCCCAGTGCCCTGGGACAGGAGGGGTGTAGGGGCAGGAGGTGGCAGTGCCCCTGGTATCCTGCCCCTCTGGGCTGGGCTGAGCCAGCAGCAAATGCACTGCTGCCATGGTCGGGGCTACAGTCACCCACCGGAGCCCCACAGCCACGGCATGGGGGCAGGAGACCACCCTGGGGGATGGCCCGGAGGGTGTCCCAGGGTAATGCTGGCTCCTGAGGTCCCCTGGAGCCCTGCACTCCACAGCCAGAGCTCGGCCCTGGCCAGGAACAAGGGGTTCTGCCTGGAGCCAGCCCTGTGCCAGGGAGGGTGACGCCTGCCACCGGCCCGGAGCACCCGGCACATAAACACCACCCCGGGGATTAGGTCAGCTCTGGTCATTGCTCAGACGAATAAGTGGATCAGCGCAAGGGAAAGGAGGGGGAGGGAGCTCTGCTGAGCGGGGGGCTCGAGAGGGGACCTTTTAATTTAGGGACTTGCAGGGCCAGGAGCAGCTTTGGCGCAGGCGCGAGGCTGGGCAGCCAGCACTGGCGCCCGGGGCGGCTGGGGACATGCGGTGACAGCCCCGGCCAGCCCCCACGGTCGGCTCGGATGCCCGAGTGTCCTCAAGTCTGTTTATTTTAAGGGATACAAAGTCCTGGGCTGCTGCAGGGTCACAGGAGCCCTCGCCGAGCCTCTCATTAAAGTTTGCCGCGGGTGCCGGCAGAGGGGAGGAGGAGGATGGGTGGCAGCAGCCGGGCACCATCCTGCCACCCTGCGCACCTTTGGACCTGGCACCCACGCAGCGGGAGCCGTGGGTGCGGGGCTGCCCCGCAGCCCATTGTCCTGCGGCAGCGCGGGCCGGGCGCGGGGACCGCCATCTGCTTGTGGCTGCCGGCAGCTTCTTTGTTCGCCGCCCGGCGCACGCTCGCGCAGGAAGCGGCTCCCCACGTGCTTCGCCCTTTCCCTCTCGCGGAGGCACCTAATGAAATAAAGGATTTACTGCGGCGAGGGGGAGGGAAGGGGAAACGGGCTGAGCCGTTTGAAAATGTCGTGCCTGGCCCCAGGGCTGGGCTCCTTGGCTGGGTGCAGGCAGCGCCGGGCACGGGCAGGGCCGGGCTCTCGGCCGCGGCCGGAGCGTTCCCCAGAGCGGCACAAGGCGGGAGACTGGCGTGGTGGGAGCCATGCACGGGCAGGGGGCAGTGCCAGGAACTGGGGATGTGGATGTAACCGAGATGGAGCAGGAGCTGGGCTGTGTTCACGTGTGCGTGGCACCGCCATGGCCGGAGCCCTGGGCCACGGGCTCGGGAAGTGGGTGGCCATGCAGCTGCTGTGGGGATGGCTCTGGGCCACGTGGAAACAGGGAAAAAGGAGTGTCCGTGTAGCGTGTAGGAGGTCATTTGGTCTTTGAGTGGAACAGGAAGGATGTCCGTGCAATCCCTGCCCCGTCCCGGCAGCAGTGTGCCGAGGATCTTTGCCGGGTGGTGTGCTCGTTGTGAACAGAGCTCCTGAGGCTGCTTTCAGGTGGCATGAACTCAGGGTTTTCCCATCCAAGTGATCCTACCCTCGTGTGCCATCCCCACACCCCAGCACTCTGCAGAGCAGCATGTCCCCGAGCCACCGGCGCCGGAGCTCGTTGCCTCCCACCACACCCAGCCCCAAACGGGGCCAGGAGGACGGTGCCGGGAGGCGAGGGACCCGCGGGGAGAGGCAATGCCCCTTTCTCCTCCCTGCAATGCAAACAGAAACCGAAAAGGACCAAATTCCAAAGTTCTTATTCAAGCCAAACCGCCCATGGCCCCAGGGCGGAGGCATGGGGACCGTCACCTGCTGGGACACGTTGGAGTCTAGCGTTCTTTGTGGGACGAGGGAGCAGAGCTGTGCAATGACCCTGCAGCCATGGGGATCAGTGTCCATCCTCCATCTGCTACACCCTAGGGCCCAAAGGACAGCTGTGCTGGCCCAGCTCTTGGTAGTACCTGTGGCAACTCAGCCACCAAATGAGCCCAGGGCAGCCCCAGCCAGGCAGAGGCTGTCAAAGCAGCATCCATGATGCACATTCTGGTGGTCCCGCAGGTGGACTTGGGGGAGGTTGGCACCACTGGGGGCCGAGCCGCTCGCCCACCTCGGGGATGTGGTCCCAGAGGGTGACCACACATCCTTCCTTGCAGATGACTCCTCGTCAGAGAGCTGCAGCGGGAATGGCTCCTCCACCCTGAACCCCTCCACCTCCAGCAGCACGCAGGGCGACAGCGCCTTCCCCGAAATGAACGGGAATGGCACCGCGGCCCCCATGGACTTCACCACCTCCGCCGACGACCAGCCCATCAACCTCTGTGACAAGCTCACGCCTGCCCACGTCACCCCTTCCTACCAGTCGGACGGCTGCAGCGCCGACGGGCTGCGCAGCAGGGTCAAGTACGCGGTGAAGACCACGGCAGAGGTACGGCCCGGGCTGCGGGTGGCCACTGCCAGGGCTGGGAGGTGGCCTAGGAGCCTGTCCCTTGTAGGGAGAGAAGGATGGACGAGCACCATGCTCACCTGCCATGGCTGCGGCAGAGCTGCTGTGCCTGCCATGCTCCAGCCTCAGGGCTGCTGCTGCTGCTCGGCAGAAATCGGCCCAAGTGCTGAGCGAGTGGTTGGAAGAGGGAGGGAGAGATGGAGGGATGGTTTGGGGGAGTTGGGGAGCATCCCCCATGCCCTGCCTGCCCCAGAGCCAGGGCTCTGCAGGGCCTCACCCCCGACCGGCTGTGCCGCTGCCACCCTGCGAGGAGGAGCTCGTTCCTGCTAGGTTTGGGCAGCGTTTCCCGCAGGGTCAGGCAGAGCCACTGCCACCACCAGCCAGAGCCACACTGTCTGTGCTTTGGGCCATCACGTGGTCCCTGAGGCCTCTGTGTGTCCCCCTGCCCCAAGCAGGCAGGAGCTGGCACTTGGAGAATCCCATCCATGGGTTCGTCTCCCCAGGTTGCAAGGGGACATCAGGAGATGGGCCAGAAGCAGTGAGCCAAGGAGAAAGGGCTTTTTCCTCCTGACCGTGGGCAGGGGTGGGCAGGCAAGGGCTGCTCGTGGTAACCCCCGTCTCCTCTCAGTCCCCTCCGTACAGCTCCGGCAGCTACGACTCCATCAAGACAGAGGTCAGTGGTTGCCCTGAGGACCTGACCGTTGGCAGGGCCCCCACGGCCGATGAAGATGACGATGATCACGATGACCACGAAGACAACGATAAGATAAATGACTCGGAGGGGATGGACCCGGAGAGGCTAAAGGCCTTCAATGTAAGGAGGGCTCCACGGGGAGGGGGCAAGACCACCTACCTCCCATCTCGGTGTTCCCACCATCTGTCTTCTCCTTTGCAGATGTTTGTGCGCCTTTTCGTGGACGAGAACCTGGACCGGATGGTTCCTATCTCCAAGCAGCCCAAGGAGAAGATCCAGGCCATCATCGAGTCCTGCAGCCGGCAGTTCCCCGAGTTCCAGGAGCGGGCGCGTAAGCGCATCCGCACCTACCTCAAGTCCTGTCGCCGCATGAAGAAGAATGGGATGGAGATGGTGAGTGGCCACCCCGCTGCCCTGCTGCTCGCCACCACTCCTGGGAGAGCAGGTCCCTGAGCACCTTCTCTGCTTGTGTCTCTGCAGACCAGGCCCACGCCGCCACACCTGACCTCAGCCATGGCAGAGAACATCCTGGCTGCCGCCTGCGAGAGTGAAACGCGGAAAGCAGCCAAGAGGATGCGGCTGGAGATCTACCAGACCTCCCAGGTAGGGTGCTCATGGCCGGAGGTGGGTGTGGGGAAAATAAGAGAAGTTTCTGAGCAATTTGGTAAAGTGTTTTTAAAAGCCAGAGGGCTGCAGAACAGGGCCCTGTGGTGCATCCTGAGACTCAGGCCAGTGGGTCCAGGGACACTGGTTTGTGCTGGCCACAATGTGGCAGACCAGGTGTCCCCACGCTGTCCCTCCCACCGTCCGCAGAGGACGGCCGGGCTCCTCACTGTAGTTAAATCTGTGTTTCCCCCATGCAGGACGAACCGATCGCTCTCGACAAGCAGCACTCCAGAGACTCCACAGCCATCACCCACTCCTCCTATTCACTGCCAGCTTCATCTTACTCCCAAGACCCAGTCTACATCAATGGAAGCCTGAACTACAGCTACCGTGGCTACGGGTCCCTGGGGGGCAGCCTGCAGCCACCCGCCTCCCTCCAGACGGGCAACCACAGTAACGGTAAGTGGCCACACGCTGCCCCAAGGCCTGTGGTGGCACTGGGAGCCCACCCAGCCATTGCCCACCCCATGCCCGGACATTCTGAGCTCTGCTGGAGCTGGGACTGGTGGAAAGGCAGAGACTGCTGCCACGGCTCACATCAAGCCCCTGGTCATGGCAGCATCTCTCCCGCTGCCACATGGAGCTGCTTCGAAAGCCCCTCTTCTGCAGCCAGCAGAGGCCTCTGCCCCACTGCTCAGCTTGCCTCATCAGCAGGTGGTTAATTGTTGAACTGAACTTGGAAGGACGGTCTAGGTGGCACTGGTGGAGGGAAGGAGTGTCACTTAAAAAAAAGAGAATCTGTACCAGCGATTAATTATTAACAGGAGCGGGCGCCTATCGCTGCCCGGATCTCGTTGCTAGTATGAGCCGATCCTTTCCCAGCCTGCGTCGGCTGCTCTCGGAGTCGGGGACAGGGATGGGGACAGAGCTGGTGAAGTCTGGGGGCTCCGCAGCAGCGCCCGGGGCACAGCCAGCTCCTGCCGCAGGTCGGAAGGGTGGCGTGGGGCTGGGGGCTGCGTGGGACAAGTGGCTGGGGGACCAGGACGGGAAGGCAGAAGCAGGCAAGGCTTGGGGGGTCAGCTGAGTTAGGAGCAAGTGAACAGAACGGAGTAGCCTGGGGCTGAGCAGGGCACCTGGGGAGGTGCTGGGGTACCTGGTGACTCCCTGGCACCCGGGTGAAAGAGGTGTGGGATGGGGCAAAGGGCCTCCCCTTTGGCAGCAGCCCCTCTGGCTTTGCCCTCCCAGCAGCGGTCACAGGAGGGGTTGGAGCCCACACTGGTTCTTGGCCAGTCCTTTGGCAATCTCCGGGCTGCCTTCGCTTGCCCCAGGGTGCTCTGGGCTCCTGCCCTGCCCCTGCCCGCCCCAACAGGAGTGAGGATTTGGAAGGATGTGATTTCCGGAGGCCTGAGAGATGCCTGTCTGGGATTAACTCTTATCATCCCTTCCTAATGCTTCTTAACCCTGAATAAAGATCCCGCCCCGGCCTCCAGCTGCTGAGGCCTAATCCTTGCAGCCATGGTGGAGGCAGCTCTGGTTCCTCCCCAGAGCAGCACAGGCACCCCCGGCCCCCCGCGCTGCCCGGCACCCTCCTCTCACCCAGCCCCATGGTTCCTGGACAAGAGGCAGCAAACTTGCAGAACCGTCTCAGAGCAGCCCCAGGAGGAGCAGACGGACCCTGGGTGTTGCACACAACAGCAACACACAGCAGCAACTTGCTTCTTTCTAATGAATTTTTAAACCTCTGCTTTGCAATTGGTTTTTTTCCCCCATTGCCCAAGCTCTTTCCTAGTCTTTTAGAGGTAAGAGATTGCTGGCAAGGAGTGCTGCAAGGAGCTGTGCCTTCTCCTCCCTCCATGAGCACAAAGCCCGCAGGGTTTGCTGCCCAGAAGTGTCTTCTCCCTCCATCCCCCACCTAAGGCAATCCTTCCTCAAACTCCCATCCCCATTCCCAGCTCCTTCCCCCTTGGTGAGCTGGGAAACGGGCTCCGCTTACTGCTGCCTTTTCTGTCCAGTGGAATTGCTTTCGCATGAGAGCCTCCTCCTCCCCTTCCCCGAGCCTGGCGTGGAAGTCCTCTGCTGGTGCCACTCCTCACGCAGCATTTGCTGCTCCAGCATTGCTTTCCTTGGACTCTTCCCTTCCCGCCCCAGGGTGATGCATTCCCCTCCCCGTCACCATCACCAGCGGGACCCCCCTGGACTCGGGGGGGCTGCTGAACTCTCCTGTCCCCATTTGCAAACGGCTGCAGCACCCGATCCCTGCTCCATCTTCCTGCGTGTCCCACCACTGCATCAGGCCACCCGGCAGGAGCTCAGCCCTCCTGAAGCCTTTCTCCAGCATCACCAACTGCTCCATCAGCCTGCAATGCTCCACCCCACAGCCAGGGGATCAATTAATTCAGTGTCTTCTCTTTCTCCTTAGCCCCAGGCTGCAGCCTCACCTGCCTCCTCTCCCTCAGTACTATCACATCTCTAGTACACATCTTTCCTCTTATCTCCATTTCTTGTTGAGTCTGTGGTTCTTGCACCTTGTTTGGCTTCTCTTACTTAGTCCAACACGAAGCTAAATCCAGTTTTTCCCTTGCCTTTATCTGGCTGTGTCACTCTTCGAGCTGTGTGTCAGCTTCTCTACCAAAGCCTTTCCACTCGCAGCCACCCAAACGGGGCTGCACACGCGTGCGCGTGGTCGTGCACATGTATCTGCCAGGGCAGAGGCTGCCAGTGTTCCTGGGGTCCTGGAGAACTCGGTCATTTTGTGACTTTTGTCAGGTTTAATGGTGTTGGTTTTGTTTTTTTTTTTTTTTCAGGATTAAGGTTTAACACAGGAGGGTTTGTGGGCTGGGGCAGCTGTGTCCCCTGTTCTGCAGAAGACAGGCAGACATACGTGGCCAGAAGCTGATGGCGTGGGATAGAGGTGGAGCAGAAAAGGACTTAGGAGAAAAAAATCATCCCTGCCCATCAGGCAGATCATAAATTTGGCAGGATTTCATTTCATTTACAGACTAAGCCACAGAAATGTGCAGCTTTTACCCTTTTAGCTCCCCCCCCAAACCTTCAGTCTCAGGCTGAGTACGCGTTGCTGGCTGGGGTGGTGTGTCATAGCCCAGGAAGGGCAACGTTCTGGAAGGTTCCTCCTGGCTGCTGTGCCGAGCAGAGAAGTCGTGTAGTTACCCAGCACTGAACCAGGGGAACATGCCCTGTGTGGGGTGTTACTCACCATATGTAGAGGGAAAAACAGAACCTGGCAGGTGATTCTGATGGACAGATACCCTCAGGTGCAGGTTTAGCTCCTGGCTTTGTGGCTTTGCCAGGAGCTACAGGACCACAGAGCAGGGCCACAGAGCCTCCCTTTGTGGAGCGGATGGGGCAGGCTCTAGGATGTTGTCACGTTGACTCTGAAGTCTCTTCCCTTGTTGTGGCTGTTGTAGAGGCTGCTGCAGGATCTGGGGCTTCTCACGTTGTCCAGGGCACCGCACTTCACGGGGACCTTCCTGCCAGTGCAGAGATCCAGGAGCAGCAGCTCCCAGTGTGGATCTCCTCGTGGCGGGACGGACACGGACAAGGCTGCTCTGCCTGAGCTTCTCTCTCCCTTTTCCTTGGCAGGTCCGACCGATCTCAGCATGAAAGGTGGGGCCTCCAGCACGGCCCCCTCCAACAGCACCAGCAGGGGAATGCAGGCTGCCCAGCTCAGCCCCACGGAGATCAGCGCGGTGCGGCAGCTGATCGCCGGCTACCGAGAGTCGGCGGCGTTTCTGCTTCGATCTGCAGACGAACTGGAAAACCTCATTTTACAGCAGAACTGACTCCCGGTGTCTGCATCGCTCCTCTGTCGAGAAGACAATTTATACCTGCTAGAAAGAGGCTCCCAGCGGTGTCCTGCTCAGGACCACCATCGTCCTCCCGTGAAACGGCGGGTACATGTAGTTTTAGAAGGTGGAATCCAAAAGACCTGTTTTCTTTTACACTCCAAGCACCTGGGACTTCAGGCACAAGGACACGTTTTTGAACCGTACCAACACCCGTGCGTCCGGCCGACCAGAAGCCAAACCTGCGGCTTGGAAGGATGTGGGACTTTCAAGGGCAGAAGGGAGCCTGGGGAGGTTTGGGGCTGCAGATGTATTTAGAATAACCTTTGTGGACCCAAATGTTAGATTCCCGTCCCCAGATAATTTCCAAGTCTTAGGTGAGCTGAATCACATATTTATTGAGAAATGGACCCTCCTCTCCCCTTAGTAATTTATTTTTCTGAAAATGGATTCTTTTGAGTTTGTACAGATTGCCAGTTTTTTTGTCTGTCTGATCAGAAGGAATTTATTCCTGTGAAATAACACATTCCATATCACTACACTACTAATTTCCAGGCAGCTCTGCCTGTTTCTCTGGGGAGCCCTTGTCCCAACAGGGAGCAAGTTTGCCATCCAACCCTAGACTTCGAGGCTGCTCGACCTCCAGTAAGCGTAGGTGGCAGCTGACGGACGGAGCAAGCAAGCGTCCTGCTTAGACCTTCGTTCTAAGCGGTCCCGTAGCAGCAGTGGGGTCTAAACCTCCCGAGAGACTCGGCAAGCTCAGCAGACCTCCGCCTAGAAGGACGTCTCGCACTCATTTAAGTCATTGCAGATAAGAGAAGGAAGGAAGGAAGGAAGGAGATACCTGAGAAACACTGTCTTGCGGTCACCATCCGTACTCTACCTCACACTCCATTGTGGGCTTCTTCCAGGACTGGCCGAGCTGGGTCTGGGGGACGGTGAGTGTCGCAGACGCGTGGATCGCGCCGAGGAGGCTGGACCCAGGTCCAGCGGGATCCGTCGGGGTCCTGCTGCTGGGCGGCAGCTCGTCCCCACCCTGCTCTTTGCACCGGTCCCTGTGACACCAGCCCTGGGGTAGCACCGGGAGAATAAACCCTTCAGGAACCGCGTGGGTGTCGTAAAGGCTGATGCCGGGTTCCTGCCTGAAAGGCCAGCGCGGTGCGGCCGAGCCGAAGACAGAGACGGGCAACATTCAGCAGCAGAACTGTCAAAATCCTCTCCAGGGGCCAGGATCCTTCCCCCCTTCCCTGCTCACAGTCCTGGAACAAGCCCACAATTCCCAAAGTGTGGAAAAACCATAGTCCGATGACCATTCTGCCCCATTACCCACCCCTCACCCCCACCCCCTCCCA
>JAOXJM010000005.1:5118303-5136345 GCA_026413425.1 Tringa solitaria | reverse complement strand
CCGATCTGCCAGATCCACAGTTCTGTCCATCCCTGGTCCCCCTCTGCTCCCCACCACCACCAGGCTCCCAGATAAACCATTGCAGAGACTAAACTCGTTGCATCCCTCAGGTTTGCATCTCAAATAGGGACTTGTACGGTTAACAAAAGAAAAAAAAAAAAAAAAGTGCATGGTGAGGGGAGGTAGGATAGAGCTAGAAAAGGGACGAGTAGAAGAAAATAAAAATAAACCCCCTACAACTCTTGCTATGGCTGCTTAAATAAAAAAACCATAATAATAAAAAAAAGCAAAGCTGATTTCTCCCCCCCACAAAAGCAACTCAGTGGTGATAAGTAATTGCTCCAAAGGGGAAGAGAGTCACGTTTTTCCTCTCAATCTATGGATGCACAAGGATGTTCACCTTCTTGCAACGCAGCTACAGCCGCGCTCCAGGAGAGCGGTTACAGCAACAACCGGCAAAGGGCTTAGAGGGGTGACCAGCGACACACAGCCCCCTCGGAGCCCGTGGGGGCAGCCTGGAGCCCGCACCCCCCCAGTCTGCCCCCAACACCTGGGGCAGAGGGAGGGCATCAGAACCCAGAGACACCTCTGCGTGTTGAGCCTCACGTCGGGCAAGACAGAATACAGGGGCTCTGACTACAGATGCAGATTAATAACTAACACCACTTTAATGCAATACTGCTGTAGAGTCTGAAAATCCAAGGGGAAAAAAAAAAAAAAAAAGAAAGAAAGAAGAACCCTTTATGTTCTATGTACATTACATCCATTTACAGAGTTGGCCAGTACTGTGTACAACATATAAATACATGATCAAACAGATGCATAGAGGATACTTACAGGAGCCAAATAATTCACTTTATACATCCAAGAATGTATATAAAAAAAAAAAAAGGAAAAAACACTGCTTTTATATGTTAGATGACGGTCACACAGATGCACAGCTAGACGCCTGCAAGTGGTCAGATGCTGTGGTGTTAAGGTCCTCGTTGCAGGGCAACGCAGAGATCGCTGGCCACAGAAACGAGCTTCTAGAAACCTCCGCTCTTTCACACTACGTCATGGCAACTCAGCCAAAAGAGACAGTCACATCCACTGGCCCAAGCGTTCAGCCAGGGACACAGGTCCCGGGGCCACACATCGTCCTGCAGACCAGCAGAAGGCATTCGGTTGGCTCCTGCCACTTTCATTTTTGTCTCTCTCTCTCTTCTTCTTGCATCCAGCGAGTTGGCTCCATCCAGTAGAGGGTGAGCTGGATCCCGCTCCTCAGCCACCCGTGGAGCGCTCTGCCGGGCACGTCCTGCTGTAGCATCCAAAGCCCATCCAGAACCGTCACTCGTTGCCGACACGTCCTGTGCAGCGGCACTTCCCAGGCAAACCAAGAATGGAGATGGCAGGAGGGGAGAGTGGAAGACTGTAGGGCCTCACCTAGCGCAGCCCCGAAATAGAAAACAACCCTGTTCCAGTTCCTTTGGATGTAGAGATTTCCTGGACGGTGGGTCCATGGATTGCCACAGCGAACTGCCTCTCGCCCAGGTGTCAGCCTCGGCACGGGTACCAGAGCACAACCAGGATTTCCACAATCACACCAGCCAGAAGGATGGCTCCAGTGGGACGCAGCCCACCCAGAAGGGAGTGTAACCGTGAGCAAGGAAGGGTTTTGCACTGTAGATTCCAGTGGGAAGGCCAGTCAACTTTCCTCACCAAAACAAAGTGTAATAGCATTTCTACTATAAACAGAATAGTATTTTGTGTACAGGTTTTCAGGATCAGTCGTTATCAAAATACACACACTGAATATACAATTTGTCCCATGGCCATAATTTATTATCTCACCACAAGGCACAATACACAAAGCTTAGAGGGTCCTATACAGTCATCGTGACAGAAGGCCCCGCAGCCTTTACACATGATCATGGCTTTAAGGCTGCACGAGCACTTGAACGAGATCTCGTCAACGCTGCTGCTATCAGCAAACATCTGCACGGAAAGGGACGTATTATGGTTCGCAGCAAAGTTCGCTTTGTGGGTTAGCTGCATCATGCTTCCAGCAAGACTTCTGGGAAAAGCTGGAGTGTTGGATGAATAATTAAAGCTGGTGGAATTAAGCTGCAGCTTCGAAAGCTTCCCATAAAACGCTTGCTTGATATTGAGCTGAGAGGGTATGGAAGAAGGCTCCAAAGGGTGATTGTGTCCTTTTCCTGATTCCCTTGAAAACTTAAAAAACGGCAAGTCCATAACCAGGGGAACGCTTTGCAAATGCTCGCTCAGCTCCATGGGGTTTTGGGCTGCATCGTTCCGGTTCTCCGCGTTATTCTTGGCTGAGCTGCCACAGGCCAACACGTTCTCATTTTTAATTCCTCCTGGGGTGTTGGGGTGCTGCTTTGAAGTCCATTCTTCCCTTGGAGCCACCGTTCCTTCTCCTGTCGCACAGCTCTTGTTCAGAGGAATCTGTTTGCTGGGGGACAAGGTTCCCATGGCTGACACTTGATCCAAGGCCCTGGAGTGATGCAGCCTAACACTGGGGTTGGAAGGAAAACCAGAACCAAAGAGTTTTTTGCCTTGAACACCAACGTAGTTTTTACTGACCGATGTACCCTCTGTCTGATTTGGACCCAGAGAAGTTACAGCTGGAGATAAAAACCGAGGGTCCGTAGAGGCGTTCAGCTTCTCCGGACTTTTATTTGTGATGACACTTGTTGACGGGTTGTGCTGTGGCACCCGATGGACCTTGGGCAACTCTTTTTGCTCTTCAAAGCTACAGGAAGAAAATGTTCTTTCCCGAGGGCCCACATCTTCAGGCTTCTGAGAGGCACTTGCCACGTTTGCCAGTTGGTCTTGGCAGCTTAAAGTCGCGCCAACTTTGGAATGTTTTTCTGGATTAGACTGATCCTCTGCATCCTCTGCTCTAGGCAATGCTTCCCCTGATCCGCACTTCTCCTGGGGATCTATGGAAGATCTCATTGAGTGGAAGTCATCGCTCCTGCTTAGGGCACTCGTCTTTATTCCTACATCTGGAGAAGATTCTTTGCCAAAATAGCAACTGCTACCCCTCTCCATTTGCAGGGGGAGGCTTTCTGACTGCTTGTCCAGCGGTGGCTGTGTAGTTTCCAGCTTGATGTTGGAGTGAGACACTGGGAGAACTTCTTCCAACGGAAGGTTGCCCTTAAGCAGCTGCATCACCAAAGGGTTGTTGGTTTCGATAGAGGACACAGGCCGAGCAGACCCTGTTGGCTGCTCGGATTTCTGGGGCGATGGCGCACGTGGTCCCCACCTCTGTGATGGAGGTGCAGTGCTCCTCGCTGCCACTGCAGGGAAGTCCACAGCGTAGGCCAGACTATCTGCTTCTTTTGATCTAATCCTACCGCATCTCTCAGCGCTGCTGTGACAGGAGGAGTCTTTCCCAGCCACCTCCCTGCAGCTAACACTTCTGAAACATATATCCATCTCTATATTCTCATCAGCGATGTCACCTTCAAAATCTGAGGCAGTATCTGTTGTTTCACTGTGCGTGCTCCGTATTTCATCATCTCCACTTGTCTTGAGCTCTTGAGTCTCTCGCAGTGGCTGATGTGCATTTTCTGGTTCTGTTCTTGGGCACCCCTCCCTCAGCTGCACAAGTTTTTCAGAGGTATCTATCCTATTCTCAGAAATAAAGTCATCGTGTAAAGAGTGTTTCCCCAGAGACTCTGTACTCTGTTCTTCATTACTTAGTTTGCCATCGCTCTCTTTCTCTGCCTGCAGGTGTGAAAAGTCATACAGCGCAGGGACTGCTTTCTCCACTCCAGCAGTCACCGTTTTGGAGTTATCACTATCAGTGATAGATTTTTCCACAAACGTTTCAGAGCCATTAAATCTAAATCTAGACACCATTTCTGGCTCGTAGCGTTCTTTACCGCCTGATGACAGCTCTGGCAGAAGAGCAGGACAACCGGAGGAATTTTCCTTTCCGTCAGAACGATAATCCAGCTGTACGGCAGGAGCACCAACATCTTTGAGTTCTGACACAACCTTGTCTCCCGTAGGACCGACCACAGCTCCCTGCACCCGAGAACACGACAGACCGTTCACTGGAGGAACCACACGTTTCAGCTTTGTACTTGGCCTCTCCTGTGATGCAACACAAGGTGGGGTTTCGGTCCTTGGGCCACAGGGGAGCTGCTCAGGGCTTTCCTCCTGCCTATCAGAAGTTGCATTGTCTAAGGATGACCCAGTCAAAGCATCACAGAGCTGCCTTCTAGGTGAACCATCACCGGGTTGAGCTTCCCCTGAGCTAGTGCCCACAGTGCATTCCAGAACCCCAGTTCCCTCGCTCTTTGAGGAAAGGGGGTCTTGTCTTGAAGAGCGGAAGGAGTTCACATCAGCCTCCTGAGCGGCCACCTCAGAGTCAGCCTTTTCTCCGTTCAGATGGAGAGACGACAGTAATTGTGTTCGTTGTAGATCTGACGAACGCTTTCCATGAGTCCTCTTTGATCTCCTGTGCTCTGTACGGCTGCTGGATTCTCTTCCACCACCTCCTTCATCAGTGCTTCTCCCTCCGCCTGGGCCACCCCCACCCCCGATGGCGGCTGTAGCAGCTTCTCGCTGGGCTCGCGCTTGCAAAGCACGGGCTTTAATGTCTGCGAGGGTTCTGGCCCCAGTCCTGCCCCGGCTGGAGGACTCCGTGTTGGGGATGATCCTGGGGCATATCTGGTAAGCGGGCTGACCTTTAACCACCCAGGGTGGTTTAATACGTGAAAGTTGAATCTGAAAGAAAGGGAAAAGCAGTTAGTTCTAACACTTGGCCATCTTCAGACAATGAAATGCATTTTATTAAATCTGTTCATCACAACTCTTATCACAAGGATTCTACAAAAAATAAAAATTCCAACTTAAAAACTACTTTTGGCCAAGAATTAGCATGTTCCCCATAACCTCTGCTTACGAGCTCTGTCATGCGATACATAAAGCTCACTTAATATTAACATTGTTTTGCCAAAGCCCGCAGACAAATACAAAGTGAGTGATTTGTATTCAGATCTTCAGAAATCAAACCGGTCTCCTTTACATCAGGATGACCACCCTGAAGGTCACAAGATGGACACCTCCAGTCAAAATGGGAAAAGTCTGAAGGAATACTACGATTCTGCCCCAAAGGAAAGGAACTGAAAAATTATGCAGGATAAAGAATATGATTTGAAGATCTCTTTTGCAACAAGTCAGATAGTTTCAGGAAAAGCGATTTCTGTATCCACAGAAATGCAAACTAACAGAGTAAGCCAAGGTTACCCTGTGCTCTTGTGCAAAGACCTTGGAATGAATTTCCCTTCTTTGCTTGTCTAAATAAGATATAAACCGTGGCAATCAGAGATACTTAGCCAGCTCTACCAATAAAACCCTTACACTTCTCCTCTTAAGATGAAAACACTTGACATTTTAATAATGTTTTGATGCTACTGAGCATGACAGCCCCGAGACACCAAGCAGCTATAACTCTTTTTCCTACCCGGATGGGTGGGACTTTTGGCTCCTCTTTAGTAGGCTGTGGCTTTTCTGGGTGAACACTTTCAATTGTGTTACGAAAGGACTGACGATCTTCAAGCCGGGGCTTCTTTTCGGGGAAGGATGCAGAGGCAGCCTCCTCAAAGCATTTCCTCTTCTGGTCCTTGGACTCCCGAGTGGAGTTCTCCTGGGGCAAACTGGGAATTCTGTTTGCAGCTGCCAATGACGGATCTTCTGATTTACTGTGTAATTTGGAAGTCTCTGGAGAGAGGTGCGATTCTGAACTCTCTGGCTTCAGTACCGCGGCCGAAGGGCTCGTCGGATCATCTTTCTTCAGGTCTATCTCAGGCTTTGTCTCTTTATGAAGAGAGGAATCTGGTCCCACAGAAGTGGTCTCTTTGGAAGCCTCTGTTTGCTCAGGTTCACGCAACTTGTAGAGGCTCCTCCTGGCTCTGCATCGCAGGTCGGCCCGCGTGCGTTTCTTGAAGTGCCCATCTCTCTGCCGCGTCGAAGGACCGCGTGGCAGCCTTGCTTCTCCTTTAACAGACAGTCCTGTCCTGTTCTCAGCATCTTCTTGCACCAAATTCTGCTCCTGGGATTCTTCTTGGGTCAAGCCCAACCTATGGGGCAAACATAAAAATTAGCTAAAAGCTAAAGCCCATCCTAATTTAAGCATTTCGTCTTTTACTTACAGCTGTACTGTCACCACTATAGATAGAAAGAGACATATTACAAAGCACAGACTCATCAAAACCTCGTCAAGTCAGTCTGCAATGAGATAACCTATATATCTGCCATCCCACATTACTATCATAGGGAATGAGAACAAAAAAGAAAACGTAAAGATCTGTAATGGAAAACAAGTGATATTAACTTGTCTTGGAAACAACACAGATGGCCTACAAAATTCTGCTGTGACCCAGCCAGTTCCCACTAAGGAATTCCCTGGAGTAACAGTTTGACTGATTCACCCCACAACCTGCATTTTTTTCAAGGAGTTCATGCTGCATCTTCTCAGGTATCCACAAGCAGAAACACACTCTGCCGCTTGCGCAAACACAGATACAACACGACAGATGAGGTAACATTTCTCACTTTTGTCCATAGTAGTCCTCGAAGAACTTCTCTTTCCATTGCTCCACCCTCTTTTCCTTTTCCATCTCCTGCCGAATTCGAACTTGCATCTCATGAGTGAATTCACCTACGTGGAAGCAAGAGACTGAAATTCAGTTCCATACAAAACTGATTCTGCAAATGCAACCCTTTGTGTTTTAACAATATCATGCAGTATCTACATATACAAAGGACAGATTTTCTGTTATCTCCCCACTCTCCACTTCACTATGCATCCACGTTCTGCCCTCAACGCCTTAAGGGCAACGGCCACACAGTCTCAAGATGAAAAAACCCCAGTATTTTACCAGACGTAAGCCACCATTTACGGAAAGGTAAGTCTGGCACTATTTTACATCTCCACCACATGGAAGATCCCATGACAACAAAGAAAACATATTTCTAATTTTACAGGAAAAAAATATTACAAAAAGTTGGGAGCAACATAGCCAGACACATTGCAAAGCTGGACTAAATTCCCATTCATTAACTGTAAAAGAAAAACAAAAAAAATTCCCATAAAACAAGCACCTATTCTCCAGCCACCTAGGAAAGCAAACTCACTCACCATCAGCCAGTCGCTCTCTCCAGCTCTGCGCAGCGTGGGTGAAGAATTCATTATTCAGAGCGCTGCCACTCAGACGCATCAGCCCATCAGCCCCAACCTAATGGGACAAACAGAAAACATTTGCTCCAGCCATTCTTCAAGCAAGAGGGAATTCTGTGAGTGGAAAAGACCCAAGTGCTGCACCCTCGTACCTGTCTATCAACTTCTGGAAGGAGGTAGAGAAGCTGCTGCTGGAAGTGTGATGGGAGAGCGTTAAAGGTTCTGGAGTTTATCAGAGCTCGCAGGTTTGTGTTGACAAGAATGGAACCAGGTGTTTCAAAGTCAATATCCTCACCCCTGTTTCGTTTCATTTGCCCTGTAGTTTAAGGACAGGCAAATAGAAAAAACATTGCTGTGTAAAAGTATTTCACAATTATGGGTAAAAAAATTATGTTAAACTACTACAGCAAAAGAAGCAAGATATAAGAGAAAAGATCATAGTACTCAAGTATGAAGAAAGATGCTCAAACACACTAATTAATAGATGTGCATCTGGAAATCTGATATGAGGTCACATTTCTGTCACATTCAGGTACAATTTTCAAAGATGCTCTTCAGAGCAGACAAACTTTTAAACAACTGTCTCACTGATGTTCAGGAAGGTCCAGCTTGTGAGTCTTAAGATTGTCCTATGCCCTCTGAATGAAGGTGTTTCAGATATACAAACTTCAACATTGCCTGATTTTATGGCCAATTATTCTTCTAACTTTAATCCAAAGCACCTACCAGCTGTGGGCTTTCGGATACCTCTCAGAAGCTGTGGAGGATCCCTGTTTATTTCTGTTCTGCTACGCAAGGTGGCTTTGCACAGGGCCAAAGAGCTGCTGCTGCTGCTGGATGTGCTACTGCTCTCCCCATCAGCATGTCTTCCTGTGAAGCCTAAAAGCAAAACAATTTTGTAAAAATACGCAAAGAACAGCAGAAGCCCAACTTCGGAGCACAGTTTTATATACAAGAACGACCTGCTAATAACAGACCCTCTGTTGCAGGGTATCAACCAGCCACCAACTATTTTGAAGGAGCTAAACATACACACAACTCTCTACCATCACACACATTCTCAGCAAGCATTAAAGAAATCCTCAGGCAAAGTTACAGATAACTAGGGATAACTGATTCAACGCTACCTATGCAGTCATTAGAAAACCACCACAACAAAGGGGATGCTCACCAGAGGCAGACTCCATGTGTGCCCCATTTACTTTCAGTGGTGTTAAGACAACACGTGGCAGCATTACCCCCGTCTTTTTCTTTTGTTTGGTTGTCTGTGGTCCAGAAAGAAATGAAAAACAAAACAAAGGAACAAAGACATCAGGAAGGGGTAAAAGAAGATTTTAGGCAGCACATTTCCCAGTTAAAGAACTGCCTCGCTCCTAGGTGAATCTTCAGGTGCCATTACATTTACGAATAGCAGAGAATTCAAAATTGCCTCCCTGTCGATGATCCCTCCCCATTCTGCAAACTCCCCACCAAAGGAGACAGCTCCATAACTCTCTTTGGGGCACAAGTGCACAACTAGTCCCCGTCACGCTAATCCATCACACAGTAATGGAAGCTCCCCTTGAGAAGCCTGGTGCTTCCCATTAATCCCACTTTTTCCTACCTGGGAGGTGGTTCTGTAACTCTCCCTGGTAGTAACATGTCCCTTGCTCTGAGATTCAGTGGAACACGAAGCGTTAGAGGAGGTGTCATCAAGAGACACTGAAAGAAATGGGCACTCAGTCAGACACCGAAACAGATCCTACAGTTTAAGATTAACGTCATCAGACACTTACCATCGTTATCACCACTCACAGTGCTTGCTTCATTGGACTCGCAACTTTCTGCGTCTGCTGTATCCTCCAGCTCCTCCCCCTCTGGCACAGACAGGTTTCGAGACCACTGCAAGGCATCCTTCTAAATGGGCAAACAGAACTGGGGTGGCTACAGTCCTCCCTCCCAAACACTTTGACTTAAACCAATGAGAACAGTCAGTTTAGTGGATATGTTTTTTAAGCTTTATTTTCTTTTTTCATCTTCCCTATTTTAATCCTTGATGCAGAAAGACATTTTTAAGTATATTTGGGCTCACAGTGGAACAGAAGTCACCTAAACTACCAGCAAACTTTAGAGACACCTTCTGGATGAGTAACTCAAACATATCCAAAATATGTAAGGTTAATAATTCACTGCAACATTCTGCAAGCAAGCAGTTTCTAATAAAGAGAAATATCTCATTCTTACTAAGAAAGAACAGGCAGCATCAGAGTAGCCAGCTACTAAAACACTAAGCTTATGAGATGTGTTTACTACTTGTATAATCAAAGCCATTTAAATTCCATCTGTTTTCAGCAAAATATGGCAATTCAACACAATCTTCTGACAGCAGGGAAAAAAAAAAAAAGATGTAAATGAAAGGGCTGAGATACCTGTTGTGTATCAAGCTGATATTTATCAGGGAATCCAACAGCACAAAACAATGCAAAAGAAAAGCCCATGAGCACAAACATTTTCAACATTTAAGATTACCGGGGCAATAAACTAAAACATGTTCCAGTGAGACCTCAAGATCTGAGGAAAACGGTGTCGCTAAATATACACAGAATGCAGCGCAACACAAAAACAAACAACCAGAAGATTGAATATATATTTTCCTATCAAGATTTTACTTGTAGCTACAAGCTCGTGGACTAATTTAATTTATTGATTGGCCGTGCTCCCTTGTGGCTGGCAGAAAAGGAGCAAATGGGACTGTTTCGATAAGCAGCCACCTGAGTTGGACACCAAGTATTGGAATAAGAGGATTTATCTTGCTTGTGCAACTCAAGAAGTAATAGGGTTTTTTAAAAGGAATTTATCATATATGGCTGAATACAGCTGAAAGGTCCAAGCTCTAACGAAATAATGAATTCCAGACACTCTTTCACATGATGGTCTCACACGCAGCACATTCAGCTCCTACGATGCTCAGTGGCAGTTTAACACCCAGCTGTGCATAACAAGCAGAACTCGCACCTCGGCCGAGAGCAGGAACTTGGCATTTACCTTGAGCGTGAAAAGGCTGATGCGTCCCGGCAGTTTGTAAAAGAGTCCGTCGCCCCCCCTGGAATTGGAGTGGAGCATGGCGTTGAGGCAGGCTAGGGGAGAGGTGCCGCTGGAACAGAGAGAAAGAAAACAGTAAGTTTTAAGAAACGGTCTTATGAAGAAAACAGCCTGAAAGACCTGTTTAAATGGGCATCGTTTAGCTGAGGGGAACAGAGATGATGCTCATTAACTTTATGGGATGGGCACTTCAGTCAAAGCCGTATTACTCTTTTCCATTCTGACCCACACACCGGCCTCACCACATCGCAGTGAAGCAATAAGCAGAAAACAAGAAGTGTTATGCCAATTTTCAAGTTATTCTCAGCCATTTTTAGACACTTCTAATTTTCATTACCTCTTTCCTCCCCTTCCCTGCTTGAAACTTTCAGAGAGTTGGACTGACTTTACAAAAAACCCAGATTTATTCAGCAGTAGAAAGACATAAATAAAACCAGCATCAATTGTACATATAAGTGTTTCTGGAATGTCTGACGTGTCACAGACAAACTGCAGAAGCAGAGGTAGGAATAAAAGGTCTGATGCACTAATTTGTCAAGTCCTATGTCAACCTATGCTTGGTTAAAGCAACCGTCCTACGCTCACACGGATGGAACTTCTGTGCCACGTAATCTCGTGTTTTCCAATACGCCACACACGCACAGGCACAACATTACCTAGAGGAGACATGAAAGCAGTCTCGATTTCATTATTATTAAAAATGAAACTGAAAACTGGATTGAGACAAAACACTTCAAAGAAAATCATTCTCAAATTGAAAAACTCGGAACAATTTGTGTTTCCACCCTGAATGCTTTTATTTTTTGGACATTTCATCACAAGCCTTGGCAACAGACAAAATTACCCTGTATTGCTTTTAGATACTATGAAAAAAAAAATTTCCAGCCTTCTGTCCCGTTAAGACAGGGGTTTCCCTTCTGTGTTTAACAGAACACTCCAGGCACACAAACTGGCACAGAGCACGCTTTCTTAGAACAGCAAAATAAATAGTTTTCCCTGAATTGAGGAAAAAAAAGCAAACAATTAAAACTCTCATAGGAGTTACATCTCAGCTAAGGTGCTGGGCTCAAGCGTCCTGGCTCGAGCAGGACCATTACCACCACCCGTAAGGAACACAGCCTCCCCCCAACAGACCAGCGTGACCCCCAAAGCAGGGAACACTGGCTCAGGATTGATTCAAAGGGAAAAACATCTTGAGCCACTAAGCTATTTCCTTCAGGAAATGGAGTTTCAGGAAGGGCTTCTATACAAGTACCGGCAAAGTCCACCACATATTTAGCAAGGCGGAATCACTGCCTTTATTCTGTGAACAATTACGCTCCCAAAAAAACAGTCTTTTCTTAAAGCAGAGGTTTAATGACCAGGGAAGGAAAAGCAGATATCCCGAGGGAAAACCACCGACCTTTACAGAACAATTTAGCTCTGTGGGATTTAACTTGACACATGCACCAAAGTCTGGTCTTTAGTTTAGTACTGTGACAGGTCACTTGTCAAAACTGGGAGAGTAGCAAGATAATTCGTATGTGTGAAAAGAGAGCTGCTGTTACCTTTAGCAGAGGACAGCCTGTGCACGCAGATCCTCAGCTACCTACTCAGGTGAAAGGACCGGTGTAAGAGCGGTGCAGAGTACTGATTAAAACAAAGCTATATGAAGGTCCTCATTAAAAGTCTGTCTGAATTCTACTCAGAGCTGTGAAACCACCACCTGTATCTAAACCCAGCAAGGATCGCCAGCAGCAGGTGGGTGTTCTAACAGCTCCGATATTGATGCAGCAACACAGGCCGGCACCGTCTCTCTCCAGACAATGGCAACTCCTACACACAACACCTCTGTGTGCATCACCAGTTTTCACTATTCAAACCATCCCAGCTGTTTCCTGATTTCAGGCACAAATAAGGAGCAGAAACAAGCTAACATTTTGAGGTGTTAGGTGCCAGAAGAAATTAGTTTACCTTCTGTAGCTGGGTACAGTACAGTTTCAGGAAATGCAAACACCATGGTGGAAAACAGTCCAGAGAACCAAGGTGAGGGGGAAGCAAGACTAGAAACAGTCCACACATCTGGATTCCCCAGAAATCAATCAATGGGCAGCAGCCAAAAGAGACTGCTTTTTCTGTCTCTGGTTGTCAAACTTTCTTCTTTTTTTGCCACGCAGCACTAACGGAGGCATTTGGACTACCACGGTTACCTACTTTCTTTGATCTGGAAGACACTCTGTATTTCTCTTCTACTATTGTCACAGAAACAGATGGAAGTTCACAGGAACTTAACCAAAGAGAACAGTCTCCCACTCCTGTTGTTTCTGAGGCTCCATATCAGGTTCTGTTCCAAACAAAACCCACGTTGAGATGGGCAACTCCACTGTACAACGTCAACAGCCACAATAGCGTGACCTGCGCTATCACAGTGCTTTAAAATGTGAGCAGAAGCTGGTATAGTAATAAAAAATAAAGAACTTTTTTGGGTCTCCTAAAGCATAATGTCTGCTCTAGAAATGAAGCATCAGAGGAGACAAAATGTAAACTGTTCTCAAACTAGAGTCACCATAGCAGAAACTTCTGGGAGCTACTTAAGAGAGAGCCATACAAATAAGTGGTAAGTACGACACAATGCAGGAGTCTGAGCTGCAATAGGTATTTATTCTACAACAGATGATGAAGGGGACTCTGCGCGTTCTCAAAAAAAATCCAAGAACAGCTTCCAGTTATTGTCAACCCCCCCCCCCCCCCCAACAACATACAAGCTGTATATAAGTGTCTATACTGTCATCTGAAATTGCCATGCTGTAAAGAGAAAAAAAGGAAGAAGTAGTGGGCTGGAGATGAGGCAGAATTGCACAAAGCAACACAAGGCTTCATACGCAGCCTCCCCCATGGCCCACACTATGTTTTAGACAAGATCATCAATACTAACCTCATTTCCTTTAGTCCTTCGGCCTCTATGACCTGCAGAATCTGTTTTGGGGTCATAGGAGCATCAGAGTAATTTTCCAGCACCTGAAAAGACAGAAAGACCACGTGTCATTACAGAATTTGCTTCTGCCTTCATAGAACTACTCCATAAGCTGCGGTTCAGCTCTGGTAATACACCTCTTAAAACTTTATTCATCTGCAAAAAACACATACTAAAAATTTCAGGTTACCTCAAGATTAGATCACAGTAGGCATCACAAAAGGCTTACCTTAATCTGGTCCCTAATTAACCAAAATACAAACAAGGAGAGAAAAAGAAGCAGAACTTGGCCTTTACCTCATCGCATGAAACCAGTGGAAGCTTTACCACAGACTTCAATATCCATTAGACCGAGCTGCTGCCACATACAACCTTCAAAATTGTACCGTGGTTAGTGACCTTTAATGGTGTAAAATGTTCTCCCACCACACACCTTCCTACCTCTCAACAAAGCAGCCAGTATTTTTCTGCCAATAAAAGTATTACTGTGCAACAGAATTCAATAGCGTACCCTTCCCTGAATTACTGCGCTCAGCTCATCTTCGCTCCAGCTCAAGAAGGGTACCATGGGAAAGAGCCAGAATTCAGAAAAGGACAACAATAACAATAAAGGATTTGGAAAAAAAAATATGGCTAGAGACACTAAAAAGATTTGGACTGCTTGCCTTGGAAAGAAAACGAGTAAAATCAGATAATAAAGAGGCAATACAATAAATAACATCCTTTATCACCATCCTCATCCCTTCCTATATTATATGGAGAATAGAATTGTCACTTTTACGCAAAGAACTAAAAAGGTTATTACTTTTTTTTTTTTTCTCCAAAGCCTGTGGAACTTACTGCTCCAAAATGTTTAGAAGAACTCAAGGATTCAAAAAGAGGACCGGACATTTCTGTGGATAAGAAGATTACCCACATAAACAGGAAACAATGAACAAAAATAAGCTGCAGTAGATGTAAACCACTATGTTTCTTTGGGAGCAGATTACCCTACAGCTGCCTAACAGGCGCCGTCTCCCGCGCCTTCCATCGGAGCAGACGCTGCTGCTCCCTGAATGCAAAAGACACCGAACTCGACAGATCTCAGGGTCTGATTGAGCAAGAAGGCTGTGATGGAGACACAGGAAACATCTGAGCCTGAAACATCCAAGAAAGGCAGCAGCGGGGATTCACTCAGGAACTTTTTGATCACAACCGTGGTCTGAATTCCCCTAACCTAATGGCCACAACGATGCACAAGCCTGATTTTATTTGTCACCGGGCTTTAGAGGAGTCAGCAATGCACTGCTGCCTCTCAGTTTGACTTGTGCGAGAAGCCAGTGGAGGAACCCAAATGCCCCAATTTATATCAGCAACATCTAGAACTGAGTCACCACAGCAGAGTGGGACAGCAGAAAGCCCGCAGTCTGCCTTCTGGGGTCACACAAACAGGACATTTGCAAAAAAGAATATGTTGTGCAGGGCACCATTTGCATCTCCACACCACCTCCAACCTCTGCAAGTAAAGAAAAACCCAACCCACACCACCATTGTTCTGCACTTCAACTACATTTTGTTATAAAAAGGAATTTCTTAAATCTTATCCACTCAACCCGTATTTTTCAGGTGTTTGAAGATCACACGCACCGGTGGCGCTGGCCTGGTAGGGGATGGAAATTTAAGAACTACGTAACCTGAGATAAAACACAATGAAAACACCAAGAATTTAAAGAAAAGATCAAAGAAAGCAATAAGCCATATTTAGAGAGAGTAAACAATTTTCATTCCGAGTCAATACAGCTCCATCACACTTTTTTTCCTTTCACTAATCGAAAAACCTCCATAGGTTAGGACGTTTCCATGCCTTCCTCGTGAACTGTCACCCCCTGTCACTCAAAGGGAGCAGGCAGCTGACAAGGGGAAACACATCACTCCCGGGCTGAGCGCAAGATCCACAAAATGGAACATGCCTGTTCTGAAAAATAAGGAAATTCTTCACAGCTTCTGAAACCTCTCTCAAGCGGCAGACACAGCGAGCAAAACATACAGCCTAAAACTGAGCATGAACGGGCATTTACATAAAGATAAAAGAATCTACGCTCAGGGGAACAATTTCCAATCAACAGCTATATTAAGTGTACAGACTGCTTAATGGAAGAAGCTGGGGAGAGAAGATCCTGCGGCTTTAGCCACCAAAGCCCAGTCTCCAGTCCTGACCCTCCATCCCTCTCCAGCTGATACATCAACCTTCCATCAGGAGCTGCAACTTAAACAACATCCGCTATTCCTTACCCCAAAAAGCATATTTCCACCCCCCCTCCACTATTTATAATACTGGTAGTCAAGGGTTCCTATGTCCCTAATTATGGAAGTTTACATCATTCCCTCAATTAATTTACTAGACGTCCAGCTCCGACAGCACTTGTTGAATAGTCCTATGGCTCTGGGTGTTCAAATGAATCTTTAAAGGTTTATTTTATGGAACATGCACAGTATCAGCTCCATAGGAGCAGCAGCACTGAAAAGAGCTTTTGCCCATGATTCTCAGAAAAATCGAGAGGAATACAAAACACAATAGTGCGTGTCAGAAGGGAAAATTAAAAGCATTTTGACAGGGAGCATGTGTAAGACTAGTGTTAAATAAAGATCTATTTTTAGTGGATTTACAATCAGTCCTGCAAGCTGGAAGTGCAGCTACGCGACTGTAGGTCTCTCTAAGTGGATAATCTAGTGTGAGATCGTTCTATTTCTGGTTCCTCAATGGCTCTAAGATGCTGCTGAGGCTTAGACACCTCACACACCCACTGTGCCTGCCCAAAAGACAGGTGAGAGGAGCTGTGCGAAGAGATCCCTTTCCCATCACACAATGAGGGTGAGGAGATGTGTTAAGAGGCAGCTTTAGAGTTGCAGTCTCGTGTGCTGCTTTGGGCAACCTATAAATACCCATTTTTTTCACCCGTTCGAGCTCAGGATATTTGAATGAGGTGACTTTGTGCAAGGTCTCCTAGCACTGCCTCTGCCCCTGAGGTCACCTACCAAGGAAGCAGCTGTGTCACCTGCAGTGACGTGCTTAGCTCCCACAACCAGGACCTCAAAGGGAAATGGCCAATGGGGTACTAAGACCCCCAGATCCCTGCAGTGAAGTTCTACAGCGGCCGCCTTACATCCTTTGCCGGTTTTTCCAGCAAAGTCATGTGGGTCCACAATATTATAATTTACACACAAAAGATTATGCAAGTTGCTGGAAGACAAATGCTTGTCTGATTAGGTTTCCTCCTGGCAAGGAGTAAGAAAACACTCTGACGGCCAAACACATCTTGCGCAGCAGGAGCACCAAGACCCAACTCGAATACCCTCAGCACCAGACACGAGTCTCAGCTGGACTCACCCATACTGTTCCTTCTCAATGTTTACGTGCTCTGATGCGTAACCCAGTCAGGCAAAACCAAAATAAACACACGCACACACAAGGAAAAACAAAACAAAACACCCTCAAGGTCTGTACATCTCTTTCTATAGATGTCCAGATGTTAGAGATGTCCCTATCTGGACAGATGTTATATATGTTATAGATGTCCAAACATTATACAGCAAGTACACCCATATCCTCACGAGCTGACTACCGCTGACAGGGATATGGGGAGGAAACCAGATTTATCCATTATTCTGTGCGCTGGGACTCCTGTACCTGCACAGATTCGCGTCACTGTGTCACCGAGAGAGAGCAGCTCCAAGGCAGGGGTCAAAGGGAGCAAGCTCCTTCCAGCCAGCCTCAGGAGCAGAGAGTGGTGACCCTCAGCACCCCATGGCAAGGAACAAGCCTCCAAAAGCCCCCCTGAAATAAAACTTCTGACTGGTTCATGCACACTGCCTGGAAGACACTAAAGTTATTTTTTTTCTTTTTATATTTATAAATGGGGTTCAAGGCATGGCTCAAAGGCTTCCTGGAGAGAAACTACCCTTCTCCCACTGCAGCGTTCCAACAGACCTATGAGAACACCACCAGAGCAGAGCTGGGTTTAGAAGTTCAAGCCTTCAACAAGCAGATTCTCAATAATAAAAAAAAAAAAAGAAAAAAAGGAAAAAAGAAGAGACTAAAGACAGACCCACAGCAACATCCCCTAAACCCCAAAGTGACCAAACAAGGCCTGATGGCAGGGATGCCAGCCCCGAGAGCGGGCACAGCCGGACACACACCGCTCATGGTCTGGGCATGGAAGAGACCTGCAGCCTCAGGGATTAAAAACCAGAAAGTTTTGAGAGCGGCAGAGCCCGGCCACCGGCCAGGCCTCTCCCCGGAGGCTCCGGTTCCTCCCGCCGTGCCTTAAGTCACCTGAAAGAAAGAAAACGAACCGTCCCCACCCCGGGAGCCCTCCCCGTCACCAACCCAGGCGGCAAATACCCAACTGCTTCCCCGAGAGCCGGGTCCCGGGTCCCCCCACTCCCCTGGGAGGCGGCCGGGACCCCCGGAGGGCGGGCAGCTCGTCCCCCCCGGGATAGGAAACAAGCGGGGAGGAGACACCACCGGCCGCGGAACCCGGGGAAGGGAACCCGGCTTCACCTTCCCCACCCCGCGCACGGCCCCGTTACTCGAGGAGAGGCCGGAGCCCCGGGGAAGGCCCCTCAGGGCCCAGCGGAACCCCCGCTCCCCCTTCCCCGGGGCCCGCCACGGCGGCACCCCCCCACCCCCCTTCCTCCCGCCTCACCAGGCGGGCGGCCTCGGCCCACGTGCGCTCCTTCTTCCTCCGCTGCTTCATCTCCTTCATCCTCCTCCTCCTCCTCCCGCGGGGCGCGGCGGGCGCGAACCGTTAGGCGCGCGGGCGGGCGGGCG
>JAOXJM010000005.1:5086718-5117359 GCA_026413425.1 Tringa solitaria | reverse complement strand
CTTCTCTTCTCCAGGCTGAACCCCCCCAACTCTCTCAGCCTGTCCTCCCAGCAGAAGGGCTCCAGCCCTCCCAGCATCTCCGTAGCCTCCTCTGGACCCTCTCCAACAGGTCCATGTCCTGATGCTGGTGGCCCCAGAGCTGAAGGCAGCACTGGGGGGTGTCTCCCCAGAGCGGAGCAGAGAGGCAGAATCCCCTGCTGGCCACACTGCTGGGGACGCAGCCCAGGATGTGGGGGGCTTTCTGGGCTGTGAACACACATTGCTGGCTCATCTTGAGCTTCTCGTCAACCAATCCTCCCAAGTCCTTCTCAGGGCTGCTCTTAATCCATTCTCCACCCAGTCTGGATTTGAGCTTGGAATTGCTCTGACCCAGTCATTTAACTCAACAGGCAGCGGGGGCTGCAGACCCCTCTGGCTTTGTCCCCATCAGGTGGGGACCCCAGTCAGGGCTCCTGCAGCATGCGTTTCCTGAGATGCCACGTGCCAGACAACACAGCATTAGGCAGTTCTACTCTTACTTATATTTTACCACTTAACAATAATTTAGTTTGCCCCAATACTTTTTTATGGGGGAATAAAAATAACGGAAGGATTTGTAAAACATGAAGTCAATGACCCCTGACATTACTTAACAAATTAAGAATGAAAACCAGGCACGTTTTGATAGATGCAATAAATCTTATTGACTTTATTACACATTGTATTTTAGGATCACTTTACATTCCTAGACAAAAGAGATGATACAAATAAATATAAGCTGTAAAACTATGGACAGAACTATTGACAGGTTCTTTGTCTACAGATGACCTAAGAGAAGGCGGAGACTGGTGTTACCTCTGAGGAGCTGCGAGTTCTCATATGGACAGCTGTGCCCGCGGGGAGAGCCTGGGGCACTCCATTTCAAAAAGAAAGGGGACTGAAGGAGGGAGTAAGCGCCTGGACCACAGAGTTAAACCCACCACGGCGTGGGGCAGCGCAGACAGGACCAGTGTTCTCAGTTCAGTTCCATCTCCGCATCTAATTATGGCTTTTGCAGGTTATTTTTTTCCCGTTTGTGTTTTAACACAGCACAAACAGACCCACAAGAGTCACGCTGAACCCTTGAAAGCCTGGTGCAGGTTAAGCGTTACGGAAAGAAGAGAGGACAGATCCAGGCTGACGGGTGTTTCGCTGGCACTCGGCCAAGCACTCTATGTTGAACGGAGGAAGAACTTACTACACCTTAAAAAAAAAAAACCAAACACGAGTCTGATCTGATCTGTATAATGCATCAGCGTAGCCCGAGATGCTATGACAGAGGTATGTGTTTTAGAAGATTCAAGCAGCATGCAAATATTTTAAAAAAGGCGCCTAGACCTATGTTAAGGTTTTGAAGAAAGTGCTTTAATTTCTATGCTTCAGTGTCACGCGGTGCTCGCTCCCAGACCCGAGGGCTGACTTCTGTTGCATGTCACTTTTTTTTTAAAAAAAGATCCCATTATACAGATCAGAGCAAAGATGAGAAGGATGTTAAACATTCCTATGAAGAAACTAGGACGGCGCACACTGTCCGAGGGCCTCTTCCAGCAGTCGGCTGGATTTCCTGTCTTTGGCCGTTAACCTGCAGGAAGCCCAGATGGTTCAGATAACACCCAGAGAGGGGCAAACTCAGCAGGAATGTTTCTTAAAAACTTCAACCCAGAGCTCAGCACGTTTTGTACAGCTTAAGACAATGTATTTTATCTTAATATCAGTGCCACTGAGTATCTGGTTGAGGGTAAGTCCGTCGGAATGAGACTCTAAAAGCTTCTGTAATGATCTGAGATTGCCCATGAATACACTAACCAAATCTCCAGCCACAGCTCCAATTTCAATACGACTAAATATGCAATTTTATTCTTTTTCCATCCACCTTGCTAATGAATTTCTACAGAATTAAAAAGCAGAGCCTTTCTGACGTATTAACCAGCTAGCTTATCAACACTAAAACAAGAACAGTTTGGGTTTGCACGGCAATTTCCACTGTACCAGTCCTGCCACAAGGGGAGTTTTCCAGCATGTGAGTTTAATATAGAATTCCCTATGGAATAGTAGTGACTGAGGAGGTGTGCGTGTGTGCAGACACAGAGGTGCCTGTGTATCACAGAAAGCATATGTGTACGTTGCTATGCACATATATGCTGTCACGTATTTTGTTGCTATTTCAGGTTTTAGACCCCCTCCCCTTGTTTCATTTCAATTCTCTGAGCACTTACACCATACAATCACCTTTTAAAATGTCAATGTACAGAAGATTATGTGCTAGTGAGACTGAGTGAGGACAAGGAAGAGAAGGTGACATTATACTATGCAACAAGAGCCAATTAAAAGGCTCTCCGTACATAAACAGTGCTTTATAAAAAGAAATATTATGCCAGGTTTCCATGTTTAGGCTGAAAGAAGTTTGTCAGATGCCTGCTCTCTCAATTATAAGCAAACTCCTCTTTCCTCCACCACAACTAATATATATATAGGCATATGTGTATATATATATATATATTGATCTTGTGGTCCAAAAAAGCACTCCATGAATCATAGCAGCCGAGTTAGTGTTTAACCAGGCCCACCTGGGCAGCTGGCTCACCGAGGCACCGTGCCTGCAAGATGCAGAGGTGAGCTGTGCTGAGCGATCGGTTCCTTCTGCTCATGGGGGTCAGAGAGGATGGAGTTCTCCAGCCTGGGTGAAGTCACTCAGTGGATGCTTAATGAGACCATGCAAGGCAGAGTCCACACATCAGACCATTTCTAAAACCAGGCAAGTCCTCATGCACTCACACGTGTCAGTCTGGAGGGAGTCATCAGTGAGGGAGAGGAAATAGGTAAAAATGTTCATAGGATGACAGCCAACAGCAACCAGAAAAAGTAACATCCCAAGGCTCAATATACAGTGAAATAAAACTTACAAATGAGCTGTGAGACACTAGACAGGGACACCTTACTCTGTCCTCAGCATGGTGGCTGCACCTCCCTCTACCCTGCCACACGAGCCTGCAGTGCTACAGGAGCCCGCTTTAGTCATAGGGCAGCTTTGCAAAGAGACCGTCAAAAGCAGAGGTTCTTCCTCCCTTGTTTTCAAAGTAAAACCCCTGGAATTAATACCAGATTCCATCACCCAGACTCGGTTACATGTGCTTTCGCTCCCGGTGGGCTCTGCGTGGGCTGGGAGGTGCAAAGGGAAAGCTGCTAACGTGGAACAGGTGAGGCACAAAAAGGTACCGACTGCTGAACCTCCAAAGGAAGGGACAATACTTACAGGAAGAGTGCACTCAAAGGCAGCTCCACGTTATGGTGTTCTACCCTCTACCCAGCTCACAGGGGAGCGCAGAGCCAGCCCTCTGAGCTGCAAGGGAGCCAGCGCTGAGCCAACGCTACGTTTCCAGTGATCAGTGGGAGACATGAGAAAATGGCCATACGCTATCCCCACGGGTTTAAAGACTTTGTATGGACACTGGTTTCAAACGCCAGGGGTAAAGACGGAGGCAAGAGAGAGGAAGAAAGCTGTGGAGCTGGCACTGGGATGCAGATGAATTCTTTGACAAGGTGGTTCCTGTTGGTAGGGGTGAGGTCTGTAGGAGGTCAGTTTAGAGGAGCTCTTACTTATGCCTGTAAACAAGGAAAGGACTTCAGTTTCTATTGCTTCCTTTCTGGAGAGCGCAAAGTTGCTCGTGAGACCCCTTTTTTTGTCCTACAGTTCTAAAGGGAGGCACAGCTATCTGGTGGTGAGGACATGCTGACCGCTGCCATCCTGCCTGCTCAGACCAGCTTCTTAACCCCAAACGATGAGCCAGTCTTTCAAGCAGGAAGAGGAAAAACTATGCACCTAATCAAGTTTGAGCAGATCCTCTGCTTTTTAACCTCATTTGGTTCTCACTAAGGAGCTCTGGAGTGGTGGTTCTGTTGAGATGACTTTCAACTCTGTCTTCTTATTGCCCAACAGCAAAAAAAAACAACCAAAAAACAACCCAGTGCAGCAAAAGGGCTAGTGCAGAAGGAGAGACGGTGATGCTGTGAGGTGATCCCCATGCTTCCCATTGCTTCTAATACACTTTAACGTACCTCATGCATTTCTGATTTCCTAACTAAAATCTGTTTCCCACAGAGGCCAAATGCTGCATTGCAAGCACGCATTTTCCCGTGGCTCAGTGCACCCGGACTGGCTCAAGTCAGTTAAACGGCAAAGAGGCCACCTCCAGGGGAAAGGAGCTGGAGTCTGGCTGGGAGTTCTCTCTGCAGGTTTTTACTTGTCTCTGCTCTCAGAAGGCAAAGGCTGTTCGCGCCCTGGTGAGGAACTGCTGGTTTTACTTTGGAACCAGCCCTCGGGACTGTGGGTAGAGCTGAGAACTATGGGTGCCTGCTGAAGAGGATCCCCCTGATTTCCTTCCAGTTTTAGGCCTGAAGAAGTAAAAATGAAAAAAAAAAATAATAAACAAAAAGCCCCAACAATGTCACCTGTTACTCATCAAAAGTAATCTTCCAAAAGCTAATTTTTACTGGATTTATTCTCTTATCAGTCTCAGCTTTCTCTTCTATCCTATGTTCCTTTCTCTCTCTTAACTTCACTGACTAGAACTGCTGACAAATAGCAACTGCACTTGTACCTCTGCTGTTGGCTGCTCTGCTTACTAAAAATCCAACTCACCTGGGTTTTGTTTTTTTATTTGAAGTGCTCTCAAAGGTTGAAGCGTCCACCTGTATCTCATCTTCATCCTGTAGAGCTGCTTCTAGAGCTGCCTGAACTTTGGGAGCGATGGCTGGGCCTTCGTAGTCTCTCGTCGTTCGGCTAGGCATGTCGAGCTCCAGTAATACAATATTCTCTGCCTGAGACAGTAAAAGCAGAATCAAAGTCTGCACGTTTTCATACAAATAGTTTCCTTTCCCTCCAGAAGCTTATTCTGAAGTACTTTATAAATGTTTGCAGGATACTGTAAAAATTTACATCCCGTTGAAAAACTAATAACCCTCTGAAATTCACATTCCCCTGGTCAAGAGGGTGAACACACGAAGGTTGTAACCACATCTGGGCTTACCCTGTACCGAGCTTCTGGACGAATCATCATGGACGTCCTGGCGTGTTGGCTCAGTGGCCTTTTGTATCCTACAGCAGACACCGGTCGTTTCATCATCTGCTGGTTACTAGAGAAAAACAGATACTTGTGTCTATCATACACCAAAACCAAAGACTCCTCTTGGAGTTTACGAGCTAAAAATCTGCAAATTACACACAGAACTACTTTTCAAGGCAGCAGAAACTACCCAGGCTGCATTTGCAGGAACAGTTCTGTACAGGCAGTGAGAACAAGATCAGATCGTTATCCCGTGTCATCTCTTTCCTGCACAAAGGGGAGGGTTTCTACATATTTGTACTGTACAGAGCACAGATGCACTCAGCTGCACCCAGCTTTCTAAATCTGCCGTACAGAACTTTCTGTGTAGAAAGGCAGGATCAAGCCACAGCTCTCACAAATAAAATTATTTTTGAGAGCTTTCTTATCTAAACCAGTAAAGATATACGATAGGAATTTACTGCTATTTTAATGAGGAATGCACTATTACATCTATTTTACATATAATTATTGTGCTCATCTAGAAGAAAAATCCTAATCTTCCAAAATTTTTCCTAACTGTACATTCCTATTTTATTCAACCTACTAAGAGGAATATTTTTTTTTATTTTATTGTGTACCAAGAAGCTACAAACTCTAGAGGGCCAATTTAAATGCCCAATTCAATTCCCCTTTTGGGGTATCTTATTTTTGATAGCTAGAGGGTTTTCTGTGACCTAAAATTCCATCCCAAGAAAAGATCGGAAGTACACTCACTCCAGACGGGTTATGGGATGCAGTTTCCACTGGTCTTCCTCTTCATCAAAGAATGATCTGTTCATGATCTTATTCTTTTCTTCCAAGGGAATAAAATTTTCGATAATCAGGTGCCTACACGCAACCACAAAAATGGGAAATATACACAAAAAAAATTAGCAGATGACTTTCTCCACTGCTCCTTTCCCAACTGCCTTAATACAGCCCTGGAAAAGGAGGAATGCTTTAGTTTTCTCATGTTTAAATCTTGTCCCACAAGTGTGTGCAATGCAGTCCCTCCACTCCCCACCCAAAGAAACCACCTCTGTTACAGTTAGTAGCAGTGTGAAGTTACTTTAGCTTTAGTTCCCTGGTAAGTTCATTCTGGGTCTGTTCCAGTTCTTGGCGCTCCTTGATGTGCTCTTCTTGGAGATCGTGGATCTCTGCCTTCACAGCTTGCAGCTTGGAAAATAGCTGGAACAGACAACAAGAGCCAAAGTCATAACTTGCCAATGTTCCTCTCACTTTCACACACAAGCTGATTTTATTCCTAACCCATGAGACATGGAATCATTTCCTTTTTACCTTTTTGAGTTTTTTGGTCTTTATGTCCACCTCTTGCTGAAGAGAACTATAGGTCTCCTTCAGCTCTAGCGTTTCCTCGTCCCGACTTTCCATCTGTTGCTGGATTTCTCTCTCCCGCCGTTTCTGAAGAAGGTGACATATAATATTAAAGACCACAACTACATTGCCACCCCCAGGCTGACATACATGAAACCAATGTTCAGGGTGTTTTTACATCCCTGGGTTCCAGGGCTTTTGCTTCTAGTTCTTCCTATCTCTTGCCTTAGAAATACCTGAAGCATTAACTCTTCTTTGTCTTTGTTTTGCTACTAAAATCAGGTAGTGTGAATAAATACTCAAGTTTCAATTAAAGGAATCAAGTGTCATGTTTAGATTCTTTTCTTTTTTATCAATTCATACTAGCCATTGCACTTAAAATAATCACCAACAGAAAATAAACTTTTAGCACACAGTAAACATCTTTCCCTTGAGCTAATGCATGAACTGTCTCTCTGAGGATTTCTAATTACTTCTTCACTTACAGACAGCTCAAATCAAGATAGGACATAAATCTTTAACGTGAAAAGCCGGAAGAAAACTATTATAAACCTTTTTACATACTTCATACAATGACAAATAGGACACCAGCCCTTCCCCCTTCTGTTGAGATTAATGATAGCCATTAAACCTATTTTAGGGTTAACCCTGGGCAAATTTCTTATAGTTTCTCCTGATACAATGTTTTATAAAAGTTCTGCAGCTGGGCTTTTTATACAAAAGAATAAATGTTTCTCCTTGTACCTGTTCTGCAATTTCCTGTCGTTTCTGTTCCAAGATCTTCTGCTGTTCGTTTGTGTGATCCACAATATTTTTCCCTCCAACCAGAAGCTTGCTTTCCATTGCCTGGAAGGAAAAACCAAGGTTAGAAATTTTTCCCAGTGGCCATATAATCACTCTTTTCCACAGAATGTAACTTTCTCTTGTACGGACACAGCTCCTTCAGCGCAGCTCCCTTATTTAATGTCCTCAAGTCAGCTGCTACAAGAATTATTATTTCTTAAAACTCCTATAAAACTGTGGGATTGGTGAAAGGGTAACTTGCTTAGAATTAAACATTGTTGCAATATGTGGCAAAGCTGGAGAACCAAAATGGGTGCTCTCCTGTAAACAGCTTGTTAATGGTTTGTGGCAGAATGAAGCATTTTTGTGCTACAGCATGTGAAAAGATGTATCATCACATTTTGTTGTGCTGATTGCTTAAGATCCTACAAGATCAGCACATAAGAACAATGCAACAACTCATGAATATTGAAATATGTAATTAATAGTGGAAATTTCAACTTCTGTCCAGAAATAGTTTATTACAAAATCTTCCAATCTAAACACAAATCACTATCCTGGAAACTTATTGTGAAATATCTTTCCAAATTGGGAAACCCTCTGTTCTTCCCGCATCCTAAATAAATTGCTGTCAAAAAGTATGACAAGGAAGAATTCTACCTTGATTTTAGCACTCAACATTTCTGTTGCTTCCTTCTCTCGCCTCAGGTCCTCCATTTTCTTCTCCTTCTCTTTCAGCAGTCTCATCTTTTCTTCTGCTACCAAGCTGTGATCCTCAACTATAGCTTTCTTCTCAATCTCCAGCTTTTCTTGTTGCTCCCTCCAATAGTCATCTTTGTCATCTCCTTCATCCTCACCCTCTTCAGTGTCCTCTTCCTCTTCCCCTCCCTCTCTCCTCCTTTCCCTCCTCTTTCTTTTGCCAATGGACCGTTTTTCCAACTGTGCCTTGAGTCGAGCAATCTCTTCCTGGAATTCTCGTAGCAGAGCATCCTTAGGATCCTCATTCACTCGTGGCTTGTTCTTTATGTTTTTGGCACGATTGGCATATCTCAGTGTTGTGAGAGTCTCCTCTACGTTGTAAGAGGCAGGTCCTATATTGGCCACCATCACAGTTTTGGCATTGCCACCTAATGAGTCTTGAAGTAACCTAGTCAGCTTTGAGTCCCGGTATGGAATGTGTGTGCTTTTGCCATCTACTAGGGCAGAGATAACATTGCCCAAAGCTGAAAGAGAGAGATTGATTTTAGTAGCTTCCTTTAACCTTTCCCCCTGTGCTCCAGTCTTAGCTTGTCGCTCGCTGCCTGCAAGGTCTACCAGGTTGAGTTTCCCAACACGGATGTGATTCTCTCCGTCAAGTCCTAACTCGCTGCATTCGATAGTGATCACAAAAATGGCATGAGATCGAGAGCTGTGTTCATTCATGTTGGTGGCACCAACGGAGCGATTTTGGTTTCCCACATTCATGACATGCTCTATCTCTTTGACACTTTTCGTAACAAAGGAGGACAAATCCTTAACATATACCCCTGTATCCGGTCTCTCCTTTAACTCCAGCCGCTTGGACTGATCCTTTGATAACAAGTCTCTGATTTCTTCTTGGTATATTTCCAAATAGGATGCTCTAACTAGATATTGCTGATTTTGAGATCTAGAGATGTGGGTGAAGATGTGATCGAATGAATTGGGGATGACCCCTCTTTTTTCAGGATCACCACGCACCCCCTCCATCGTATATGTTTTCCCTGTCCCAGTCTGCCCATAGGCAAAGATTGTCCCATTAAACCCTTGCAGAACAGAGTCCACGAGAGGTCTGAAAGTCTCATCGTAGAGTTCAACCTGTTTGGAATTCCAGTCATATACAGCATCAAAGGTGAAAGTTTTAGGCAGTTCATGAGATGTTCCCCTTGGATTCTTCACTGAGACCTGCCCTAACTTGACATCCACGTTGACAACTTTCTCATACGAAGCTGTCTTCTCCTTGCTATTCATTGGCCGGCATCGTACCACCACCCTAACAGACTCTGAGCTCTTTAACTTAGACATGATGGCAGGTCTGTGGCTGGCGTGATCTGATCGATGGATGATCCCGTGCTAGAAACCTAAAACAGAAACAAAGGATGAATACATGAAGGCAGTTTTCTGCAGGTGACCATTTTTTCACAAAGCCAAAGATTCGACTCATCTATTCGAGCAGCATTTTGCATTCATTAATTTGCAAGGGATTTTGGAAAATAACGCACAACATGGAAACTTTAAAAAGGCCTGAACTCAAACAGTGTTATTTTACCAAAGCCTGTCCATCAACCAGTATCTTTTCTACAAATTCTGCTTCAAAAAAATCTCCACCACATCACATCTTTAGAGTTAGTACAGATCCTTTTCTTGACCCTTAAAAGTAATCACAATGCTTTTAAAACTATTTATAAAAATACTACAATGCTTTGCCATTGATTCCCTTTGCAGTCAGACTTTTTGTTTTAAATCTCGTACTTGGAAAATCCAGTACAGGCTTGCTCTCTACATATTGCTCAGGCTCTTGAAAGAGAATCAGTCAGGTGCTTTGATTAAGTGCTTCACCTACTTACCAAAATTTGAAAGACTGTAAATTATAAATACAGTATTTTCAGAGTTGCCTCTTCATACACCTCTTATGTATTGACAAAACCTTCTCATTTTTATTGGACATTTATATTACTGTCCCCTCACATGTGATGTGATGTCTCATCAGGACCATCCTGCCACAAAAGGTTTAAAACTTATGCCTGGGTTTTCTTAAATGATTGCAATTCTCTGCAATGCCATCCAAATGCTTTTTTCCTCTTGTGTATTACACTTTTAAAGTCACTTTCTAGAAGCCTCCTCACAGAATAATAGATCTTTAATTGGGCTGCAGCAGCTGCCAGCCTTCAAGATAAAATCATGTAATAGTTTGCGCATTTCCAGGCATTACATCCTCTGAATATTCTGCATTTCCACACTTGGCAAAACTGTTGTTTCCCTTCTGTCAAGAATCAAGTGAAAATAATTGTTACAGCAGTGACATCATCCAGTCTTGCAATCTAGCTCACTACAAAGGAAATCACTAAAGCAGCCAAACTGTAGCACAGTCTTCCAACGGTTGCAAATATGGTGAAACAAACCAGTAAGGGGAGGGAATTACCCAGTGGGGTGGACTCTGGAATCAGTGAGCAATAAAGAGGAATATTCCCACCCCCCAGCTGCATTGAGGAGAAGGTATATGCTGCCGTAGGATGTTTTCATTGTGCCCCCACCGAGGGCACTGCCACAGCCCTGTAAATTCAGGCTCTTCACACCTCAACATTCAAAGTCACTTTGAAAGTGACTGCTCTCGGCATGCCCACAGCCCCAGAATTCATCTTTCTGTTCCACTTCCAAACTGCCCAGTCAATGCTGATCTTATATTCATATTTTTTTGCACATGTACCTTCAGCACACTTAAAAGAGAGAGCAGTATTCCCTGCTTGCGTTCAGCTGGGAGCAGAAGGGAAAGCTATAAAGGTGGAGTTATCTACATTATGCCTCGTCTAATGCTCAAGCAAGCAGAGGACATCGGGGTGTGAAGTGGACACCTGCCAGGATTTGCCCTTCTCAGGCTTTTGAAGGTGAGTTTGAGCTCCTTTGGCATCACTTCTTATAAAAATTTCATAAAGCGCTCAGTCCTTCGAGGCCACCCTCCTCTTTCTGTAATGTGATTGCCCTCAGCGAAAGGATCCTGCAAAGCAGCATTAGTGTCTTCCTCAGCTAGAACTCACGCATATGTTTTTACAGGGAAACTGAAGACAAACGCAATGGCTTTAGATGCTCCAAGCACAACTGTTCACACAGATCTATGCTACTATTTTTCCTTTGGGAATTATACTTTTACCGGAATTTCCCATAAACGCCAGCTCTGCCCAAGCACACCGACCTACTGAAATACACTCCCCGCTCCTGCTCTGGTCTTGCAACTGAATCAGGTTTACAAGATTCAGCATCAGTCTGAAGTCATGCTACATAAACCCAGTTCACAGATCTGAGTCCTTCATGACTCTGGGCAGAGAGGAAGAAACATGCTGTTGCACCCCCCAGTCATTAGCACAATGAGCTGCCATTTAAAACAGAACAAAAAGACTGTGTTACCGCTAAAGCGACAGCCTTAAATGGAATGGCACAGCTTGGGGAATTCAGTGTAATTTCTAATAAGCTATTTTTTTAAAAAAAAAATAATCTTTCAGGAAAAGCTCCGAGATGCTTCTGCCAATTGGAACCGAATGTAAAACTAATATACACTGGAAACCCCAGGTAGTGCTGGCACAAGTTCAGTCTGGCCTCCTCAGGACGTTCTCACTGTTCCACTACCAGCTGGACCTGCAGCAACCCACGGCTTTTGTCTAATTGTTTTTTTTACTTGATAATTGCATGTCTCAGAAGAGCTTCTCAAACAAAGTGACAGAGAACTTCAGGAGCAGAGCTAGAGGACTGAGAAAGAAAGCAGAACATTTCGAGCCTAATATCTCGACTGTGAATCTGCGCTACAAAAAAAACAACCCAAGAGAGACAAATAAATGAGTTTCAGAATTGTACAGAAACCTCAATATGGCATTTGGAATTTCCGTGGTTTTGTGAGGGGAAACTCCTTGCTCCTCGCTATTCCCATGAAAGCCCACGGTAGCTTCCAGGAGGAAGATGAGGAACGTGCACTAAATTGACCAAACTGAACAATCACCCCAAAGAAGCACTTGACAACCAGCACAGTGAATTCAAACTACTACAGGAATGTTGCATCACTACTGAATAAAAACATTCCCCTCTTAACTGACAACTCCAAATAAAGATGACCTCACTGTCAGGCTCAGAAGGAACAGGTATTCTAGAATACAAGCCAAGGAAGAATATGTTAAATGGGGGACAAGTCTGGCAGAAACATAAAAAGCAACACTCCTAATCATCACGAGTAGTGGTATATACAAATAGACACTTCTCCTTCTACACCTTCCTGAGACAATCCTATAGTTCAAGTTCAGAGATTTCTTTTTCTGACAAGCTCACAAAACAACTGCTCCTTCCTTCATCTGCATTATTACAGTGAATGTTCATGCATCAAATACTCAAATTAGGCATGAATCCTGACAGAGCATTGATTTATTCTATATAATTAATATCCAAAATACTATTTTGATGAGAAGTGCCACTTTGTAAGTGATACTGACTAACATTAAATGTTCAGAATCAAGCTAAACATAACATAGACTGTTTTTCACAAGAACATGCTTCGCTGTCCACAGGCAAAAGCATCAAAAGCAAAATATCCAGCCTGTGCCCTCTGCGACAGCTTTGGCAGAGGTTTACAATGAACAAAAATTATGTTGCATATTTGCTGTTCCTCTGGGTATATCTGACCAACGTAAGCTTGATAATCTTTTGACACCTTTCCCCATTTTACTTGCAAGTCTCCTTTTATAGTCACACATAAATCATTTTATCCCTGATGAGGGCTATTTTCACAAGAACCTGTCAGGAATCATCTCCAGTTATTTTAGCTACTGCTGTGAAGTTTACTGAAAGCATAACAAATGATGTTTCTTCTCAAACTTATCCTTGTGTGTAACCGCAAAATAAAACCAAGTAGTTGGCAGCGTCTGTATTCCCCAGAAACTCCACAGCAACATTTGAGCTGCCTGGAGCAGCCACGCAGGGATGGCCAGAAGAGCTGGGAAGGCAGCCATGCCACCCGCTCTCCTGCCATGGGGAGGGGGCTTCCTTCATTAAATTAGTTCAGCCTGAAGCGACCCGCGCCAGGTCCCTGAGAGTCAAGGTCAAGGTTGGGATGAAAGCATTGGAAGATGTGCTTCAGATGACCAAGAGGGGAGTGTAGGCAGGCAGAAATCCAAACATTTTTGGTTATTTCAGTCAATGTAAGGTTGTGCCTGAAAAAATAAGCAATGCCACAACCTGAAGGTGAGCTGAAGTAACCACATCTCCTCAGAAACTTTCAGAAGTCGGGCCAGAGCTCTCTGCCAGCTGTGTCCAAAGAATGCCATGCTCTTACCAGGCACCATTCCTTATCCCGTCTGCCTCTGGCAGGATGAAGTCCTGAGGCCTCTCTGCTTCCTGGCTTAAATTTAAAGACCTCAGGAAAATTTTCTTGGAACACTGGCTAAACCCTTCCCTCGCATCTCTCTGCATATCCCCAGATACCACTTAAACAATTCCATCACTTTCTTGCAGTTGAAATCTTTCAAATATTTGTGGATTCATAATGTCTCGGGTTAATTGCTTTACTCCTTCATAAGCCAACTCTCTCTTCCGCAACAACGCTCTCCTCCTTCACCCTCCCTGCCCAGCGAAACATGGACTAAACCGGACATCCCCAGTGCCACTGGTGGATCTGGGCTGGCGTGTCCTGGCTCTGCGACAGCGTGTCCCCTGCTGCCAGGGCCCTGATTTCACTTAGTGCCCATGGTCACCTCCCTCTGCCTCAGCACGGCCCCCCACAGGTGTCCCCCTCCCCCAGAGGAGGTGGGGGATAGAGGACCCCAGCTCCAGCTGGGACCCTGAGTATCACCCGCCGCCCTCGCAGCCGAGACACCGGGTACAGCAGGGGAGGGGGCCCGGGGACACCCTGGACCCCCAGGTCAAGGGATGGGGGACAGCGGGCCGTGCCCGAGGGGGGAGCGCGGACAGGGGGACACCCACAGCCGGCCTCGCCACGGGCAGCCTGGCAGCGGGCAGGGCCTGCCGCCTCCCCGTCGACCCCGCCACCGGTGAGGCCGTGCCCACGCGTGCAAACGCGGGGAGGCCACACAGGCAACGGGCGCCCCGGGCTGTCACCCCCGCGCGGCACCGGAGAAGAGGCGGGTCGGTCCTCGGGGGAAGGGTGTGACACCTCGGGGCGGGTCCCTGCCGCAGCCGCGGGGATGTCGGGGTGTCGGCGGGGCCCACGGGGGCGAGGGCCGGGCCGGACTCACCTGCGCCGTCACCATGGAGCCGCGCGGCCGCCTCCTCCCGCGGCACCGGAAGCGGCGAGGCGGCCCCGCCCATGACGCACTTCCTTAGCAACGCGCGCGCCCGCCCCCACGCCGCCATTTCCTTAGCGACCGGCCCCGCTGGGGCCCGGATGGAGCCGGGACAAAGGGGCCACCGCCCCCCTCGCCAAACCCTCCCGCACCGGCGGCACCGCCAGGCCTGGCGGTACCTGGACGCACCTCGCCTTCCACCAACCCCTAAAGTCCAATTTTTTGCCCCTAAAGTCGCATTTTTTGCCCCAGCCGGGGAGCCCCGTGCTGCTGCTCAGCCACCCTCAGGCCCGGGAAGGGCCTGGCTTCACAGGGCGTTCACTCAGGAATACGGCAGCAGAGGAAGGAATGTCTACACAATGCAAGTGAATACAAAATCAAGTTTTTATTATTACAAAAAAATACCTTTATCTTTAAAAAACCCCCCACGTTTTCTTTTAATACACTGTTTAATACAATACTGTGCAGAAAGGCTGCCCTTGCCCTGCAGTGAGACAAGGCCATCCTAATGGCGTCATCCAACATCACCAAGGGAGGAGCATGCAGGTGCCCAGCTGCCCTAGGATGTGGCCAGAGGTCCCAAAACCACCAAATCCCACAAATTTCTGGAAGCCAGCACTGAGGAAACAAGACATGAGTCTTTGCCACCCTGACACTTCAGGTACCGTCTCATTCAGCTCTCTCTTGTGCAATCCCTCAAGCCTTCAAACTCCTTCAAAGCTGAGAAACATTTCCAAGGAGGGAAAAACCCACCACCAAAAAGATATTTGGAGTGAAATCCCAGTAACTGATTGGAGAAAGCAGCATTTAGACCACAGTAGCGCACTGAAGGCAGCCAGCCCCGGTACCACAAAATGACCTAAGGGGTGTTTTTAAAAAAGAAACAGTAAGTTCTGTACAGATGTCTTTGGGAAAAAAATAATAAAATGACAGGAGAACCAAAAGGCATTGGTCAAGTTGAATCTCACCACACTGGGATTATCGGTGTTACTAGTGCAAAACTAAGGGATTTTTCAGCTGCTGTTTCACCATCAGTGAACACTTCCCACAGTAATCTCCTCTGGGAACTACCCCCACAGACAGGGATTCTGTTGTCAGAGGGGTTATTTCACAAAGTACAAAAACTGACAAAAAACTAAAACAAAAACAAAACCCAGAAACAACATTAACATAGACCTAGGTACAACTTACACCAACCCCACTACAGCTACTTTAAAAATCTTAGCTTAAATCCTGTTTCACTTCTACCACAGACCTCCACCTGACATCACCAGCTACACAGCTACAAGCCCTAAATCTCCAACTCTCGACTGGCTACGGAAGATCTCCTGCCTGTGGCCCTGCAAACACTTTCTCCCCCAGTTTCATACAAAGATGCACTGAAGAGGCAGCTGCCACATCAAAACACGTCCTCCCTGTGCTTCAGTAGCGCCACCAAAGAGATCCAGGTACGAAACCTCTTTTGACAGGCGAATGAAAACCAAGGCACTGAGGTGACATAGCTCTAGTAAGGCAATAGTGGTACTTGATAAAACCTAGATCTTTCTTTTTTTGTCCTGAGGTTTATCTTGCAGTCCTTTCCAGGGAATGTGATATTCCTGGCAATAGTTTGCACTTATGGTCAGTTTTGGACAAGAAGCTTCACAGATCCAGGTAAAACTTAAGATTTAACGGAAATAAAAAATGGAAAAAGAGGAAATCCAAGCAGTTGCTTCATCATGATTGCTGGCAACCCTCAAATAGCGAGAATGGAGAACTATGTAAACTACGCCTTTAAAAAGTATACTTAAGTTTATAGTTTCCTATAAACTACATGATTTAAAATTACTTTTCTGTCTGACTTCATGCTGGAAACATAGAATTCAGACAGAACAGTAAGCGAGGAGCACCACAGGCAGATCTGTGGCAGCTCGGCAACGTGCTCTTCAGGCAGGAGAGCACCGTTAGCACCAAGCGGTCCCTCAGCAAGGTACCAAGCTCAGAGCCCTGAAAACTAAGGAGCTTGTCCCTCTTTTGGTCAGAATTCATCCCGTAATCTTGGTGGGTGGTCCATGCCAAAAAACGAAGAGGGTTTTCCATGCACATCACGCTCTCTTTTCACAAAGGCAGTAAACGAAGAGACGCAGTTCCCGATAAAATGATCAGACTGGCCAAGAATATACAAATCAATCTGAGGCACTTCTGGCTGCAAGCTAACAACCTTGATCTGCAGGGAAACAAGGAAAGAAATTATTCCAGTCATCTATTATTATAATCCAAATGCTTTGGCATAATATTAGAAACGGGAATAGACAACAAAAAGGGAGTGGATTCTGTCTTAAATTGTGCTATAATTAATTTATGAATAGATAAATGTCAAAACATTTTTGAAAATCACTTCGGTTTATTCAATTGAAGTCTTCTTTCAAGGAGAAATTTACTACCATGCAGGATAATGCTCCTTAACCTCTATGAAAGGAAGAGTTTTACAGTATAATTTTTATTGCTATGAGCAAAATTTAGTTTGAGATGCCAATATTTGTCTGTGAATAAGTATTGCACAACTGCCTGCCTACTGTCTGTGGCAGCAATAGGCCAGAATCCAAGGAAGGTTTTTATTAAAGCACTCCTGTCAGAACAGATTCTTGAAAGACTTACCTTTCCTTGGAAGAACTGCTGTATTTCCGTCATGTAGGGCTCAGAATCGGTAGCGATATAAACAGATTTAGCTTCTGTCTTTTTCACCCAGAGCTTGAGAGCACGCTTGATCTCTTTGAGGTCTGGCAGGCACATGTCCATGGTGAGAGGGACCGCAGCGCTTCGGTCGTAACCCACACACTGAGGTGAAGCCATGAAGTGCGGCCCAGCCGTCCCATCCTTTAACATATTGCAAGCATTTTTCTATTGGAAGAAGAAAAGAGAAAATATCGCATTTGAATGGCAAGTGTGAGAACACGCTATCATGTCCCCCACCTCTGCCAGCAGTGTTACAGCCTGTTGGAAAGAGGAATCTTGATGGCATTTCTAACGCACAAGCGAATTATCAAATGCCAGCAGGGCTCGGGCTGCCACCTCAGAAGCACAGCTCCTCTTTGGGCAGCTTCTTCCACAAGCATTGGCCACCCACCTACAGCAACCGCATGGGCTACGGCAACCAGCAGCACACAGGAACCATACCCAGTCTGAGCCGATCCTCAGGTGAATTCCTACGTAGGGCCTGACCAGCAGAGAATGAATATAGGCTTCTCCTTTCTTCACCATTTCATCAGACCACACCATGTACTTCTGGAGGGGCCGGTGCTCCTCTAAGACTGGAAACTGGGCTGGAGCTCCAGGTAAGGCGAGTACAGGGTGCTCAGATGGTGAAAACCTATGGAAAAAAAACCCAGCAGACTGAAATACGGCACAACCTTGTATGCTTCATCTTGAAAAGGCTACTGAGCAGGAATTTCCTGAAGTATCTGTTCCATTAGAATGGAAATTAGAATTTCCATTAGAATGGAAACTAATGCTAAAATAGGCAGCATCTATTGCTCCAAATTTATCCAAGACCAATCCTAACTATTTTGCCACGTGAACAGAACACTGAAGCAAAACTCAGGTACCGCGTTTTACCTCAGACCTGGCAATAAATCAATTAGTATTATTTAACAGACAAAAGATAAGAATCTCATACACATATAGCACTAAGCTACCAAGCAATGAGAGCTTATGTTTCCACCCCAGACTAGAGCCTTTCTGTCACCCAAACTTACTGATACAACTGAAGTAGCTCTGAAAACATAAAGTAACCAGCAAAATGCAGTTCATGATTAGCAACTGAGAAACAAATTATTTTTGATGAATAATTGTAAGTGTAATCAATATTACTCGCTCAGAAGTCAATCAGTCTAACAGAGTGCACATCCTAATACTACCCACAGGAAGAGCATGCTCAGTGAATATTTAATGGAAAAAGCATTAAGATTTTAATTATTCTGCTAACTAACCACTTCAATCTCTTCCCAAAACGCAATGGCTTTCCGCAGAGACTCGCACAACTGTTTTCATGAGTTACTCTAAATGCCTACAGTGCCATGCCATCACTTTTCCATCTTCTTACTACCTTTGGATCCAATGGTCCTTGTAAGCAGAACTGAAGGAAATTCCCTTGAAGAGCTCAGACTTATCAAAATCCACTTGGAACTGATCCCAGAAGGGACCAAATGGATTTCCATCCTGCGAAGAAAAGACAAGTGTTCATTCAGCACACACGCAGAGCCTGAAAGGCAGATCTAGCAAGATCCTGGGGTGCAGCTGAAGTTTTTCTGTTACAGGAGGAAAGCACACCAAATACATTATCAGCTCCAGTTTCACAGATCAGCTCCACAAGGAGAAAGTTCTTTAAAACCAAGAGGATAACTATATCACAGATGAGGAACAGGCAGAGACCAGAAAGCTTTGCTGTTACAGATCAGCTCTCCTCCCAGTCACGATTGAGTCTGAAGTGATAAAACCTATTTACACAAACCATCTTCCTGAACCCCAAGGATTTGCTGGCAAAGAAAGGCATGTGAAGCTGATGAAGGGTCTAGAGAACAAGTCTTATGAGGAGAGGGTGAGGGAAATGGGGGTGTTCAGCCTGGAGAAAGGGAGGCTGAGGGCTGACCTTCTTGCTCTCGACAACTCCCTAGAAGGAGGGTGCAGAGAGACAGGGTCAGTTTCTTTTCCCAAGTCACAGATGACAGAACAAGAGGAAATGGCCTCAGGTTGCGCCAGGGGAGGTTCAGATTGGATATTAGGAAAAATGCTTCCACTGAAAAGGTTATTAAGCCTTGGAACGGGTTGCCGAGGGAAGTAGTTGAGGCACCATCCCTGGAAGTATTTAGAAGATGGGTTGACATAGTGCTTAGTATCATGGTCTAGTGATGTTTTGTTATCAGAGTTAGGCTGACGGTTGGACTAGATGATCTTAAAGGTCCCTTCCAACCTGGACAATTCTATGAATGCCACACTGACCGATTTGGGGTGGATAACTCCTAAGTTTGCGGATTTGAGGTGGACAACACCTAAGTTTGCAAATCAATAGGGACCTGAGCGAGTCAGTTGTTCCCTTTGGAACAGCAGCAGAATCCAACTGCACCCACGGGGATGCAGGAGGAACTCACCTTCATGGGACAAGTGCTTTTGTCAGCACTTCTCTGAGCCGCCGCTTCGAAGCAGTAAGCCACTCGCTTGCCAGGAGGCCAGTGAACGGGCGCCAGCTTCTCCATGAACTCCTCCAGGCTGATAACGCGGTGGTACTGCAGGAGCGGCTCCAGCTTGAAGTGCTCCGTGTAGGGGACGTGCAGCTGGGGAGGACAGGGACCGCCTCACTCACACAGCCCCGGGATCCCCACCTCACCCCACCGGGAGAGGCTACAGCCCTGCCCGTCCCCTCCCCACCCGGTCCCCGGGGGGGGGCTTACGTTGGTGTAGGGCGGGCGGTGGTGGCGGTACTCAATCCACGGCGGCACGGCCAGGGTCCGGTTGAGGGCGCGGGCGAAGGCCAGGGCTCCCAAGAAGTGTTCGGCCTGGTTCCCGAACCGGCCTGCAAAGAGGGAGCAAGAGCGGGCTCAGCCGGGACCCGCACCGGGGGCTTGGGCAGCGGCTCCGCCACGGCGGGAGGGCCTCACCCATGCAGGGACAGTAGAGCAGGTAACCGGCTGCGTCCCAAGCAGGCCCCGCCGCCGCCATCGCCACCAGGAGAAAGATGAGGAGGACCAGCGGCGCCGCCATGGCCGCCGGGCGGAGATCAACGAGAGGCGGCCCTATCCCGGCATGCCCCGGGGCCCGCCGGAACGGCTTCTCGAAGCGGGAAGCGGCTACCATCGAGGCGGAAGCGGGAGAGCGACGTCACTCCCATAATGCCCCGCACAATGGGGCCGCCGGGGCCTGGGCCGGAGCCGCGCCTGGCGGGGCCCGGGGGAACGGGGTGAGTGCGGGGAGGGGGGGCGGAAAGAGGGGCGGTGTCATGGCGGCCCCCTCCCCTCGGCGGCGGGGTCCCCTCAGGGGAGAGGGGGGCGTGTGAGGAGGAGGAGGAAGGGGGGGGCGTAGGCCGGGCCCGCCTCTCCCCCTCCCTCCCCCCAGGGCTGCGCCATGGTAACGGGGGGGGGGCGGCACGTGTGTGCCCCCTGGCACTAGCCCGGTCGCATTCACGGACCCTTCCCCGAGGGGTGGGGGGGACTCAGTTTCCCTCACGGTGCAACCGGCAGAGGTGCCGGGGAGGGTCCAGGTTACCGGCACGGCCGCACTCAGTCCTGGGAGCTTTGCAGCCACTTTGGGGCTGAGTTAAAAAAAAAACTAACTTTTTTGTAGCATAAATAAACCATTCCGGAGCCATATCGATGTTTGGGGCTTTCCTGGTGGTGCAGGGAAGGGGTTTCGGCTTTTAAAAATCCCGTCTGTTGTCATGTCAGGGAACTGGAGTGTGAAAATGCTGCTTTTCCTGCCTGAAAATCATCCTCTGGGAACGGTGTGTCTGGTTACATTTCATAGGAAAGGTGCAGCAGCTTTTCCCTGGGCTTTGAAAATAAATGCAAACTTTACGCAGAATTTTTCCAAAATCTGTAAGTGATCCAGTGCAGGAAACTGATACTGAGGCTCAAGCAGCTCAACTAGAAAAATGAGCCTGTTTACGTGTAAAAGCTTCTGAATCTAGAAACAGCCAAAGTCACTCACTGCAAGAAAATAATGGTTTTCATAGAGGAAATCAGGGAATCATGATGACATGCGAGTTGGTGTTTGTGACTGTAGGAAAATTGTAAAAAAAAAGGGTCAATACAAGGTGTGTAGGGGGGTAGGAGAGTGATTTTTAGATCCAGGTGTGGCATTGGCAAGGCTGGTATTCTGCATCTAGGTCTGGTGTCTGCTTTTCCTTCCTTATAATTAATGAACCAATACTGGAAAATGATGGAGGATGTAGAAAAGTCATGAAGTGTTCTGAGGTCTGGTAGCAGAGCCTCGCAGTCAGCGTTTGGAGCTAGACTTGATTAGAACACCGTAAAAAAAAGTAAGGGGTGATTTTGTTAGGCTGCATGGGGGCTTTGAAAGACCAGCTCTGGAGGATGTTGCTGCAGCAGTTTAAGGTGTTAAGGTCACTGGTCGTTGTGTAGGAAAGTCAATAAATGCACGAATGCACCTGTGCCCTGGCTGGGCTGGTGCAAGGCACTGCGACTGGGATCGATGCAGACGCTGGGCTGAGGCTGAGTGCCCACTGTGGATTCTAGGCTCTGCTTTCTGCCATGTAGCTGGTACCTTCTGCTTCGGCAAGTTTGAGCTTTAACAACTTAAAATAGCTTAGCAAACCTGAGCTGGGGGACTGGTCTGTCTAGGGGAGGGAAAATTTAAAAAATAAGTTACTTTTCAGCTGGGCAAGTTCCTTCAGCCACACCAGCATGCAGCTGTAGGACAGCTGGGGCAGTACAGTGCAGAAGTGGGTGGTGAGGACTGAGGGGATGCAGGGGGTCCCTAGGCCAACTTCTCTGCCCCTTCAGGAAGAAAAGTGACAGTGCTGGAGCAGCTCCTTAGCAAAGGCAGAGAGGGACTCAGCAGGTAGAAGCCAAGGACATCCAGATGGAAATCAGGCAGAAGAGATGCCCTTTAGAAAAGGGAAACTGCAGCTCCACAATCCAGGGGCTGGTCAGGCCCCCTGTCCCTGCCTCCTGCTGCTGCTGCACACCCACTCCAGCCAGGTCAGCACAGCTTTGCTGTTGGTCTGGTCAGAGAACATATCCAGGCTCCTTTTTATTTTTAGCCCGGGCAGTTCCCTGATCTGGTTGCCAGCCTAGATCACAAGGTTTTCCCAGCCGACTGAGAAGGGTGCTCTGTCTCACAGGAGCAACTTCAAGGGGCAGAAACCATGCAGAAACGCTGTGTCGTTGAACCAGACTTTGCAAAGGATTAAACAGAGGGACAAACTGTCAAAGCAGGGGGCAGACTCTATCCCAGGGACTTTCTGTGAAGCACGAGAACTTTTTTATACTATGTACCAACTCATTGTTTTCCATGTAATGACAAGTGGCTGGAATCTCATACACGGTGTACGATCCATCAGCTTATATGAGCTCTTCTAGCTTGAAATTGCACAAACCTGATGACTGTAGTAATGAAGTATTTCGTAGAAGCTGGCAGCCAGTGGGAATCCAGTGCTTGAGTGGATCATACTTTTTTCCAGCTCTGTGTTCAACCCGCTGACCTCTTAACCTCTGTAGAACTGAAGCAGAGGAACATTCATCTGGTGATGGGAGTTTTCTGTAACCGACTTATTGGAGATTTCTGAAGCTGTAAAGGCTTGACGTGTTTTTCCAGGACTAGCACAGAACTGACTAAGATAACCAGGTTTCCCACATGTACCAGATGTTCCCTGAGCAAATGTAGGTGAAGTGTTTCCACACAGCGGTGACTGTTTCTCTCTGGTGGCTGCACGGTTATAGTGAACAGGGAGCGCACTGAAAACATTCTTTGGGGAAATGGTACTAAAAAACTAATAGAGTTTTTTAAAAACCTAAATATTTACATCACGCAGAGAGTTTTCTAGCCAAGCATGAATTACGTTGTTAATCTTCCATGGCTACCGCATTTCACTGATACTATGCAAGACCCTTATCTTGCTTTTTCTTTCTTATTCCACAGCTGTCAGAGTGTCCTAGGACATGCATTTACACTTAGAAACAGACCCAAATAGGTGGAGTCCTTTTTCTTGCTAGGTTTTAAGGAACCTACAGATTAAATTTTACAATAATCAGTTACAGAGATTACCATATCTTAACTCATTTGTATTTGGGCTTCTGCTCTGAAGGTGATAGTTTACATGCCGTACTATTACAGATAGCAAAATTCAAACTGTTTTCTTTCAGGTAGCTTTGAAACTGGCACAGATGGATGAGCTTATTCAGAGGGAAAGAAGCAACTACCTGGCGAAAGCAGCAGAGGCTCCTGTAACGTGTGCACAGCTGTGAAGCAGGAGGTAGAGAACACTTATCTTTTCTGGCACACATCTCATACAGAGGTGAAATAGCCATGGTTGTAGACACCTAGAAAGGAAGACTGCTCTGAACCGCAGGACTTCTACACCCTCAGGAGTAGGAACAGCCATCAACAATGGGTTGTACCAAAGTGGCACCTCAGCAGTTCTAGTCCTTTATTGTTCTGCTCTGCCTGACTGCAGTCAACCTGCACAAAACTGAATTCTGTTCTTAATGGACATTTCTAAACCTCACACTGACACACATTTTCTTGGTGTCGTCCAATTTCCCGCTGTTTTCCATCCTGAGGGAACTGCTCTCAGTTCTGTGAGTAATGGTGCCGTTACAGTTGCTGTTGTTTCAGCTATTCATAACGTTCAGTGTGCCCTTTCTTAATGGGGGTTGGTTAGTTCCCTCGTAGTTGCACATCCTGCCCACAACTGGCACTGGTGTTGATGTGCAGGCAGGAAGTTCCTTCTTCTGAAGCAATCATGGAGTGTGAAAGAACTTGAGGGTTTGATGCTATTTTAAGAAGAGTTTCTCAGGCAGCTAAATTCAGTGAAAGAGATCTGTTCTGAGGTTTTTATTTCAACTAACCGTTTACCAGTTTAGGTGTTGGAAGAACTGTATAAAAATGCAGTACTTTACCAACAAGACAAACACAACTCAAGAACAGCCTGCTAACGGAGATTAATGTAGATTTTCATCAACCGAAAGTCAGCAGAGCATACAGGAGGTATATTTTGTTGAACAGGAAACAGTTTGAGCTTCCATTATCAATGGATAAGTGTGTAAAAAAAAAATTAAAAATTGCTCATTATTGTAGAAAACTTGCTAATACAGAGAGGCAGAATCTGCCCCACAGTAGAAAAGTGAAAATACAATGACTAATCACACCCTGAAGAGAAGCAGCATCTGTTGCCTTCCAGAAAAAGGTGTGATGTTGCTGATAATAGCAAGTTTTCTTCCCCAGCCCTGTTGACCCATGTTTCATAATTCAGATTGGTTTCCTAGGAGATGGTTTTACTAGTGCACCAGGCTGGTAGCAGAGTGGATAAAAAAAACAACCAAGAGAACCTTAGTTTCTCTAAGAAGCTCTTGAAGGGAATTCCATTTAAGCAAAGATCAAGAGCAAGTGAGAACAGACCGTGAAGAATATGAAGTGATGAGAAGTGATCCACAAAACACACAGGGAAAGGTGAGGTATTCAGTGCTACCAAGAGACACCTATCTACAATATTTCAGGAGAAAATGCATGTAACGGGTAACACTGGTTCTTAATAGTTGCAAAATTGTAATTCTGAAAAAGTTTAACATCATTTTTTTCAGGCAACAGGGGTTAAGGGAGAAAAGAAGGAAACACATTCTGGAGATGGGAGGTTCCCGTGTCTGTGAACACGTGTCTTCACACGTCTGTAATGCTTGTTGAATGCTCACACATGTTTGTGTGAACGGGTGAAAGATGCAGTGTCTTAACACCAACGCTTCTGTGATTCCAGATGAAGATGTTTTGCTGTTAAACCAGTTTGGTCACAGAGGCTTCCAACAGAAAACTGCACCAGGACGACATCACAGCAAGATGCCTGCAGGCTCGAGTTCTGCTTGACATGGCCACGTTCTACTAGACCTGCCATGACGGCATTTTTTCCTAGTGTTCCCAACTGGATGCAAGATGCAAAGCAGGAGGAGGAAGAGACAGGCTGGAAATTAGTCCCCAGACAGAGAGGTGAAGAGACCGAAAGTCAGGGAAAATGCCAATGTGAAATATCGGAGACCTCCTTCACTAATGTGGACAAGCTGAGAACTCACACGCTTTCTCACACCGAGCAGAGACCGTACAACTGCCCTCAGCTGCACTGTGGCAAAGCCTTTGCTTCTAAGTACAAGCTGTACAGGTAGGTAACTGCTGAACAGTTCTCCCCTACCAGAAGAGAGGGGAAAACCCCTCCATCGTGTTTTCTTGCTTGAATTTCTGAGAAGGTGGAGGAGGGGAAATGCCCTTGTTACCTTGCAAAGCAGTTGGGTTCCAGACGTTACCATACTTGGCATCTCTTTAAGCACCTTTCAGAGAACCTCAGATAGTACTTTATTCTGAGCTCAGGCTGTTTTCTATTTTACTACGGAGGAAATTGTATCAGAAAGTGAAGTTCACAGATTAAAAAACAAAATGAAAAGCATTAGCATTCACGTTTCATAAGCCTTACCTCTAACTTTAATCATAGAAATATTTCTATGGCAGCTATTGTTCTAGCATGTAGAGTTCCTATTTATGTACTGAAATATAGCAGGGAATAATTAAACTACATGATAGCTAGGAACTTGAAACTAGGTGAACCACAGTGTCAGAGAGTGTCAGATACAAGGTGAAATCAGCCCACAGTGGCTGACAACAGACATTGCCACAGTCTGATGCCTCCTGATGAAGTGAAGCCATCTCGCCAGCTGACAAGCATTTCTTGTCATATACTACCAAGGTTTTCTTTGTCATTTTCCCCTTTGATAGCTTCAACAGAGGGAACAGGAGCCAAATAGACGATGAAATACACCTGTGTGGAGGTGGTGCATTCTAGGGAGGACAGGCACTGCTGACACAGACTCTGTAACTGTTGCTTGAAACATTGTGCTTCCGTGCCTGGAGAGTCCCCACTGCGCTGGCTGTCCGGGCAACATCCTTTAGCGGTGGTAAAATGCCATCTGGGATTTTTGTGGCATAAAGTGTATAACACAAGGAAAATTTTGAAAAAGTAGGGTGTGTTGTCTTAGGGGTTGGATGCTAATCTAAACTTTCCTGCTTTTCTCCCAAAAGGCATATGGCCACGCACTCTGCTCAGAAGCCTCATCAGTGTATGTACTGCGAGAAGATGTTTCACCGGAAAGATCACCTTCGCAACCACCTCCAGACCCACGATCCCAACAAGGAGGCCCTCCACTGTCCTGAGTGTGGCAAGAACTACAACACGAAACTCGGCTTCAGGCGACATCTGGCCATGCACGCGGCTGCCAGCGGTGATCTCAGCTGCAAGGTGTGCCTCCAGACGTTTGAAAGTACCCAAGTCCTGCTGGAGCACCTCAAAGCTCATTCTAGGCGGGCTTCTGGTGGAGCGAAGGAAAAGAAGCATCCGTGTGACCACTGTGACAGGCGCTTCTACACCCGGAAAGATGTGCGGAGGCACTTGGTAGTGCACACAGGGCGGAAGGACTTCTTGTGCCAGTACTGTGCTCAGAGGTTTGGGAGGAAAGATCATCTGACCAGGCACATGAAGAAAAGCCACTCCCAGGAACTGCTGAAGATTAAGACAGAGCCAGTTGACATGCTGGGTCTCCTAAGCTGCAGCTCATCTGTTGCAGTGAAAGAAGAGCTGAGTCCCGTCCTGTGTATGGCATCCAGAGACATGATAGGTGGTAAGAGCTTCCCTGGCATGTTGCCTGTGGGCATGTACAGCACGCATCTCCAAACCATGCCAAGCTCAGGGATGCCCCATTCTTTGGTTCCTAATTCTCTTCCAATGGGAATGAGCTATCCTCTGGAGTCTTCTTCTCCCATCTCCTCCCCACCGCAACCTCCTCCAAAGTATCAGCTTGGATCTACCTCATATTTGCCTGAGAAACTACCCAAAGTAGAGGTGGACAGCTTTTTGTCAGACTTTCCTGGCAGCCTGTCTCTCTCATCTGGTGAGCCTCAGTCCTCTTCGCCTCAGCCACCCCCCCTGGATGAGGCTTTGCTTTCCAAGAGCCCTGCTAACCTTTCAGAGGCTCTCTGTGCTGCTAACATGGACTTTTCTCATCTTCTTGGCTTCCTCCCCCTAAATCTTCCTCCTTGCAATCCACCTGTATCATCAGGGGGGTTGGTCATGGGCTACTCACAGGGGGAGACACAGCCACTGCTTACCACTTTGCAACATCAACCTCAAGAATCTCCTGGAGCCGGGGCCTCGCTGAACTTTGGGCCCCTTCATTCATTGCCCCCTGTCTTCACCTCCAGCTTGAGCACAACCACGCTGCCACGTTTCCACCAGGCATTCCAATAAGCTGAAAATAGCACTGGAGAACGGATCTTTCAGTCACCCTTTTGTGGAGAGCCTTAAAAACGCACAACTTTTACTTCCCTTTGGGGTGTGAAAGCTTTGCAAAGCTGTTTCAGACAGGAGGTTTCTGATCTGTGGAGGGAGCACTTGTAGACTGGAACAGAAGATACCCCCATGCAAGTCCCAGTCCTGTACAGCAGAAAGATTTCAGCTAATAGACTGGATATATTTTATCTAATTTTTAATCTGTGAATCAGGAGCCGCGCTTAGCACTGACCTTCCCTGAGATCCCGGAGCTATGTTCCTCTTTGGGAAGGGACTGTCCCTGAGAAGGAGTTGAGACTCTTTCATCTTGGGCTAAACTTTTGAAGAGTCCAGCTTCCATTTCATGTTATCACACTGCAATTCCGGCAAAAGAGCCAACACCTCCACATGGAGGAGGAGGAGAAGTCAGGATACCCGCTCTCTATGAAGCCAACATGGGAAGAGGCTGTCCTTCCCCACTACCTCTCATCCCAGCACCTAGCACAGCTTACTCCACCAGACACAGCTTACTCCACATCAGTGTTAAGCAACAAGACCGTTTACATAATGAATTCAGAGACGTCACCTCATTCTTCTTTGCGGAGCCGTTGGGTTAAACTCATTACAGTGAACATTGTTTACACAACACAAATCTGTTCCCGCCGTCACATAAATAGGAGGCACCAGAATACACTGGTTTTATCTCTGGTGTAGCTAGAACACTGTTTACACAACGAAGTCAGGTTGCACTGATTTCTCTTCACTTATCATGTTCTTCCCCCATGGGGAAATACACTGCTTTTTGGACCACTTCAGCCTCTGCCAGTGCAGGCAGCAGCTTCCCGCGTTTTTCTCTCTGGCTATCCACGTGTCAAGGGGATGGAGCAGCTCTCACAGCTTAGCTTGGTTTTGTGGTGTATGGATAGAGCCCTTTTAAATATCTCCCAGAGGCAAACAGATTGTGCATCTGTTCTGGAAACCAAAGCGTGTGGAAAAGCTGGGTCAGGAGCTCGGGGCCAACAGCGTTGAGTACTGTCGTACCAGGCACAGATGAGAACAGGCTGCAGGCCCCTGCTCCGTAGGTTCCCTTGAGATGAGGAACAGAGTACAAGTTTCTAGGGTGTTTGGTTTTGTTTGTTTTTTTTTTTTTACTTTAATAATTCAGTGAGGTCAGTACCCTTTTGGCTTATCCATGAAGCAGTCTCAAGAGATACATTTTTACCTCGGTCCTAGGGTGATAACATCCAGGAATCAGGAGGAAAAATTGGTCCCAGCTTCATGTACACTCTGTTGGTGCATTTGAAGCGTTTTCCCCAACACTAATAGCTCTAACAAATGCTGAGGGTTTGGGCCTGCGGTCACCCTTTACACTTAGGATTTGATTCTACTGGCCTTTTTGTTCTCTCCTTCTCGAGCCTTGCCTTCTGAAGTTAAAGTCCTGCTTCCCTTGCTCCCTGCCTGACCTTTTAAATTCTTCCATGGACTGTCTACCTACTGAGGGCAGAAGGGTGACACCGGTAAGTGGCAGCCAGCTGCTGGTGTCACTTAGCATCTGTGTCATCTCCTGCTCTCATTTTCCTGGACACATGTCCTGCAGATGGTAACATATGGAGGTCGATCTCACTATACGTTGGCTCATGTTTATGAATATAGACGTGCAGATCTTCATACCTCAGCGTGGAGGAACCATTGTAGGCCAGTAGAAACCAGGAAATCTGTCAATATTGTTCTCCATAAATCTAGAAAATGCAAAATCTACCTCTACTCTGTAATCTCAGCTCCTTCAGTGAAGCCAGATACCGTCTTCCCTCACCTCCCTAGAGCACATCCATTTTAGTCGATGCATCTGAGTTTCTGCTGAGCCATCAATCCCACAGCGTGACATTAGCCGTGCCTCGTTTGTTCATAGGCTTGTCCCCCTTCCGTTTTACTCAAGAATTTTATTTTTAATTTAGCTTAGTAATTTTTCCCAGAATGACTGTTTAGTGATCCATTGATTCTCCAAAACATAGATCAGTCGTTTTAGGTTAGCCAGCAATGCTGCAAATAATACTTTTGTATCAAAATGTAATATAAGATTTATTTACCTCAGCAATATCCTGTGGCAATGATCTCCCTGAGTGAAATGCAGTACTTCCTTTTCTCCACTGTAAAATGTTGCCTTTCGAAGTTCAACGAGTGCCTTCTTGTTCTCTAACATAGAAAAGGTAAATAGGGCATTTCAGCTAGTCTTCTGTTTACCGTCATTGAATACCTCAGGCCTGTCTTCTATTGCTTTTCTCTTTGCAAATGAAAGAGTTTCACACTGTTAGCAATTATATGCAAGCCTTATCCCTGCCTTCCGTTGAAAGGATTTTTTTTTTTAATTTAGAAATAAATGGTCAGAAGTGATCACTTAACTTCCTGCGAGTGAGGATTATCAGATTTATGCAATGCCATCGTACACCTTCTTCCATTTCAGGACATTCAGCTTTCTTGCTTTTTGCCTGCATTGTACTCCGAACAGATGTCATCACTGGAATTCCTTTAGCAGTGGTAGCTAAACTTAGAGCCAGGCATCTTTTTTTCCTACCAGTAGTCTGTCAAAGAATAAATGGAATTCATTTTGCTATTATTTGCACGTGTGATTTGCTTTTCACAGCCATTCTAACAAGCGGAATTGCAATAACATTTGTCAATGAAAGGAAGGTCTAAACCCTCAAACAGAGTGTGTTCAGAGACTGGGCTGGAGCTGATACCAGGTATTTGCACTGGAAAATGGATTCAAAGTTCCACAACAGAGTTTATAACCTGCAAGTATTTTGTCAGCCAGTGTAAAACTAACGAGGCTACTTCCATTTGAAATATTAAGTGTGCAATTCACCAAACAAATTAATTCCTAAATCTAGTGAGCGAACAACTTTTACCTGTTCATAAGCAAAAACTTGGAGCATCTGAGCTGCACCCACGTGGGAATCTAAGTTCATTAGGAAGCATGTACAAAAATCAGTAGAACTCTGTAGATGAGCTCCTGCTGATGCGGCTGTAGGTAAAACACAAAGTTAAACTCACCACAGCGGGAGGACGATGGCTGCAGCACAGCCTGGACTGCTGTGCTGGTGTGTATGTGCTGGACCAGGTGGCCAAGAAAGCCACCAAGCATCCTGGCCTGTATCAGGAACAGAGCAATGAGCAGGACTCGGGAGGTGATCGTCCCCCTGTACTGGGCACTGGTGAGACCCCACCTTGAGTGCTGTGTCCAGTTTTGGGCCCCCTTCCCACAAAAAAGACACTGAGGGGCTGGAGCAGGTCCAGAGAAGGGCAACGGAGCTGGTGATGGGTCTGGAGCACAAGTCTTATCAGGAGAGGCTGAGGGAGCTGGGGGTGTTCAGCCTGGAGAAAAGGAGGCTGAGG
>JAOXJM010000005.1:5067866-5081479 GCA_026413425.1 Tringa solitaria | reverse complement strand
TTCCAGGGCTCTGCCACCCTCACAGGAAAGAAGTTCCTCCTCATGGTTAGATGGAACTTCTTATGTTCAAGTTTGTGCCCGTTCCCTCTTGTCCTGTCACTGGGCACCACTGAACACCACAAAAGAAAACATGACAAGAAAAGTGAATTCATGATCCCCCCCCCTCAGTCAGCTTCTTTAAGAGACACTCACTGCTCTCCTGCCGCACACACCTCCCAGCAGACATACCCAGGCACTGGGAAAGAACACCAAGCTGGAAGCTAATGATGGAGCTTCCACAGCACCAACAAACCTCCCAAATACTACTCAGAGGAAGGAAACGGCAAGTCCCTTCTTTTTCTAACCTCTGCTGCTCTAAAGCACCCCGTGTTTGCCCAACGCTCCCAGCCTGTCAGCCACCCGACAGCCCTGCTGCTCTACCAACCTGTAACAGCCTACTTCACACAGGAGACATGAGTCGTTTCAGTTCAGATCCAAATGCCTCGACCAGGTGACATTTTAATTACAATATACAGCAGTGTCCGGGACACGCCACACTGAGAGAAACCTACTGCTCAGTCAAGTTTACCAGGGGAAAAATGCTATAAGGAAAACCAGAGTATATTCCAAGCTGTGCTTCCAACTAAACCACATGTCGAAGACCACACAGGTGTCCAACAGGCAAAGTGTTACAAAAAGAAAATCCCAAGAGGTGGCTTAGGAGAACCCAGGAAAGCAGGACAACAGGACAATGGCAGATTTATTTACAATAGGACACAAAGAATACATACATTAATTAAAAATTACAAAGAATACAGAGAAAACACTTCAGGGAAGGGAGAGAAATCAATGCTGGCTGAGCCTCTCCACTGGGGAGGGGGCAGGAGAGAGGAAAGAAAATAATAAATCAACCAAAATCTCAGAGAGGGATCTCAAATCAGAAGTGACGCAGGACTCCACAGCACAGTTGGCTTGCGCATCCCCTGCTCCCTTTTAACATCCTTGATTCCTGGCTGATTAGACTTTGGCATGATGGGCAGCTGAAGGAGCTATTGGCCAAGGCTGGAAAGACTCAGTGCCGGGGAGTCAAGCCGCCTGCGAAGCTCCCCGCAGGGGGGAAGGCCACCAGTAAGAGACGCAGGTCCTTGCGTGGACCTGGTGGAAACCTTTATGCAACTGGGGTTAAAAAAAGCCCAGAACCCCTCAAGGGTGCACGTCAGTGCTGGTGACAGGGAGGGCTTTGGACAGTTCTGGGTTGGAACCGTGTCACCTGTGGCAGTTGGTCATCTGGAGACCTCACTGCTTACTACAGCAAGAAATAAAAGCATTATTTTCATAGATTTCACCAAAAAACCCCCACCAAACCCTCTCCCCTATAGCCCTGACTGAATCCAGCTAGTCTGGGGGACGGAATGAGTCTTCGCTGTAATGTGGAACCTTTTTACTGGTAAACATCATTGAAGCGACCAAAATAAAAAACTTTAACCTCTTTTAGAAAGAGCTTCCCACGGGCTGATTCAGGAATCAAGCCACGGAAGAAGAGGAGCGCGCTGCAAAAGAGCCCACACGGGCTATCCCAGAGGGCTTGGACCGTTCTGTGGAGAAGAACAAAATACAGCTATGGGGTGTACACTTTTTCTGTTCCCTGGAGGTAGAGAATCTAAGAGAAGGAGAAGAGAGCAGCAAGAGCAGCTGGAGCACAAGGCAGGTAGTGAGACAGCCCGCTCCTGGCAATGGGAGACCTCCTCGGGGCCACCGCCTCTGTCCCCAGCCCCTTCTGCACGACCTGCACAGGCCCCCGTGGCCCAATACTGCATCAGATTCCTTGGCACCAAAGCAGCGGCGTCGCAGCCTTCTCTCTGCAGGGCTCTGCGCAATCCCGGTGGGGATCCCGGGAAGGAAGCCTGCCTCATCTCCTCACGCAGCTGGAGCGGAGCTATCGACAGAACAAACTCTTTTAGTTACCTCACGCATCCTTCCAGTCACACAGATTCTAGCACCAGCACAATTGCCACTTCCACCAGAACGTTACGTCCTGCTGCACCTCCCGAAAGAGAAGAAAATCCCACCCTCCCTCAGCTCTTCCAGTGGAGGCATCCGAAGCAGCCCGTGCTGTCCGAGGCCGGAGGGAGGGAGAAGCGATGCCGAGGGTTGCGGTTCTCAAGCTCTCAGGATGAAATTGCACTTCCCAGGCTCCGAATGGCACCTCCATCAAATTGTAAACAAGCCGAAGTCAGGACTCCCATGGTCAGAGCTCATGCTGGGCAAGCCTTTAGGCTCCCTTTATTTTGCCGTAGTTAAGCTCCCTCTTCCGTGTAGACACGAAGGCAGGAAAGAAACCCAGTCTCATATTTGTCTGAAGAGTCTCCCTGAATCCTAGAGCACCCTAGGGGCTGGAAGAAAACATTTTCACAAGTGTTTCCACTGCTGTCTCAAATCCATTTGTCATCAACATAAAAAAAAAAAAAAAAGGATGAATTAGCAAAAAATGGGGTTTACTTATACAGAGGGATATTTCTCTGCTAAAAAAACTCCCTCAAATATGGAACAGGATAATAAAGTTAAAATGTAAGGTATCTACAGACCCCTTTTCCCCCCAGAAGTAGCCCAGAATCCATGTACACTGTGCCAAAGTTACATTCCAAAACGAGGAGTTATTTATTTCTCTTGTCGCTCTCCCACTGGATTTTGATTCCTTAAAAGAGTTGGGAGAAGATGTCCCCTTCACTCCCAGGAGGACACGCACTCAGAGGTGTCTACTTTCTGCTGGGTTTGTGCATCTTCAGTCTATTTTCACTGCGGCGTAGATCTTCCGGACAAACATGTAGGCTGCATAGAAGCCAATGGTGCCAGTGAGGAGCCAGAAGGACAAGACCATCAGGGCGGTGTAGCCAAAGTATAGCAAGGAGGGAATGAACTCCACAATATCCAGCTAAAACAGAAGAAGAGGAAAAAACCAAGCAAAATCAAGCACAGAGGCAATAAGACTCAGCTCCCCAAAGCAGCCAGTGCCCGTGACAAGGTGGCATTTGACAAAGGGAGGAAACACTCCACTTGATTAATTTTTTTCCAGCTGAAAAGAGATGCCCTGGGAACACCGCTCCCCACAGGTAATGCGGGCAGGGGCTCGGGCACTTACAGCCTTCTCTTCCCTCTGGAAGGACCATCTGCACCCTTGGTGGGTAAGCTGCCTGTGGCTGGCACAGGGACAGACTAGGACCAGGCTGTCCCACCACTTCCCTTCCCACATCTAACAATCTCCTCTAGGAAGGTGGCACTTCCATACAAGAGGAGTAACAATACCTTGTTCACAAAGTAGAAGATGGCATAGATGAGCACATAGAAGGCAGATCCTCCAGACACCAAGAAGGTCCTCCACCACCAGCGATAATCCTGACAAGGCAAAAAGCTTCATTATCCCTCAGACTTCTCTTTCCTGGGTCACCGTGTCAGAGAAGCCGTGAACTTTCTGGGACAGGGAGAATACCATCCATTTTCCTTCCAAGGAAAACCACAGTTTGGGGCTGGGGAACTATTTTGTAACAGAAGTGTTTCCAAACAAAGAGGATGAAAAGGTGACAGTGAAGCAAAGCCAGGTCAGTATCACAGAACTTGCTACCAAAGAACACAGCTCAGCCTCTGGCCCTGTGCTTCATTTTGTATGTGGATGGAATGAAATTGTTTCTTTGGGAAAAGATGTCAGCTCAAAACACCCTCCCAGCATAATATCTGTTATGAAACTACAGCTCCCAGGAGCTTCAATTCTCCTTGAAGTCAAGAGGTGTTAGGAGCAATCACACTTGTGAAGCTAGGCCATGCAGAAATCTTTCTGCTGAGCAGCAGCAATAACGTGACCCATGCTTTTCCAGGAGCAAGTACCCTGAGCTACTGACACTACCAATGTGGAAATCTCACCTCAGCACAAAGCTGGAAGTACACCATGACAATGCTGATTTGGGAGCACGATACCACCAGGATTATAAACACCAGGAAGAGAAAGCCGAAGAGGTAATAAAACTGGTTCTCCCAGATTGCCTGAAACAAAGACACAGCAGAAATTTGTTTCCACGCTACTGTCATCAATCAGTGAAGGTGAAACAAACTTCTAACCTCTAACCCAAGGAAAAAATGAGGAGCCCCTCAGCTTCATATAGATGAAAACACAGGTATAATGCATTTCACAATGCTGCTTCAGAGAAATCAGGTTGCAAAAAGGTGCCCAAAGACAGCTCTGAGGTACCTTGTTCTTTCCCCTCCATCTCCTTAGCAATGGAACAGCAAATTCCTCCCTGTTCATAGAAGGTGAAAAGTGGGGAGCAGCTGGAATGGCTCAGTGAATGCCTTAAGACCAGGACCCCTCCTTGACATAATGCTAGAGTGAGCTTTCATCTTTACCACTATCCTTCAAATCACCAAAGAGCTTCCCAAAGGCATCTCCAGGTGTCTTCAGCAAAAGGACAGACTGAAGAGACCCACAGCCCAGCTCTCTCTGGAACCTATACTGAATGGCTGGAGGGAACCTGCTGCCCCTTCAGTAATTATAGGAACAGGAGACTCCTCCAGTGGAAGCCCTCTCCCTTTCAAAAGCTTTGGCAAAAGAGGAATCCTATTCAGGAGCAAAGTGGGTTAAACACTTACACTGAAAATGAAGAACAGTTCAATGAACATCGCTCCAAAAGGCAGAATACCAGCCATGAGAATCCTATAGAGGGAAAAAGAAAAATCATAAGCAGCACAATATAACTGTCTGGCCATTAAAAGTCCCCTGTAACCACACAAAGAGCTCCCAGCAAAAGCTCTACAGTTCCAGATTATTAGAATAAATTTTGCACAGTAAAAGGCACAGCTGTTCCCATTGTTGAGCACGTACCACTTTCCTAAGCACCAGTCACACCACATCAAAATTGTCAAGATTGTCTCTGATACCACATTACTCAAGGAAATACAGCTGCCACGTCTGTCTGTGCCCACAGACCAGCAGAAAGTGATGTTCAGCAACCCAAGAAGACTGAGGGCAGGGGGCTAACTCACCGTATTTCCTAGACACTCATTACTCACCCAACAAATTTATTCATGTACCACCTCTGCTCCGGGATCTGCCTGGGAATCTGATTTGTCCGCACAGGATTGTCATACGGCTGTTTGCGAAATCCGAAGTAGTAACCCAGGTAGACCAAGGGCAAGGAGATCCCAAACCACATGCAGAGCAAGGCCACCATGGTAGGGAAAGGCACCTGGAATCACACCAAGAGTCTCAGAAGTGAGACTGACAGCTCTGCCCTGTAGGCTGAAGTCACCGGCCAGACCAACTCTCATCAACCACTGCATTCACACCCGCACTCAGAAAGATCCTGTGAAACTCTGCAAGTCCCTGACAGCCCAATCACCCTCCTCCCACCCAGCAGGCTCCAGGATGAAGATGGTACCTACCGCTCCAGAGGAGTGTTTCCCCCAGATGAAACAGTTCAGGACAAAGCAGATACCAAAGACGACACCCGGATACAGGGTAGCTGTCTGCAAGAGCAAACACAGGTTAAGAGAAAACAAATGACTAATCAAGCAGATGTTTAATGAGTCCATTGCTGGGGCAAAGCACATGTGGAAGAAGCATCCCTTTTGCTGCAGCACTAATACAGCGGGGAGGATCTCAGACAAGCCTCTTGCTTTACTATAGTACGTGCTCTGGTGTTTGCCCTTTCATGTAAAGCTACAAGGACTCAAAATCCACACTCAATCTTTGCAGTACAGCCAGGCTTTGTCCAGCCACCCACAAATACCTGTGGAGCTTATCCACACATCCTGCCATCAGCAAACCCAGCTAAACAGCACAGAACACCACAAGACTCACACAAAAGGCTCCCTTCTTCCATCGATGTCCTTTTAAAGTCCGGTATAAGCGGCCAGCAAAGAATCCACCAAAAACCCTGGACAGAAACAAGCAGAGACGAAGAAAATTAGCTTTCACTGATGGGGAGAGGAAGGGCAGGCAGGACAGCACTGCTGTGGGAAGCGGTGGAGACACCTACCCCATGAACATGAAGAGAAAGCAGGCGGTAGTCATCAACGCACCCCGGCTAGAAGGCGACAGCATCCCCAGCATAGCAACAACTGGGAAAAAAAAGGAGAAAGCACAGCAGCTCTGATGTACATGTGTCAGCCAGCACCTGGAGAACAGGGGCCCATCCCCTGCGCAGACCACGGCTGCCTGCAATCTCTGCCTTCTACACAGACCTCATTTCCTTCAAAGCATAACACATCCACAGCCTCCAGCACTGGCCAGAGAGAGGAAGCCACAGCTTTGATCTCAAGCTATAGATCATGCTTTAGCCTCAATTTCCCCAGGGATTTGAGCAGGTGCAGCTCAGAAGGCAAGGCCCACACGTGCAAAAGGCTCTCAGCCCCCTATCACCCAGGGCTTGTATCTTGATAACAGGCAACATAAACACAAAAAGATGCCTTCAGCTGGGAAATGCTACCTTGAAACCCAGAAATGCTGAGCACAGGCCTATTGCCTTGGTCAGCCCCGCAACAGGAAGCATCCTATGTGACTTCATTCAATCTAAGGTGAGCGTAGCTTGAAGTCAATGGGAGCTACAAATGCCCTTGAGCATTGTTCCTCTTCTTGTTACGGCCACCACATGAAACATGTGTCACTTACAGATGACAATCAGGATCATACAGAAGAGCTGAATTCCAGAACCTAGGAGAGAACTGAGGATCATTGGATACTGTGGAGGCCTGAAGACATCTCCATGCACAAGTTTCCAACCAGATTCCTCCATAGTATCTTCCTGCAGCAACAACAGGAAAAGGCAGCATTTAGCTACAGTCTAACAATGGAAATGAATGTCCTACCACAGCCAGCCTAAGAGGTTCATTTCCCTGTATCCAGTTCTTCTACAGAAGTTTATCACTCCAGTTAAACTTCTTTACTCTGGGGCTTAAAACAGTTCAGACCTGAACCCCCCATGCCAGGGCACACAGTTATGGAGCTGTTTTCAGTCATTACTTAGGTCTGAAGACATCTGAACCAGTAATTTGCTTCATACAGAGAGCCAAAGGTGTCGTGACAACACATGACAGAACTGCCCCTCCCATCTTCAGAGCTTGAAGCAAAACAGGGGCAAGAAAAAAGACAACACATCCAAGTCTTCAGTCTAGACCCCTCCTCATCTATGCTTCCCTCCCTCTCTGATCCCAGCCCCAAGAACAAACACATACAATGTCATCTTCCTTGTTGTAGTTGGCGATGTCTTTCCGGAGAGTCCGGATGATGATCATGCTGAGAATACCTAAAAACAAGCACAAACTTGAATTTAGCTGAGGGTCCTACATGGCTATGCTGCTCTCACGCTGTGCGACTACACAGCTGCCACCAACACACAGTTCTGACTGGGAGAGGAGGCCTTGAGTCATTAGCTATCTCCCCCAGCCTTCAGCAGAGAGAAAACAAAACAGAGAGAAACAAAACCCCAGGAAATAGGGAAGGCAGTATTCCAGCAGGAATAGTGGCTTTCCTGTGGGTTGTTGGGTTTTTTTCCCTTAAATATGGACATGCAAGACATGCATTAACCACATTCTATTCCCTCAACTACCCCAGACAGAGAGCAGAAGTGGATAACTGTCTGACCCCACAAGGCACTGCCTGAACTAGGAGATTTTATGTGCTAATGCTTGTTTCCTGCCGCTTCTGATCAGGTTCAGACATGGCCATATCCTCACAGAGCCACCTGCAGCTGAGGCCTAAAGAAAGTTCCCTGCAGATTAACGGCAAAACTGCCTTCACCCCACACATCTCACTCACCTGAAAGGAAAAAGACAACCACCACGGAGTTAATGATAGAAAACCAATGAATCTGCACGTCACTCATAGTCAGGTAGGTGTCCCAGCGGGAAGCCCATTTAATGTCACTTTCCTGAAAGAACAGTAAAGTTCTTTTCATAGCAGCACATTCCCAGTGTAATTCCACAACACCTCTGGGACAGACACTTGGAACACCAACTGCCAGCTGGTCAGGAGTAGTCAGCTGCCAGCCCGCTTCCCATTAATCCCTTACCTCCCAGTGGACAGAGTAGGTGAAGAGCAACTGGTTCTCTTTAGAAGGATCTATTTCCTGAGGAGCAGAGCTGGTAGCTTCAGGGAGGGTGCACATACTCTTCTCATCAGCCTTCAAGTCTGTAAGGGAAAACATGGGACAAAAAAGCTGGGTGAGCCTTTCCCTTCGGGCACCACCTCTCCCACTGACCATCCTGGCTCCTTAAGGCTCTGGGCTGCAGTTACTGCAGGGGAAGCCTTCATTCCTTTCTCACCTGCTTTGCAGTTTGCAAAACTATTCTTCTGATCAGAAGTGGAGCACCATTAACAAACTTTAAGGAAAGCTATGCATAAGGCTGGAAGGATAAATGCCAGAGGCCTTGAAGCTGAGGATCTAGATCATGAACAAATCCTCTATTCCACATGGCACAATGAGAAACAAGGGCTCTCCAACAGAGCCTGCTGCTGCCAGAGGAGTTGCACGGGATGATACACATGATGAGCAACTGCCCTTCAAGACACCTGTGTCACGTTGGGCTCACTGAGGTAGGAGTGTTTTCCCCCAACCATTATTTTTAACATTCAATGCCCCTAGAACAGTTCCAAACATTCTGTGGGTCTCTGGACTAGCACGTAGTGTCCCAGAGGGGGACAGCTGAGCCACAGTAAGAGCTAGATGCCATGCATCTAGCATGATGATCATGCATGCCATGCATACTTCATGCTAGATGACACAGTGCAAAAAAACCCAATCCCTAAACCCCAAACTCCAATCTTTTTATATGAAATAATTTTCCATGGATCGCATTTCAAGGATATCTCTCTATTTTCGGTAATTCCTTAACAGCAAAGGGGTTTATTGCTCTTATAATTCTGACTCCCTCATTTCTGTGCCTGGAGACCATAATGGAAACAACAACTGGCACTGCGACACATCAGTGGCATTCAGCTATTGGCTCTGCAGAGATTCTTCTCCTTTGCTCCCCTCCCTGAGAGTCTCTCACCTTCTAGTTTAATACTTTGGGGAATCACTTCAAAGCGCACAACCCTGTAGGTGGGCTCCTGGTTCTCTTCCACATCCTCTCTGTGGTAGTACAGGATGAAGGAGAGGTGGTTGTGCAGGTAGAACTAAAACAGATTGACATTAAATAAAACGTTAGGACCCCAAGGGACAAACAGGCAAAGTTTAGAAGCAACAACTGCAGAAAGCAGCTTCAGTGTAAAAAATTAAAGACTCCAACTGTTCCCAGATGCATTGTGCTACAGAGCAAGATCAGACTAACACTTCCAAGGCTAAAAGAGGAGAGAACAGAGATGTTGAAAAGGTAACTCCTCAACCACTCCAGGCATCAGGGACAATGTTTAGGTCTATTTCTGGACTGGAAAATATCATCATATCTCACATCTCAATCATACATTCAGTGGCAGCAGAATCACTAAATTTAGGTTGGAAAGAACTCAGTAGCTACAACCCTGAGTTTCCTGCCTGCTTTTTCTACCAGGCAGTTATGTTACCCAGACCCCAGGGTACCCACAGCTGCTAAGCTTGTGCTTTCAAAAGGCTCTTACATCACCTATTAGGTGAACAAAGCACAGTGACCCCAGGCTGCCACAGCAGGTCCATTCACCTGCAAGAACTGCGGCTGGAGCGTTCAGAGCTACGTGTGCAACTCAACACTGGAGTGTGATAAACACTGTTAAGTCAAACAGATCATCTTAGGGCACACAATCATGGAAAATATCTGTGGGAATACACATGCTAAATTTCCATTTGCAAACTTAAGCAGCTTTTCCTCCAATGAACATTTGAATTAATTTTTTTTTTTTTTTTAAATATGGGATACTCCAAGACTGTCAAAGATTAGCCAGCCTGTGGGGTACATTGCCTTTGATCTGCTGAAGGGGAACCAGTGCGTGACTATGTCCAATGTTACACAGCGAGTCAAAGCTAGGACTCGTGGCTGCTGTACCAGTAATCTGGCACCCACCCCTTTCTTCCAATAAGAGATGCTTCTCTATATTTCCACTCTTTATAAAACCTTTTGGTCGCATTTCCAATTCTGATAGTCTCTGGTAGGCTTCTAACCCCCACTGACAGACATCCAGATCTCCTCCAGGCACCCCTCAGACAGCATCTGGGTTCTCTACCTTGTTACCGTCCATAAACCCGAGCCTGTATCCGTGCTCGAACTGCACATCCTTCTCCTTCTTCTTCTCCTCTTCCTCACGATTGGAATAAAACTCCAGCCGTGTTGCCACAGGGAGGTTATCAGCAATGCTGAAAATACAGATTTCAGATCAAATTTGTCCACAACACAGAATCCCCACCGACACAAACCCCATGCTCGAGATGACTCACAGATGGACATAGTAATCTTCCCTGATGCGCTCGGCGATCAGCTTGCTCTGCTCCACTGTCAGGGTGACTGGCTTATTGGGAAAGTTGCACAAAACTTCACATTTCTTCTCCACGTTCATGGAAACCTGGAAAGGTGTATTTACAATTCGGTCCCCCCGAAGAACCTCACCTGGAAAAGAGGAAAATAAGGGCAGGGTTGAAGACTGCCAGGCTCCTCACCGCTCATCCTGCCACTGGGTTGGCAGCGTATTGTACAGCTGAAACAATGACATCAAGTCTCCTTTGCAGACGCAAGGATAAGACTGAAGGACAGTTTAGCCATTTTGTTAGAAGCATCAAGCACTACTTCTGAAGCAGGTTACACACCCTCCTTCAGGAAAGGCATTTCCTCTTTCCAATACATATTTTCCAATATATATAGTTTGCAAACAGCCAGCATATAACTAATTAGAGGAAGCAGGCTCTCCACAAACAGTGTATTAGAGATGGCATTTGCAATTGCTTTTACTCCTGTAAACATACCCTCATGCAGCTCACAAATGGCAGCCCACTTACTGCAGGGGAATATTCTGTTCCACAGATACGTACCCAGATTCTCAGCCTTGTACGTTATCTTGGTGGGCTGGCAGAAGGGCAACGAGTAGTACTCATACGGCAGCTGGGTTCGGGAGCTGGTGAGCTTCACAGCCTGGAGGAAAAATGAAAGGATTATTCCCATGAAAGAACTCAGTTTCCTATCGTCTCAGCATCAGCCAGAAGCTGAAGCTTGCTTCAAGCTACCTCCCATAAAGCTCACTTTTGGAAGCTGTTAAGTAACATAAATAAATTAAAAAAAAAAAAAAAGCAGAGACAGATGTTCCTGGGAGAGCTCCAGCTTTCTTTACTTTTGCACAATTCCCAGCTGTACATTCTCTACACTATGATTTAGTAGCAATTCATTCACAAACAGAGAAACACTTGAAGAAAGAAGCATGGTGGATTGGTTTCACAAATTTATGACTCAGTGGAGCCCTAAGAAACAACAAAGAGCTCAGAAGAAATTCAAGAGTCACATTTCATACAAGACTGCAGTTACTTCCTAAAAAAAAAAATAATAAAAAAAATCATGTCACACTGATCTAGACGTCTGGCCTTCAGTGGTATGAAGAGTTCAGCAGTTTTTATCTCTGTAAGGAAAGCCAGAGCACCATCAGATTGAGAAGATAACGGATGGTGACAAAACCCAAAGATTTCTGGAGAGTTCCCACAAATGACATGGCACAAGGGAAGTGCAGAGACTGTACCACGATAGTCAAGGCCAGAGTTGCCCCAAAAAAACAGAAGTGTTTTGTAACGCAGCCAAGCTCGTTTATTGGAAGAGCACTGGCAAACACGCTGACTTGCCTTATCACTTGAGGAAGCATTTGGCTCATGAAATCCCTTTGAGAACAGCCATTCTAATACCCCCTTCTTCTGGGAAGCTTACTGTAGCCACAGGCAAGTCTCATTTGCTTAAAAATAGCCTGTGTCTGGCAGCCTGTGGCCAGAGAGCAAATTGTGTTGTGCTTCACAGGGGAGCAGCCAACCTCAGCATCCCCAAGGGTTGCTGGGTTTTGCTGAGACAGAGGCCACAGCTTTAGAAAAATAAATGAAATGAGCTATAAATTGCTGATGTCTGGAAACAAAGCCTGGCTTCCTCCTGTAGGGGTGAAGCAGTTCCATCATTCACTACCAGCAACACTGTGCAGGAACAGCTCTTCAGCAAGCCTGGTCTTTAAGATCTGCAACAGTCAAGGACAAATGCCTGCACTTGGAAAGAGCTTATCACGGATTTCACTTGACTTGAAGACACAACATGAGCAAACCCGGTAGAGAAGAAAATGGGAAAGGTCTGATTCAAACCACTTCTTTATTCTACCATTCACCTACCACCTAAAGGCCCACCCTCCAAGCAATTTGAGAGTCAATATAAAGCTGGAGAAAAATCTCTGAATAAATGTACTTCAAAGCTACATTGAGAAAGAGGGATCTTCTCCCAAACAGAGCAACATCTTGAGGACTTTGGTGCAACCATGGAAGGAATTTGGTAGAAGACAGCAGAAGAAAGAAAGAACCATATCAGGAACTGCAGGGTAAGATGACAACAGTGACCACTTGAGGGCTGCTTACTCCCAGCACCCTACACAAATGCGAAAAAGAGAAAATACCTGCCCCAGAATTTTAGTAGCAGGAATCACAAATTTGACTTTCTAGACCCAATTAGCTGCTATGATATAAAGAGGGAAAAACCAAACCACAAGAAAACTCAAAACAGACCAACAACTCCATCTAAGTTCATCCTACCTTTATTTCTACAGGATCATTACGGTGGAAGTTGATAGGAGCCACACCAGGTACATAGAAAGAGTCTGTACTGTGCAGCAACAACAGCAAGAGCAGCACATATCTTAGCCTTTCCTGCAAGAAGAAGAAGAACATTAATACAAGAGAAACCTGGGAACAACATTAGAGATGGGCACCAACTCTGAAAAGAGTTCACCCCAGACATTAGAAAGGCTGCAGCATCAGTTGATTAAACACAACTTAAATTCAGAAAAGCCATTCTTTAACTCTGTTTTGTGATTCTATCAAGTCACTTTCCAATCCACAGGTCTCTGTCTTTTCATCTGCAATTAGGAAAATAACGGCTTTGCTCAACCACAAGAAAAAAGCACTTCTTATCCATAACATGCTTCATCTAGCAGGCTGTCATCTGACTTTTCTACTGCCACCCATCTGTGTTGGAAAACCCCAAGGATTATTAGAGAAGAGGGCTGTAGCCCTGGCAGTGGATTTCTGTCAACTCTGCACGTCGGGAGTTACCCTGTAACTGTTCACATATTGATGCTCACGCTCAGCTACACGCAGTGGAGTAGTTAGTGCAGGGTAAGGTCTGACACCAAACTAACCACTCACTACATCCAAAGGGATGGTCACATCACTGCTCCCTCCTACCCTTGGGTCACAACAACCCCAGGCAGCGCTACAGGCTCAGAGCAGAGTGGCTGGAGCTGCCCGGCAGAAAAGGACCTGGGGGTGCTGGTCGACTGTCAGCTGAACATGAGCCAGCAGTGTGCCCAGGTGGCCAAGAATGCCAACAGCATCCTGGCCTGTATCAGGAACAGTGTGGCGAGTAGGACTCGGGAGGTGATCGTCCCCCCATACTTGGCACTGGTGAGGCCCCACCTCAAGTACTATGTCCAGTTTTGGGCCCCCTACCAC
>JAOXJM010000005.1:5014853-5032210 GCA_026413425.1 Tringa solitaria | reverse complement strand
GGACACATTGAGGGGGGGGAGGGTCATCCAGTGGGGGGAGGGGTGATTTTTTGGGGCCCCCCCCCCCCGTTTTCCCCGCCTGCAAGGGCCGCTTGGCCCCCCCTGACGCCCTGCCCGGTGCCAGCGGGAGCCTCCCCGCGCCCCGCCCCGTTCCCGACGGACCCCCGGGGCAGCGGTAATGCTGTCCGCCACCACCCCCCACCCAGCTCCTCACGGACCGAAGCTCCCTCGGCAGCTTTTGGGTGGTCTTGGGCTCCCCCGGCCCCGAGTCTCAGCCCAGGCAAGACCCTGCTCATGGGTCCGGCCCTGGAGGGGACCAGGGCGGTGTGAGCCCCCCACTGGCCTGGGCGGAGGGAGAAGCTGCTGGTGCCTCTCCTTCATCTGGGGCAGGGGACACAGGCTGGGACAGCCCCTGTGGTGTCCTAGCAGGGACCTGCTGGGCTAGACCCCAGCCCTGCTTTGGAGGGAGAGCTCCAGCCATGGGGAAGTCCCCGAAGAGTCGCACAAACCAGGTGAAGCGCCAGGGTCTCCGGGTGGACCTGAGGCACTGGGGTTTGGGTGCACGTGTGCTCAGACACTGTCCTGCTCCTCAGCTCTGCCCCACCATTTCTCTGCCGTTTGTTGCCCATCAGAGGTCAGATGCAGCGTCTGGCAGAGCCAGGCTGTGCTGGGCTGCCTGGCAGTGCGAGGGGCTGGTACTGCCGTGGGACCCTTCCTCGCAGGAGGAGCAGCACTGTGCCGGCATCCCTGGCAGTGCCGGGAGGGAAAAGGCTTTCTGCTCCTTTGCAGGGTTTCTCCAGGGAGGATGATCACATGCAGGCAGCTGCCTCATGAAGGCAGCTTCAACTTCCAGCCCAGAGGGACAGACTCTTGCCTGCTCGCTGCATTTCAGCCCCCGAGGCTCAGCCCCACGGGTCTGCTTGCAGAGGAGCCACGCGCGTGGCTGGAGCCCGGCTCACGGTGAGCACGCCACAGCACACAGTGAGGGGCAGCGTGTTTTATCCCAGGAAATAAGTCAAACTTCCAAACTCCGCCTTGTAGAGCAGCAAGAGGGATCAGCGCAAGCCTGGGGTGAGGCTGGGTTCCTGGTGTACAAAATCAAGGGAACAAGCAGGGAGGGGGAAGGCGTTAGTCAGCACAAGGGAGCAGAGTCAGGCCCTCAGCGAGGCTCTCCCAGTGCTGTATGTATTAGCATGGGTAATACGACTTAAATACCTAACCTTGAGATGCTCCTGACAGATTCCCTCAACAAATGCCTGCCTGGGGGGAGGGGATGCTCCCGGCATCCCAGAGCCTGAAGAAAGGAGCCTTTCATCCACCATCGGTCAGCGGAAGGACTCCACTGGCCAGAGCCCCTGCTGATGCCCGGCCAGCCCCAGCCCTGTTTGGGCTCAGTCGCTGGTGAGTCTCTGGCCTGGCTGGGCAATGGAGCAGAGCCCCTGCCACCTCAATGGTGGGCACAACCCCAGGGAGTGGGAACCTGGACACCAGGGAGAGACGGACCCATCTTCCTTCACAGACACTGAAATGCCCCCTCTGAAAGCAGAGTTAAACATCCACAGCCTGAGAACATGGGGAATGTGGTTTGAAGTCTGATTTATCTTAACAACAGGCCCCAGCAGCCACAGGAAAAAAAATGAGAGAGGAAAAAAAACCCTATAAACATCCCTGAAGTCTTCCCGTGCAGCTGTCAGCAGGCAGGCAGGGAGGGTTTCTAGCTGCATACATAAAAGTGCTGCAAGGAAGAAAAAGGAACATGCTGAAACCAAACCCTGCTCTTTCCACAACAAAATACACAGCAAAGAAAAGCAGCCCTCGGCAGCCGGCGGGCAGCCTGTCCCTCCGACTGCCTGGTTCCCAGTGGGCACATAAACATGCAACTGGTCCAAATGGACCTCTGGTCCCTGGGATGAGTCCAGCTTCCAAGCAAAAGGCTTGTCCCCAGCGCCGGCTCCAGGAGGAGAAATCCATGATGGGATGTGGCTGGCTAAAAGCTTGGCTGGGGAGAGGCCTGCAGAGCGCAGCACCAGCTGCCACTCGCTGCCCTGTGAATGTTTTCCTGGTGGCTATGGCTTTGCCATCCCTCCTGCCACAGCAGAATCAGCTGTAGCTTCCCTCATGCCTGTGCTGAGCCAGATTCCCTCGTTCCTGGGGAGAGAGGCCCCTGTCACTCCATGTAGCCCTACATCCCTGGCAAAACCCTGCCTTCATTGCACTGTCATTGGCAACCCCCAGAAGGTCACTGCGCTTCCCTCTGCTGCTGCCAGGACACAGACAGCCTGTCCCCATCCCCCCACTATGTCCACCCTGTCCCTGTTCCCACCCCATCCCCATCCCTCCTGCACAGACTTTAAAAGCACTCTTGCCTCCTCGCCTCGCTGGGCAGTGCAAGGGCTGCTGGTGGAGGTGGTGGGCCAAGGTTTCCAGCCCTCTGAAGGGGACAGTCACCACCCAGCCAGGCCATGCTTCCCAAGCACCACCTCCAGATCCAAGCTCTGCAGCCAAACCTCAGTCTTAAGAGTCTGTGTCCATGCGTGTGCAGCAGGACAGATGGCTGGAGCTTTCACTGCCCCCCAGAGCTTTTTGTCACTGGTCTGAAAAATGTGTCCCCCTGGGAGGTAAATGTAGCTCCATCACTAATGAGGGTCCCAGCACACATCGTGAGAATCAGATGCTCTTCTCTTCTGATCCCATCAAAGCAACAAGGATCAAATGCTGCCTTCATGCCTGGCAGAAAGCTGAAGCCAATCACTCCATGGTGGATGCAGTGGTGTGAGGCTGCAGGAAAAAAAGCAGACCCGCATCCTTCATCCCATCCCATGCCCTGCATCCCATTCTGCAGCCAACCCCAGTGCTTCTGTCCCACTGGGACTCTGCAGGAGCCAACACTGAAATGGTGGATGGGAAGCAGCTGGCCCCCGATTCAGTCTGTACATCTCCAGCCAGCCACCCCCATTGAAAAAGGAGCGTTTTCCAGCGTTGGCATCCAGCCCCAATCCCGCTGCCTCTTTTGGTTGATGTCAGGAAAAAATCCAACCTGAGTCTGAATCACTCCCAGCCTGGCCAGGATGCTGTGCATAACTGCTCGTTTCCACCACTCGCCTGGAAGCCACCTTATTTTAGCACACGCTGCCGCAGACGGAGGAGCTCTCCCCAGTTAACTGTAACAAATGACCTTATGGGATTAGGGCCAGTAATCTTCCGATCTGGGTAATCTCCGTTAAGGGATTATTTGCCCACAGAAGTGTGGTGACCACTGGCCAGCCGCTGCCTTGCTCCCTCCATCCTTGTCCCCCGTAGTCCCCATGTGACCACCCCCGTCCCCAGCAGCCTGGAGCTGCAGCGGTGCTGGGGGTCACTCCACACCCTTTGGGCAACTTCTCACCAAAATGAGTCCCGTGAAGAGCACAAGCCAACACGTCAGGTCCCTCCCTGCCACTGGAGCTTCTCTTCTCCCCCACACCACAACCAGTGCCTCAGGGATGTCACCAGGGCTTCCTCCCATAAAAGCACCAATCCAAGACAGACCTCTGGAAGTAACGGTGTCACTGTCACCACAGGACACCGAATGGCATTGTCAGGGAGGCAGTAACGGCGTGGCCAGCTCTGTTGCGGGCAGGGACTTGGCAGCGTCGGCCAGAAGTTATGACCAGGGAGCAGCCCTGGCTGGGCACTGCCACGCTGATGGTCAGTCAGGTTTTTCTGGGCAATCTGGGGGTGCAGAACCCCAGGCAAGCATGCAGCACATCATTAGCAGAAAGCAACAGGAGCAGGACCAGCACCCACACAGGTTCTGAGCTGGGAACCAAGCAGTTTCACCAGGGAGGAGCAGCACTGCTTTGGGACTCTGTCTGGAGCAAGGACAGAGGACATGAAGACCCGTGTCCCCCATTACCTGCCAGGCCCAGGTGGGCTCCCGGGGCCCTTCTCCCACCGCAGAGCTCACACAGCTAGGGTCTGCCAGTCCTTGTCATCAGTGACTGGGTCTTCCTGCAACTCTGACACCCCATTTCTCTATTTTCTCTTGCTCACAGGCTGGGGTGGGCTGGAAAAAAAAAAAGGGATAAAAGCTATTTTGAGGGGCCATAATTCCCTCTTCCCGTAGGCAGGGTCGTTCAGGGCCAAAGACTGATGAGGTGCCCTTGGCAGAGCCTTGTGGCTCCCACGAGCTTCCAAAAGGGCTGGTCCCTGCCTGGTGCAGATCGGGGGACATCGGGGCTGGCTGAGGGCGAGCCAAGCCACCGGGCCCAGAGCCATCTCCCCTCCTTGGGGACAGCGGGCCTTCACCCCCCGAGCTCTGGACGAGTGAGCCAGCTGCATGAAATGAAATCTGAGCTCATCACCCGGCGCTTTTAGTGCTCTTTAGTGCGTTCTGGGGAGAAAAAAAAAAGGAGAGAGAAAGGCAACCTGATGCTCTAAAGAGCCCAGCTGCCCGGCAGCGGCACGGCCCTAGCGAGCGGGGAGGGGGAGCAGAGAGGGGAAGGGGGGAGAGGGGACGGGTGGTGACAAGGCATCAATAATTCAGGCGAGTGGGGACCCCCGCGGCGAGGGGGGGGGGGGGGGGCTCCCGGCCCTGAATACCTCCGGGCTGCGGGGAGCGGGGCTGGGAGCCGGGACCCCCCCGCGGCGGGGCTCGGCGCCGCTCGGTCGCTCCGTCCTTCTGCCGGGCGGCGGACGGGAGCCGTCCCCATCCCGGGTGTAGGGAGCCGGTGGGCAGCGCCCGATGTGGCCGCCAGGGGGCGCGCTGCCAGCGGGACCCTCCCGCCGCGGAACCCGCCCGCGCGGCGGAGGCTGCCGACCGGCGGGGAGCGGCGGCGGACCGGGACCGGGACCGGGACCGGGATCGGCCACGCCATGGCCAGGGACCCGGCCTTCGTGCTGCGCTACCTGGCTGAGGTGGAGGAGCTGGCTGAGGACGTGCTGGCGGCGCGGCAGCAGGTACGGTCCGGCTTTCCCTTCCTTCCCCCCCCACCCGGTAGCCCCGGCGGGGCTCCCCTCCGCTTCCGCCGCCGGAAGCACCGAGCCACGGCTGCCTCTCTGTCCCGCTTGCAGATCGTGGACCTGGACGTGAAGAGGAACCGGAACCGGGAGGCTCTGCGGGCGCTGCAGAAGGACCCGGAGCCCGACGGTGAGGCTGGGGCCCGGCCCTGGCCGGCTGCGCCCGCCGTGAGCCCCGCAAACCGGGGAACGGCTGCCCGACCGGGGAGAAAAGCTCCTCTGACAAAGCCTTTCCCTCCTCTTCCCATCCCCATCCAGGCAAGGCCATGGTCTGCTTCGGGAACATGTTCATCGAGCTCCCCAAAGGCCAGACCAAGGAGATGCTGCAGAAGGGTAAGGCCGGCAGCCCCAGGGGCTTTGTGTGCAGATAGTCTTAACTCTAATAAGATTTTAGAAAAATAAACAGGGTTCTGCCCGGGGCTGGGCTTCAAAGTGCCCAAAACCTCCCGTTGGCAGGCCCAGGCAGATCCTGGCCATCGCTCATTTGTCCCGGGCAGTGCCCTGGGAAGCACCTTTTGGGCATGAAGCAACCTGGGGCTCAGCCCTGTGGGCAGCAGAGGGACAGGTGGGACCCCAGCACAGCCGGGGAGGAGCCCTCTCCAGCCCCCCCCAGGCCTGGCCTTCCACACTGAGTGTCCCACGGGAGGTTCAGCCTTCACCCCAGAGCCTGACGTCCTCCTCTCTCCTGTCCCTCTTGTCTCAGACCAGGAACATCTGGATGAGGAGATAAACAACCTCCGGAAGGAGCTGCGCGTGAAGGTCAACCGCCTCTTCGAGGCTCAAGGTAAACTCTCCTGTTCTGGAACCTTCTTGGTGTCTGGGAGCAGACACCTTGTGTGTCAGGAGGAGGATCCAGGAAATTCTGAGCTCTGCAGCCCCTTTCCTGATGGCTTTGCTATTCCTGCCCGGCTCCAGCAGTATTGTAGGGCTCCTGGTGCAGATTTGTCACCCACCAGCATGTTAAATGGGCTCCCACAGCATTTCCAGTGCTGTCCCTGCCCTCCCCGCAGCCTCTCTAGACTTTCACGTGGACCGCTTCGCTTATTTTGTAGTGAAATCCTGATTTTTTCTGTGTGTTCTCTCAGGTAAAGCCGAGCTGAAGGGATTTAACCTGAACCCCATGACTGCTGAGGAAATGAAGCTAATCAATCGTATCCTGGAGGGCTGAGGTGGCCGCGCCATCGTCACATCGTTGGGCTGTCACCCGTGGAGCTCACGCTGCAATAGCTGTTGCTTTGGGGGTTTGCAGGAGGACACTGGCGTGGCCGGAGCCCGCCTCGGGTGAGATCTCTGGTGGGTGCTGGGAAGTGTTTGGCTCCTCAGCTACAACACCACAGTTTCCTTGGATGACAAACCCTTTCCTGCTCCTTGCTGCAGCCCAGGTGGTGGAGGCACGGGCTGGGACACAGGGATGGGCAAATGCCCGTGGCCAGGGTGGAAATGGGATTATTAAAATCAGAGCAGCGGGGCATTCCTAACTCTGTGTGTCTGTTCCTTGTTGCTTTTGTTTATGCGAGCTTTTCTGGAGTGTGGCTTCAGAGCTGGTCCTTTGTCATGTTGGGAACAGGAGTAGGAGGAATTGGGAATCCACAGCCTGCCCAAAGCAGAGAAGAGGAGTTGTGCGTGCCTGTGGTATTAAAACAAAGCCAAACTATACATCTGAAGCACGTCAGGAATCTCTTTAAGATTTGTAGGGAGGGACAGGGGCAGGCAGCATCCTTTTAGTCTCGTTGGGAAAATGTGTTCTGCTGTTAACCACAGAAAGAAGGCTTTCAAAACTAGATGAGGGGATAAAATGTATGTATATTTTAAAAAAAGCAGCCTGAGGAGGGCTGAGCAGCAATAGTCACTGAACCTGTCTTGTAGTAAAAGGAAAATTGGTTTCTTCAAAGGTTTTAACATTTGTTGTCTTCTACACTACCCTCCTTAGTCTGCATTTGCTACCCTGCAACAATTTGTTAAAGATCATAAGAATTTTTTTTTAAAACAGTTAATCATAATTGCTAATGGACTACAGTGTGATTGATTTTTTTCTGTGTACAGACAAGTGCCCTTTCTTTTTTGAACTTCTGTAAAGATACTTCCTTACAGAATTTAAAAACTTTAAACATGGCAGCTGTCCTCCTTCCTCCAGCTCTCGAGGTAGCTCACCCGTTCTGTCAAACCTCACGCACGTAACGCAGAGGCCTGATCCCTTGATCTCTCCCCCTCTGCTCAGCCCTGCAGAACTTTAAACACGGCACCACCGTTTTCCTGGCTCCCTGACCACCTTCCAGCGGTCCCTCCTCCAGGCAGCCTGTCCAGTTCCACACATTCTTCAAATTATACAGAGTTCCAAAAATACCCTGTTGCAGACTCCTTAAAAATGAGGTGTGATTTCTTTAAATCTAAGCAGCCAACTACCACTGCTCGATCTAAGTTTTAAAATTCTGTAGCTAACGCCCCGTACCCCGAATGTAGAAGCGCAAGAAGCGAGGCCGTCCACTTCAGGCTTAAGTTTCAGATACACAGATTAAAAATAACATCGACTTATTACCTGACCTATCTTGCCTGTAGCTTTTTCAGAAAATTGCATCTCCTCTGGAGGCGAGAGGCAGCGCACGGCGCCAAGTCCCGGTGTTAGAGCCACACTCTTACACAACCCGTGTAGTAGAGCCAGCCAGCGTCTCCCTAACATGTGATGGCGAGGTTATTTTTACAGTATCATGGCAACAGGTTTTCTGCTCTGACATGTTTCCATAGTAGTAGCAGTAGGAGGACCAGGTGCCTGCCTTCCCTAAGAGCTTTGTTTTGCTGTACAGAGTTTTAGCCCCTTTATTTTCTTACACGGTACAAAACTAAGCTCTGTGAGCGCTGGTGGACAGCTGAGAAGCCGGCGTCCCTCGTGTCTTGTGTCAGCCACTATGAAATATTTCATTCAAGCTTCCAAGCTGGAGAACCTTCAGAAGCAGAAGGCCAGCATCTTGTGCTAAGCCAGCAGTGGCCAGAGAGAAGTGGGACCTGCTGCTGTCCCAATATGAGGAAAAGAGAGTGACCTTCATCCATGGCGATCTCTCCCATCCCAAGCTCAGGATCAGCATTACACTTCCTGCTGTGCAGAAGATTCCTGAAAAGCTGTTTCAGTTGTTTCTTCCTGTCATCCTAGCAGCCTGCAATGAAGATGTTAACAGGGGAGTCACACATCCCCTTACTCTTCCTTCCTGTAGAGGTGAGGTGATGTCCTACTTTCAGGTGAAGCTGTACTTGCGTTTTGTTAGTCAGAAACTACAGCCGGAGATGATTGTAGGCACGCTGAGCTGCGTACAGCAAAATAAAGTTACATGTCAGCCTCTCAGGGGTATGACTTCAGAATCTGAGTGCTACTTCCCAACAGTAAGGTACGCAATTAGACTTAAGAAAGTGCCCAGTAACCAGTCACCACAGTGACTGTGGAGCAGTTTTTGCAGCAGAGCTGGCGTATGAAGCAGCCTGCTGTGACTTGACGCTTGAAAAGCAGGACTATGAACAAAACTGTTCCCACTACATTTACATGCTTTTTTTCAACAGTGCTTCTGCAGCCTGGGCACTTACATCCACTTTTGGAAAGCATTTACTCCTTTTGGTTTCTTAAGCCTGTAAGAGCTCACACACCCGTTTCTTCTTTCGGTTTTGAGTTCAAGGTGTGTGCTCTCCTCTTGCTGGTGTGCAGATGGCTTAAGGACTTGAGCAGGGTGCTCTAAATGTGTATTTGTCACGATGTTCTCATTCACTGGAGAACGCAGGTCTTCTCCTCTGTTGACACTCCCATCCTTCCCTATCAAGTCAAAGCCTCCAACATGCTTCTCCCTCCCTCCCTCCCCAGCCTACAACATCCAATACACATACTGAAGTACCTGAGCAATGACAATTATCTGTCTGCACACAGGAATAAACTCCCAGACAATCAGAGACAAAGCTGGACAGCTGAAAGCACTGGACATCTTTCTACTATTAATATCTCAGGTTAGCACAGTTGTAAAATCAATCACACAAAGTGCTGCAAGACAAGCTGCTTGGAACAGAGCGCTCCAGAAGCAGTAAGTGTAGGAGGCACAATGCAGAAAGGCCTCTGAAAGAGGGCTCTTGTGCAAGTCCCAGCTCTGACACGGACTCCGTTCCCTCTGCAGCCCCGTGCTGCTTTGTTTTCCCACTCTGAAGGGGCAGCATGCTTGCTTACTTTGCTCTCTTTCTGGAAAATCATAATTTAGTCACTATAAAGGTTAGGGTATTATCACCAGTTGCCAAGAAAGACATGGAACTAGACCATCCATTGCAAACATTTCCATAAAACCCCTTAAAAGGTAATAAACATCTTTGCCCGCCTGCTCTTCCTGTCCACAATATGAATTGTGTCTTTGAGAAGATGACACTTGAGTTTACAGTCTTCCTGGCTACTGGCAGTGAGGGAGGGTGAAACATTCACCTCCAGAAGCCAGCAGAGGAGATGCGACAACAGTAAATTAGGGAGAAACAGGCAATTTTGCCAACGGTTCATTTAAGAGAAACGCCTGTCTACAAAATCGTTACCCTGCTAGCAAGCAGGAGTAAGTGTGAAGCAATAGGAAATCCAACCCCAAATCTCTTTCCCATGTGCCGAGCCAAAGAACATTCTGAGCTTATTGCAAAGTTTCTATTCCTGTTCTCGATGGCACTAAAGAAAAAAAAATGCCTCTAGCTTCCAGAAAGACATACAAGTGAAAACCAAAGTCTAGCTGAAGCCGTAAATGCTGAGGAGAATTCACAGAATATGCATTAACCCTTTTTTTAGTGGTCAAAGGTGGATGTTTCCTGGGAACATATTCCTAGCATAACATGGTGTTCAAATGGCTCTTCTATGAGAGCCCAGCAGCACTATCTGAGCACCATGATGACATCGAGGACTTTCATTCCGATTCATTCGTTTCCTGACCTACTGAAGTTACTCCAGCTCTTTGCCTGCAGGCTGCCTAAGCAGTCATTTGGTTTGAGGCTATGAACTGAGTAGATTGTGCAAATTAGAGCTATTCAGGACCACAGCTGAGCTGTATTTATTTGCTCATTTGAAATAAAGCTGTCCCCAGTGGCACCATGTGAAATATTGGACTGATGCTGACAGGATGCAGGGCTGTAACAGTTATACCAGCTACCACGTCTTGTTAGACAGAAGAGTTAAAAGAAAGTAAATTAGAGAAGGCATTTGGTAGGAGAGCACCGTTGACATAAATCATATCTAAGGGAAATTTCCTTACCTATGGTACTGCTTGTGCTTTACATGATTAAGGCTGAAAGACTAATAATCCTATTTGCTTGTCATTTCCGAAGTACTATTTGCCGTTTCTGTTTTTCTCAACTCCCGTAATTACAAGTCAGTTGCACTCTCGGGTTCCTGCTGTTGCAATACTTGGGCTGCATATGTAGCAGATAAAATTCTGAGAATTTCAGCTGAACTTTAATGATACATAGTTTTCACTTAGCCAGTGAGGAAACTTGTATTTAAGAAAAAAAAAATCTAGAATCACATTATGTTTTAAAGATTTTTTGTTGTTGTTGTTGTTTTGTTTTAAATACCCTCAAGTCCCATGGAATCTTTTTCTCTACAATTGGCCGGAGGGACCTCTTTCTGTTGGGGTTTGCCTTGTAGCCCGTGTACCACGGACACGGGTCATGTTTAGCACTGGCAGCCAAAGGGCAGTGGCTGGAGGTTTATCAGGGCTGATGGGGCACTGCTGTAAGACACACAAGCAGGAGAAGAGACGATGGTAACCTCTCCCTCTCTGGCAAGTGCTGCGATACTTGTGATATGCTGATACTTGGAGGGGAACATGTTCCAGAAATAGCCAAATTGGCAGGGTTTCACAACACAGTGTGAGAGATCCTACAGACGAAGTTACAGTGTGCCACACCCAGCTAATAAAGTCTAACACCCTGAGAAAATCCAGCTGGATTTCCTCTGGACATCAGCTCGCTTCATGTAGAACAGCTCCAACCTCTCTACACTCGACCTGCAGTTCCAGAGTGGCTCGCTCAGAGCCAGCTTGCAAGCACCTACCTACAAGACACAGATGCATCACAAGAGACCCCTGTCCCAGGGCAAGTAGCTGACCTGATACTGCAACCCCTTGTATAGTTATTAACACCCTTATGACTTTAGATCCTGATAGATCAGGACATCATAGCTGTAGAGCTCAAAGGAGTTTGTCACTGCTAATCACCTTCTGAATGCTCTGGAGGCTATGGATGGAAGTGTTTGTCCATATCCACAAAGAGAACTTCCACTAACCCTGCCCCACTCTTGGTGGTTGAGTGCTGTCCAAGCTGCCCAATCACCCACTTGCAACCCTGAGACATCCAAAAACAATTATGTGGTGGTTCCCAACAGATGACCACACATTTAATCCACAAGATTTTTTTCAGTCCTCACCGTGTAGTCTCCACAACCCAGCAAGAATTCTTAGTAAAAACCCAAAGACCAGAAGGTAGGGGCCACCAGCCCCACAATACAGTTAAACTCTTCAAGCGTGACAACTGTCCAGCTATAGGGGAAAAAAGGTCCCTAGGTCTCCACCAGACCTGTTCCCTAACAGCAACCAGCATCTTATCTTCTATCAGGGTATTGCAAAGATTCTCCTTTCCATACAGATAAGAGAGATTTATAGAGGGAACAGCCCATAAAATGGGAATTTCAACACTATCCTCCGCCACTCTCAAATGCTCTCTCATCTCAGATTCATGAGGGATCTGACATCCCATTTAATTTTTTTTTTCTTCCCTCTTTCTCTCTTTCCCTCAGCTGCCACCTCTTAAGAGAGGAAGCATAACAGTGACAGTTGTGTGCAGCAACGTCAACCCTGTTGTACCGCCGAGGTCTTAGAAGCGAAGGGCTAAGCTATGAGATATCTACATCTCAGCAAAGCACTAACCAGAAATTTATTTGGTTTAAAGTCAAAAAGCTTAGCCTCATAGATACGCAGACAGCTGCAAAGCAACGGTTAAAGCAGAACGCTCATCCAGCCTCTCAGCTAGAGCTGCTATCAACAAAATCACATTTATGGGTGTCAAGAGACAAGGCAGCACAGTTAAGTGGCTGCAGCACATGTCCACGGTGTGGCAGCCGGCAGGATGAGGTCAGCTTGCTCCCATCTGCCAGAAGAGCCCCAATGGCAGGCGGCAGGGGAATTGTCTGCAGACAGTGATCTTCCCGGGATCATAGTCACATACGGTCTTTTGCAGTGCCACATTTGTGAGATGAACATCTGGAATAAAGTAGAGATATGGATCAAAAACAAACAGACACTGAATAAGCAAATATGGAATTCTCACTCTAAACTAACCAGTCCTCTTCTGCCCCAGTGCCAATTAATTATCTTCCCCATCTGTAATCACAGGCTCCAAACACCTGAGCTTAAATCCAATACTGCATGATGATATCTTACTAAAAAATGCAGGGAAAATATAAAAATCAGAAGTATTCAAGAGTGGTATCTGGAAAATGAAAGAATGACTGGCCTGAGCTAGTACTGTACGAAGCTTTTCATGTCAGCACGTCTCCAAACCTCAGTGCGCCTTCACCCAAGACAGCTTGTACCCCGACTCTGGAAAGGCTTTTGATCATTTAGAGAAAGCATGAACCCTGCTGAACTTTCACAGAGAGAAGTGATGGATTTTCCTGTCTACTAAGCCATCAAATTGAGGCGGGATACCTTTTAGGAAGATGCGTTAATCAAATGAAAGCTATCAAACTCAATAGAGTAGCAAGTGTGACACACAGGAAATCAAATAGTTCTCTCCCATGAATCACCCTGTCCTTACATTCTGTGAAGCTGAAGAAGAAGAAAGGCTGCCAACATTCAACCACTAACAATAAAACCAGGACTGACATTTCAGCTTTGGTCCTAGCTGATTTGTCAAACTGACATTTCCAGTGATCTGGTGACACCAGTTTTCCAATGAAAAAAGACAGGAGAGAGACAGGGTGACAGTGGCAGCGACAGGACAGCCGAATCCCGTAGGTGTTTGCAAGAGTCCGAAGTGACAAGGTTCATCTGATGCATCCAGTACCGAGCAGTAGAATTCTACATGCCTTTTCTTACCCTTCTTCATGGCACAGGCAGACAGGTAGGACACAGTGATCATCTCTGCTATTCAGAGTAAATCGTGTCTTAGAAAAGCGAGCAAATTCACCTCCGGATAATCAGGCCTTCAGTGGGACGTACTGGGAGAAGAGGAAAGGAGCAACTGGGCACTAAGGCAAGGAAATCCATTTCTGGCATAATAATGGTGGTTTGCACTTACAGATGTCACTAGAACATAAACTCTCAACTTATGAAGTGCAGAGAAATGTATAATATAACCCATTTGCTGATATTGCTGCCTAGTGTTAGACCTAAGATGGGAAGTTTATACATTAACATGCAAAGTATAAGAAGTGAGATTCTATATGAAATATCTCACCATTTGGGAAAAGCCACAGTAAGAAACTTTGTTGTTTCCCTGGGGAACGGCGAAGGAGTATAGCGCGAGACAGACACAGGAGAACAGAACAAGTTATTGGCAGAAGGAGAGAATGAAATAAGAGCAAAAAAGCAAATTGCCTGTTGGACATTCCCCAAGAAGAAGACAGAGAGTCGTTCTCACCTTCTTCAATCAATGGTATCCTTCAGTTTTCAGAACAGGAAAATTCCTTCACCTTGTGACCTGCCAACACACAGACGGAAGAGCAGAGTTACCGGCTTTAATGTTAGCATTTCCTGATCTTTCCCAGAATTTCAGTGTAGAAGCCTTGCATAACCTGATTCATCATCTGTTTGTATACAAGCACATTTATTTAAGGTTATGAGGGCAGGGGGATCCAACAACATCTCTCTAGTGGAAAAAAACTCAGATTTGTAAGTGTTAGGAGGATTCCTGAAGGAAAGGGCAGAGCAGGCAGCCAGCCTATAGGGAACTTCCACAGTACTGAATAAACAAACTGTCACATGCTTGAGAAAATATAAGTAACGCAACATATGTTGTTGGGAGTGTTTTTAAGTCACATTTTAAATTTGTGTACGTTATAGGAGAACTTAAACAGGAAAGTCATGAAAGATGTCAGAGATCTACGGCAAGCAAGAGCAGAATAATGCTGAAGACAGCCTGGGCTGCACAATATATAATAAGTGGGTGAGGAGTGGCTCAGATAAGCCACTCAAGAAGCAAAGCTCCACAGGGCACCTTCCCAAGGAGGTCCAGACTCCCGCAGACCCAGGATGTGGCACTGGGCACGTCCTGACCTACTACTGCATCCGCATGTGGGAGCAGGCAACCTGAGACGTCACAATGTGGGGCTGCTCAAGAGAACAGACCAACAGAAGTAGTAACACAGAGTTTATTTTTACTTGTCTGTGAGTTTTGAGGTCAGCCACAAACTATTTCATTTAAGTTGTTGGTATAATCTCAGTAATCACAGGCTTTTCATACATCCTTGTTTACTCTCTTCTTGTTTTTACCATGTTAATTAAGGTTGTGGGCATAAAAATCAGCTTAATATAAGGTTTTTTTGTTGCCAATTAACACGTTCCCATTTGTAGAGTTAGATAATCACTAGCTGCTATCCTCCTGGCTGTAATTCACAAGTTAGTTTGCATAATTACCTCCCATTCACTTCACACAAGTGTGCCCTTTACCGATGGGCCTGACTCGAAGGGTAAGGAGAATCCTCCTGTCCCAGCCTCCTCGCCAGACCTGCTGGGCAAAGCAAAGCAACTGCTCGCTCCCAGGTCTCGCAGATGGGTGTATCTTTAATTATGCACCACAGCACGATACTCATGATGTTAAATGGCTTGAATCATCTGGCAGAAGCAAGGCGTGCCTTAGCACCACATGTTGTTGTTATTTCTAAAGGAAACACATTTTTCCCCTCGGTCCCCAGGATGCTGGCTGAACTGGAAGTTGTTGTGTTCAGCACAGCTCCAGACAGCCATAGGTTTGGGGGGGACAAATGTGGTTCAGAGCATGAGGCTACCCTTCAGGTCTCTAACTGCAGAGCAGAGAGAAGTTAATGACAACCAAATCCACCCCAACTTGCAGTACAGGCTGCTCATGGAGTCTCTCATAATCTCTTCACATTTTAAGGATGGAAGCCTGCTCCATAAATGGCTGGATTTACACTGGCTGACATCTAATGTAGCAGGATTTCCCTAAACTAAACGGATGTTTTCATAGCTCCATCTTTAGGGGCTGCCCTAGAACACTACTTAACGAGAAGCCAAATTAGACAATTGCCCTGCACACACACACCTTCTTGCACACCTGCAGCCGTACTGAAAGATTTCAGAGCACGAACTTGGCCATAACCCCACAGCGAGAACTCCTGAGAGCACAATCCGTTCCTCCACACAAGAATTCTGCACTTTATACCCTCACCACAGAGTTAACTTCAGCTCTACAAATAAACTGAGCCATCTTTCTACTACACCACAAGAAGTGTTTTAGTAGTACATGTTGACCAGGACACTGGCCAGGAGGACTGCTGCTTCTAGCCACCTTGCTCTGCCCAGTTCCTCCCGTGGATTTCCTGCATATTTTCCTCTTCCTCCACAGAACGAAGGCATCCATTCATCTCTGTCTCACTTTCCTTGGGAGAGCACATACTTACTGGTTTCAGAATCCAAGTGATGCCAGGATTCTTGTGAAATTCTTCCACAAATAAATGATACTCTGAAGGCATTCTGAAGGTCTTTGGAATAAAGGCACTTTTTGTTGCCTTAAGCTTTCCTGCTTCTCCTTCTAACTGCTTCCGAAACCTCTTCAGATTCTTCAGTAAGCAGTTCTTCTGACTCAGCTGCGTAGAAAAAGAAATTAAGGTTCAGCACAACAAATTCTCCCACAGTCTGACTCACTTTAATTGCCCTTGAGAAGCTTCTGGGGATCAACTGCACCACATACTCTCAGGAGAAAACAAAATAATAAATAAATACAGATTACCATTGAGAACTGCTTTTTTCTTTGTGGAGGAGAAGGCTCGTTTTTGACTTTATCTCTGCACGAAACGCGGGGAGCTAGAACAGAGAAAGTCTTACAATTCATTTCTGCTGTAGTCTCCCCATGCAGTCAGCACACTCCTCGGCAGGGCAGGCAGCCCTGAGCTGACTTTTAGCCCCCAGGGCCACAGCAGCCATATCCCACCACTCCCAAACCACCGTAGGATACAGCCCAGTGCTACAAACCACCCCCGGCCTCCCCTCACGCCATGGCTGCTGAGTCTGAAGGCCCAGAGCAGGGACACATCCTGCTCGGCCACCCGTGCCATGATGGGAACATCACCCTGGAGAGGAATGGGGCAGGAAGAGTTTTACCTGTCACAGCTAAACCTGCCCATGGACTCAAAGGAGACTCTGCAGGCCTCTCGCAACGCACCACCCTGGGGTGGTTTTAAGGCAAAAGCTCCTTTTTTGCTGGGCAGGAGGGACACACTGCGTGGGGCAGGAGGCCCCGCTGGCGCTGTGCTCACCCTCACCCGCACAGGGAGGGTCCGGGGTTTAACACGCTGCCCTGGGGATGTGCGAGAGCCGGGTAGACCCCACCGTGAGCCCACCGGACGTCCCGTTCCGGCCCGTTACCCCCTGTTCGTCTTGAGCTGCAGCCGCCGCCGCCTCCGGGGCCTGGGCCCGGGCTTCGGGGCCTGCGCCCTCCAGGCCGCGCCCGTCTCCATGGCAACCGCGCCGCCGCGCCAGCAGGGGGCACCCGCGGGACCGGAACCCCGACACTGCCCCCCCCGCCCCCGGCCTGACCCTACCCCCGGTGTGCCCCTGACACCCCCGGTGTGTCCCCTCGGTGTGTCCCCCCGACCCGGGCCTTTACTCCCCCCCGAGCCTCAAACCGGTCACCGCACACCCCCTCTTTTCCCCGGGCCAGGGTCCCCATCGTGTCCCGGTCCCCTCAGCTCCCCCAGTCTCACCCTGTGGGCTCCCACCCCCCAGCACCCCGTGTCCCCCCTCATCCCCTCTTCATCTCGCCCTGCACCTCCAGGTCCCCTACTCTGTGTGTCCCCTCCATGTCCTCAAGTCCCCCACCCTGTCTCTCCCTACCCTGCACTCCCAGGGTCCCCCACCCCATGTGGGGCCGTGGCATGGCACCCCACAGGGTGCAGGGGTGGGGGGTCCCCAGAACCCTGGCTCTGTCTCTGCCACCATCCTGCTGCCAGGCAGGGACAGGGACCAGCACTTCCCGCGGTCCCAGTGAGCCCAGTAACGGCTGCTGGGGGCTGGTGACAGAGGGGGACAGCAGAACAGGTCTAGAACCTTCTAAAATGTGCTGCCCCCCTGGGTGCGTGGGGCCGGGGTCTTGCACATCCTGTGGTGGGTGCAGGCAGGGGTGGGCATGGG
>JAOXJM010000005.1:5002869-5014753 GCA_026413425.1 Tringa solitaria | reverse complement strand
GGGGCAAGCAGGGGTGGGCATGGGACAGGCAAGGGTGGGCATGGGACAGGCAGGGGTGGGCATGGGACAAGCAGGGGTGGGCATGGCACTGGCAGGGGTGGGCATGGCGTGGGCAGGGGTGGGCATGGGACAGGCAATGGAGGGCATGGGACAGGTAAGGGTGGGCATGGCTCGGGCAGGGGTGGGCATGGCACAGGCAGGGGAGGTCATGGGACAGGCAGGGGTGGGCATGGCGCCACAGACCTTCCTTGATGGAGCGGGACAAAGGTTTTGTTCTTCTCCCAACACTGCAGCCTTGTGCGGCGGCGGCGACAGGCAGCAGCCAGCGCGGCCCCCGCGCTCCCTCGCCGCGGCGCAGAGGGGGAGCTTCTCCTCCTTTGTCTGCTCCCGGAGACAGCAGCCACCGGGAAAGGGCCTCGGCAGGAGCCCAGGACGCCCAGGACGGCGGCCGAGGTCCCCCCGGCCCCGGTACAGCCGCCCCGACGACGATCCCTCCCCGCCACGGGCAGCCATCCCGGGGGAGCCAAGCTCTCCATGACGGAAACCCGAGCGGGGAGCGTCCGGAGCGGGGACGGCGGCTGCGCCTGGGGACGGGGAGGACGGCAGCATCGGGGACAAGGACACCCTGTCCCCCCAAACCTCGCCCGCTGTCGGCCATGGGAAACGGCATGAGCCAGGTAACGGGGGAGCGCTGGGGGTTGGGGAGGGGGGGGTGGGGGGGGCGGCTGCTCTGCGGGGACGGCCGTACCGGGGCGGCCTGTCCCGGGGCCGGGGGTATAGGGGACGCTTGCCCGGTTCGCTCTGCCGTGAGTTTCACCCATCGGCACCGGATCCGGCACCGGGCTGGGAGATCAGGCAGCTCGTTTACCCGCCGGCGGAGCGAAACTGGGAGGAGAAGCGAGCAGGGACACCGCGCCAGCCCGCAACCCTGGCTTTGGGGGGTGTGGAGGGCAAGGGGGATAGAGATCTCCTCCCAGGGAGGGGGGAACCTTTAAAAACCAAGCACCTTTAAAAATAAAAAACCAACAAAACCCAGCACCTTTAAAAGCAAGGCACCGGCTCCCGAGCACACACCGGGGGTCCTGTGCGACCCCCAGCCCAGCGGGGCCGGGCTGTGCCCAGCATCACTGCGTGGAGGGGGCGGGTGCTATTTTATGGTCTTTTGAGCTTCTCCCTGTCACAGGTAAATAGAGGCACCTTCTTCCTGCAGGTATCTCCGGCTCCTAAGCTTTAAACACCCCTCCCCAGCCCCCTAACTGCTCATTATCTGGGGAAGAAGAGCCCGGTGCTGCAGACGGGGTTTTACTGTGTCCTGCTTTCTCCAGCGAGGAGTGGGTCAGAAGGGTGCTGGGGACGGAAGGTGCTGCTATTCGTGGCTCAGCGTTCTGCCCTTGGGAGCTGCCCTTGCTAACTGGTGCTCTTCTACCACCTCCTTTCGGTGCCGCAGCTGCAAGTTAAAGGCGCCCTTGTCAATAGAAAGTTGATCTAAAATCTTAGGAATCATAAAAAAAAAAACCCCAACCCCAAAACCTCTTTTAGCTGTTTTGACCAAGAGAACGTTTCCAAGAGAAACGTGTCCAAACGTAGACAGTGAGATCGGTGTGAGCCCAGCTGTGCTGGTAGAAATCACCTCTGCCTGCCCAAGTCCCAGGCACCAAACATGACAGGACAGAGAATCTGGAGGGGAACCGGCTGGACACGGGGGTGAACAGCCTGTGTAGCCTTGCTGGGAGACAGGGAAAATAAAAAATAGCTCCGAGTAAGAAGGGATGCAAGGCATCCTGCTTCCGTACCTGCAGCGCGATTAACTGAGGCGTTGTCAAGTAGTTACCTTCTCATTGCAAAAAAGTGGAATTTCACAAGGAAAATAAGATGAAGACATGGTGTCCAGAGTGATCTGTTAGCAAAGGGTTCCCTTAGGTGTAGAGTGAGGGGAAGCAGAGCTGAGGGGGGGACCACCGCGTACCCGCACGCTTTTCCGTGCCTGTTGCTTCCCCGTCCCTCGGGCAGCAGGACTTCTGCAGACCATGGGTATAGTCCAAGGCTGTATGGAGGCGTGTGCAGCTTGCTGAGCTCAGATAAAAAAGCCCCAACAAAGAAGCTATTGATAATAAGCAAGAGGAGCAATAAAAAACCCATGGCCGACGCTGACTCCCAGTGCCCGTGAGGGTGCAGTGCCAGGCAGTCGCGCAGGTTGGGGTGCCAGGGCAGCATGCAGCCCCCTGTGCTGGATGCCAGAGGAGTAGTAGCCCCAGGAGCACCCACGGTCAGCTGCACCGGCACCGATCCTGCCCCGGGGATGGTGAGAGTCACGTTAACAGCAGAAATTTGGCTTTTCCAGACAAGGGGTCCCGGCGCGGTGGGTACCACAGCACAAGGTCACTGCTCACACTGCCACTTTTCCTTGTGTCCTACAGATCCTCCCCGGCCTCTACCTTGGGAACTTCATCGGTAAGCAGAGCCCCACCACCACAGAGATGCTCTCCAGCTGGGGAGCTGGCCTTGCTTGGGTTCGTGCCTCCCTGCCTGCCAACACTGCCCAGCGCCCTGCCGGTGCCCACCACACGCTCTGCCGCTCGGTTTGTGTTGGCAGCAGCGAGCGGAGGCACCGGGACAGATGCAAGGCAGAAACCCTCTGCCTTCCCTTTGGCTTCCTTATTTAATGGCTGCCCTGAGCTCTCGGGACATGTGGATGGAAGGGGCTGAGGGGGGGGGGGGAATCGCCCCATCAGGAAGGATCCAAGCAGTGCCCAGTGGGATGTATCCTTGTCACGACTCCACTGGCTGGGACTGGGAAGCCCTCACAGCTGTCCCACTTCCCCTGAGCTGGGCAGGTTGGGAGGGGATGGGGGCACACAGGGCAGCACAGGGAAAGCTGGACTTTGCTTTCAAACTCCCCTGAATTCTGTGGGAGTTCACCCACTGCAGTGAGCTGTGCCTTCTGCTGGAGCTGGCATGGATCCCATGCTGGGAGCAGAGAAGCTGGTGGTGCCACACCAGCAGGAGGAAGCAGGACCAGAGCTGCTCAGGGTGATGCACCCCAGTTTTGCAGCTGTAGGAGAGGCAGGAGGGGGCTTCCCACCCTTAGGGCAGAGTTTCTCCCAGAGGCATTCACTTCTTTTCACATCAGTTCACTATTTTAAGGGGCTTTTGTTGTCAGAGAACATTTAATGACCAAGCACTGGCCGTACCAAACCATCATTAATTAGTACTCCTACCTCCCTGATGGCGCTTTTGGTAGCTGATTCCTGCTGTAAGTGCTGAGGTTTATAATCACTGGTGTGAATTGCTAAGAAAATGCCACTGGAGTCCGAGCAACAGCCCTGGCCGGGGCAGCCCTGTGCTCCCTGCACCCCATGGAGCACTTTGGGGTGGGCTGGGGGGCTGCAGCTTGCTGGGAGCAGAGGGGCAAGGGCACCTGGCTCCCAGGTTCACCGATGTAGGGTCTTGGCCTGATGCCACCAGAGCATCAACCTACCAAGCAATGCAGGGTGACGACAGAGATTTCAGGCCAGCTCCATTAAGCTCTGACTGCTCACAGAGAGATTTTCTCAAACGGAAAGCTTTTCCAGTCACTCTGAGCTTGGTGTCACTGATTGCCATCACTCTGCCTGCCCGAGGCAGGTGGGAAGGTGCGAGTCCCCACAAGGGTCCCCACCTCCCTCCCCGCATACACGGCACGGCTCACCCGCAGAGCGTCTCTCTTGAGACTCACTCCTATTAAAATTCACATCATGCTGTTAGCACATTGCGGTCTAGATTCCTGAGCCAAGGTTTTACACCACGTGAAAGTTTAGAAACCCAAAGCGACGAGATGGGGAAAAAAAAAAGTTGCTCCTCCTCTCCAGCAGCTTGTGCAGCCTCCACTGGTCATGGCATGAAAAGGAGATGGATACGAAGCTGCTTGGCCAGCAAGACAAGCACACTGCCCTCCCAGTGGACCAGTGACCAGGATCACAACCAGGGATGCTGAAACATTAGCGAGAAGCAGGTCATTGCCTCAGAAAGCTGAGAACACCCAACTTCTGTGCATGCAACTGCAGGGAGCATACATGCAAAGTGCTGCCAATCGCCTTTCAGGTGTTTTCCACAGCCCCCTCGGGTGCTAAAGGGGAGCTCAGACAGATGGAGCCAAACTCAGGGTGATATGAGTGGCTGCAGCTCTGCTTCCCTAGTTCACAAGATAGAGCAGATCCCTCAGGCTGCAGCAAGTCCCCTTGCCCCACGTGTGTTTGCAGAGGGGAGGTGCAGGCAGAGCGCATATCTCTTCCCCAAGCTGGGGACATGTACAGGCAGGCAGGAAGCTCCCTGCCTGCAAAGGAGGGAGTTTTTCCAGGCAGATGTGAATTCTCACCCCAGCACAAGCAGCGAGGTCAAGTGCCTTCGGTGGGAGGAGGTCTCTGGTATCATGGGGTTCGCATTCCAGATTTCCAGGGTGTGTTTGCGTATTTGCTTGTGTCTGTGCTGCTGCGTGCGGGGGGTGTGATGCAGGAGATCCTCTGGAGCAAGGCTTTGCGTGCTTGTCTGTCTGCAGGAACACAGTGGATGAATTTCTAGGAAGAGAAGGGCAAGAAATAAATATATGCTAATATCTAGTTTTATCCTTTAGACGCCAAAGACCTAGAGCAGCTAAGCCGGAACAAGATCACCCACATCGTTTCGATCCATGAATCTCCCCAGCCCTTGCTGCAGGTAGAGTCCTGTGCCTGACACCACTGTGCAGATGTTAGCAGCTCCTTCCGTGCTGCAGCATCTTCCTTCCCCTTCTGAGCACCCCATGGCATGTACACCTCTCCCCTCTCCCCACCAGCAGTCCCAACAGAGCTGGGCAGCTGCCCCAGCTCTGGGAAACTGGCTGTCTTGTGACTATAACCTGGCCTTGAACGGGGAACTATTTCCAGCTCTCCAGCATCATCTTGTTTCCCACCCCCTTCCACCAGCTGCCTGTCCCCTGCTGCCCTCCCCAGGCTCCTGCCGAGGGACAGAGTGCTCCCATCCCAGCTCAGGGGGGGTGCTGTGTTGGGGGAGTGAATCCCTACAGGCAGCACTGGGGCGAGGAGCAAAGGCGCTGCCAGACCCGCTGCCAGCGCCCGCGACCCCCCGACCACAGCACCTGAGTTTTTCCTCTTCCTTTTGTGTCTTCCAGGACATAACCTACCTCCGCATCCCCCTGCCTGACACCCCCGAGGCCAATATGTGAGTACCCCAGGGATGCCAGGGCCGGCGCAGGGCACACGGGAGGGCTGGGCTCTGCAGGGCAATCAGGGGTGAGGGCTCACGGCACCCTGAGCCTTCGAGGTGCCACCTCCAGCTCCTCAAGTGCAGAACCCCAGATGCTGAAGGCATGATGCCCCTGTGCTGGGGACCACCTTTGGACCCCGACAGCATCCCAGCGCAGTAACTACTGGGGAGTGGGTCCCATCCCTGGGGCGAGGTGAGGGGCAGCCCCTCTGCAGAACCAATGGATGGGACAGTGTGGATTCTCCTGGAAGGTGCCCGGAGTGGGGGAGAGCAGGTAAAGGGTGTGGAGCCAGCCAAGGGTGCTGGCCTGGCTGGAGGCATGACCAACCAAGCTCTCGCCACCCCAGCACAAGTCACAGGAGTTGCAGGGCAGCTGAACAGCCCCCCACAACCCCGGCACAGCTGCAGAGAGGCACCCACTCCCATCCCCAGCGCAGCCTGAGCTGGCCTGTGCCCCTTCCCTTGGGAAACAACAGCACCGAACTGCTCAGGTCTCAGCAGCTGCTTGTGGTTCTTGTAAAGCAGCAGGCAGTTTCTGTTAGTGCTTCATCCTCAAAGCTTCAGGGCTGTGCTGCATGCAGCTGAAAAGTCCTGTTCCATCCCTGAAGTTCTTATTCTCTCTGGTTTGTTTTTCCTCCTAGCAAGAGGCACTTCAAGGAATGCATCAGTTTTATCCACCAGTGTCGCCTGCATGGAGGGAACTGCCTCGTCCACTGGTAACACTTCTTTCCCCATGCCCGATGCCATGTTCCCCAGTATAGCAGAGAAGAAAAGATCCAGCCCCCAGCTTTGGTTGCAGGCCCCTTATCAAAGCCAGCCTGTGCCAGAGGGCTCCGTGCCCATGGATCCACCCTCAGCTGTGGCTTTTGCCTCAAACCAAGCAGGATCCAGGCAGCCCTGAAGATGGAGCAGCTTCTTCGCTGCAGCTGAGGGAGTGGGAAGAGCGGGGTTTGGGGCAGGCAGCCAGGCAGTGGCCGCTGTTCTCGCCTCCCCAGGGAGGAGTGGGTATTTATAGGCAAGTGATGGAGAGGACCTTGGAAGGGCTCAGGCCTCCTGGAGAGTAAGTTTTCAGAGAATAGGAACTGAAATAGCTGAAGCACAAGGGTGGAGGAACAGGCGTCAGCGTGAGGTCAGGGTGCGCTGCTGACAACAGCCTTTCTGCCCTTGCCCTTGCCAGCCTTGCCGGCATCTCCCGCAGTACCACTGTGGTCGTCGCCTACGTCATGGTCGTCACGGAACTGAGCTACCAGGAGGTGCTGGATGCCGTCCGAACCATCCGGCCCGTTGCCAACCCCAACCCGGGCTTCAGGCAGCAGCTGGCTGAGTTCAACGGCGGTGCAGCCCGCAAGGTGGGACCAGCCTCTGCCACCCGTGCTCTGCCCCACGGCTGAGTCTGCCCAGAGGTCTCAGAGCAAGGTCCCCAGAGGACCAGGTTGCTTCCCCGCTCCCCTTGCTGGCAGGCTTGGACCTGCCCTTGGAAACAGCAGCTTACTTTGCTTCTCCCTCCTTCCCCAGGTCCGCAGGCACCTGAAGCAGAGATATGGGACATCCCCTTTCAATGACGAGGAAGAAATAAAGGCCCTACTGCCAGCAGGGAGAGGAGGACCATCCAGGACAGAAGGAGCTCTGCAAGGACTGGTCCCAAGAGCCAGAGACATCAGGACCACGACTCCCTTCCTGCTGCGGGTGAAGAGGACGTTCTCCTGCATCCCAACTTGTCTGAAGTGACCCCAGCCAAGGGAGAGCAGCGAGAATCACCCAACAGCCTGGGAGAGACGAAGGAGCCGCAGCACAGCGGGCTGGGGCAGCACTGCACGGGGGAGCTGCGCCAAGCCCAGCTCCTTCTTCTCTTCTGGGGTGCGAGCGTGCCATCCTCTGTCCTGGCTCTCAGCTGTCGGGGAGGGATCCATGTGCACTGCCGGGTCCTGCAGCGCTCGGTGGGCTCAGCCTCTTCGTGCCCAGCACATTGGGGATGCCTGGTGACAGGGCAGCTGACAACCCCTAGGTCACCGCGGGCTTTTGCTTGGGACAGAGTGACAGAGGGGGTCTCTCCTGCCACAGGGCCAGCACTCAAACGATGCCAGCAGCAGCTTTAGCACTTGGGTACCCACTGCACGGGCCTTGGGGTGCACAGGGTGCAGGAGAGACAGCGCTCCCCTGGGAGCAGTTTTCCCACCAGCAGCACAAGCTCCCAGAGCCGAGGCAGCTGTGGAGCAGGGGTGCAGCAGCAGGTAATGCCACTGCACCGGCTCCCAAACAAGGATCCAGCTCCAGCCCGGCCAAACACAAGCCCTGAGCAAGCACTGTAGCTTTAAAAGTCCATTGCACCCCATCCCCATCCATCCCAGGGCACAATCTTTAAAAGGTGGGAACTAAGCATTTAACCTGGCTAGACCTCACTAAAGCAGAGCCTTAAGCCATTTTTGCTTAAAGACTTTCTATGTCCCCCCAGTAATAAACACCTCTTCTCCACAGTCTGCCTGGGGCACAGCCTGACTCCCCTGCGATGGCCAGATGAGAAGGGGGGACACTGAGGAGGAAGGTCCCGGCATGGGACAGGTCTGGAGGCTGCTGCTGGCAGCTCTCTGCCACCGAGGGAGGAGTGGGGAAGGAGCACAGTGGGCTGGGGACACTGGCATGCCTGGGCAGGGGACCACCCTGCTGCCTTACGGGAAGGTTACAAGAGAGGCCAGAAACCTTGGTGCCACAGCAGGGCTCTCTGTGGGGACAAGGTCTGCCCCAGGAGAGGTCGGGCACTCACATGGATCGTTTCACCACAGCCTCTTCAGTCACCTGAGATGGAGCCTGCCAAGACCACTGGGGCCAAAAGCCAGCTGGCTCTGACTGCTGGGAGCCTGGCACCAGCTGGGTGTCACAGGTCCCAGCTCCTCCCCAAACCTGTCCTATTTATACCTTTCCTTGGGGCAGAGTCCCAGGTGAGGAAGATACTGGGGATGACCACCTGGGTCATCAGCATCTCCCCTGCTGGGAGCCAGAGTGTGTTTCTGCATCCCCTCCATCCCTGCCACCCCTCTTTCCCAGGAGACAGTGTCCCCCAGAAGCTAGGCAGGGACAGGTGCCTACAGGGAGGTTTCCAGTTCCACATTGGACAGGGTGCCAGGCGTGGGGTCCCAGAGTGAAGCAGCTTCCTGGAGAGTGGGCACTGCTTCTGCCCTGGCAGCTTCCAGGAGACATCAGCATGGGGCAAGCCATGCCCATCAGTAATTAATAATCACTGTGGATGAAGACGAGCAGCCAGCTGGGCATCCTGAGAGCCCTTCGCCCCCCCAGCACCCAGCAGGGTGATGGCCCTGCACCCCAGGACCACACACCTGGGATGGACATGTGCCTCGTGCATGGCTGCACCCTGCCTTCAGCCCCACGCTGGGACACGCTGTGCGGAGGCATTTACACCCAGGGTTTCCCTGCTCACGCTGTAAACCCACGGCGAGGCTGAACACTGAGCAAATGGCACCTCCAGCCCGGCTCTGTCGCACGGCAAAATGTATTTATTTTGGCAGATCTGGTTTGCACAACTGGAAAAACCCAGGTGAGGTCAGGGTTAGCTGTGAGTTAATGTTTCACTCCTTATGAAGCTCAGTTAGGCATGAAAAGTTTAAGGGTTAAGCAGCTTCACCTTCCCTGGGCAGGAAGCAGCACGGCTCCTGAGCATCTTCGCTGATGCCGGGATAATTAGATCCCGCAGGTCCGGTGCGTCACCGCGCGGCTGTCACACGAGATGAAATCCCCGGCTGATAAAGGCTTATCCTGTCGGGCTGGGGCTGGCTAATGAGCTGGTGGCTACAATTATCTCCCAGCCTTGGATGTAATCTGTGCAAGCCATTGAGAGAGGCTGTGCAATTGCCCCAGTTGCCCTTTGCCGTCGCCCCGCTTCCCAGAGCGGATCCTCCATCGGTCAGTCCCGGGCCCTTTTCTTGGAATATGGGCCCGGGTTTTCCTGGATGAGGGGTGGAGGTGGGGGCAGAACGTTGCCCTGGCAGAGGTGCAGCGGGCTGGAAATCCCCTCCTCGCTGGCGTGGTGTGAAGAGCAGAGCGGCTTCCTGTGCCACCCCAAGTACAGAGGTTGCCAGCCCGGCCACAGCAGCACCAGTGAGGGTTGCCCAATGCTGGCTGGGCTGGGGGGGGATCCAACCTGCTGCCCCTCTCCCCCTTCCCAAACCGGGACTCCCCCAGCTCCTGGTGCTCAGAGCCATAGCGCTGGCATTGCCACCTCCTCCTACTGGGCAGGGAGAGCTCTGGACCCACACCCTGAGCAGGGACAGGCAGGGAGGGCAGGCTTTGTTCTCTGGCAAAGGGGCCGTGGACAGGCTCAGTAAGAAGAGCAAACCCCTGTGTGGCCCTCTGTGCCCTCTGTGCCATGCGGCCATGTCCCTGTCCCTGTGGGAAAGCCCAGAGCTGGGTGCTGTGCCACTGCTTATTCATTTTGAGGCTTTGCAGCCCCCAGCAGCCCGCCAGCTCTCGGGAGTCTCATCTCTCCTCCCCACAAGAGGTGGCTTTCTCTGACTCAGAGCTGGAAAGGAAATCCAGCGGGCTGCGAAAGGAGACCCGGTGAGCTGCAGGCTGGGCAGAGGAGCTGGGTTTCCCCACACAGCAACATGTGGTTCTCTCCAGCGGTGACGGAGGAGCAATGTCACATCAGGGCAGCCCAGTGAGCCCAGAAGGCAAAGCCCACCCAGCTCATGCCCTGCTGCTGGGGTGGGTGGTGGTCACACTGCCACCCCTCTCCAGCACAGCCCTTTGCAGCCGGGTGGTACTTGGTACCAGCCAGTTCCATCCCTGCCTTCTGTGAGGTGAAATCCCTCTCCCTCCCAAGAAGACAGCCAAACTGGGCTCTTCACTGGGAGGGGAGAGGGACAAACTCTCCTGGGTAGCCACGGCATTGAGCAAGGATGCTCAGGAGCCAGCCGGGAGTGAAGGGGCTGTCTGGGATCCTGCTCTGGGTCCAACCCCCTCTCAGCGCTGATGCTCATCTCACCCACACACGCACCCTGCGGAGCAGCACAGGCAGGGGAAGCTGTTTCCCAACGTGTGGGAAGGCCAGTGCCCAGAAGTACCATGACCACCGTCACCACGTCTTCTCCGTGGGGACAGCTTCTGCCAGGAACCCCAGGGCCAGCAGGGAGCCAGCATGGGCACGGGATGAGTCAGGCTCCCTTGCTGGCCCCCGGCAGCCCTTGGCACAGCTCATCTCAGCCCTTCCCACCCAGTTCCTGTTCAACTCAGCACCCGGAGCCCCGCGAGGCAGATGTGAGTGTTAGAGCCAAGAGAGATTTGAGAAATGGGGCGACGTCACTGCTTACACCAGCCTGGAAACCCCGTGCCTGTTCCCGCAGCTCCCCATGCCCATGGGCTGAAATGCTGATTCCACTGGAGGACACGGCTCCTGGGGGCAGGGAGGTGTCCTGGTCCCCGAAGCAGGAGGACAGGGAAGCAGGGTCCCTTGTCCCCTGCAGAGAGCATGTGGGAGTCTTGAAAGTCTGAAGGAAGGGACCCGGGAGGGGTGCAGGGAAGTTCTCTGTGCTTTCTGGTGCGTGGGTGCGAGGTGCCTGTCCCCTCTCCTGTTGGCTGCTCTGTCCCCTCTTCCGTGGGTGGCCCTGTCCCCGCTCCTCTTGGCTGCTCTGCCCCCTCTCCTGTGGGTGCGAGGTGGTTGTCCCCTCTCCTTTGAGTGGCCCTGTCCCCTCTCCTGTTGGCTGCTCTGCCCCCTCTCCTGTGGGTGCAAGGTGGGTGTCCCCTCTCCTTTGGGTGGCCCTGTCCCCTCTCCTGTTGGCTGCTCTGCCCCCTCTCCCTTGGGTGGCCCTGTCCCCTCTCCCTTCGGTGGCCCTGTCCCCTCTCCTCTTGGCTGCTCTGCCCCCTCTCCTGTGGGTGCCAGGTGGGTGTCCCCTCTCCCGTGGGTGGCTGTGCCCTCTTTCCTGTTGCCCGCTCTGTCCCCTCTTCTGTGGGGTTGCCCTGTCCCGTCCCCCGTGGGCTGCCCCCTGTCCCACCCCGTGGCCGAGCTGGCAGCACAACCGGAGCCGGCGGCGTCGGGCGGGAAAGGGAAAGTGAAAGCCCAGCGCCGCGCTTTCGCTTTCGGCCGCCCACAGCACGTTCCCCCGGGGCGGCGGGACGGGACCGGGCACGGGGCCGCGATGGCGGAGCCGGGGGGGCCCATGCGGCTGAAGGAATGGCTGATCGCCCAGATCGACAGCGGCCGGTACCCGGGGCTGCGCTGGGAGAACCGGCACCGGACGCTCTTCCGCATCCCCTGGAAGCACGCGGCCAAGCAGGACTACCGGCAGCAGCAGGACGCCGCGCTCTTCAAGGTACCCCGGGATCCCCGGGACCCCCGCCCGGCTCCGGGAGTGTCCCCGGGACTCCCCCACGCCCCCTCCCCCCCCCCAGCTCCGTGCGCACCCCCGGGGTTCCCCATGGCCAGGCCCTGTGCACACCCCCGGGGCGCCCCACCTGGCTCCATGCACACCCCTGGGATGCCCTGCCCGGCTCCATGCACACCTCTGGGACCCCCCCCACTTGGCTCCATGCACACCCCCGGGGCAGCCCAGCGCCAAGCACGCCCCTGGGACCCCCCGGGGCCCCCCCCCGGGCCGCCCCCCCGGGCGCCAGGCACCCCCCGGGGAGGCCCGGC
>JAOXJM010000005.1:4943705-5000332 GCA_026413425.1 Tringa solitaria | reverse complement strand
CCCAAACTGGGCTGCCCACAAGCTGACCCTCCCCTCACCCCAGACTGCTGGCTCCATGTCCGGCTCTACTACTGCGACGTGCTGGTGAAGGAAGTCACCACCCGCACGGCCGAGGGCTGCCGCATCACCTCCCGCGCCGTGCCAGCCGACAACGAGCGCCTCTACGGCCCCTCCTGCATGGAGCAGATCGAGTTCCCCCCGCCGCGGGCTCTCAGCACCAGTGGCCGGGTGGCCAGCATGGTGGACGTGCTGGAGAGGCTCCTGCCCCACCTGGAGCGGGGCGTGCTGCTGTGGGTAGCACCCGAGGGGGTCTTCATGAAGCGCCAGTGCCAGGGCAGAGTGTACTGGAATGGGCCACTGGCCCCGCACAGGGACTGGCCCAACAAGCTGGAGAGGGAGAAGACCTACAAGCTGCTGGACACGCAGCAGTTCCTGCAGCGTAAGTGCCTGCCCGTCGCTCAGGGCACGTGGTTCCACTGGTCCCTGCCTTGGGAGACCCTGATCCCCTTGGGAATGGGGGCAGGTCCTGCCCCGGTGTGGCTCCTCTGGGCTGTGGGGCCGTGGGGACCCCATGTCCCCTGACAGGGATGGTGTCTTGCAGAGCTGCGGGGGTACCTGAGCCACGGACAGCCCACGCCACAGTACCAGATCCACCTGTGCTTCGGGGAGGAGTACCCCACCAGCGCCGGGCACCACTTCCAGAAGCTCATCATGGCCCACGTGAGTACACACCGGGGCTGGCGCTCATGGTGGCAACGAGCCGGGCGCCGGGGCAGTCACGGTTGGGTGGCACATGGACCTGTGCCCGTCCTCTGTTAGCTCTGTGCCTCCGCAGGTGGAGCCGGTGTTCGCACGGGAGCTCTTCCATCACGCCCAGCGCATGGGGCCGACACTGCTCCGTGACTCCCCCCAGCCCTGCGCCCCCGGTGCCTCCAGCCACATCATCCGTGTCCTCAAACAGCTCTGCCAGCCCTGAACCCGGGGCAGGGGGGAGAGGAGACCCCAGTCACGACAAAGCCTCGGAGCAGGATGCGCTGCCGCCCCGCAGCCCCGCTCCGGCCACGTTCCCCAAAGTGGTGCGCACAGGACGTTCGGCACTGCGGGGCTGGACACGGGCAGAGGGACAGGAGAGGGGGGTGGTTGGGAGGGGGAGGGAAGGTGGATGGCTGCTGCCCCCACGCAGATCGCTGTATTTATTCCCTGGGAGCCACCCGGGTGGGATTTGCTGTGAGCTTGTTTGGTGAGCTCAGGGCAGAGCCAGCCCTGTCCGTGTCTTGCACCGCCGGACTCGCTGTTCCCAAACCTTAGAAATAAAGGTTGTGTTTCAGTACCCCTGGCTCCAGTGTGGGGGGCTGGCACGGGTCCGGGGGGGACACAGGTGGATGGCGGAGCCGGGCACAGGCGGATGGCAGAGCCAAGCCCAGGCAGAGCCCCAGCTCCAGCTGGGGGGGGCAGCGTGAGCTGACCCCCCTGCCCCTGCGCTGGCTCAGGTCTCATCCTGCCCCTGGTCCCCAGCCCCTCGGCAGGGGGTGCAGGCAACAGCGGGGTGCCCCTTAGCTGCTCTGCTGACCCGGCAGCGCAGGAGCCCACCCCAAAGGCACTTCTGTGCCTCAGTTTCCCCTGGCATGTGGAAAGTGGGGGCTGTGCTGCACCCTGGAGGCTGTTTCTCCAGCTGGTGAGCACGATGTGGGGACCCAGCGCAGTGCAGGGAGCAGGCACAGAGCAGGGATCCGGCGTGGTGCATGGGATCTGGCACGGTGCACGGGATCCGGCACGGTGCACGGGATCCGGCACAACCGGATGAAGCTGGGTGGGGGGGGCTGTGACACTGGGGTGGGCAGGGGGCGGGTGGGGACACGAGGGCTGGCAGCAGCCCCAGCCCTGCCAGCAGCTCCCCCCCTCACAGCGCCCCACCATCCCTCTCCGGGGCCCGGCTGCGCTCCCTGGGCAGGGCAGGATGAGACCCAGGTCGTGGGAACCTCCCGTGGGAAGAGGAGCCGGGGAAGCCGGGGGCCATGCCCGGGGCTTGGCCGAGGCCAGCGCTGCCCACCCCTGCCCCGGTGAGGCCACAACCGTGCCAGCCCCGGAGGCGATGGCTTCTGGCCGCCGGCCTTGGCGGCGCGTCCGTCCGTCCGTCCGTCTGTCTGTCTGTCCACAGGGACCAGCGCTGGACAAGCGTAGCCCCGCTCCGCCCTGGGCGGCCCCCGGAGAGGAGGGGCCCGCCGCCCCCACGCCGGCCGGCAGCGGGAGGCTGGGCCGCCGGCGGGTTTTAACGGGCCGTGGCCGGGGCCGTGCAGCAGAGCGGGAGGGCTACGGCCGGCCGGGAGGATGCAGCCGGACCTCCCCGTCGGCGACACGGCGCTGCGCAGCCCGCCGGCCCCCGAGCCGGCCGGTGGCCCCTTCCCCAACTCGGAGGCCACCAAGCCACCCTACAGCTACATCGCCCTCATCACCATGGCCATCCAGAGCGCGCCCGAGAAGCGCATCACCCTCAGCGGCATCTACCGCTACATCATGGGCCGCTTCACCTTCTACCGCGAGAACAAGCAGGGTTGGCAGAACAGCATCCGCCACAACCTCTCCCTTAACGAGTGCTTCGTCAAGGTGCCCCGCGATGACAAGAAGCCGGGCAAAGGCAACTACTGGACGCTCGACCCCGACTGCTACAACATGTTCGAGAACGGCAGCTTCTTGCGGCGGCGCCGGCGCTTCACCAGGAAGAAGGTCCTTCGGGATGCACCGGGCACCGAGGGGGACGAGGGGCGTGGGAAGACCCCCAGGCACCGGGCACGGGGGCCGACTGCTGCCCCGCTGCCAGAGGAGGGGAAGGCAGAGGGGGGCTATGCCTCCCCGATGGCCACGGGGCGCCTGCCGAGCCCTGCCACGCTGCCTGAGGGTACCGGGGTGCCGGGGTGCGCCGAGCCCTGCGCCCGGCGGCAGCCATCCAAGGCCAGGCAGCCCTGCCTGTACCTGCCGGACACACCGCAGCCCAAGGGGCAATTCTTCGCCCCCCCGGAGAGCCGCCCACCCAAGGAGACTGTCTTCGGGGGGCTCCCGGCAGCGCTGCAGCTGCCCCGGCCAGGTCAGTACCCACTGCCCGGTGAGCGCCCGGCACCGCACCCTGCCCTGCTGCCCACCCTGCTGCCCGCCCAGCCCAGGGACCCCCCCCAGGACTCCCCAGCCCCCCCAGGAACCCCACCAGGGCAGCTGGAGGGCGAGGAGACAACCACTTCGGGGCTTGGTCCAGGCCAGCCCTTTGGGCAGGTGCCCCCCGCGTTCCCTGGCACCCTCCTGGGCACGGGCAGGACGGGGGGATCCTGCTTCCTGGAGGGGGAGGGCTACGCACAGCCCCCCCTGCCAGTTTTCAGCTCTTTTGGCCGGTCGGGGCCCGAGGCGCTGGGCAGCAGCTACCAATGCCGGGTGCAGGCGCTGAGCTTCTGCATGAAGGAGCGGCCATGCGGCGCGGCGCTGGAGCATCTCCTGGCAGCGGGACCCCCGGCCCCCACCGCCCCCCGCCAGGCACCCTTTGGGGCCACAGGGCTGCGGGCAGGTGAGCAGAAGGAGCCCTGGGGGCCAGGGGGCACAATCCCACTGCAGGGGGGGAACGGCTACTCCCTGGGGCTGCCTCCCTGCCTCTACCGGACACCCGGCATGTTCTTCTTCGAGTGAAGGGACTGGCCCACCCCGGGACACCCCCCGGTCCCAACACCAAATAAAGCACGTTCCCCAACGCTGCCTCTGTTGGTCTCTGCGCCCCGTTTGGGGTGGGCAGGGGGCAGGGGCAAGCTGGGGACCCTTTGCCCCAGCTCAGGTGCTGGCCGGGGCACACGCGTCCCCAAGGCCACCCTGTTCAGCCCTCATCCCACTGACCCTTCCATGATCACTGGCTGGACATCAAGGCTGCAGTGGGACAGGGCATGGCCTGGGTCAGAGGACCCACGTCCCATGTCGCTTGGAGATGCTGGGGACAAGGTCCTGCCACAAAGCAGGGCCAGGAGCCCCTGAAGCCCCATCCCAGGGTAGCGGGAGGGAACCCTGTCCATGAGGGGCAGGGGGATGTGCTGCGGCAGGAGTGAGCCCCTGCGGAGCCCGGCTGCTGTCTCCCTGCACCTGGGACTGCTCAAAGTGCCTGGCTTCACCCCAGCTGCCACACGTGGCACAACTGGCACCAGCCTCAGCGTCTGGCCCTGCTCACACCCCAGCATGGCCTCAGAGAGATGCTGGGTAGGAGCAGGGGGCAGTGGCACAGTGTGGGGGCTCTGCTCATGAGGGGAAAGATCTCCCTCCCCTCTGTGTCCCCGCTCAGGGTTGTGCCAGTGCCCGGCTGGGGTCCCACCATGTTCCTGAAGACACCCCAAGGCCAGGGCACCCCCCAAAGCTGGGCTGTGCCATGGGCTGTGGCTATAATGGGAATGGCTGGGAAAAGAGGATTCCTCCGACCTGAATCATGCCGGGCGGCTGCCGGTGAGGAGGCACCATCTGAGTCACCACCAGGCTTGGCACAGGGGCTTGCCCCAACCAGCCAGGCTGGGGGGCACTGGGGTGGGCAGATGTCCCCACACAGCCCTGGGCTGGGACCTGGCCACCAGCCTCTTCCCACACACTGCTGGGACATCTGGGCCAGCATCTCCACAGCGCTGGAGCGGGGCCAGAGCGATGCTGGTAAAGTGGGGGCCCATTCCCCCATCCTGCCCACAGCAGCCGGAGAGAGGGGAGACTCCAGGAGCAGCAATGCCCAGAACCCATGAGTGGGGGGGTAGGACGCCAGGTTAGTGGGGGCTTTCCATGTTCTGTGTGGCAGAGCTGCCCCTCCCCAGCCCCCAAGGCCAGCGGGACCCCAGCTTGGCTCGTCACGAAGGGTCTCTGTGGGGGCTGCGCTGGCACCGAGGGACGGTGCTGGCGTCACTTGGGGACTGGGAAGCACCGTGGCCACGTCAGCCCCGTTATCAGCCCCCAGACGGCTGCTGCCGGGCCATGGCCGTGTCCCAGACCCAGGCAAGGCAGAGGGGGGCCGACCTTCGTCATCAGGAACGGCCACTCAGCCCTGGGCCTCTCTTTTCTCTCTTTTTATTTAATTTTTTTTTTAATTTTTTATTATTTTTTTTCTTTCCCTCCCCAGTGAAAAACAATATTTAAGCGCCTACATCATGCTGGCGTCTCCGGAGCGGCCGGCGGCGAGCGCGGCTGACCTCAGCCCCCTCCTTCGCCGGTCCCCGGGGGCGCGGGAGGAAGCCAGCGCCGCAGCCGTGCCCAGGGGCCGTCTGGTTCCCACGCAGCGCGGCCGGGCCCATCGCCCGCCCCGGGCTCCCACCATCCGCCTGGGAACAAACAGCCCCGGCCCCACGCCGGGGTCCCCGTGCTGGGAACAGCGTTGGCACGGCGTGGAGCATCTCATTGCCCACCCCGAGCGGCAGCACTTCAACGGTCCCCAACGGTCCTCCAGAGTTTCTTGCACCGCCCCGGGCATCCGCTCTCCCGGTGCTCCCCTTTTCCGCCCCGGTTCCTGGCTCCCGGCCGTGGGCCCTCTGCTTTCCCTGCCCTGCCTCCGCCCCGGCTCACTCCCGGTTCGTGGTGGGTGGCCTGGCCCCCTGCCCGCTCGCCCGCTCCCAGTATGGGCTGTGCCGTGACCGGGGACCGGGCTGCACCCGGTAAGGGAGCAAAAGGTGCCGCCGCTGCAGGAGGTCTGCTCGCTCCCCTTCCCTCCTTGTGTTGGTGAGGGGGGTGCCACAACTCGGGGGTGCAGGCAGGGATGGAGAAAGGGTCCTGCTCTTTGCGAGTGCTCCGGGGCTCCAGGGACGGACGCTGTGGACACCAGGCTGCGCGGTGTGTCGGTGGGGGTGATGAGGACACCCTCACACAAGGGGTGACACCGGCTGCCACGGCCTGTGCTGGACCAGGACCAGCTCTGTCACCAGCAGCCCCAGCAGGGTCCCCCTCCCCGGGTCTTTGGGGGGCTCCCAAGCCCTGTTCTTCCCCTCAGCCAGGAGTATGGGATGGGGCCACAGATGCCAGCCCCGTGGCCCCACTCCTCCATCCCCAGTGGGTGCCTCCATGGGGTCCTGGGATGGGAAAGGAGGGGACTGGGGATGCCAAACCAGGCTGCGGGGTGGTGGATCCCCCATGCTGGGCTTGGGACACTGGGATGTGCCGGTGCCCCCATGCCACGGGTCCACACACAGGAACTGATACCCCAGAGCAGCTCGGGGCCCCAGGGGTGTCCGGGGACAACAACCCAGCCGGCAACACCATGAGCCCACCCCGTGCCGGGGCCTTGCAGCCCCCGTGGCCTGTCGGGGCCAGGGCAACGTGCTGCTCCCGGGGCCAGGCAGGAAGGAGACGTCACCGCCGCAGAGCGTAACTCAAACCAGATGGGGCCGTGCTGGCGTCCAGGCCCACAGGGTGGTCACCGACAGGAACCGGTCAAAGGCTGCCGGCAGGAAGCGGCTGGGAGGGACGCCCGCGGCGGGAGCCGGCGTCCGAGCCTGGGCAACCTTAACTGCTTCGGGACCAGCCGCGGCCCCACCGGGCAGAAGAAACACTCAGCCCTTGCCTGGGGCATCCCACCCCACTTGGGCAGATGCTGAAGCCGTGAGGGACACCTCTGACCATCCACCCACCCATCCCTTCATCCCTCCCTCTCTCCATCCCCTCCCTCCTTCTCCCTTTCCCCCAGCACCCTGGGGTGCTCAGAGCTTGGCTGCAGCTGCACAACCGTGGGGTGCAGAGAGCAGCCCCCCCACGCAAACACACACACACTGTGGGGCTGCGCAGTCCTGCCTGGGATTCACCAGGTGGATCCTGTCCCCGGCACAGCCGGGCCCCCCCCCTCTGTCCCCTCTACCCTGGGGGTGAGACATTGCTTCCCGTCCCCCTGCCTCGCTTATCTGCAGCCCTCAGACCGTGGCTGCACAGCCCAGGCAAGCAGGAGCAGTGGCCCAAGGAGGGGGTCCGTAGCAGCCCCCCCACCAGCCCCAGAGAAGTAGGGCAGGCGCAGGCTGCAGACAGACCTGTACATTTATTTACAAGAAGGCGAGAGCCAGGCAGGACTCCAGCATTGGGCAGGACCCTGTGAGCCGTGTCCCTTGCCAGGTGGGGACAAACCCAAAGTCCCTTCACCTGCTGCAGCAGGGGCTGGGGGGGGGGGAACTGTTGCCTCCCCCTGTCTCTCCCTGGTGTGTTTCCAGCAGGCGCAGAGGGCACAGGCGGCCCCGGAGCAAACACACAGCCCTGGATTGGGGATGCTCGGCCACGGCAAAAGCCAAAGAGGGCAGGGGAGGACTGGGACACCCTGCCAGCCCCCCCATCCCCCCCCACAGCAGGCAAGGCTGGAAGCTGCAAAGCCTGGGGTCTGCCCATCCTCTGGCAGCACCGGGGAGCCCCGAGGGGTGCTGGCAGTGGGGAAGAGGGATGGGATGAAGCGGAGGAGCGGGGGCAGCACCCGCCTCCCCCGGCCTGGCCGGTCCCAGGGAGCCCCCGCACATGGTGGGGGGAGCTGGCGGCCGCAGCCGCCGACCGGCAGTTCCTGTGTGTTGGTGGTCGGGGCCGGAGCGATGCTCGTGGGAGCCGGGGAGCGCGGTCCAGCTGCTCTGCATTAGGACGCCTCGCTCATCTTGATCTGGCGGGGACGGGTGAAGCAGAGGTTGTGTTTTTCCCCCGCTGGCAGAGCCGAAGGGCAGGGAGGGCAGGAGGAACACAAAGGCTCCTTCTTCCCTCGCTGGCTCCCAGCTGGGGATGCTGCTGGAAGTGTGCTCATCGCTTCCTCCCTTCCTGTGCGAGCAGCAGCTCGGGGCCAGCTCCGCTCCCGCACACCCAGTCGGCCAGGGAGGAGGCGCTTCGGCACCTCCGGTGCCATAAGCGCCAGGGTGAGGGTCCACGCCTGCCCTCTGGCATCCCCATGCCAAGCCGTGGTGCCGGGAAGGGAGGTCGGGCAGCTCGGGGTCCAGCGACAGCGAGGGCAGGGCAGAGCTGCAGCATTTACAGGCAGAGCGTGCAAGTCTTGGGTCCAAGGTAGCGGTAAGCGTGCAGGGTGGCCTGGGCAGCGGGGCTCAGCCCGGGCCAGCCTTTCTCCTCCGAGGCCATGGGAAGGAAGCACGAGCAGAGCAGAGGTGCTGTGGGTCGGGCATTGCGCAGCCAGGCCAGGGATGAGGTCAGAAACCACCGCTCAGGACCAGGCTCACAGTCCAAGGAAGTCCAGATGGAAGCATTGGCTGGATGGGAATGGGGAGGGCTGGAGCCCCAGAGGGTGATGCTGGTGTCCCCAGCAGTGGGTTCCCGGTGCAGCAATGCCACCCAGGGTGGGATGAGCTCGGCAGAGCAGCTCCACAGCAGTGAGTGCAGGCGAGGAACTTGGTGGGATCCTGGTCCCCGAGCAGTCCCACAGCTGCTGGGTGCCAGGGCAGGGTGGCAGCCCCAGGGGATATGGCAGAGCAGAACCCGTGGTGGCGGTGATGGCTTGGAGCAGGGTTGCAGCACACACTGCAGGGTCCAGAGCAGCCGTCTGGCAGCAGCACAGGCAGGGAATGGGCTGCAGGGTTCCAGCCCATGGCCCCTGTGGTGGGAAGCGGGCAGGGGCCAACCCCAGCAAGGTCCTGTTGCTGTCCAGAAGCAAGACTGACAAGGGACTTGGACATGGCCCCAGGAGGGGGCTCGGCAGCCCCTCTCAAGCGATTCCTCTCTGGCCTTGACTCACAGGTGGCTCAGGCTCCCCCAGGGGCCCCTGGTCAGACACCCAGTGCCGTCAGCGACCCCGAGCTGGTGATCTTCTTGAAGCGGTTGGCAGCACACACCCCGATGAAGTTTTTCTGTAAAAGGGGAAGAGGAGAGATGCTCATCCTACCATGAGGGCTGCAGCTCTGGAAGCTGAGCCAGATCCCGCTCACGGGGCTGGTGAGGAGCCAGGCTGGGGAGTGGGCAGCCACCCGGGCACCCATTCAGCTGGGCTGCGTGGGAGGGGAGCACAGGGCAGGGGGATGTGCAGGGCTGATGCTGGGGATCATCCACTATAGTCTGTCCCAACATCACTCCTGCCCCTAAAAGGTGCTTTTTAGATTGGCTCAGAGGAGACCAACATGAAGACACCTATACATGAGGGGTCCCACCATGGGAACACCCACACAAGGACCTTGGTGCTGGAGGAGCCTTTCCTCCAGGTTCAGGGGTCTCCGGCTCTTGTGCCCTGACTACCAGCAGCACAGTGAGACAAAGCCAGCCCAGATGCCATCCACCAGTACGGGCAGAGGCTGGAAGTCCCCCCACCAGCTCCCCCAGATGTCATTGACCCCCATCCCCATGCCAGCCCTGCACCCCACGCACCTTCCAGCGCCGTCGCATGACGTATTTCTTGAGCAGCACCTGGGACTTGAGCTGGCGGTTGCAGCGCTTGGCTTTTTCTGCCAGGTTGTTAAGCCAGGGATGCTGCAGGCACTGGCCAGCACTCATCCGGGCACTGGGGGCAAGAAGAGCCTGAGTCACCCCTGCTTGAGCCCCTCTCCCCCCAACCAACCCCTTCTCCAGCTACCCAAGAGCCCCCAAACTCCAGAAAACTGCAGGAACCAGCTGGAGGGTTGTGCCCAGGGACTGGGGGAGCTGGGCAGGATCCCGAATGGTAGAACACGTCCTGCTTAGAGCAGGTGACCCTGGAGGGACCCAGGGCTCTGCTGGGGACAGCCAGCAGCCAGGGCAGGGCCCCACAAGGCTCATTTGGCACAGGACATCAGTGGATGCTGCTGGTCCCAGGGCAGAGGACAATACGTGGTACCTAAGGACTGGACACACAGCTCTGGAGATGCCCACCCCAGGACCCCTACAGCTGCTGCCGGTCTCGCACCTTTTCTCCTTGATGATGAGGTTTGAGACAAAGTCCTTGGCCTCATCAGAGACGCTCTCGAAGGTCTCCTCATCGAAGTACCAGTTGGCAGCCAGGACATTGTTGAGTGTTTCCGTGTCGTTGTCACCCAAGAACGGGGAAAGGCCACTGAGCCTGGGGGCACAGGGAGGGGAGGAGTTGGGTACCCTCAGGCTGTGGCATCTCCAACCCTCCCCAGAATGGAGCAAACCTGGCTGGGACTGCCCTGGGGAGCAAAACGGGGTGGTCCCAAGCAGGAAGGTGGTGTGAGGCTACTCGCACCATGCCGAGTGCGTGCATGAGCTGTTCCCTGCCTGCACGGGTGGGCACAGACACTCCTTGGTCTCACTGCTGCCCCCCAGCCCCACCTGACCATTTCCCCATCCAGCACCCTCCACCAGCCCATCAAGCAGCTGGGTGGCCAGGTATGGCTTGGGAACAGCTCCATGCCTGGGTGAGCTCTGCCCTGGCACCTCAGCACAGCACTGGGCACCCCCCCAGCACAGCTCTGACGTACAGCATGTAGGTGATGACACCCATGCTCCACATGTCCGTGGAGTAGGAGACCTGCTCGTAGTTGACCACCTCGGGAGAGAGGAATTCAGGGGTACCAAAGTTCACCTTCAGCTTCTCCTGGGGGTTGTACCTGCAACCAGGGTGGGGGAATCAGCAGGAGGGGGACAGGCTGCTCCCCCAAACTGCTGCCCCCCTCCCAGAAGGTGTTGCCCTCCCCAGCACTCCCGTATCAGCCAGGGAGAGCTGGAGCTGGCAACCGTGGCCAAAGCCACAGCCCAGAGCAGGTCCCGGGGCTCCCAACACACCAAGGGCACGCGAGGCTGAAGGATGGGAGAGGGACAGGGAGGAGGGACAGAGTCAAGAGGGGAAGATCACACCTTCGAGCCAGCCCAAAGTCAATGATCTTCACCATGTGCCCGGTGGCAGCGACGCAGAGGATGTTCTCAGGCTGTGGGGACAAAGAGACCATTGCCCCACCACCAAGAGGGGATGAACCCAATGCATCTGGGTCCTGTGGCTGACCTGTGCCAGACTGATACTGATTTGCAGGTGCCCCTGCCACAGCTGGCCAGTGCTGGGAACATACTGTTCTCACAGGCACAGCAGGTCTCGGGCCAGCACACAGCGCTCTTCACTTCACCGTCTGCAGACACCCACTGTCCTCCTGTGCCCTGGCATTCCCCCATCCCCACAAGCAGCAGCCAGCCCCTGCTGTCACCCCTGGTCCCTGCTGTCACCCCTGGTCCAGCACCTTGAGGTCAAGATGGAGGACACGCATGTGGTGCATGAAGCGGATACCCTCGCAGATCTGCCGGACGAACACCATGCAGTCCACCTCTGTCAGGTGGTAGTCATCATCGATGATCCTCTCGAAGAGCTCACCACCCTCCACGCTGCGCAAGGATGGAACACAGGGTCACCTGGGGCTCCCTGTTCATGCCACCTTCCTGCAGAGCCCCCTGCCCACTCCTGGGACCTCCAGCCCAGCCACGATGGGATGTGTGTGTGCTGGGATTAGACACCCCCCCACAAAGCAGGCACAGGGGCATGTTACCCAGGACATCCCAACTTCACTGAGGTTTTAGAGCAGATGAGCCCCAGCACAGCCCCAGCCTCCCTGGAGCAAGCGGGCAGGGGGAAAAGGAGCCTTGTGGGAAGAACATGGGTCATCTCTACCCTCAACACAGCCATGATGGAAGGAGATGCTGTCCCAACCAGGCAGAGCCCAGGACTGCCTCTGAGCTCACTGTGAGACGATGAGGTGCCCGAGAGGGAATGGGTGAGGTGAGGGACATTCCCTGGGGCCAACCCCTTCTACTTGGTCAGGGACCGGCCCATCTGCCCCATCCCTGGAGCATCCACTGCAATGGTACTCCTCCCCCAAGCATTGGCCCCCACACAACGCTACCCTGGCACTCACAACTCCATGAAGAGGATGATCTCCCGGGGCGTCTCGATGGCATCGTAGAGCTGGATGAGGTTGCGGTGGTTCAGCTGGTTCATCACGTCGATCTCCAGCAGCACCATCTCCTGCACAACGAGCCCCGTGGCGGTGCGGGGTGTCAGCCCTGGCCAAGCCACCAGCACTTGGACAGGCTGTGCCACAGCACCGGGCACAACAATGCCACCCACCATCTTGGCCATGCCACTTGCTAGTGGCACCATGGCCAGGAGAAGCCCCCTGCCCTGACATCGGTCAGACCTTGTCCTTGGCGCCCTGTTTCCGGATCACTTTGGCCGCCAGCTTGAGCCCTGTCTGCTTCTCCGTGCACGTGTGAACTTCCCCAAACTTGCCCCTGGGGAGGGACAGAGGGAGAGATGCCTATGCCATGAGCTCTCCAGGCTTCTGGAGACCCCCACACTCCCCTCAGCATCCATCCTGCCTGAGGCAGCAACCCATCACAGCCAGAGAAGTCCCATCGACCCAAGACCATTTCCCAAGGCTGGATGAGTGCCCGGGGCAGTGCCAGGGGAAAAAGGGGCATCCCGCATCCTCCCCAAACCCCTCCTTACCCTCCCAGGATCTCCTTGGAGCTGAGGTTGTACTGGGAGCTGACGCTGGCAGACCTCAGGGTGACGATGCGATGTGCGAAGGGCGCAGGCGGTGGAGGGACGTCATCTGCCCAGAGAAAAGGTTCTGGGGTGAGAAGAGGAGGTGCCCGGGTGGGACCCCCCACTGCTGGGCACCCTGGGGTGCCCCAGGATGGGAGTAGACCCTGGTGCAGGGTGAATGCCCCCAGTGGCACAGCCCAGCCAAGCCTGTGGGTGCGGGATGCGGCCATGTACCCAGTGCCTGGCTGAAAATCGGGGTGTCCTGGCTGCCTGCAGCACCGGGGGAGGCAGCATCCCCCGACGGGTCCCTCGCATCGCCCTGCTACATGGCACCCCGCTGCATGGCACCCCACTGCATGGCACCCCTCCTCCCCCCCCAGCATGGCACCCCGCTGGCTGCCACCCCACCTCACGCCCGCTCCCCACCATCCCACGTGTCACGCTCGCCCTCTCCAGGCCACGCTGCCGTGTGTCACCCTCTCTGGGCCACCAACCTTCCACGCCACCACGTCCTGCTCGCCCTCCCAGGACAGACCCCCACTCCCGGTGCACCCCAGGCACCCCATCCCGGGCCACCCTTCCTGGAGCCGGTCTCGTAGGGAGTCCCCACCAGCACCCACCGCCCCCAGGCTCGGTGCAGCTTCTCCCCCCACCATCCCTGCAAGGACAGTGGTGCAGGACACGGGGACACTCTGTCCCCTGCCACCAGCCAGGCGGTGGCTGTCACTCCCCGGGCTCCTCTTCCTCCCGGGCAGCCCCAGGCCGGAGCAGCCCGGGGAGGGGATGCGACGCATTTAGCCCTGTTTACGGTGAAACAGGAGCTCGAAGGCCACCGGGCGGGCGACCAGCCAAGAGCATGAGCCAGCAGCATGGGAGGGCAGCGCAGGCAGGACCATGGGGGACCCCAGGCTGCTGCCCCACGGAGGGTCCCGGGGTGCAAGGCCAAGGCAGGCACCTCCCAGCCTTACCCAATATCTCGAAAGGGTCTTCCTTCCCGAAATCGGGGGTGAGGTAGGGGCTGGGGGGTGGCTCTGCCTGTATGGAAGATGGTTGCCACCCAGGGCCAGGCTGCTCTGCAGCCCCAATGGGATCAGTGGGCTGCCCCACAACGCTGGGCAATGTCCTCTCCTGTGGGGTGCCAGGGCTCCCCACAGGGATGCGTGGCTCTGGGGGCTGCATGTCCCCTGGGGCTGGTGGGACAGGGCCGGGCTCTGTTGGACCCTCTCTCTGCTCCACCGCTGTGGTCTCTTCTGGTATCATCTCCATCGCTGCCGCCTCCACCCAGGGCTGCTCCTCTCTGGAAGCAGGAGCAGGAGGTGAGCAGAGCCCAGCCAGCAGCCCCCCGAGCCCAGCGCCCGCCCAGAGGGACCCGGGGTTCCCCGAGGAGCAGCAAGGAGAGGGGACCCCATCCCAGGAGGGTGCGGGGGGTACCTGTGGCAGGTGGCTGGGCAGCTCAGGCTCTGCAGCAGAACTGGGCGCGGGGGCTCAGGGCCCCTCAGCTGCCGCTGCTCGTCCGTTTCCTCCGCCTTTGCCGCTTTCTCCCCTTCACCCTGAGCCTTCACGGCAGCCATGGCTGCTGTCTCCGTGGGTTCCTCACTTCCATTCCCAGCCTCTGCAGCAGTTGGGGGGGATTCCACCTTTGCAGCTTTCTTCCCTCCATCCTGAGCCTTTACAGCAGCCGTGGCGTTCTTTGCAGCCGCTGGGACTTTCTCCTGTGAAGGCTCTTCTTTGCCTCCATCCTTAGCCTTTGAAGTAGCTGTGGTTTTTTCCACCTTTGCAGCCTTCTTTTCTCCATCCTGCACCTTCGCAGCAGCCAGAGCTTTCTCTTTTGCAGGCTCTTCTTTGCTTCCATCTTGACCCTTTTTTGCAGCTGAAGTTTTCTTTGCCTTTGCTGCTGTCTTCTCTCCATCTTGAGCCTTGGCAGCACCTGGGGCCTTCTCTTTTGCAGGACCTGTGGTTTTCTCCTTTACAGGCTCTTCCTTGCCTCCATCTTGAGGCTTTTTTGCAGCTGGAGTTTCCTCTGCCTTTGCTGCTGCCTTCTTTCCATCCTGAGCATTAGCAGATTCTGGGGCCTTCTCCTTTGCAGGAGCTGTAGTTTTCTCCTCTGCAGGCTCCTCTTTGCCTCCATCTTGAACATTTTTTGCAGCTGGGTCTTTTTCTGCCTTTGCTGCTTTATTCTCTCCGTTCTTAGCCTTTACAGTAGCTGGAGCCTTCTCCTTTGCAGCAGCTGGAGCCTTCTCCTTTACAGGCTTTTTATCAGCTGGGGGTTTCTCTGCCTTTGCAGCTTTCTTCCCTCCATCCTGAGCCTTTGCAGCAGCTGGGACCTTCTCCTTTGCAGCAGCTGTGGTTTTTTCCTTTGGAGGCTCTTCTTTGCCTCCATCCTGAGCCTGTACTGTAGCCAAGGCTGTCTCCTCCTTGGGCTTTGCCTTCCCTCCTGCAGCCTCCGCTGCAGCCGGAGCCTTCTCCTCCATGGACTCTGCTTTTCCACCACCCTCAGCCTCTAACCCATCAGGGGCTTGGTCCTTCCTGGGCTCATCCTTCCCTCCACCCTGAGGCTCTGCTGCAGCTGGAACCTTTCCCTCCATGGGTGCTGCCTTCCCTCCTTCAGGCTGTGCTGCAGCTGGAGCCTTCTCCTTCCCAGGCTCATCCTTCTCATCCTTCCCTCCATCCTGGGCCTGGGCAGCAGCTGGCACCTTCTCCTCCGTGGGTGCTGCCTGTCCTCCATCATGTTGAGCAGCTGAAGCCTTCTTCTCTGATGGTGCTGCTTTCCCTCCATCCTGAGGCTCTGGAGTGATCGGGGCCATCTCCCCCACCGGCTCAGCCTTCCCTCCTCCGGCCTCTCCCACAGCCTTCTCCTTCCCAGGCTCTGCCTGTGCCCCATCCTGCCCCACAGCAGGAGCCGGAGCCTTCTCCTGCCTGGGCTTGTCCTTCCCTCCATCCTGCACCTCGGTGGCAGCCAGCACTGTCCCCCCTTGGGGCTGGGCAGCCTGCGGAGCCGCTGGGACCGGCTTGGTTGTGCTGCCATCTGCTTCAGGGGGGGCTATGCCACCAGCCCCCCCAGTGCCGGGCATGCTGTCCGCCCCACCACCCGGCTCCATCGGGACTCTCCGGGCAGGAGGCAGTTTCCCTGCGGTGCTCCTGGTTCGGTGAGGCTCCTGTAGGAGAGAAGAGAGAAGCTGAGGGCTCCCCAGACCCAACGCCCTGCAGAGGGGCACAGGGAGATGTGGGAGCAGCGGCTCTGCTCCTGCAGAAAAGGAACGAGCCATTGCCACCCAGCCGGGCGCTGTGCCCCCGCCACCCAGTGCGTGGCAATGAGCCGGGGGCCCCACGTGGCCGGCAGTCCCTTGCACCATCCCATTGTGCCCCGGTATCTGCTCGGCGGTGACTGATCGATGGGCCTGACGCCGGCACCTGTCGCTGCCACGGGGTCTCCGGCGTGCGAACAGCCAGCGCGGTGCGGCCAGGCTGCCAAGTCGGGGCCACGTCCCCCCATGGCGGGGCAGGAGATGGCATCTCTGCCCACAGGCCGGTGGGGTGGGGATCAGGCGAGGTGATGCTCCCTGGCATGGCCCCACCATTGCCCACCCCAGACCACACGGGCAGGTCCAGCTGCACAGGCAGAGCCTCGTCTGCTCAGGGGTCACGCAAACCCCCAGCCCCAACAGCCACCGGTGCTGCCCGTTGGGCACCACAGCTCCTGCCCGGGTGGTCCCCACCAAGGGGACATGTTGGTGCCCATGAACCTGCATGAGCTGCCACCCCATTCCCTCCAGCCCAGCATCCGATCCCCAAATCCCCACTCTGCCCCAGGCTCCGCTGCCCGTCCCTGCCCAGCCTCCTCCCCTCACTCTGTCCAAAAACACCCCCCTGGGCAGCCTATACACCCATCCAGAGGCCGGGATAACCCAGGCCTGGAATAAACCCCCCAGCGACCATCCCAGCAACAGGAGAGTCACTTGCTGGTCATACTGGGAAAGGAACTATAAGCAGTTGGTTCCCAGTCGAGCATTCCCAGGTCCTGCAGCTCAGCACGGGGAGACTGTGGGAACTGAGGTGTTCCTCAGTGGGGCTGGGGGCTCTGCTCTCCCCAGTATCCCCCACCGCCATGCCCCGAGCGGGTGGCCGCGGGGGACCCCCCCTGTCCCCTTTACCTGGGTCCCGGTGCGGAGGGCGGTCAGGAGGGCAGCATCCGCACTGTGGCAGCGCCCGGAGGGAGCAGCCTCTTCTATCTGGGGTGTAACGGAGCCGGATTAGTGCGGGCAGAGGAGGATCCTTTACAGCAGCGAGACCCGTCCCGCTTCGCCTTTCCCAGCACCTGTCACTGCTGGAGCCCGTTCAAAGGACACGCCACTCTTCCCTGTCCCCCGCGGGCCGGGGACGCGCAGACACAGCACAGGGGATGGAGCCACAGGGAGGGCTGGCACCGGGCACCGCAGCACCCCAGAAACATCCCGGGGGAAGGGGGGGGTGAGAGGGGGGCAATCTGGCTGAGCTGGACATGGTCCAAGGGGACCAAGCGCTTCCAAGGTGCCCACAGGTGACATAAGGCAACCACTGGCCACCCCACGGGGATGGTGGCGAGGAGAAGCTCAGTGATGGCGCTGGCCCCACATGCCACTGAGCTGTGGCTGGCTCTGCCCACCGTCACCAGCCCTTGGGGAGAGCACCCCGAAGGACCCCGCGCTCCACGAGCACGATGTGGCACCTGCTGGTCCCCGAAGGAAAAAGTGACAGCAGCTGTGAACCCAGTCAGAGGCTGCAGCCCCCTCCAGGAACCAGTTAAAAGACTCCAATGTCCTGGGAAATGAAGGGTTTGGGGCATCAGGGAGAGAAACAAAAGGAACTGGGGGCCTCTGCTGGAGGGGTCACACTATGGATGGGTGCTGCAGGGGCATCGCCAGCCCCTGCTGAAGGTGCAATGTGTGCTGCCAGGGTGCTGCACCCTAGGGCATGGCATCAGGTACTGTGCAGGGCTGAATCTGGGCATGGAAAACCCCTGGGGAAGGGGGCACCGGGGGCTGCGCTGTGCCAGGGGATGCAGAGACCATAGGCAAAGCTGGGAGAGGGCACAGCCACTCAAGGGTCCCGAAGCTGATTGATTCCCAAGGGCTATGCCAGGTTTCCGCCTGGTTCCCCTGCCCAGCAGAGCCCTGTTTACTTTAAATCTTTGAACTTTAAGATGAGGAAAGCCTTGCTCACCAAGGGCACGGTGCTCAGGTTGCTGCTGGGGGCGGAGGTGGGAGAATTTGCAGGAGGAACCCCCAGTAACTGGACCCAGCCCTCCCCGGCCAGCTCTGCCAGGCGAAAGCACTCCAATAATACCAACTATTAAAAACCCAGAACACCCATTTATCATGTCAAGGCAGCAGGAATGCCAGTGCAGAGGAGGAAGGGCTTGGTCCCTTGCCCGCAGCTGGTGCTGCTTAGGAGGGGACGGGGAGGCTGCAGCTTGGTGACAGGAGATAAAGCAGTGAGAGCAGCTCGCAGCAAAAGAAAAAGAGATGGCAGAGGCTGCTGGGGGTCAGGCAGGTGCCTGCGCTGGGCATCCCCCTCCCAATCACTCCATGCTACCCCTAGCTGGGTGCAGGCAGGGACACCCTGCTCCTCCACGGGGCTCCACCGGCAGTTGGGGCAGCAAAGGGCCGAGCGCTGGTACTTGCTGGGAAGCGGGACTCTCCCTGGGGCTGAGCAGGGCTGGCTGGGTGCCCTCAGGGAGGCTGAGATTACTGTGGGCTCCCCCAGCCTCGGCCCCTGCCAGCTGACAGCCGGGTCTCTCCTCTTGAGCTCTCCATCCCACCACGGCCACGTGGGGCTCAAGTCCTGCCAGGCACCGAGCCCGGCTGCTCCCACACGGGACTCGCACACGGCCGAGCTGAGACAAGGCCACCAGCACGGGCAGCAGCAGCATCCCAGGAGCAGTGTTCACCTTGCCTGCAGCCTCTTCCAGGAGGATGCAACGCTGTCCGGGCAGGGGAGGAGATTGGGCTGCTCCATGTTGCCAAATCCCGGCTCCCATCCAGGCAACAGCTTCTGCACACCATGGGCTGGCTTTGCCAGAGGAGTTGTGGTTCACATACGGCATCGAGAGCAAGACAAGCCAGGATGGGGACATGCCATCCCCATGTCCTGGAGGTGCTGTTGTCCTGCCTGGCCCTGGGCAACTCCTGGGGGGAGCACAAAGGCCCAGGACATCATGCATGAGTGGCCAACGGGGCAGGACTACAGCCCTCCATCCTGCTGCAGAGGAGACCACCAGCGAGCAGTGCAAGAGGAGAAACAAAAGGTCTCCCTGAGCCCTTTCCCTGTCAGGGGCAGCAGCCTAAGGCCAGTACACATTTCACCCATGGGAGAGGTGCTGCTCCAACCCTGAGGGGGCAGCTGGAGAGCAGGGGAGAGAGCCAGGGCTTTTATGGCTCACCCTGATCACAGCAGTGGCCAAGGGTCCCTTCCCACATCCCCTCCTGCTGCAGCCTCCAGCCATGACTCGCAGCCCTGCTGCACAGGCAACCTCCAGGTATGGTTTAAGCTTTGGAGAAAGTGGAACTTGTGGCTGGAGCTGTCTCCTCTGGAGCCCAGCTAGTCCTGGACAGCAAAATCAGAAGCACAGGCATCCACCACCACCCCAATGCAAGAGCAATGCTCAGCTGGACACAGGCAGGGGCTCTTGGGCTCTCCCGTTCCAGCTCCAGCAAGCCCAGCTCCTTGCTGGAGAACCTCCCTCTTCCCAAAATCAGGAGAAGGACCTGGAATGTGATGAGAACCAAGAGGGATCACGCAGGGGCAGGCACATAGCTCCTACCAGCAGTGCCGACGGCGTTGTGTATGCGTAGAGGTTGGAGAACCATCAGCACCCATGACACCCGTTCCCGGCACAGCCGCTGCTCCTATGGCAAGTAGGAGTCCCCCCAGCTCAGCTTTTGCAGGACACACCAGCAGGAATAACTGGTGAGACGTGCCTCAGGCAGCGGGGACTCTGCCCACTGACTGTCATCGCCAACGTACAGTTTGGAATTGTCTCTCCCCTCCTCTGGCCAAGGGCTGCCGGGTACCTGGAGGCCACCAATGCCACTCGAGGCACGCACTGCCACTTCTCCGCCAACCTTCAGCTCTGCACCCTCCCGGCAAGCCCCAGGTAGCAAGAGCACATCCACTCAGGGGAGCGGGAGCCCATGTGCCACAGCTGTGCCCCACAGAAGGTTTGGTGCAGTGGAAACTGGGATAAAATTCTCCAAGGAGAGCAGGAGCTCCTGTCTGGAAGGTGGCCAGCCTTCCCAGGGCACTTGCAATCTTACACGCTCTCACCGAGAGTCAGGGTTGGTGTCCAGGGGTGAAGCCTTAGGACAAGGTGAGGAATCAAAGTGGAGAGTGGGCACCCAGGTGCTGGGGAGCCATGGAAATGGTTATCCAAAGAAAGTGATAGATGTTGGGCACTACAAGACAAAATTAACCTGTGGGCGAATGGAAATAAGCTGAAGCCAGCCCCCTCACGAGAAAGACATGCAGTACTATATGAAGGGCAGGATTTTAGATGCCTTGGTCCAAAAGTCCATACCCCAATGACCAGCACAGCCCTGCAGCTCCCTGCAGAGGTTCCTCAAGCTGGGGTGGTGGTGGTTGGGTTTTGTTGTTTTTTTTTTTTTCCTCCCCATTCAGGAACTTAAGCCAGAGTCTACATTGGCTGCAGCTGGAAAACAGCCTGTCCTGGGCATATCTGGCAACACGTCAAGCACGCCAGTTCCCTAGCTACGCGGTTGTCACAACTTGGGCAGCACACTTTAACCTTTATGCTTTTCATGGGTAAAGGGAGGCTTCTCTGCGCAGCCAAGCCCTGCCTGTTCTCCAGGAAACCCTATACCCTGTCTAAATCGAGCAGCAGGGCAGGCGAGAACAACATCCCCACCTGAATCCCAGCCATACCCTGTAACACAAGCCAGCCAGCCTGCTCGTCCCAGTGGGGACCGACCTGGGCACACAGGCGGCAGCTTAACTGCTTCCATCAGCACCCAGGACTTCCCCTGCTGAGCTCTGCTTGTGTCGTGACAGGTCCCATCAAAGTTAAGGGAAAAGACAGAGAAAAATCCCAACACCATAGGAAGAGCTTCCAGAGCCAGGCAACACCTCGAGGACAGCAACGAGGCCAGCAGTGACACAAGGGAGCACTGAACATGGATCCAAATCCCATGCACTGGCTGCCCCTGGCAGCAGCCAACAAGGTAGCCCAATGCTTTTGAGAGCATCATCAAGCCTTTTCATAAAGATAATAAGATCTTGCCATTCTCAGCTACCCTTCAACATAAAAATCCAGAAAAGCTTTGTCTGCCTTTTAGTTCCATCTCTTCAGCAAATTACTTTGGTAACAACTGAACTAGAAATGCATCAGAGAAAGATTTTTGGATCCAGCTCTCCTTAATCAGTGTCTCCTCCTTCCAGCCCCACTTGCTCTGAAGGCACACTCATAAAGGTGATGAGCTTTGAGTTCTTCAATACAAGAATGTTCCTGCAAAACCTACACAGCAAGAATATAGATTTTACATCAGTTTGTCAACCTACCCTCACCCTGATGGTGTGTGCTGAGCCAGCACTCTGTTAAATCCCAATCTGCTCCAGTTCTGTAACTTTATTCTCTCACTTTAAATCTCCTGGGACTGGGAGAATCACCTGCCCCTGTATCCTTGTTGAAGCCTTAGCTGAACCCCATCCCCATTAACATTCAGGACACCCATCATTTACGCATTTTTCTAGGCTAAAGCAGTTTTTCCAGCACGTCAACATTTTCCCCTAGTGAAAAGGGCAGGTTACACTGACCACCCGCCCCCCACCAGCCTGTGACAATCCCCTGGATGACTCCGAGATCTCTGCCAAACGGCAGATACCCTGGCAGGGCACGGCAGCCCGGGGCTCCCTTTTGCTAAGTCTGCAGCATATGAGGAATATAAGAGGCTGTGTTTGTGGGAAGAGGTAATATCTTTTATTAGATCCAACGATACCCTTAGGGAAAAAACTGACAAGCTGTCAGGCATACAAACCCTTCCTCAGGTCTGCAGCAGAGGCCATGTAGGGCTGTCACAGAAATCCAGCTGCTCCATCCTTCAGGGATCGATATCTGCTCCAGCTCAGCAGCCTTATCTTGCTCGCCTTTACATTCTTCCCCAGCTCATCATCATTCAGGCTTTTTTCTGACTCGCCATAAATATTTACTGCTCCTGCTGCCCCACGCTGCCTGCTCCGGAGAAGCTGGAACTCCAAGCTGCAGCAGAAGTTCTCTTGACTGCACATTCCAGGTCCTGCCGTGTCCCCATCCAGCAGATCCCACGGAACAGCTCCACTGCAACAGAAACGGTGAGATCCAGGCAGATTTTTCTCAAGAGGATGCTTACGAGTTCCTCTTGCTCCAGTCAATCCTGTAAGTTGTGCATCAGCAGAGCTGTCAAGTTACCTGTGACAAACAGCCTTAGGGCCAGGCTGCTGCTGTCAACAGTCCCTCGTTACCCTCAGCCCAGCGACACGGGGCTACCCGCAAAGTCAGCACAATGCGGCTGAAGGCATCCTGGGTGACTGGGTCGACCTTTCAGGCCCAGTTCTGCCACCACCGTGGAAAGATCCTCAAGAGAAAGGAAGGAAAAGCCAAAATCTCAGCAAAAAGGAGCCTTGCTTCTTATCTCACCGTTCTGACAAGCCCTGCTGTCACAGGGTCACTCATCCTTTAGTCCCACACACTTCCTCAAAATACATTGCTCTCAATTATTAACTGCACAATAGCTTTTAACTTTTTTTTTAAAGAATCCTTGTTTCAGTGGAGGCACATTTTCATCTTTTAATCCAAGCAGAGAAAAGTTTGAGGCTGGGGCTCTTTGAAGCACCGAGGTTCAGCACATCCCTACAAAACACTTGCTCAGCGCCAGCTGTGGCTCCGCAGTGACATCCCTTGAGCATTGCACTTTTTTGGAGAATCCCTGCAGAAACATTATCCTCGGGTACAATAAACGCTCGCCTTTGATTTTAGCTCTTTGAGAACGTTCTGCCTCTGTCATCTCTCTCAGATTAGGAATAAACCAGCAGCAATTGCTTGATACACCTTGTTGAGGTTAATGAGACAGTACCAAACCCCTCACGGCTGGATGCCCACACCAAACAAGTTGGAACTCCCTCTCTTTTCCACCCAAACAAAAATCTGAATAAAAAGCCACACACTCAAAGAATACTTCTCCGGTGGTATCCAAATTCAAAGGAAAGGAAAGCAAAATGACAACAAGAAACAGTTTGTCTTACCTGACATATTAATTCTAAGTTTCCCATGTTTTCCTCTGCTCAAAACAGCACCACAAGAGCAGTGAGCAGCCCAGCTCACATGTAAAGGTGAGACACACATAAAAATAGCCAAACCAGCCCAAAGTTGTTCATTTCCAAGGGTTTGCTCTCATTCTTTCTACTGATGGCTTCAAGCTCAGCTCCAGTCACCCGCCACACCAACAAGTCCCTTTTTGGCTCAGGTAACAGCAACACAAATATCTTATCTCAGCAGCATCCAAGAGCATCATCTGGAGCAGTCGTACTCTTAACTCCCTTCTTGCCCTCACACAGCCTTTTGGAGTTATCTTTCTTGTTAAGGGAAGTCCAAGGAAAGGGCTAAACACAGTCTGACAAGGTAAGAAATCACATCACAATGCTAAGGTAAGAAATCATTCTTGGTAAGTTTTAATCTAAAATTTGATCACCTCTTTACAATGATGGAAGTTCTGCCCTCCAGCACATCAGAGCACATGGTCTATATTCAGTTCTGAGAGCTGTGCTAGATTTGCCAGGAGATGATGTGTCTTCAGTCAGGAGAACTGCACTGGCAGGAGCTGGGGAGGCAGCTTTACAGCAGGTCATTTGCCAGCGAAGTGGTTCCCCAAATAAAATGACTTCAGCTATAGAAAAGCACAAGGTTTAATGCTTTAATGTACCGAGAACTACTTTAAAGCGTGGGTAAGATTCACATTAGCACTCATCTAAACATCAACAAGGGTCAGACCTGCTTGCAGAAGCCACATCACTTAACACAATTCAAGCGCAACGCAGATTAAAAGTTTAAGAAATAGACACTTGAAACCAATACTGAGAGGTACAAAGACAAGCCAGCTCTTCCAGATGTGCACATCCTTGTGTTTTCACCAACTGCCCTTTACTGAAAACTCTTCTGCAGGAGAGGGAAGGGCCCGTTAGCAAGACACAGTGATCAGGTCAGGAATTTTTATTTAGTTCAGGTACACAATATTTGTATACAATATAAAACCTGGTGGAGTCTTTAGATAAAAAGATGCCTAGATGTGAAGTGAAGCCGTGTGGCACTGCCCATATGCCATGCCTCAGCCACCTGCCTCAGATGGAGTTAAACTACTCAATATAACAATAAATGCAACCAAGTATAAGAGTTGAGACTGAGCAGTCACACAAAAACAACTGTTCCCTCTCTGCCTGCCAAGTGAGTGGAGAGGGATGGGACCTTCCTCCTGCTGTCACGTGGATGCACGTCAGCACCGGAATCTGTCTGAGAAGTTGGGAGACTTCGGCATAGTCAGTGGCTGTTCACTGGGCTTCACTTCTAAGCTGCGGTATTTGCGTATTGGGTTTGCCTTGTGAACCTGTAAAAAAAAAAAATTAAGAAAGAAAAATCAAGGACGAGATGAAGTAAATGATTGCAAGTTATGATGAAGCTGAAACCTGCAGGTGAGCCATGGGTGGAATGAAGGCAGGTGTCTCTCTCCAAGACTACCGCACTGCTGAGGACACTGGAGGGAGCCACCAGGAACGTGCAAGGCACATTTTGGGACTGTGCATTTTACAGAGATCATTCCACTGCAGTGACTACACACATACAGCTACAGAAATCAGTCATCTCAGTAGAGCTGCCTTTTTTTTTTTTAAGGCCTGCTGTAAAGTTAATGAGGAGTCAGTTTGCAGCAGGGAAGCTTGAAAAGACGATCTTAATGCAGCTCGACATTGACATTAGCTCATTTAGTATATTCACACATCCCTTTGCGTTACTTTACAGCCCCAGTTCAGAAATAGCTCACTTACCAGTTCTTGTCTTAGCTTAGCAATTTCTTCCTTTTCACGCTCCTCTTGTTGCTGTCTGACCTGCTCCTCATGCCTCTCCCTCAAGGCTTCTTTATATGCCAATCGTTTTTCAAATTGTTGCCGCTCTTTAGCTCTTTTTTCTGTTGCCAGCTCAAAGCTTTCAGGAACTATGGAACCAGAAAGGCTCTCTAAGTTTAGAAATAGAGGAGATAACAAAGCAAAGACAGTCATGTAAAGCAGAGCAGCAGTAGCATCAAATGAAGGCTCCCTCTGGAGCGCTTCACCTTGCAAGGGGAGTTAGTAGATACCTCCAGGCTTCAGGAAAATAGAAAACCTTACGCCCGAACGTGAGCAGTGTTAATGCAGACGTTAGCCCCATCACGGGTGTTCTCACAGGAGGGAGCAAACACACAATTGTTAGTACAAACAAGTTGTTGGCTGGTTCTAGCTCCTACAAATTTAGTTTACCCTAAGCTGTAGATGCCTTCATCTCATTAGAAATGGGAGGAAAAGACTGACAGCTGCTGCAGAAACCCCAGCTGTCTCTGCAGGGAGCTCCTTGCATGCTATTTACCCGTATCCTGAGCTAGCACACATCAATCATCCCCCAATTGCAGCAGAGCTGTTAAATACAGCTGCCACGTTAGTGCGGGACAGGGAGGCAGTGAGAGGAAACTCCTCCACTCCCCAGGGACACGAGCTGTTAGGGAATTAGTTGATTAAGTGCAAGGCACTATTGGCTGTGCTGATAAAGAAGAGGCAACAGCCAGTCTAATCATCATTTAATTGTATCAGTTCTGAGTTATCAGCCAAGACCGTGTAGCAAGTACTTGTAACTCCACCTGATAACAGCATATTCTCCTTTTTAGGCACAAAAGGCTCCTGGTACACCACAGTGTTGGGACGAGCCTTAAAACATGCTGCCTCTTTCTGCCTTTTCAAGTCTTCTTTAAGCTGCAAGAGAAGAGAGCCCATCAAGTGCCAGGCATAATAAAAAGATCAACTCCCTCCATTGGAAAAGACAGCTTGACTTAGATCAAATCATTTGCATAGAAAATTATATTAAAGTCAAGAAGTTTTGTCACTTGTTGCCTGCTAGTTACTTTTGCCAAAAATAGCTTGAAGACGATTTTAGGTGTCCAGGCCAAACTTCACATGAGAAAGGCATTATATTATATATATGCCAAATAAATCCCCAAGCACAGAGCTGGTCAAAGGGATCCAGCTGCACATAGTTGCTGCTTAGAAAATACCCCCCAGCTGTTCAGGTAGTTGTGGTAAATCCCATCACTTACCATAAAGGGAAAGGAAAAAACCAAGCCACCAATCCTTAACCCATAGCACAAGTTTCACACTAAGGACAGGATAATTCATTGCTCAAACTTGGATCCTGATTGAACTCAAGCAGGACACTTTCTGAAGTCCATCACAGCTCCACTAGCTGCTTTAAGTCTAGTCAAACCTGGTGGTTTGTTTTTTTTTAACCCACCTGCTGTTTCCAGCTCTGTAGCTTGGCAGCTCCCCGTTCATCAACCTGCAGGTTGAATGGTTCAGGCTGAGTTGGGTTTTTGACCTTCTTTTCTGGCAGCTTAATATGGTCAAAATAAGGCAGAGGCAGCGCTTTGAACTTTGGCACCTGAAAGAAACAATTTGAAACATTACTTATCCATTCCTCAAGGGCAAAAAGCTTTGGAAATTTAACAACCAACAGCAAGGGGCAAGTCCTGCCACATCCTTTTTACTTAAGGACTGGAAGCCAAGGAAGCTTTTAGGTCTTACCTCTTCCTTCTGCATTTCTTCTATTTTTTTCTCTTTTTGTATTTGCCGCTCCCTGTCACGAGCATCGAAAGAGAAGGGGCAAACCTCCACATGCCTCTGCTCTGGCATTTTAGGTTTGAAGGGCACTCCATAATGTGGCATCGGGTTAGCTTTGATCATAGGGACTGCCTCTTTTTCCTAAAGGGATATTAGTGTTAGGATCTGACACAGCACCAGATTTTATTTTTGTAGAAAGACTACAACTTCTGTCACACAAAGCTATGAATATTAGAGTTCCTCTAATAAGGGTCACAGCAGCATCAAGCAAAACACATGGAACACTGAAAATTAGAAATCCAGGAGAGTACCAATTTATAGGCATCCTGAACCACAGGCAAGTTCTTCCTCTTTCCAAATCACTGTCAGTTCTAGTATTCATCTAAATTAGACTGTAATTCTTTAACACTTTCTTCACAAGAGGGAAAGAAGGAAGGACTTGATGCATTCTGAATCCTGCTCCCCACCTCCAGGGATCCAGAGTGACTGCAGGAAGAAGGGTCATGCACAATACCTACCCTTCTCAATAACAAAACAGGGAAGGGGCAGTGTCCTTCAGAAATTTAAGCAGCTCACTTTCCACATTCATAGCAGTAACACCTCAGGAACCCTAGTCAGTGCCCTCACAGTTAAACTGAGTTATTTTGTGTGAGAATTCAGTTTTTGTAAAATGAGTAGCAGCAACTAGATCGTTAGAAGGGAACGGCACAGAGAAAGATGACCACTGGGAGAACTGCCTAACAGGAGGGAAGGGGCTAATGGAACCAGCCCATCACACTCAGCTGGCAGAGGTACGGCAGCCTGGCCAAGGCAGACACTGTGGTGGGACCAGAAAGCTTGACTAGAGCCTACACACAGCAGTTACCTTTTCTTCATCTCTGCCAGATGTTCGGATTCTGTTTTTCAAGGTGAAGACTGGAGACTTGGGGACTGTAACAGGAAGCGCTTTCTTCTCTGGAACACCCTGTTCAGAAGAGCCAATAAGGAGTTACCCAAGCCTAAGTACCAAGAAAAAGAGCACCAGAGAAACAACCCAACCCAGCACAGTATGTACTCATTGCAGTTCTTACCTAATGACAGACAGTGTTTACTGAAGATTATTAAATACATAATGCAATATAGCTACATTTTTTAAAGCCAATTGCCACCTCAGTCCTAATTCCCAGACCTGGGTATTACTAAGCTTCTTACCACAACCTCCTCCAGGATTTTTGTTGGACACGGCCTGGAATGGAATTCGAAGTGCTCTTCCTCCTGCTGCTTCTTACTGTCACGCTCCTGAATCCTTTTTTCTATTTCCAACTCAAAGCCAATGGGCTGTGTGAGTTCCTTCACAGGGGGTTTCTTGGGCAGGAGTGGTCCACCCTCAAAGATCTTGTGATTGAGTTCTCGTGCTTTAAATTTGTACCTACACAGGAACAATGAAGAGAGTCACCACATATTGTACATGGCAAGATGAAGCTTCTAGCAAATGCCTTCTCGCACAGTGTAAAAGAGCAATACTCAGGTGCAGAAGCAGTTGTGCCACACACACACATTACATAGTGCACAGCTCTAGTTAGCAATTCCTCCTTTGCTTTTGAAACAGCAACACGTTAAGGAAAACCTTATGGATTGCTTTCTTGGCAGTCCAAAACTTTGTCTACAGGAGAGTTTTGAAGCATGCACAGGCTACACCGCTATACTGGGTTTGCTTTACTAATCATAAGCTGTACTCAACCCAAAATCAGCTCTCCTAAGAGCACTTTCTTCAAAATGAACTGGCTACTTTCATATCCCTATGATCAGAGCCAGAGGGTTACACACAAGCTAGAAGAATCTCAATATTTTTATGCTACTCATTCTTTTGTGCAAAAAAAGGTGTTCCTGAGTAATGATATTTAGTATCTGAAATATTTCCAGTGTGGTACAATTCTCTCTTGGAGGACTAGAGCAAACCTTTACTTACTGTTGAATTTTCTCCAATTCCTCTGCTTCTAACTCTGCTGTAGTTTTGCTGGTGGTAGGTCTGAAACGCTGCTTTGTTAGAAGAATCGGCGTTTTAGGTTTTGTAATCCGAGCCTTCACCACCTTTCCTGGCACTGGGCCTATAAAGTGAAGTGACAGAGAGCAGCAGTTAATGGCAAGGCCTGCGACAGGCACAGAATTGTTTGCTCAGAAGAGTAGTCAAAGCATCGTTCTTGCTCTGCCACCATCTCTGTGGACAGCCTCCTGGCCAGAACTGCTCACCTTCATTAGATTTCCGGCTCCTCAAATGGTAACGAGAGGGTGTGCTCTTTTGGAATGCTTCTACCTGCTCAGCAAGGGACACGTATTCTGATGAGGTTTCTTCAAGTTTTCTTTTGGTTCCCTGGGACAGGTTGAAAGGTTTGGGGACAGTGGGTCCCTTTGGCAATCGCCCCTGGAGACAAAACACTACAGTCATTATGGCCATTTAACACAGGCTGCTTTGATGATATTTCCTTTCCTCTCTGATTCAAGGTATCTGTCCCTTCCCCACGTTGAAAAGATAAGACTTATGCCTTAAGTGTTAACTGTCTGAACACTCATAAGCACATTGGGAAACTGTATGAAGTGGAAGATTAAAGCATGAAGTGTAACAATCAGAAGATATGACATTGAAAGGCCTTTTTCAAGAGGGTCCTTTAGAGTCTTGTGGCAATGCAGATACGCAGTGAGCTAACAGTTACATTTGCACAACGCTTGCCTCTCCTACGGTAACCCTCTCTGTGGGTTACCAGCAGCACGTGTGTTGCAAAAGCAGAAAGAAAGTGATGTCAAGAATTAGTCAGCTGATTGCAGGCAATATTCTAGCTCTCACCGGAGAAGGAGGATGCTTTCTCAGTACTGCAGCAAAATCCACCTCCTTGTACTCATTCCCAGGCTGGCTTTCCACATGCTGTTTAACTCTACTCTCTGTGCAGAAGTGGAAGTCAATTGGCTTTGTTACTTGGCCAACATGTCTCTTCACAGGTTGTCCTAAAGAAAAAGAGCACATAAGGTCTGGAAGCCTTTTTGGGGTGGGGGGGAAAACATTTACTTTCCAAAAACTGTTCAAGTTATTAGAGACCTCACTTATAATCTTTCAAAACATGACAAAAACCCAACCCCTAAAACTACCTGGAAACAGGTTTATCTACATTAAAAGCTGCCTAATCCTAATACTGGTTACAAAATATGGAATGTTTTTAAAGGTACTTGTACAGCTCTATGAAGCATTCTCCAGCTGTGCCCAGTACAGATTCAATCTGCAATTCAACTAGAGCCCACCTGCTCCAGCAATAGCTGCTTTCAGAGACTCCTCATTCCTCTTCCGCAGCTCCATAACCTCCCGCTGCAACTGCTCCATCTTCTCCAGCTCCTGCTCCTCTGTACTCTTCACCTTGCCAGAAACATTGGTCCTCCTGCAGAAGCATGTTAAAAAGACCGAGATATGCCTTCCTGCTTCACAGCATGACGTTAGCACAATGGAACATGCTTATCTCTGACTTCATTATAAAATTACACTCTTTAGAAAAGATCTGTTTGGATTTTGTTTGCTCCAGAAGGCTTGCAGCTAAACTGCTGTCCTGCCCACACATTTGCTGTATGCATGCTTTGTCCGTGAGCAAGAACAAATTTTTCCTCAAATGAAAAGCAAAAGCTTCCCTTTGCAGGGGATCAGTTGCTGAAGTACATTTCATCCTAATATCACTGCCTTGATCTGATGTTTACTAAATGTGATACCATCACATGCTAAGTTGAAGCTGAAAACAGTCTAGCCAGGGCTGTCACCTAAATCAACTGTGATTAGCAAAGACAAGTCACAAGAAAGCTACGTACTTTAATGTTGTTGGCTTGGAGGGCACAGTCAGTTTGCTTTTCCCTCTCCCAGGAGAAGTATCAGGATTCTCCAGGGGCTCTGTCTTTGTGGATTCTTCTGTCAGGTTCTCACTGCTGCTAGAACTAAGATAACAAGTCATTACGGCAAAGCACTTTGTTTAACTGTGCTCTAAGTGAAAGATCACCAGCAGTTCTCACCACCATGCACAACATCCCAACACCTGGCAAGTTTTAAGGTATGGCAGACCACCCTTACCTCACCACAGGCCCAGGTATAGATCGTCTAGTTTTTCCTGGTACTCTAAGGCTGTAGAAGGGAAGATGAATTACTGAGGTTTTGGAACTTAGGGTTTTCTTGAGGAGGCAGGTGTACTGAAGTTCATCTAGGTACAGCAGCTTTTGAAAGATCGCACTTCAATTTCCTGTCCTCAAGCTTATCACTATATGATATCTTAGTGGTTAAGCTAATTTGAGAAATATTTTAGCTGCGACTCTTTCCCAGCACAGACTGCCTGATGGACAAGTTAAACCAAATTGAAAGCTAGCTGACAAATGCTGAGTATGGAGTAAGAAGCTTAAGAAACCCAAGCTTATTTCATTCACATCTCCACCTCCAAACAGCGTTTCCTTCAGGTCTTACAGTCATTTCTTCTTGTTTATGAAATCAGTATCGTTAATTGGTTTGAGTCACCTCCGCCTAACCTTCCTTTGAGAATCTCCTCAGACAAGTGGAAATCCTTTCCAAAGAAACAGTTGTATGCCCCTTTCATGCCCCAAACAGTAGAAATTTGATGACTTACAGTCTCATTTTTTTCAGGGGTGGAACCTCTCTTGTATTAGCCAAGGCACTAGCATTTCTCTCTGCTTTGACTCTAGCTGGTTGTTTGCGCTGCTTTGTTTTTCTCTGCTTTGTAGCCTGTGTTCTGCCAGCTCTAGAGTAGAAGAGAAAATGGAGATTAGCTTTCCCATGGGCCTGAGAAGACACACGATCAGTATAACACTTTTAAAGCCAGTGCATCACCTAAATCCAACAAGCCCTTTAGGCTAATTGTTTAACACAACAATCCAAATTTAGCGTGAATTATTTAAGTTTAACAATCCATAAATTTAATATTCCTTGCTATACATGAGGATACAGAGCCTCCCGTGTTTGTACCAAGAACAAGTTCTGCCCAACACAGGCAGATATAAACAAAGAAACTTTATAAGCCACTTCAGTTTCAGATATCCTCAGATTCCAGAAGCTCCTAGTTGCTACTCAGTCTCATTTGACAAATATGTGAGACACTGCATTACATTTCCACCCCTAGAAAGTGTCCCTCCAGCTTAGCAAGCAGATCAGCTGTCCCAATACACAATCTCTGTGCTGGAGAACTTCAGTCCCATACGATGACCCAATAACAGCTAGAACTGCAGATCCTGAGAGCAAGGACCTGCTTATTTACACCGTCAGCAATCTTCATGCAAACTAAATACAAGTATTTCACCTTTGAAAGGCCTCTGCAGGTGGAGCAGCAGCTCTCCAGGTATCCAGGGATCCAACAATATTCTGAGGAACCACATTGGTCTGCGTGCCTTCTGCTTCTCCATTCTCTTCATCACAGCTTTCACCTGAGAACAGCAACAAGCGTCAGCTCATATGTATACACACAGAGGAACACTAAAGTGAAACCACATGAGACCTTGCTAGACAACAATATATGAAGATGGTCCCACAAAAGCCAGATTTTTCATTTTGCCAGTGAAAACAGGTAAAATTTTTATCTCCCTGTCCCACACCATGCCAACTTACTCATTGATATTCCTTGTGATTTGACAGAAGATGGAATAATATCAGGCTCTGAAAAAGCAGGGCTGTTCGGCAAGACCTTTGCCAGATTTTCTGCAGGGGGGACATTCTCCAGATTGGCTTTTTGGTCTGTGAGGAAAGAGAGACTTTCACTACACATACTACGTTAGGAATTTTTAACAGTACCTCAGAATCTCATTATGATGTTAACAAAGTCATCTGTCAAGTTACAGATGACAATCAAAGTTTAAATACAAAACCAAAACAACAAAAAAACCACCCAAACATGATCAATGATGGAGTTAACAACATGACTAACCCATTGGCACAGAAGCCAGGCCCAAAAGCAACGGTCACGCCAAGCCCTCATCCAAAGAGATAACAGATCAAGTAGTTGGAAGCAACTTACCAAACCAGGAGTCTGGATTGTGTACATCATCATCACTCAGAGTTGCAAAGTTGATGCAAGGGTTTGGGACATCAAAGGAATAGCGAAATTCTGGGTGAAACATCTTCACCTTCACACTGTCCCCACGAGTCTTCCGCTTTCACTGCTGCACTCCTTTAGACAACACGCATCGGTCACCTGTTAGACCAAACCCCAACACAGGCATTGGCTAAATCATTCTCCATTGCTCTTCCTCAGCACAGTTTCTAGAGATAGACACTCGGACAACTTTTGGTACCTTTTACTGTCTCACAATTCATGGCCTTCAGACAGGACGCCTCCTAATGTTTTTTTTATTCTACTGCTGATTGGCAAAGCTAAGGAGATTTTACTACTTTTTACATTTGCAAGTTTTAGATATCCAAAAAGATCAAGTTTTGAAAGTTTTCTTTGTACCCATAAGTGCTAGAATTGTGGTTTTTTAAAGGAAGTAAAGTCCACAGCTTTTCCAGACAGCAGCTGATTTGCCCTTCCCTCCCTCACCACACATAGCAAAGGTGAGTTCTTACCCTTATCAGGGCAAAGATTCGTGAAGCAAGAGCCTGATGATGTGGTTTGACCCCAAAGCACTGCAAAGTGTAGCCTTTCTCCCTCTGAAAGTCTACAAACAAGTCTACTAACGACAAACATGTTCTTCTCTAGAGTAAATCAATTTCCAAAGCCTGAAAAGAGTTCTGCACAGTATTGTTACTGGGCAAAAAGTAGGAAAAAAGGCAGCATAGGATCGTTGCTGCATTCCACAGTTCTACCCCAATGCTGGTCAGGCCATAAATGAACCAAGAACTGTAACTGCATCAAGAACAGCCCCTGCAGTTAATTAGTGAAGCACTGACAGCAGGAGGAGTCCCTGTGTCAACAGGTAATATTAAACTCAAGGGAACAGGAATAAAGCCAGCAATAAAGTTATAAACCCTTAAAGTGTAACAAAATTTTTTTGCAAAGGTGTTTTCATGCTTTCATGATGGCTCGCACAGCTGGGAGGCAAAGCCCATGCAGATGTGTTATAAAGCACTCCCTAAGGAAATCACCTGAACTTTGCTTTTATGACTCAAACCAGCCTAAAGCAGCATATTCTTAATCCACCAAGTCTCAGACCTAAACCATCTGTCTAGGCAGGCCACACATAGTTCAACGCAGACCGTACGCTCCATAAATAAGAAAATGTTCAAGAGTAAACCATTGGCCTTCCCTCCTGAAGGCCGCTGCGTCGAGAAGCCTTCAGTTCCCCAGCAGAGAATTGGAATAGTTAAGAGGAAAAATGTCAGTACAGAAGCATCAGCTACATGACTGAAGATCTCAGGGTAGAACCCAAAAAAGGCAAACAGAAGAATCAGAGCCAAAACCAACTGTAACTGAGCTCAAGACATGGTTGGAATCAAATGCTTTCCTACCGCCCTTAATCAAGATAAAGTTTCTGTCAACACTACCCGCTTTTTTAAAAATCAAATGCGTCATTCTGCATTCTTCCCTCCCCAGTCCGTCCATCGGGTCGGAGCTCCGGGCATCACGTTTCACAGCTACTTGTGTCCACTGTTACGCTGCTGTAGTTTCCAGCTTTTTACTGTGCGAAGTCCATATTCTTTCATAGTGTCAGCACCCTCACCACCGACCCCCCTCTCTCTCCCCCTCCCCTCCAGCCCAGAAAGAAGCAAAATAGCCATGAAAAGAAACGCCACAGTTTCATGCTCCAAGTTTCTTGAAAGAGCCAGTGGGGAGGTAAATGTTATCGTGACTGAAATCCAGAGGGTCTGCTTAAGTCAGATGAACTCACAGCATCTGCTTTTCAAATCCTTACATACTCTCCGAGTCCTGCCCAGAACAGGGTTTACTGTGAAGCAGAAGTTCGCTGAAAAGCATCTCACTCCTCCAGCCCTCGACTCAGCCTGGGACCAAGCTCCGCTCAGGAGGGTTTCTGTGATGCATCACTCCCATGTGCCCACTGTGATGTTTCCATGATCGGAACAGGCTCGGCCAAGTACAGCCCAAAATCCCCTGCCCACTCCATTCAGGCATTTTTAAAACACCCAATCATGCTTTTGATGGCAGAACCACCATTACCTCGATCTTTTCTTTAAAGAAATCTTTTCTTTCTCTCCACCGTGGCACCAGGAGTGAGGTGCGGAAATGTCTTCTCATTAATAGGGACATCACCTAATTAGCAAGCACTGTGTGCCTTTTCCAGACCGTGATTACAGGCACACTGTAATCCTACATAACTACAGCGTGGATTTAAAGCATAACCCTGCTCTCCCCCACATCCATCACCTCCCGTGTCGACACCAGTGTGCGCAGAGCTTCAGAGCGAGCCAGCGGGGGAACCCTCACCCCTGTTCGGCAGGATCAGCTTTCACCTGTTTTGCAAAGAGCTGCTCACACCACTGCTGGTGCAAGGAAGGAGGAGAATCCGGTCCTCTCGCTTTCAAAAATAGCCCAAATTCCTTCAATAAAAGTGAGTGTCAAACCAAAGCCTTAATTCTCTTTCTAGGTCTGCTCCCCTCACTCACCTAAACATGCTACAGTTTCTGTGCAGAGCAGCACAGGCACATCCACAAAGAGAAATAGATGACGAGTTTCTCTGCACATCAGGTTTCTTTTCAGTAACTACACTTTGGCACGTTCCAGAAGAGTGCCTTGGCCTGGTTTAGATTAGTTAGCTTTGAAAAAGGATTAAGCTAAATTGGAACAAGCATTCCTATCCCAGAATAAGCCTGATCCAACAGCAAGCACCATAGGTATTTCGGAATAACTTCACACCTCACTCTAATCCAAATTAGCTTTAAAATGCTGACACGATTCCATCACAGATGTGCTCAGTGTCTTTTTTCTCAATGGAGTAGTTAATTTCTCGCCAAAAAGCATTTAGGTCAGACAAGGCTGGAGAGGAGTAACTCCAACAAGACTTACGTAGTCTCGGCCCAGACGCAGTACGTGAAAGAACACCAAGCACTTCACAATTACAGCAAAAAGAGTTTCTTATTTTTAGAGCAGCAGCCCAGTACAGACTGATGGTCATCAGGCAATACAACAGCACCCACTGCCTGGGACAAAGGGCCCTCTGAGTTTTACAAGCCTTTGAGAGAGGAAGCAGAGTTCCAAAACAAGAAATTAGAGGTCAGAAGGAAAGAGAATGGGGGAGTTGGGGCTTGGGGGAGCAGCAAGGGATGAACAGAAGGTGGGTGAAGAGAAGATCTGCTCTTTCTTGTTTTCGTGCAATATAATTAATAAGCCCCTGGTCAACCTGAGCCAACACTTACCACAGTACACCATGGAGCTTCATTAAGCTACAGATCTTACTTACTCTAAACCCTGTCAGGATTAGAAAGGGAAAAAGCATGTTTTTCCATGGGGTAGAATCAACACTGAACTTATCATCTCAGGTACAGAACAGAGGCAACACTGCTGCACAATCATATAACACTCAAATTGGGAGACAAGGCCATGAACTTCATGCAGGGGAGAGATGAGCAAGCAGGGAGCCCTGCAGACCACCCTGACCTGCCGTCAGTAGCCAAAGGAAGAGCGAGGTGCTGGAGCAGCAGCTTTTCTCCCAAGCAGCTAACGGTGGCCCAGAGCCTCCTCCCTTCCAACAGCCCAAAATAAACAGCCCTAACGTCTCATGCTCCATAAATATCCCATAAGTTTTAGAAGAAGGGACATTCTAAGAATAGCTGTTCAAGGAAAAGTAAATTATTTTTAGCCTGTATAACCTCAACTTATTGTTAGGTAAGTCGAAGCTCCTCTAGTTTAAAAAAAGCGCTGTATAAAAATAGGTAACTGAATACCTTTTCTGTTACCTAAACCAGGTTTCCCCCGGGTGTATTCACTCCTCTTCCCAGGAAGCAGGAATTGGTTTGGGAAGAAGAAACAGTTTTGCTTTGCTTCAGAATGAAGCTGCCCACCCCTGGCGGGTGTGAACAGGCAGTTAACGACACAGCACAGCGGGCAGCCCGGTCCAGGCAGCCATTAGCACGGCAAGGCACTCTAGCTTTACAAATAGCGCTCAGGGATTTAGGCACACGTCCCAGGGGCCCCGGGTGCGACCGTTCCCTCCGGTCACCGCCTCAGGCCACCACAAAAGCGGCCCGGGACACAGGCCGAGAGCCCGGAGCCGCTTTCCGCCTCCATTTCCCAGCGGCGTTGCGATGGGCAGAGGGCCGCGTTACCGATACCTGGGCTCGCAGCAGGCCCAGGGCGCAGCCACAGCCAGAGACCCGACAGGATGCGGAGGAAGGGCCGCGGCCTAGGCTGCCGTTACCAGACGGCGCCTAAAGGGGAAGGGAGGAATGCGAGGAGAAACCCAGAGCGTCCCTGAAGCGAAGGGGCCGCCCGATGCCCGGTAACCCCCGCCCGATGCCCGGTAACCCCCGCCCGATGCCCGGTAACCCCCGCCCGATGCCACTCACCTCGGCGCCGCAGCCGCCGCGCGTTTTGCAGCCGCCACCGCCGTTAACGAATTTCAAACAGAGCTCGTCCATCCGAACCGGCCAATCAACGCCTTAGGGCACGCCCTCGGTGCGTGCCGATTGGGCGGGCCGCCAGGAGAGCAGGGGACCCGGATAAGGGTTTATCCGCAAAGGCTGCCGGGAAAAGTAGTGCCCCCGCACACGGCACCACCGCCGCAAGCCAGGCGCAAACCACAACCCCCACAAAGCACTGCGCGGGGCGCGCCCATCCAATCAACTGAGGCAGCGCTTAGAGTGTTTTTCGGAGGGGCCTATCAGCTGCCGGTAGGCGGGTCCCTCTCGCAGGGCCGGGTAGGGCGGCTCGGGCCCGGTGGCAGCAGTCCGCTGGGCCGCGGATGACCTGCAGCAGGGCAGGTCGTTCCGCCCGGGCGGGAGCCCACCGGGGCTGGGTACCACTGCTATACCTTATGTGGTCGGTGCAGCGTCTGGCTTGTGGCTTTGAGTAAGCACGTAGCGGGTCTCCGTCTCTCTCCCGCCTCGATCAAGCACAGGCGGCCTGCATCCACACCGAGCAGGGGAGGCCGAGGCACCGGGGCCGCCACGGCTAGGTCTGCCCACGGGCCTGGCGGCGCCTCCGACAGGGGGCGCCAGAGCCCCGCCCTCCGCCCGGGGCCTCCGCACCTGCGCGCAGCAGTTGGTGCCAGTGCGCATGTGCGTACCCCTCCCCGCGCCACCAAACGGCCGCTCCCGCCCCGCCCTCCCCGCGCGTGCGCCCCGCTCTCCGCCCAGCCTGGCGTCGCCCTGCGCATGCGCGCCGCCCCCTCCTGCCCCCTCCCACCCTACCGCACCCCCCCGGCGCGGCCCAGGAGCACGGCGGCCGCTCGGCGGGCGATGCGGAAAGAGCCCGGGGACTGCTGAGCGGGCCGAGGCCCGGCGGGGCTCCCGGCGACCCCCGGAGTCGCTGCCGGCGGGGAGCGCGGGGCAGGGGCGGGGAAGGACGCGGGACCCTCCACCGGCCGCTGAGGTGAGGGGCGGAGTGGGGCAGGCCGTGAGCGACGCGCGGCTCGGCCAATGGGAGAGCTCGCTTCCGGGCGCCGCCCCGCGGGCCTCTCCCCGGCGGCTGATTGGCTGGCGAGTGAGGGGCGGGCGGCGTGGGCGCCGTCCTCGCGGGCACCCCGGCGGCCCTCGTGCGCGGGCCCCGTGCGCGCCGCCCCGCCCCGGTACGGCGGCCGAGAGGGGCGGTACGGCGGCCGGGGGGGCGGTACGGTGGTGGGGGGCGGCAGGCCGCCCCCTGCGGCATTCCCACCTGCCGAGTCCTGGCGAGTCACCGGCCCGGCCCCGGGCGACCGGGATCGCTCCCGTAAGAAGGCAGGCGGTGGTATGGGGCGAGGGGAAGGGGGCTGCGCCGCGGTTACCGTCAAACCGGGCCCCTCGCGGGGCTGCCGTAACCCCTTGGGCAATGTTGCCTGCCCGCTTCCGCCGTTGGGCAACGCCGGTGGAGGGGGGCGGAGGGAGCCGGGCCCTTTAACGGGCGGGGCTGGGGGCGGTGCTGCCTCCGCCTCCGCGGCGCTTCGGGACTGGCGGAGCGCGGCCGGGCCGGTCCGCAGCTCCGGCAGAACGAGAACCGCCTCCGCTCCGGCCCGACCTGCAGCTGGCCTGCCGGGCGGTGCCTGCACCCGGTGAGACCCCGGGATCGGGGACCGGGGGCTGCTCGGAGCGAGCTGGCGAGGTCCCGTGGGGCTCGGGGATGGTTTCCCCCGGGGGAAAGGGAGCGGGGGAACTCGGGGTGGGGGGTGGGTTGCAGTCGATTCTCCGTGTGGCTTCAATCCTGTGGCCGTGAGTCTCGGCGTAAGGCCGCGGGATGATGTCGGTGTGACCATAAGCTGTCGGTGTTCACGGCACGGATGCATCGACAAGCTGTAGCGTTAACCGTTTCTTTGCCTTTCTGCTCTTCTGGTGTTTGTCTGTGCAAAGGTCAGATGTGCCCATCGGTCGCGAAGGAGAGCGGAGTCGGGACCTGCTAAGTGCTGATCTGCTTGTGCTCTGGACCATGGACTCATTGAGGGCGCCCCAGGTGTGAAAATGTCCAACAGTAACCGGGAGTTAGTGATTGACTTTGTTTCCTACAAGCTTTCGCAGAAGGGATACAGCTGGAGCGATCTGCAGGAGGAGGATGAGAACAGGACTGACTTTGCGGCAGAGGAGGACGAGATGGACGGCGTCCTCAACGGGAGCCCCTCCTGGCACCAGCCCGCCAGCCACGTAGTGAATGGAGCCACCGTGCACCGGAGAAGCCTGGAAGTCCATGAAATCGTTCAAACAGCAGATGTGAGGCAGGCGCTGAGAGAGGCGGGGGATGAGTTTGAGTTGAGGTACCGGCGGGCTTTCAGCGACCTCACTTCCCAGCTCCACATCACCCCCGGCACGGCGTATCAGAGCTTTGAGCAGGTAGTGAACGAACTCTTCCGCGATGGAGTGAACTGGGGTCGCATCGTGGCTTTCTTCTCCTTCGGAGGAGCCTTGTGTGTGGAGAGCGTTGACAAGGAGATGCGGGTATTGGTGGGACGCATTGTATCTTGGATGACCACGTACTTGACCGACCACCTAGATCCCTGGATCCGGGAGAATGGCGGATGGGTAAGAACTCCTCTCCTTGGTGGGGATGGCTGCCTGTGTCCTCCCTCACTCCAGGCCGGCAGTGGTGCTGCTCAAACCAGAGTGCAGCTCCCTGCAGTGTTTTTCCTAGTGCATGTCCTGTAGACCTTGCAGGGGGATAAAGGGGAGCGAGGCCTTTTTCTCTGTGCTCTTAATGCTCTGCCTTAAGAGGGTTAGTCCACTGTAATGACACAGTTTATGCTCAGTCATGTCCTTCTGCATCCCTGTTTCTTCTCCATCTCCCTGGACGTTATGTAAAAGACCTGTTTTCCAAGAGCCTTTGGAAATCTAATGTCATCCAAGCTTGTTCTTCAAGCGGGAGCCCTTGCTCTCAGGCATGTTCCTGGTGTCATTTAACAGCAGGGAGTGGAGCTTCCTCCTCTCGGAGCGTGAAGTGCTCCGGTGGGCTGGCCTGTGGTCTGCTGGGGTAACAGCTACTTCTTCATTCCGGAGACGGGACTTTGCCTTCTGCCGTGCTCACGGTGAAGTGAATCCCGCAGCAGATCCGGGTGGGTGGGTGGGTGGGTGGGTGGATGGATGGGTGGGTGGGTGGGTGGGCTGCTGGGCCTGTGGGAGCTGGTGCAGCAGGGGCAATCTCTGCGCTGGAGAGCTGCTAAACCTGCAGCTGCTTCTTGCTTGGCAGGGAGCAACACTCCCAGCTGCCCCAGCAGCAAACCCCGTAAGCTTTCAATGGTGAGGTATTAACATGAATAAGCATTTCTTCAGGAAGCATTCTTGAAATGCCGGGTCCGGCTGTGCGGTGCTGCCTGGGACTGCCAGCGGGAGGTATATGACCTACAGATGTCTTGAGTTTTCTTTTTTTTTTCTTTTTTTTTTTTGGCTTCTGCATCTCAGTGCTTCCCTGCTGGGGTAACCTTTGCTGGTGCCCACTGGAAAGAGCTCACGCTGTCGGGCGTTAGCATCTAAACGGTGGGGAGTTGCCTCGCTGGGGAGCTGAGGCCTTTCAGCTCTGTTCATCTCACAGTCCATCAGCAGGTCCCTGCTTCTCGAGGAGGGGACAGGAACCTTCGAGCCCAGCCTTGTGCTCTGCGCCCTCCTGACAGAGGAGAGGCACAGGAGCCCCACAGAGCTCCTCAGGCCTGGCCCAGCGATGTTGGGGTCTCTGGAGAAGAGGGAAAGCCGGGTGCACCCAGGGAGAGGGAGCAGGTTCACACAGGGTGCAGGAATTCCAGGAATGCGGCCGCCCTGGGGCACTGCCCGGGTGGGGCTGCTCAGGCAGAGAAGGTTGGTTTCGATTAATAACCCCAGGATCTGCTGGCCATTTCATCAGGATGTCTCTGGCCCATTAGCTCTCTCATCCTGCAGATAACCCTGGCCAAACGCTGAGTTCCTTCCCCCTCCCTCTGGCTTTGGCTTTTAAAGCCACAGATTAGTCTTGGAATTGAGTGATCAAATTGAGGTTTCCAAGCTAGTGTGGCTGTTGCTGTTAGTGACGGATTGGGCTGTATCCTGGAGACCTAGGCGATAATGCAATCTGATTTTTTGTAAATGAACTCTCTGGGGGATTTAGATTAAATCACTGGTGGAAAATCACTGGTCCCTGCTTGCGGGGAATGAAATACCTCCTCCCTCTATTCCCCACCCCCAACCATCATGGTTAAGACTCTTCAATATATTTTTTTTTGTGTGTGTCTGTCTGTAAATTCATTGTTTGGAGCAAATATTTGTTGAACAGATTGCGGAAGGGTCAGGACTCCTCTCTATCTGACCCGCCTACCAGCTTTTGCTTTGAAGATCGCCGTTTGCTGTGTTTCCCACCCAGGGGAACAGCCTTGCTCTCTTCTTCTAACCTTGAACGGGGCTTCTAACTTCACTGCTCAGGCTGCGCTGCTGCCCGGGCTGTGCCAGTAGCTGAAGAGGAGCCGGGCAGGGTGGTAAATGCTGTAGTTGGGGGGGACTCACCCCACCAGCCACCAAAAAAAAAAGGGCTGGGCATTGTGGCTACTGCCAGCCTGTTGCAAACCCCAACGCAATGCTCGTTTGACCTCTCAGCAGTAGCTTTCATTGTGTCCCTTCTCAGGGGACAGCCGTGCCCGCTCCAAGCGTAGGGATGGCACGGTGCGGCGGCAGCAGAGGGTCCATAAGAGCTCCCGAGTGTCTCACACGTGGGGCATGGGGGGAGATGCTCTGCTTTGCTCTCCTGCGACTCCAGCTGCAGGGGAAAAAAACCTGGTGGCCTGCAGCCATCTCCCCCTGCAAGGAGGGAGTGCCACCCTGCTCTTGACGTGACGGAGCGGTCCCTCTCCTGCTGCCCTGTTTGCACAGGGAGCCTGTTTGGTGCATCCGAGCTGTTAGAGCCTGTCCCACGCAAACAAAGCTCTCGGAGAGGTGCAGCAGAGGCAGGTCCTGGTGAGAGAGATGCAAGTTCTGGCAGGCCTGCTTGGCAGGGACCAGGTGGTTTGTGTTCTGGAGCGCTGCGGCACTTCTCTTCCTGGAAAGCCTCTCTGAAAAGAGGGAAGGAGAGAGGCTCCATCCCAGGTATGGCACAGCCTGGTCGCGTAAGAAGCTCTTGTTTCATTCCTCACCAGTGGAACAAAGGCAAGCGTAGGATGGCTGTGGGGTGCAGGGTGCCTTTGGAAGGCCTTGTTAAGGCTGCTGTGTGCTGGGCTGTAGCAGTTTTCTTGAGAGAACTATTTTTGAGGCAAGGGAGAAATGGCAAATCTCACTACATAGCGTTAACATGGGTGTATTTTGTCACGTTTACTGGCCCTGCCTTGGTTTGCCCTCTCTGCAATCTGGCACTGGGAAAACAAACAAGAACAACCCAAGGGGACCATTTAATAACCAGCCAGGAGAGAGCTGCTGCCTTGGTGAGCCATCAAAACCAAAGAGGAGGCTTTCCCGAGGCAGTAGCTTTGGCCAGGACCAGATTCCACTAGCTGTGAAGTTCAAACAGTGATCCCAGTGGGGACCAGGAGTCGTGGGGGGAGAAATTTGATGAGTGGGAATGTAGGAGCTGGGGGGAAGCGCAGGGTGAGCAGGAGAGAGCCTGGCAGGCAGAGATGTACTGACCGTGTTTAATCTGTTTGAGAAATGAAAGTGAGCAGTAGTTCCTGCCTGGCTGTAACCCTCCACTGGATGACAGCTTTTCTTTCAAGGTTAAATCTCTGTTCAGAGTGAGGTTTAAAGAGAAGGGGTGTTCTGGAGGGGACTTGGAGGTAGATCTGTGGACATAAAGGCAAGAGGTTTCCTGTTTGCAGGTTGCGTGGTGGCGACCAGCATGAAGGGTCTATGCCAGGCCAGGACTGAAAGAAACCAGCATCTTTGTCACCAGTCTATGACAGAGAATCCCAACCAGCTGGGCAAGGTTGAAGGAGGACTGACTGCTTCCCGCGTTGGCTCTGTGCATCCCGGGCTCTCAGCTGGCTCTGGCCACGCAGGGCTCGGGGTGCCGGGACGTACGTGTTGTGTCGCTCTGCGGTGGACTGGAAGCTTGTGGTTCTGTTTGGGGAAAACCCTTAGAAGATGTCAATATAGCAAACTCATTTTCTACCTTTTAAATTATTTTTTTTTTCTTGAATAATAGGAAATGACTCAGCCTGTGTCATATGACAGAGTGCAGCTGGGATTTCGTCCTTTGCTCTTGCTGCAAACCTTCTCAATGGTTTCAGGTTGAGGGCAAGCCTTCCATTCTCAGCTCTTCAGAAATGCTTTTTTGGCCCTCTGCCATCGCCCGGGTAACCTGCAGAAGCCTCCCCTGCAGCCACCACGCTACACGGCTGAACGTGGGTGCCCCAGGACCCTCACGCTTTGTTGGTCTGAGATTTTTGGGCTGCGTAAGATTAAGTGCAAGTTCGAATTCTGCTGCTGTTGTGCCCTGAGACTCAGAGGAGCACCCTGCTTAGGTGTGCAAGGGGCACACCTGCGCATTGCACCCTATGGGGAACGCAGCTCCCTCTGGGGTGAGCGCTGTTTCCCAAAGCTCTAGAGTGTTAACATGTTGGGTTTCGGGGATGGCCTAGCGCCGCTAATCCCGTTTGAGATCGCAGCCATCAGTTTAACTTGCTGGCCGACACGCAGCAGAGCTGGCTATGGGAGGTGACTGTGGATAGCCAAGGCCGTGCTTTGCTTAGAGGTGAATCCCTACCAGTGGTGTGCGAAGCTTAGCTTGGGTTATCGCTTTCCGCTTTGTCCTCTGTAATTATTTCCCAGTCTGGATCCCTTGCAGCTGAGACGATGCCTCTATTGTCATCACCTGCTTGGGATGAAAAAAATACTCTTCCCCTGCCAGCTGGGTCCCTCGCGTCCCTTCGCAGTACGGGGTGTTCCGCTCTGGCTGTGGGAACTGCCTGCCTGACGGTCGCTGCCGGCAGGGTCTTGGCTCGGGCTGTCCTGCCTGGCGCAGCCGTCCCAGGTAGCTGTGTCCTCGCTGGCGGCTGGAGATCGGGGCTCAGCATGGAGATCCCTGGCAGCTTCTCGTCCTGCCTGTGACCTGGGAGGCTTTTCTGCAGTGCTCTCCAGGAAATGCCATTGGAATGACTTCCACTGCAGCTTCCTGCCCGGCCCGCAGCAGCATTCCTGCCGCTAGACCGAGAACGATGCAGAGGCGAGTTTTCAGAGCTTTGCTCTTCGCCCCATTTACTCGGGTCTCCTTCTTTGGGGCCCTGCCTGTTTTCCTTCCTACCTCTCCCTGCAGTTTGATTACGTTCCTTAGATCTGTGATTAGAGCAGGCGCCTGGAAGGCAAAGCTCCTGCCCATCACTGGCTGTGGCTCACAGCAGCCCACTTAACCCCGTGGTCTTTCAGCAAAAAGGATAGCGTTTCCTTCCCTCCCAAGGGAGCCACTGGGAACTCGGATTCATAAAGCATTCTGAGGTTCTTTAATCCGAAGAGTGGAGTGTCATTTAAAAAAAAGACCTGTGAAATAATTAACGAACTGTTTCTTGCTGCTCTGTGTTCACAGCTGCTCTCGGTAATGTCAGTCTTCCCGATCATCCTGCTCCTGCCTGAAACTGGAGCTGGGTTCCCCCGAGCGCTGCCTGGGGTCTCTCCCCATTTCAGCAGCAATGGGGTGGTCCCACCACAGCAGATGGGGTGGAAGGGAGCAGCGTGCTCTGTTCTTGTTTGTTGTTTTTTTTTTCCCCATGTGGAAGCTGCAGCTTTCTGTACGTGTTTGGGGTGCTGCACCTGATTTCCTCAGAGCTTCCGTATGGTTTGCGTACGTGGTTTACCCCGGGGAGCAACGATACGCCTGCAGCCCACGCCGGGTACGGTGTGAATGGTGGTGCAGTGCTTCGAGGCCTTTGCTTAAGCTTCTCTCCTTTGATTTTTACCAAGCTGCTGACGGCTGTGAGCACAGTCCCATCTTGACGTTACAAGGAGTATTTCTCCAGCAGCTCTTTCCCCACTAGCTGTAAAGCCGGAGTATTCCCAGGAGGAGCTGGGGGAAGGGAAAGGATGGATATCAGTTGTAGAAGTGTTGCAGACCTGCTGAACCGAGAGGAGAGGGATTAATGGTGGCTTCTGCCGTGGGAGCAGAAAGGGGCTGGGGGGGTGGCTGCTCTCTCCCCTCTGGTGACCATGATAGCAGTCGGGATGTTGACCTACCTGCTGGCTGATTCAGTGCGAAGGTATGCTCTGCGGGGTGGCTCTGCCTTTGCACGGCAGGAAAGCAGCAACACTCTTCTCCTCCTCCTCCTCCACCACCCTCCCGAGAGGGATGTTACCCTTAAACGCTATTGTTCTGAGCAACTAAAGATTAACGCAGATAATGGAGGCATGAAAGGGAAGCCGCGTCCCTCCGTGCCAGGGCACTCCTTGGTTTGCTCCCCTGGCCTTGGGGAGGGAAACAGTTCCTCCTCTGTACTCCCCACTTGGAAGGACGTGCAGAGGGGTGTTTGGTGCAAGATCTCTCTTGAAGCCCGGCTCCTAATCGTCCTTGGGATGCCAAGGGCTTAAGTTGGGGCAAGTACAAGAGCTTTCCCTGCAGTGTGCCCATGGAAGGGGATGCCTTTGCTGGGTGCGCTGGGGCAGCTCCATGGTACGGGCTGGCCCTCGCCACGTTCAGGTGGGGAGAAGGGTTACTCTTCGCCGCAGAAGCAGAACAGCCCGGTGGAGCGAGGGGCCAGAGGGCTGCGGGAGGCAGAGCCGTTAGCAGATGGCTCCAGCTGGGTTTACCGGGGAGCAGGTGTGGGTTTCGGGAGGCAGCCTTTTAAGAGAGATGTCATTTTTGAACCCGGGAGGCTCGAGGGGCTGAGCCGTGGCTGCCACGACTCGCATGCTGGGGAGCTGTGACCTAGTTGCGCTGTAGAAATGCTCGCTTTATTTTTTATTTTTAGGTATTTTGCTTATTTTATCCTCATGTTTAATTTAGTTAACAAAAAAAAAAATAATACAAAAAAAAAAAAATCTGAGGGCTGAGCAGTGCTGGGAAGGACTGCCTGCAGGCGGGAACGCCCGCTGCAGCTCCATCCGTGCAGCCAGCATCTCTCCAGCCGCCCGTGTCTTCTCTCGGACACGTGCTCACGTGTACCAGCCCAGTGCTGTCTCTCAGGATCTCTTTAATGGGAAACCCAGTGCACTCAGCAGCGCTGCTGCCTGCCTCCGGGGTAGCGAGGGAGGGAGGAGCGGGATTCGGAGCTTTAACCGGAGAGGCTCCCATGGCCACGGGGAGCTGTTTGAACGTTCTGCTGGAACTGGTCCGCCTTCCCTCTGCTGCTGGGAGCAGGGAGCTGGGTGAGCATGGCGTTTCAGCAGGTTTTGGGCTGGGCTGGTTACTCTCTCAATCACTGCCTGCCCCTGCATTTATTTACACAGCACGCTCGTGGAAGGGTAATAGGCTGTGTCTGCAAAGAGGGAAGTTTCAGGGGTCTGTGCAATTCCCTTGGGGAGAGCTGCTTGAATTTATTGCATTATCCTCCTTCCTGCTCAAGCTTGCGTTTCAGCTGTGTCTGCAGACGTAGCTTCTGATTTAAGTAGATCCAATTAGTAGCTAGCTTCTGGCATCGGTATCCTGCTTGGGGAGATGAGCCCTGGAGATGAGGAGCCTCCGGTGGGAGCGGGGCCGGGCTCAGCCTTTCTGTCCCTGCTCCTGATTTAGGATGGACCCAGAGCTCCTCATCTCGCAGCTCCAGTCCTGAGCTCAGGGGGAAACGGAGGCAGGTGTCATCTGCTCCGTGCTCCCCTTGACCAAGAACAAAGAGCAGGCAGGTTCTCCCTGCCTGTACCACTGCCAGCCAGGTGTTCCTAAGACTGCAATCAAATACTCCAAAATGTGACAGCTTGTCAGCAGGCAGGGCTCGGAGCAGGAGCTGCTCACGTGGGGAGGTGTGCGAGGGGTCGATGGGCAGAGCCTTGCAGGGACCTGTATGTTATGGGTAGGACACTGCATCCGAGGGGAGAGAGCTACAGGAGCTGGCTGCCTCCTGAAGGAGCATGGAAGGGTTTTCTTCTCTACTGGAGGGTGAAGGGCTCTTTGGGAAGCTCAGAGAAGAAGCCTAGGCTGGTACAGAGCTGGTTTGGTTTGAATGTAGCTAATGCCGTGCTCAGGTGGAGCGGGACAGCTGTCTGCATCGCTTCATTAGTTCTCCAAATGATGCTAGTCCCATTTGCACATCTCTGGTTTTTGCCCTCAATGAGGCTGAGGGAGGCTCATGATCATTGTGCAAGGAGCTCGGCTGGCAGCAGTATGTGACATTGCTCTGTGTGTGTAACTCGTGGCAAGCTGGCTCATGGCTTGGGCTGGGATGTGGGAACTGGGTGTGTTTGTGGCCCTGGGTAGTGTCTAAGTGACATATGACTTACGTATGGAGAAAATGAGGTGTTGCTACCTGTAAATCAGCCATCGTAGCAGCGTGGCAAGTGCTTCCATCCTGTAATGGTATGGCTCACCAGCGTATTAAACTTGCCGGAGAGCTAATATCTTTTATTAGAGCAACTGACCTCATTTAGAAGCTTCCAGTGCACCAGCCAGTGATTATTTCATGCAACAACACGTATGGAGGAGCCCAGGGCAGAGCACAAAGTCTCCTTCTCGTGCTGCACTGCTCTCTCCCACATTTGCTGCATCAGCTGCCGACTCTGCTTCCTGCCCTCAAGTCAGCAAGGATTTTGCTAAAAGGGACTTCGTGGCCTGAATCATTTGAGATTTCATGTGGACTAACAGGAAGTGAAAACAGAATGAGCACATCTTCCTCCTCTTCCTGCACCTCCACCCTTTCCCCTTTTTCATTCAAGTGGCATGTAGGAATTGCAGCAGCCTCGTGAGGTGCTGGGACTGAAGTGGGAAGTTGTGAGGCTTGGCTGCCACTCCTCTGGGATGCTGGAGGACAAGCAGCTCAAGGAAAGAGAACCAGGAGGCCCTTCCCGGGGACCTGTGTCCCACAGGGACCGTCCCTGCACCCAGCCTCGCTCCCCCAGGCTCTGGTAATGCTGCCGTTCCCTGCAGTGGGGGTTTGGGGTAAGGCTCGTGGTGTGTGTGGTTGAAGGCTGGGGCCATCCATTGGCATCACACGACTCGGCCCCTGGGTCGGAGGGAACGTGGCTCTGCAGCCGGGCACACGTGAGCGTGGCACGTCTCCTCGGCGCAGGTTTCCCCGTAGTTACACAAGGGCACGATTGCACAGGAGCTGTGACGTCTGGGAAAAGCAATGACAAGGTGAAAATTGAGCTTGGTTCCCCGGGTGTGAGGGACCCTGCCGAGGTGTTTGTCCGGTACAGCGAGCTGGCCACGGCGCTCGGGCTCCCCGGCATCGCAGGGGACAGATAACCGTGAAATTAAAGCAGGATTCTTCCCCTGCCCCCCCCCGAGCGTGCCCCTCGCACAAAAGCGGGCGGGCAAGCAGGCTGTTCTGCCTGCCGGGGCTCAGACACCATCTGTCCGGTGGGGAGAAGCATCAGAGAGACCGTCTTTCCCTGGGACTATTCCACTTAATGCCCTTTGGAAAACAATCCCATTCCCAGCAGGTGCTAATCTCTTGAGTGGATCCGGCTCAGCCAATGTGTTCTTCGCTGTGCCTTTGTACTGGAGCCTCCTCGCCTGCCAGCCGTTCCGCTGCCCAGCTCGCCCCACGCCAGCCCCGGGCTGGGGGGGGACTTTGGTACCTTCGGGGAGCCCTCAGCCCGGTTAAGTGCTGGGAGAAACACTGATGAAAGATGGATGCAAGTAGATTAGTCATTCGCATCGTCTCCCGCTTTAACACACATGAATGTTTGAGCGGATTTGTGGAAAGGAGAGCGCAATTCCCCCTTTCAGGAATTTCAGGAGCCTCCCGGGGCAGGGACGGGGGGGTTACAGCTGTCACCCTGGCCCCTTTCATGTATTTGGAAAATGCTGAAATTGTGCTGAATGGTGTGGGGTTATTGCAGGTTTCCCGGAGCTGGTGATGAAACCAGTTTGACAGGAGGCTGCCGCAGCGAGGATTAGGGCTGGAATGTGCTAGTGAGGGTTTGTTTCTGGTTGGAAAAGAGCTGGCGCTGGCCCTCGCTAGGTTGAAACCCCCCAGGTTTGTTGGGCTTCAGGCTGAGGCCCCAGAAGCCCCCACCCCCTCTGGTTGCAGCCCAACGTGTGTGGCAAGATCGGTTGGGAGGGCAGCGAGGTGGGGATGTGCTTATTTAATTAACCCTTTTGAGTTCAGGGCTGCATCCTTCAGGGTCTTCTCCGCACAAAGAGCCCCGGAGCTTGGGCAGAGGCAGCACCCAAGTGCCTGCAGCACCGGTTCCCAGGGCAGGAGAGATGGGAGAGGCTTCGGGGAGGGTGGCATTCCCTGCCATTGTCATGGAGATCAGCAGCTGCTTTCCTGGAGGTCATCATTTGCATAACAGTTAGAGCTGGGTCTCTGGAGCTTTTGCACCTGCGAGTGTGCTGTCCCCACAGCCCCTTCCCCTCCCCATGTCCCCAGAGAGTCCCTTCCCCAACCATCCCCAGCCTGCCCGAGGTTCTGATGGGGACCAGAGGGGTGAAACTGGGAATGGGGAGAAGCTCTGAGACCTCTGCCTTGGATGGCATGTTTCCAAGCCCAGGGATCGTGTTGACCTCCCGTCCCGATACGGCAGGCAGTGCTGTGTGGCTGGCGCGGGCACGCTGGGTGTTCCTGCTGCCCTCATTTCAGGCTTGAGCTTCAGACAGGGCTGGGGATTGTCAGGACCACACGTGGATGTAGTTTGCGGGGGGGGGGGGAGCAGGGTGAAGGGAGGGCCTCCAGGATGCCTCTTCCACTTTCAAACTGACTAGGGACCTCCTGAGCTGTGTTTACAGAATCCTAGTGGCAGCCTTTGGGAGTACTTATGTTTTCTTTTTTTTTTTTTTTTTCTTTCTGAAAGATCTCAGCTGCCTTTTCCCCCCCTGTGCTTCACCTCCAGGTTCGCATATGGCAGTCCCATGTGGTGAGCTGGCAGCCCGAAGGGGCTCTGGGGGCAGGTTGCTCTCGATGCCGGGCTTTGTTGAGGTCTGGGCTGAGCTGCTGCCTTTCTTTTTCCCCTGCTTGTTCTCGCTGCTCAGCACAAAACTGTTCCCAGCATCTTATTAACAAATGTCTGGTCATCCAGATGACTCCACTCCTGGCCGGTGCTTGGTGTTAGACCTCTTTGCAGTAACACAGCTGTAGTTACGGCGAAGGTATAACAGAAACAGCCTTGTTTTGAAGAGAAACATCGCCTCGTGACAGGAATGCAGGGATTGGGAGTCAGCCGCTGTGGCTCATGCTGCTGGCTCCTATGCAACTCTAGGGAAAGCATGCAACCTCTCCACACTTCTGTTGATTCATCTGGGAACGATGCTGACTTATCCCACAGGAGGTTTTGGAGAACCGGCTCATTTTTGATAAAACACATTAAGGTGGGAAAGGCTTTTGTACGTGCGGAGCTGGTCGCCGTGGGTGTCTGTCTCAAAGGGGTTGGGTGTCAGGGGTGTAGCTCCGGCGGGAGGCAGAGTCTCCCTGTCGCAATCAGACCAAGTGCCACTGGTTCACCATGAATGATCTGGGTAAAGCCTGTCTCGTCTCTGCTGGTTTTCAGAGCTTCGTGCCAGTGTCTCAGTGGCCTCCATACCCATCACCTCCACGTGCAAGGGAAGTTTTGAGCATCCAAACTCTGCCCTTCTCAGCAGCCACTCCCTCCCCTTCCTGCTCTACCCCAGCCTCACAGGAGACCAGATGAGGATTCATTGTCCACATCTGCTTCCTTCACTTGCCCTCGTGGTTCAGTGTCGCTTACTGAATCCTCATTCCCTCAGCGTGGGGCTTATCTTGAAAGAGGAACCCACTCTGCTCTGCTCGCCCTGAATGGCAACTGTTCTCCCTCCCACTCGGCCGGGGGAGCTGCTTGGGCAGCTCTGGTGAATGAAACCAGCTGAACCTCTGGGGGTGGGTACCAGCAAGAGACTGAAACTTTGGGTCTTCCCCTTCCCGTTTCCAGGCTAGAATGTCAACACTGTGTCAGCCAGACCTTGTGCTTGATTAATCTGGTCTCCCACCCAACACGGAGCACTTTGGGTCAGACCTTCTCCTCTTTTCTTACCATTACAGTGTCGTGTATCATCTCTGGGCAGTGTTTAAATGGCCGGTGCGTCCCCCCCGGGCGATGGGTTGTGGTTTGGGGCACTGGGGGGGTGTGTGTCTTGAGAACCTTTGGCACTGCAGAACCTCCTGCCCTGTGGGATGGTGGGTACTGGTGGAGTCTGGATCTCCATGTCCTCTGTGTCCTGTAAGCAGCACGTGCAGCTGGAGGGAAGTCCCCCCCCAGCAAGTGCCGGTTTAGGCTCCGGCAAGAAAACGTCGTGTCCTTCCTCAGCACTGAGGGAGGAGAGGCAAAGTCAGGAGTTTGTCTTTTGCGTAGCCATAACCCCTCGCTGCTTCCTCATCGCCTGCCCCAGAGCATCCTCCTCTCGGACGTGTCTCACCCCGGGGTGGGGAAGGGGATGTGACGGGTGTTCGGTGGTGGAACAGCCTGTCCTCTCTGAGGTGGAAGAGGCCCACGGGCACACGGAGAGGGCGGTTGAGACACTGACGTGCTGTTGCTACCATAGTCCTTGTGAGCTACTCAGGAATTCCAAATATTTCCTCTCAGATAAAGGTGACTGGGGGAGGCCAGAAATATCTGGACGTGTCTGGACAAGCCTGAGATCCCAAACACCAGGCCAGGGAGGTCGGATTCGGTACTGGGAGTGCTGGGCTTCAGGTGCGGAGCGGCCGAGGTCCCGGGTGGTGTGGGAACTGAGCAAGCTGCCTTTCCCTAAACCTTCAACCCGCCCCCAGGACCAGGCGGGAGGACACTCCTGCTTGTTTTCCCACTCCCCCTGGTCTGGGATTGCCATTCCCAGGGGACACATCTGGGATTGCAGTTGCGCAGGGGCTGAGCTATCGCAGCTCGTGGGGACGGTTTCCCCTGAGGAAGGGCCAGGCTCTCTCCTCCCGAGTCCCCCCGCAGCCCCCAGCTGCATCTCCAGCAGCTCCTGCTCCCTTCCCGAGGGAAGGAGAGGGGCTCACGTCCCCTCCCTGCCCGTGCGGGACTCTTGTCGTGCTCTTCTCCGTCTGTAGCACCCGATAGCTCTCGGATCACCGTATGCCATTTATCTCTTGTTCAGCAAACACTTCCTTTTCTTAGAAGTAAGGCCTTCAAAACACGCTTCTTGGAACTGCCTTTCCCCAAGTTCGGCGGTACGTACCATCGAGAAGGCGGCGCGGAGGCTCGGCTGCCAGCCCTCCCCGGCTCCCTGCCCCAGCTGTGGGGAGGCACCTCTCCTGGTTCCTGCCCCACTGCTGACCCTATATGGGCAGGCTGGGTGACTCTGCAGCCCCTTCCACCTCCCCAGCCTTCCTGGAGAAAGTGGGGACATCCCCTGCCATGGGTCAGGAGGAGCCTGCAGAGACGCATGGGGCTCTATGGGGCACAGATTACTGAATCTCCAAGCAAAGGCTTTTTCTGGGGAATACATCAGGAGGGGTGCAGCCCCCTTCCTCCTGCTGAGTGCTCCCACAGCATTGGGTGCTGTGGGTGCATGGCTGGGACATGCTTCCAAGGGAAGGACCTTCCCCAGGAACAAGGGCCCTGGTTCAGAGGGACATTGTAGGGGTGGTGAAGGCACTCCACAGCTGATGTTTTTGCACAAGTTAGTGTATTCTGCTCCAGTTCCCTTGTGCCCTGCATCCGTGCCAGCCTGCTCACTGCGTGCTGAGCTCTGTCACCGCTCTGCTGCTTGTCACCACCTATCAGCAGAGGGATTTCCTGTGCCGTAATTAAAAATATCCCCTCCTTGGGTTTGGGCGCTCCTCCCATCCCTCCCTCTCCTGCAGCACATCACTGCAGGATGTTTCCACTGTTTCCGTGGCCATCACCCTGGGCAAGCGGCTGGGAAGAGGGGCTGGCAGGGGGCAGCAGCCCTCACCTTTCTCCCTGGATGGCACCTGTGTCCGAGCCACCGTCCTGCCCGTTCCTGCAGGACCGGGATGCAATACAACACCTCCGCAGAGCCCGTGCCAGCTGGCAGGCCCGGTGGGAAGTGAGCTGCCTTCTGCCGCGCTGTGTAGGTGGCAGGAGTCACGGGGACGGTTGTCACATCCCCGGAGAGGACTCTTGAGTGAGGTGGCAGCAGCAGGGATGTGCCCCAGGGTGAGTTAGCAAAGTCCTTGTTGTCCCAGCGCCCTGCTCCCGGGTCTGCCGATACCTCCTCCTGGTCGAGGGGGTGTGAAAGGCAGCCGGGGGAGTTGGGAGATGCTGGAGATGGTGTTTGGTGGAAGGCAGAGAGGAGCTTTGGTGGGGCAGAGGTGGGTACTGAGGTGCCAGCTCACCTGGGTGGCTGTTCAAGTACCTGATCCCCCCTGGTGGGGAGGCCTGTGGCCGAGGAGAGGGACACAACCCGGCTCCATGGGAGCGAGTGTGCATGTCTGTTGCACACCTTGCTGTGAAAAGCTGTGTGTGAGCTTGATGGTGCGTGGCAAGGTGAGGAGATACCTTACAAGGTATCTCCTGTGATCTCCTGTGACCATGCTGGGGCTGTTTTAGGGGAGCCAGGAGACTGACATCATGTTCCCGTGACTGATGGAGAGGCACCTGCCTAAAGACCCTTTCAATTCCAGCCATGATCCGGGCACCAAACCCCCCACAGCTTCTGTGGCAGCATTTGCAGCTCATCCCGGGCTGTGGGGAGGCATGGGAGACAGCTTGCAGGCAGAGTTGCCAGACCCAGGGATGCTGCCCCTGCCTCCGGGGAGGCCGTGGTAAGGCGTGACACAAGCACAGCGTCAGCTGGGCTTATCTTTGCTTTCCCAGAGCAGCCGGGTTACTGGAACTACATTCACTTATCAGGGAACAGGGGACCTTGCCGGGAAGATGGGCTCGAGGTGCGACAGCGTCGAGCCCCTTCTGACGCCAAGGTGTCCAGTGCTCTGAACCTGGCGATCCCTGAGCCCCAACTTGCAGCTCCAGTTCCCTCTAGCCCCAGTGCTCCTGCTCGGCCCTGATAAACCTGGGAGCTGCTGGGGCCTAAAGTTCTCTGCTTCACGTAGCCTGCCCGTGGACCCCTCCTTCCCTGTGGTGTGTGTGGCCCAGGGACCTGAGCAGCTGTTCTCACAGTGGCCTGAGGTCTCTGGGTGCCCAGGGGAGCAGGAGGGGTGGCATCGTGCCACAGGGTTGCTGCATGGCATGATGCCACCCTTGGGTGGTAATGTGGCACCTGGGTGGCATCATGGGTGCAGGGGGCAGACGTGCTCTCTGAGAGTCTGTTCTCGGGAGCAGTTCAGGTCTGGTGGTCTTCTGCTTTCCATCTCCCCCTGTCCCAGACATGGAGATCTTGTCCCCAGCCCCATCACAAGCCTCCCTTAGAGGGAGAGGGGCTGTGGCTGTTTGCTGGGCAGTGGTTCTGCTGAAATCTGCCCGGCTCTTGCTGCTGCTGGTGATGAAGGACCGGAGGAGGCCGGCTCGGACGAGCTGGGCCGGAGCGACTGCATTCCTGGCTGGGCCTGGTGTTTGGCCCACTCTCCCAAAGCCGGGGGGAAGGCAGGAGTTTCGCGGCGCAAAGTGTCTGCCTTGGCCACAGGGATTCACAAAATCCAGATCGTGGCACAGAGTAACCTGTGATGGTCAGGACGTGGGAGTGCTTGTCTTGCTGGGATGCAGCAGTGGGGAGAGAGGGAGGCGACAGGCTCTGCTTTGGACCCAAAAACGGCGAGGGGGGTGTGAGGTGTGGGCTCCTGCCGCAACCGTGGGCACCAACCCTGCTTCTGCTCCCCCAGGCCTCGGCCATGGAATAAAGCCCAGCGTTTTCCTGCTGCAATGATTTCTATCACACTTCAATGCTAATTTTAGAGAGCCTAGAGCACGTGATGCATCTCCTGCCCTGCCCGCGTTGTATTCTCCTTGCAAATCCTTTCTGGCATCCACTTCTCTCATGACTGGTCCTGTGCTTCCCCCATCACCCTCTGTGCGTGATTCAGAGCGAGGAAGCACAAGGCGTCTGTCATCTGCCTGGTCCCCACCACCGCTTTCCTGCCAGCGGGAGCCGGGCAGCCTTCCTGCCCCTTCCCACGGGGGAGGAAGGAACCCCCAGAAAGCGGCAGAGATGGTCTCTGTGCTGCACTGTCACCCCTCTGCTCACTGCTCCTCTCTCCCCACAGGAGCGCTTTGTGGACCTCTACGGGAACGATGCTGCTGCCGAGGTGAGGAAGGGCCAGGAGACCTTCAACAAATGGCTCCTGACCGGGGCGACGGTGGCAGGAGTGCTTCTGCTGGGATCCCTGCTGAGCCGCAAGTGACCCCCGCCGCCGAGTATCCCCCCCCCAGTCGCCAGGACGGCTGCGCCTTCACCGCCACATCCACTACACTCCGCTCCCGAGCACCGGCACCGGCACCGGGGGGGTGGGCAGCCCCTCCGCCTCCCGGGCCAGCGCCCCGCTCCACCACGGAGCTTTCTCCCTCGTGCCGCCAGCTCCTTTTATCGTAGCCCCTCTTATTTACCGTTCCGTTGTCTTTTAAAGGCGCCGAGACCAATGCAGCACTTCAGCCAACAGCTCCCAGCGCCGGGGAGATCCAGGCAGCCCCAGGGGGTGGGGAGTACTGGCTAGAAGGTGTCCCAACCCTGCAGGGTCTTCTAGATCACTTTGAATAAACAGACTTATTTTTGCATGTGTGAGTGCGTGCGTGTGTGTAGATGTGTCACTAATATAAGGTTCCCCAGCCAGAGCAAGGGTTGAGGCTCCGTGCCCCCGTCTCCGGCACGCTCAGGCCCCGGGAAGAGACAGGCTGCAGAACGGGATGGAGCTTCCCTGCAGCATCCCATTCCTGTCCCTGCTTGCTCCGGGCAGAGCTCATCCCTGTGGTTGGGGGGGAGCTGGGAGGAAGAGGCAGAGGTTGGGGGCGAGGAGCTCTGCCCTCACGTCATCCTCTGAGCCCCTTTCTCCCCAGACATCAGCTGCTGGGGGTCTCGGGTGAGGATGGTGTGTCAGGCCCAGGGCTGTGCCCTGTTGGAAGGGATTTTCCTCCTCTTCCTCCTCCTCCCTCTGAATGTAGGTTGCTGTGGGGCTGTGTGTGTCCCTCCCCACGCCTGTTCCTCTGGGCTGGCAAAGGAAGGAGGCAGGCGAGTGGGAAGAGGGCTTTCCCCAGCCCCTGCCCTGGCACAAGGGGCTCTGCAGAGAGCTGGGGCCACAGCATCCAGCAAGTGCAGGAATAGAGAGTTGGGGGGGCGGAAGGGGCAGGGGGGGGGAGCGACGCTCCTGCCCTTCACCAGGGTGTCAGCAGGGGAAGGCAGAGCCCTGGCATCAGCCTCACCACGGCTGATCCATGGGGCTAGTGGGCAAGCGAGCCAAGGGAGGCTGAGAGCCACCCCTGCCACCAGGAAGCCTCTTCGGGGACAGCGGGAGCCGCTGGCCTCTCCGGCGCTGCCCCATAGCACAGGCAGATCCCTGTCCCCTGGCGTGGCTGTGACGGGTGTGTGCAGTGGCAGAGGTGTCTGGCTTCCCCCCACCCCCCCCTCTCCCCACGCTGCTCCTGCTGCCATCGGGGCACGGGACCTCCGAGCTTTGAGCTGAAATAATTAGCTTCGAAAAAAATAACCCCTCGTTCTTCGGAGACCACCACCGGCAGACCCAGCTGTCCAGGCGGGCTTGTCTGTGTACATACCGCCCGCGCTCTGCTGTACATATCCGAGTAGTTTTTAATTCATTTGTGAATACTCTTAATGCTATTTTTGTTATCTTGTCTGTCCGTATTTATGTGTGGGGCCGTGCTCCCTGCAGAGGCCAAGGTGGGATGGAGGCGGGGGGGGTGGGGGTA
>JAOXJM010000005.1:4911686-4925748 GCA_026413425.1 Tringa solitaria | reverse complement strand
AGGGGGGTTGGAACTCGATGATCTTTAAGGTCCCTTCCAACTCTTAACCATTCTACTATTCTAAGGCAGCTCCCACTGGCATGGGCAGAGCCAGGCAGCTGGAGCCCATAGGAGAGCAAGCCTGGGCACTGGGAAGGCAGCCTGGGGGCTGTGCAGGCAGCAGATGGACACGGCAGACCCTTTCCTGCCGCTTGAGGACAGCGTGTCTGCAGTAGGTGTGAGCAGCAGGAGAGGTTCCCCACTGCTGAGAGCTGACAGAGGCAGAGCGAAGGTTTCTGCCTGCATAGGGAGGCTTGGAAAGGCTGGGAGCCACAAAACATCCCAATGTCATCCACCTCTGCTCCATCAGCACCCATTTCCTGGGCCTGCAGCACAGATCTGTCTGCTCCCACCCTTCCCTCGGCGCTGCCTGTACTGGCCATCGTATCAGACCCTCGCTGCCCTCTCCCAGGGCAGCCAACGGCTGTTGCAGGGCACCATGTGCAAGCAGCTGGCAGAGACCACAGCTCTGGGCTGCCGTCAGCGTGGGGAGGATCAGGGCACACTGAAGCCACACAGGGGGAGCTACACCTGGTGGGATTCCTGCGGTGGGAGCCACTGCCCTCCAGGCATGAGTCTCAGCGCATCCCGCTTCCTCTTCCTGCAACTGGGAGCGACCTCGGGGGGGGGGCTGGACCCCAGGGTCCATCAAGGTTCTGATCCCCCAGCGTCATGGCAGCACTTTGCTGCTGGAACAGCTTGTGCTAATGCCCTGTGGGGACACTAGCCCCCCGGCGACTGGCTTGCCAGCCTCCCCCCCCAGGTGCCTTGCTACCAGGCGGGCCGGACTCGCAGCTCATTTCTCCTGAGTTTCCTGGCGCGGGAGGTGGTGCTGCTGTCAGCTGGTGAGTCACGGCACCGGGGGGGGGAGAGCGGCTGCAGGAACCCAGGTGCACAGGAAGGACGATCCCAGGACACTCAGCGCCTGCAGCAGCGATCCTCAGAAGCAAACATCAAAGGCCGGGCAGGTGCGGCAGGGCTGGGGAGCTGGCCCAGCTGACAGCCCGGTGGGAACACGCATACCTGCGTCTCCCAGGGGAGGGGAAGGAAGGAGCCGAGGGCAGCCGGCTCCCCCACTGCACCCCAGGCTTCTCTCTGAGCAGGCTGGGGGCTCAGGCAGGCTCCCGAAGTCAGGGGCACTCCTGGAGCTGCAAAGCTGGAGGGTGCACAGCCCTGCTTTGGGATGGATGTTCCCTTCCCTTCTCTGCTTCAGCCGTCCTCAAACAAGCAACTACACTGGGGCACCACCAAGCCTCAAGCACAACGGAGAAACAGCTCCCAGGAGGGCCAGGCCACCCTCTGCATCACTCAGAGGGGACAGTGCAGGCAGAAGACCAAAGCTGCTCGCTGTCAGCAAACAGAATCACCTAGGTTGGAAGGGACCTTTTAAGATCATCTAGTCCAACCAATTAAACAAACCAAACAGGAAAATGCCTGGAGCGTGGCAGGTTGAGAGAACGGCCGGAGCAAACAGCACAGACCCCTTTTCTCTGCACTTAAGAGTCCCCAGGGCAGGGAGACTGCTGCAAATCAGGATGCTTCACCCGAGCAAGGAGGCTGGGATGTGCTCGAACCAGCCCTGGCTGCTCTCGCAGCTGGATCCGGCTCCATTCTCCCCCACCCACGGGCCCTGGGACACAATGACCAAGTATCTCAGCACCAGGTGTGCGGTCCCACCCTCCCCTGCCTGCCAGCGCACGGGGAAGGCTTTGTCACCGGGGCGTAAAGCCATACCAGGTGATGCCTGCCTGTTGGTGCCGCACCAAAGCTCCCACCCGGCTACGAGGAGGTGGCTGGAGCCAGGGCCGGCGTGTACAAACACAGACCCACTCCCTCCACCCACGCACGTGCACACACGCACACACACATACACACACCCAGAGCCTGCCCAGATGAACCCGTCCCTCCAGCTGTGCCCGGCCGTGGGAACATCTGCACGCTTCGTGCGCTCCAGCGCCGCAGGCAAAACAGCTCCGTCCCCAGCTGACGCTCACCTGAACATTTCAGTTACTTCTCCCTTTGCCAAGGCCACAAGAAGCGGGAATCCGATGCATGCGGGGACCAGGTAGAGGAGAGCAGGCTGTCAGGAAGAAAAAACAACTGTTAAACCAAACCAAAAATCCCCCCTTGGGAGGAGCGTGAGGAGAGATTGGCCCTGTCCCCTCCGCACCCATAGCATCTGCCACAGTGCTGCACAGAGGGTTAAAACCCCACAAAATAGCTTTGAGAGCCAAGTTACAGCTGCAGCAGCACAAACCCCGCGCCGTGAGGTCCCAGCAGGCCACAAACACACCCAGGGCCCCCATGCAGACCAGCGACAGCACCCATGGCACGTGGGCTCCCCCCAAGGCCCCTCTGCAGCACAGAGGGTGGGTCTTCAGGGGCAGCTTGGTTGCAAAGAGCCACAAAAACACAGAGCAGCCTGGCTGAGGTGCTGTTGTTGGAAACACAGCTGCCTGAACCAGCCTTGCCCCAAGGAGGACTCCGCTCCAGCCAGGCACACAAGCTTTGGGCAGGGAAAGGTAGAGGCAGGCACTGGAAAAGCAAAGCCAAGAGAAGGAATGTGTCTATTTTTTCCTGGCATGATGGAGGAACCTTGTGGCCAAGCTGGCGTGTCCCGCTTGGGACGTGCACGGTCGGGAAGGCAGCACGGCGGAGCTCACCTGGGCATGCTTGAAGATGTGCATGATGAATATGGTCAGGCCCAGCCCGAAGATGTAGGCCACAAAGCTGGTGTAGAAATACGTGTGCGTGTTCTTCTTCAAGCTGTAGGAAAAGGGAGCAGAGCCAAGTGACCTCAGGTCTGGGAGGCCAGTGGCTAAAACAGTGTTCTCAGCCATCTTCCACCACGCTGAGCTGTGGGGAGCTGTGCTCTGTCCCCCATCTTGGGACAGCACAGAGACTGTCACCAGCATGGCCCCTAGTCCCGTGGGACTAGTGCGGGACTGGATGGGGTGACACCCAGGTGAGGGGCTGGAGAAGGGAAGGAGGAGAACAATCCTGCTTGCTGGATGGCTACTGGGGGGGAGGAATCGGTGCTGGGACCCAGGGAGAGGGTCCCACCTTCTCAGGGGAGGCACGGTCGGTTCCTGGCACCCTCCTCTCAGCATGTGCTGTTTCATTGCAGGGCAGGCTGCGGGAACTGGGATTCCCAGCAGGTGCAGGCAGGATGTGGGTGGAAACACCTGGAAGAGCTGGCACAGCCCAAAAGGTCTGTGCAACAGCAGCAAGAGTGGGGCCGTACCACCGCAGTCACACGAAGCAGCCCATTCCCAGCAGCTCCCCAGCCAGAGACTTTCAGTGTGGGACAACCTCTGAAAGGAACACCCCAGCGGGAGGTGAAGCTTCCCCACGTAGGAAGGAGCTACTTTCCCCAACGTCGACAACAACCCAGAGACAGCCAGCACTGCCAGGCACCGATTTGCATCCATGTGAGCAGTTCCCAAGTGCCAGCACCTCTGGCTCTTTCCCACACTGGGCTGTCACTGTTTCCCCTCGCTGCCATCACACAGCAGCGCTGCCCTCTCCTCCCCAGAGCTCTGTGGGGCTGTTAGATGCTGCCGGCCCTGCCGTGTGTACAGCAACGCTCATGAGTTCAAACAACTCGCCCTCAGCGCTCAGGACTTGCCCACAAAGCCAGCCCTCATCACGTCTGCTCTTCCAAGAGCTTCCCCTTCCACCACACCTCTGCTCCAGCCACTCTCCGGGTCCCCACGCCAAGCCCTGGAGGGGAGAGCACGACCACGCTCCGGGCTTCCTCTTCCTCTTTTCCTCTACAAAAAGCAGCTTAAATATTCTGCAAGATCCAACCTGCCAGAGCCCCTTCCCTGCCGCCCACTCACCTGATGTCAAACCGCAGCAGCAAGGCAATGAAGATCCCTGCGGGGAGAAGGGGACAGTGAGGGGACAGAGGTCTAGGGAAGGCTGAGGGAGACAGGGCAGGACGGGCAGCGGCTCCGGGTGCTGTGCCTGGGCTGACAGTGCCCTCTTGTGGCACAAGGCACCGGGACAGCACCCGGACCCGCTGGGAGACCCCCAGCCCACTCAGCCCCCCAGACCCAGCAGGAGCCCCACAGGGACTCTTCAAACTCTCTGGGGCCAAAGGCAGAGAGAGGCACACGCTCGTCTGCCCCACAGCCTGATCCTGGTCATGTCCCCCTTCTTCTGTCCTTACCTGGAATGACAATGTCTCCCAAACCCAGCATGGCAAAGTTGTCCGCCTCCAGCCCCTTCTCCAGCAGGTCCTGAGGGAAAACCACTACGAAGAGCAGAGAGAGGCACAGTGAGGGGAATGTCTGTGCTGAGCAGACCCCAGCACCTCTGTGCCTGGTGAAAAGGGACCAGAGAAGGGCAAGAACCCTGTCTCTGCCCTCTCTCCCCTCTCTCCTGCAGCTCCCCTCTTCTTCCTGGGACAACTCTGGGATGAGAAACTGAGGGATTTGGGGCCAGCCCCATGCACAAGTTCCAACCCAGCTCCCAGGACCCAAACCGCTGCATCCTCCACGACAACAGAAATCCACCTCTCCTGCTGTTTTTTTTTTTCCTTAGATTTTTTTTTGGTTGGTTTTTGGGGTTTTTTTTGTTTGTTTTATGAGCAGGTGAAATTACCTGCTCTATGGGTGCAGACTAACCCAGCCAGATCAGGGCTCTGCAAACCATCCCTCTCCAGAGACCTGGCCCGGCTTCCCCCAGGTCAGTGGCACCACCACACAGCAGTCTGAGGGGTCAACTAGCAAGAAACCTTCCTGCACCCACCCCACTTTCTGAGACATCTCCAGAGGGCAGAGGTACATGGGGCAGAGACCGCAGCAGAAGGGACAGCCCCTCCTCCAGCACATGGGGAAGATCTACTCACGTTTTATCGGGGCCTCAAACGATTTGGCAACTGTCACCATCACATTGGTGCCAAAGACCTAGGGACAAGCAGAGGAGTGTGGGGTGACCACGGCTGCACAAGGACACGTGGACGCTCAACTACAGCCTCACCTCAGGGCCTGGAGCAGCCTTAGTGGTAGAAAATAGCCAAAGAGTAGCCAAACTGTGGGCAAAGGAGTCCTGCAAATGAGCTCACTGCCCAGGGGAGAAGGCACTCAAGGAGGTGAGCATGTCACGGCCGCCCTGCTTTCAGAGCAGCACTGGGGAGACCACTCATGAGCTTCCAACAAGGACTAGAGCAAGTGTCAGATTAACTGCATTTTGCTCTGAGGTCATTTATTTGTACTGCACTATCAGCTTTAAATATTGGCATTGGTTGGGAGACGGACTGTAAACACGTAGGTCAAACACCTTTATTTCTGACCCTTTTCATCTCCAGGCCTCCAGTCTTGGCTATACCAGTAGCAGGTGCATAAACCAGGTGCTGGTTAGCACTGAATGAGCAAGATCCCAGAGTTAGGGATTAAACAAAGACCTTAAAGCAAGCATCAGGCATCAGATTAACTCCCGTAAGGTGCAGCAAGATCTGGGCATGACCACAGAGCAACAAGACTCCACACTGGGACCAGGAAAAAGCATCACATACAAATTCACCCCAAGACTATGCAATATCATCAATCCATTGTGCAGTTCTTCTTCCACTTTGAAACCCTTCTGGATTTCACTATGTTAGTGGGCTATGATGAGAGGGCTGTCCTCTCGTTGGCTTCAAAGCACCACAAAGACACTTACACCCTGAGCAGGGTGTGAGGTACTGGGTGTGCTAAGCCGGAAGGCTGAATCCTCTCCAGCTGAGAGCAGGGGAGGAAGTTGCACACAGACTAATGAACCACAGAGCTGAGACTGTTAACGACTCTATGAAACAGGGGCAGCATCGGCCAATACAAAAGAACACACAATAGCCAGGCTTAAATAGGGAAGGATTACTCAGGCAGCTGCAGAGCTGCTGGATACACCTCAAGGTATACAAGGCTCTCAGGCACTTGGAAACACAGTAACTCAGAAGGTGGAGGGAGTGGGAAGGACTGATGAATACGGACGTGAAAAGGAGAAACGTGCATGCAGGCCCATTGCAGAGATAAAGAAAACTTCAAAATTAAGATGTCGGGCCACTGCACTGGCTGAGGGAAAGAGACTGGAGGCTTTCCAGTGTTTGGTGCTGTGCAAGAGAACAGAAGGATGCTAACGAAGCCGGCAGATGACAGAGCCGAGGCACAGCCCATACAAGCAGGATCAACGTACCCCAGAGCAGCCTCATCCTCCAGCCCACCCAGCAGCTCTGTCAGGCACTGGGAAGACCTTAGTAGGCCATACAGGTCACCAGAACTGGATTAGCCACACACCCGGGTACCCCAAAACAGCCCTGATGAGATCTCTGCCAGCCCTGGGCTCTCTAAGCCAGAAATTAAAAGAAAATGCATTTCCTGAGCCACGTTCTGCCACTGTTTGATTCTGTCATCACCCCCACCATGCTCCTTTGGGCTGAGAAAGTGGAATTCCTGACTGCAAACGTGTGTCCAGCCTGCGTGCTGCCTCTGAAGAGGCCTAACGCCACACACATGCCTTTCACCAACGGCTGCAACTCGCGTCCGCCCCGGGGAATGCTCCTGTTTACCCAGAAGACGTCGTAGATGAAGAGGCCCCCAAGCAAGATGCAGCCAGTGCTGACGTTGTTCAAGTGCAGCAGCTCCACCCCGTTGAGGGAGAAGGCCAGCCCGAAGAGATTGTTGGCAATCCAGTGCTGAGAATGACAGGAAAAGGAGGTTTGGGTCCCACTGCATGTGCTGAGCCACAGCCTCAGGTGGAAAGGGGTCCAGGTTTGACCAAGCCTGGTCTCTGGTCTCCCCATAACAGGGCTGCGGCTCTCTTACCTTTCTCAGCAGGTACCAGACCCCCACCACACTGCTCAGGGCCAAGCACACGAGATCCTTGGTGTCAAATTCATAGTTCACTATTTCTGCAATAAAACAGAGAAGTCACATTTTGGGCAGCTGCCCTTTCCCGCGCAGGGCAGAGATGAGTGACTTTAAGCAGGGAAACAAGGCAGACCACAGCGCTCACATCCCAGACGAGGGGACTGTACCCACAGAAACGGCCGTGCCCACAGTAAACACGTGCAAACTGCATGAGAGTGAGCAGGCGGCCCTGGCAAACCCAGACCTTCCCCTTCAGCCAGACTCTGCCACATGGACAGCAGCATCTGCGATCCTTCTGTCAATAAGGAAATTGGATTCAGGCACTGTCTAAAGCAGGGAGAAGCTTATCTTCTCCCTCTTCCTGCGCCAGTTAACTCCTGGTGGTATCACCAGAAGTATTCCCTTACCAGTACCACTACTGGGCAGAAAACTGACCCAAGCATCTTCTACCAGGGAAAAGATTTGAATCACATCAGTTAACGCAGAACAAAAAGTCAGTACTGTGCTATCCAAGGACCTTAAATAAAGGCGGTGCATTTAATGGCAGCCACAGCACCTTTCCTATAGCACTCTGGGATCTGTTTCTGGGGTTTTGCTGCCAGCCAGAGGCAGCAAAGAGGGAAAGCACCAGCCAGTGCAAGAAGATGTACATGGTAGCTCCAGCTCTGCATGGACAGCTGGGGCTCTCACTGGCCACAGAAGCACAGCAGGGAGCAAGAGGTAAGTCTTTGAGGAGGTTGTTCATAACACCAAGTGAGCAAGAAATAGAGCAAGAAATAGAACCATAAAGGCAGAAAACATTCAGGCCCCAGAGAGACCACTGAGCCAACATACCTTCCTTGCTCTCCCCGGAGCCCTGGGTGAAGAGGAGCTGGTACTGTTTGTTGGGGAAATTTGCAGGGAAGAATCTGTTCATCATGGGGCTGAAACGAGAGGTGCAGAGAAGGGCAGTTTGCCAGAAACTCAGCAGAATGCACTGCCCAGCACCTCTGCATGAAGGTACCATGGCACCAATGTTGGCCCGCACCCCCTCCTGAAAGGGGGAAACAGCAGGTTTTGCCATATCAGGGATTGGCAGGAGCCCCAGCTTCAGTCACCAAGGTGCAGACATGGCACCTTGTCCTCCACACAGGTCTGATCTGCCCGTATGTGACATTCCCCCAAAATGCTCTAGCACAACAGGCTCAGAGCATCGCCCACAAGAAGTTAGGACTCACTCCAGGCCCCAGCAGGTTCCTTGTGCCCACCCCCTCAGCAGCCCCCTGCCACCGTACAGGTCAGGTCACCCAGAACTGGTTGTGCCACCACCAAACAGCCCTCCTGCAGAGCTGGGATGAAACCCTTGCCACAGTTCCAGCCTGGGGAAAGCATCAGGTCCCTAACACCCCAGAGCTCAGGAAACAGGAAACCAGTTTTACTCTTTCAGTTACTGAAACAGCCTGAGCTTTCAATGCCTCACGCCAAGCATCAGCACAAGAGGCTGGGGATGTTATCATGAGCTCCAGCTGCTTGTTTCAGCCGTCCCAGTAAGAGGAAGATGGGTGTCGAGGAGCTCTCCCTTCCCCAGGGCAGCAAGGACTGTGCCAGCCCACAGCAGCTCCTACAACAGTGGCCACCCACACCACCAGGAGCTCTCCCAGAGATGCTGCGTGGGGTATCAGGCTGCTGGGCCCCCAAAACTTTGGTTGTGCCCCTGGCTGCCCTATGAGGGGCCTGCCTCTCCAGAGAGACCTTCACACCACTGAGCAAAAACGTCGTATAAGCTGGGACTTGGCTCTGCTGCGAGGCAATAGGTGCTCTAGAAACCCCCCCAATCAACCCAAAGCCCCGTTGCCTCGCAGAGCAGGCAGCCTTGAACACCCCTGCCCCAGTCACACCATTCCCACCACTGTACCTGATGGTGTGGGACAGGGCTAGGATCCCCAGCACAAAGAAATACATGGAAAGCAGAAGATTGATGTACTCTTGAGAGAATATCTGCAAGACAAATCCAGAGAGGGGGTTGGTTACTGCAGTGTCCTCCCCATCTACAGCACTTCACGTTGCGATCGGCAGCTGCTGTGTCAGTGCTCCAGGGAGACAAGAAGAAAAGCTGGAATAACCCAAATTCTTGCACTGCTGATGTGAAATACGTTGGAAATAGCCGTGTGCTCGCAGAAGAACAGGCCTGCGAGTTGTAGCCCATCTACAAGCTGCTTGGGTCAAAAAATAACTCCTGTGCTGCAGAAAGGAGGACAGAGCTTCCCCTGCATGTCCCCTACAGAGCGAGCCAGAGCAGGGAGCGAGGCACCACCTTGCTCCTGGGGGCTGCCCTGGCAGAGGGGAGCAGCAGCACCCCCACTTCTCTACTGCAGCGGGCCAAGCATGTCCTGCCCTAATTAAATGGGAGTATTATTAGAAATCCTGCCCTCCAACACACACACTGCCTTACCACTTAATCTCACCCCTACAGCCCATGGTGGGGGGACCTGGTTGTGTCTGTGCTCTTCTGGAGGGGGGATGCTGGAATACAAGGGCTCATGGCAGGTTCCAGATACTACAAGGAAGAGCCACTGATCATGTAGCAACTTCAGCGGGGACACACTGCACGTTCAGTACTTCTTTTCCTGGCGCCCCCATCCCAGCCAGGAGCGAGAGGCAGAAAAGGCACCTGAGGAGGTGGAGTACCACCCCTAGATGTGGGCCACAGGGAAGGGGGCGGGCTGCAGAGGGTCCTTTCAGCGGCCAGAGGGACCCAGCAACAGGGTCTTGTGGCTGCTCCGTACCCCACCATCTGGAGAGGCTCAGGAGACACTCAGCTTTACTACTGGTGATCTACAAGAGGTGCTGCAGCCCCAGTGAGCACACAGGCTAAACTTCATTGCTGGGAAAGCGAGGAATATTGCTAGGGAGGCCCGATCCCATCTGCTGCGACAGAGCTGACCTCTCTGGCTGCACAGGCTGTGGCACACACTTGCCTTCCTGGTGAAGCCACAGCGTGGGCCCAGGGTAAGGACCTGCACCGTGCGGCTGTCGAGCCAGGGAGGACCCGCAGTGCCAGTCGGCTGCTGTGCAGTAACAGCAATGGGCAGAGAAGGGACTTTTAAACCACAACATTCCCAACTTTGCACCTTAAACCTCACCTGGCCAGCCAGGAGCACCCTGTCACCTCATAGACAGCCCAGGACGGCAGGGCTGGAAGCTGCCGTGACAAGAAGATGGCTCTGCAGTGGTGGCCCCACAGCTTGTCAGGCCCCTCCAGAAGCTCAGCTGCACACTCAGACGTATGCAGACAGCCAAAGGTGCTTTAAGGAAAGACAACTTCTCCATGCAACCAAAAGCACCCACTGCTGGGATCTCCTATCTGTGGCTCAGGAACGGTCATCTAACTCTTCTTGTTGGCTCTGCACATCTAAAAGACTTTGCCTGAAACACCTGGGCTCGCCCATGAGCTCGTGATCCCCCAGGCCTGCAGCTGGGACAGAGCACAGCACAGAGACAGCAGTGTTTGCTGCAGTTCCTGGCACCTTCTGGTTTCAGTCCGTGCATCATCAGGCTGGCCCATGGGGACAAGCAGAACTCAGGGGTGAAATCACTCCTCAGCAGCTCTCCAGAACCATCCCATGCACAAACAAGCTCTGAACTACCCCAAGCTGTTACAGTTCAGGTGAGAACTGACATCCTCCTGTGTGGGGACACAGAAGAGCTTGAGCTGTGCAGCCTTACGCATTTTCTGTCCCAACATTAAGGGAACCCAACCAGGGTAAGTCAAAAAGGGACACAGTCCCGTTTCGGGAGCTCCTAACCAGGTTGGGGGGATGGCAGGCACCGGGTCCAGTGCCCGTGGGTGTCGCTCACTTACTTTAAAGAAGAGGTAGAGTCCCAGAAGGGTGCAACTGGCAACAATGGGAAAACGAGCAGCATCTCGGCTGGTAATGGTTTCCGGCATCTCCGAGGAGTTCTGAGGAGGGAAGGAGAGGACAGGAGTGGATCAGCCCCTGCTCTGACTTCCTACCTCAGCAGGAGGTGAACAGACACAACGAGTGTGGCTCTGCAGTGGCTTCAAGAGGGGTAGGGGCACCCACTGGCTCCTTGTCATTCCCAGAGGTGGGGCTGTGTCACAGGCAGAGCCTGAGATGGAAAAAGCAAACCTCGTACTCGTCTTTCCACGGTCTGCCACAATTGACTGCTTTTTTCCTCTTGAAGAAGGGAAAAAAAAAAACCCAACTCTGCCTGCTGCACTGGCGTCGTTCCTTTCTCCCCATGCCCAGAGGGGAGCTGGGCTCCCTCGCCGCTCACGCCCGGCCGTCCCCGACAACCTCCCCATCTGTGCGCACCATATGTCGATCACCCTCTGAACAACGTCTCTTTCCAATCACCTTTTTATCCCTCACCTCGCTCTTGGGAGGCTCCTTGTGCTCAAAAGCCCCAGATTTCTAATCCCCTTTCACCTTCATCTTTGCACCAGCTGAACCAGCCCCTTTTCAAGCCATTTCCCACGAGAGACCCTCGGCTTTCAGAGGGGAGGCAGAGGGCTGCCTGCCTGCCTGCCTGCTCCCTGTCTGCTCCCCTGCCCAGCTGGCTGCTGCTTGGAGATCTAATCTCACACAGGCAAACACCTGCGGCCAGCGCCGGACAGAGTGCCCGTTTAGCGGAAGCCCTTATGCAAAGCAACCCTGTGAAGGAAAAACAGCTTATCCCAGGCACAGCTGCTGCCACACAGCACTCGACAGCACAGCAGCAAGCGCCCAAAGTGCCACCGGCTCCCTGTGGCGTTGAGTGATGAGAAATCCCCCCCCAGAACTATGTCCAGGCTCTGCTCACAGTCCTCAGTTGCCTGGGCTGCCAGGAACCCCATTAAAAATCAGCTAAAACCCCTCAAGTAAGCCATAAGGCCGGCCAAGGGACTTTAAAAAAAGAAAATAAAATCAGTAATAAATGAGATTGTATCAAACGGTACATTCTCCTGAGCTTCAGGATCTGAAGCCCTGGGATTGAAGTCCTGGTTGCTATCCAAGGCCAGGCACAGGATGCAGAGAGAGCAGGGACAGCACGGGGGGTGCAGGCAGGAGAGTGTGGCAGCACCTCGGAGACCAGCCCCAGGGCTGCGGGACAGGGCGAGCAATGCCACCCAGGAATCCCCCCAACACAGCCTCTCTTGCAGGGGTACAAGGGGCGGGCACGAGTTTTTCAGCGCTTGGATTTATCAGGACACTGGAGAAGACACCGGGGGAAGCCAGATCTCTCCCCGGGGTCCCCTGCCTCCGCCGGGGCGCAGGTCTCCCCCTTTCCAGGGACAGGGACCGGGGCAGGGGGCCGGGGCGGCCATGGGCCGGGGCACCCGGAGGGGCTCTGAGGCAGAGGCGAGGCCTGGAGGCCCCGGAGGGTCTCCCGGGAGGGGCGGGGGGCAGCCCCACGGCGCGGCCGCGGCCGGGGGAGCGGGGCCAGCCGGAGAACGGCAGCGAGTGCCGGAGCGGGTACGTGCGGCACAACAGCTCCTGCCGCTCCGTCTGCGACCTTGTCCCCAGCTACTGCCACAACGGCGGCCAGTGCTACCTGGTGGAGAGCCACGGGGCCTTCGGCCGGTAAGGGACGGGGACCCCGGGTCTGTGGGGAAATGGGGGGGGGGTTGGGGGGTGCATGTGGGGTGCTCTCCATCCTTGTGCACCCCATCCCTGGGCTCTCCATCCCTGGGATCTCCATCTCCAAGCACCCCATCTCTGGTCGCTCCATCCCTGGTCACCCCATTCCCAGGCTCTCCATCCCCATGCACTTCATCTTTGGTCGCTCCATCCCTGGTCACCCCATTCCCAGGCTCTCCATCCCTGTGCACCCCATTCCCAGGCTCTCCATCTCCATGCACTCCATCCCTGGTCTCTCCATTCCCAGGCTCTCCATCTCCATGCACTCCATCCCTGGTCACTCCATTCCCAGGCTCTCCATCTCCAAGCATCCCATCTCTGGTCACTCCATCCCTGGTCACTCCATCTCCAAGCACCCCATCTCTGGTCACTCCATCCTTGTGCACCCCGTTCCCAGGCTCTCCATCCCCATGCACTCCATCTTTGGTCGTTCCATCCCTGGTCACTCCATTCCCAGGCTCTCCATCTCCTGTGCACCCCATCCTTAGTCACTCCATCCCCATCCCTGGGCTCTCCATCCCCGGGATCTCCGTCTCCAAGCGCCCCATCTCTGGGCTGTCCTTCTCCCTGCACCCCATCCCTGGTCGCTCCATCCCTGGTCACTCCATCCCCATCTCTGGGCTCTCCATCCTTGTGCACCCCATTCCCAGGCTCTCCAAACCCTGTGCACCCCACCCCTGGTCACTCCATCCCCATCTCTGGGCTCTCCATCCGTGTGCACCCCATCTCTGGGCTCTCCATCCATCCCATCCCCAGGCTCTCCATCTGTGTGTACCCCATCCTGGGTTCTCTGTCTCCCTGCACCCCATTCCTGGTCTCTCCATCCCTTGTGCACCCCATCCCTGGTCACTCCATCCCCCTGGCACCCCATCCCCGGGCTCTCTATCCCCATCTCCAGGCTCTCCCTCACCTGCACCTCATTCCTAGGCTCTTCATCCCCTGTGCACCCCATCCCTGGTCACTCCATCCCTGTGCACCCCATCCTCGATCTCTCCATCTCCAAGCACCCCATTCCTGGGCTCTCCATCCCCCTGAACCCCATCTTTGGTATCTCCATCCCCACCCCTAGTCTCTCCAACCCTGTGAACCCCATCTCTGGGCTCTCCATCCTCATCCCTGGTCGCTGGATACCCCCATTCCCGATCACTCCATCCCCTGTACACCCCATTCCCAGGCTCTCCACCCTCCTTGCGCCCCATCGGGGTCTCTTCGCCCCCTCAGCCCCGTCCCACCGGGACACGGAGGGGCTTTCCCTGCCCCCCAAGCGGTGGCTGGCCAAGGAATTAGGTCAGGGCCGCGCAGCCGGAGCTCCGGGGCCACCGCGCTAATCGGCCCCGGCAGATTGTGCCCGGGGAGAGGCGATGCCCGGCTGCGCCGTACGGCTCGGCACACGCCGTGGGGCTGGCACCGAGCCCGGCTGCATAGGAAGGGGAGGGGGACAGGCATCACCCCGGTGTCCCCCACTGTCACCCATCTCACCTGGCCCCAGCGTTGGGGGGCTCACGCCCCTTGGGGCACCCCTTAAATTCACACCCACCCACCCCCCCACCC
>JAOXJM010000005.1:4896411-4911586 GCA_026413425.1 Tringa solitaria | reverse complement strand
AGATTGGAGCCGGGACGGGACCGGGAAGGGCGGCAGCTCCCCCCCCCCGCTACCCCCCCCCCCGGTTCGCCGGGGGGTTAGATCCCGCGGCCGGGCAGGGGCTGTGGGGAGGGAGCCCTGGACGCCCCATCACCCTCGGTGGCAGCGGGGTGAGGGGGTGAGGCCGGGCCGCCCCGGGGCCCGCGGGGGTACCTTGCTCTTGGCGCAGCTGACGGAGCGCAGCGCCCCGAAGAAGATGGGCAGCAGCGCCATGAGGACCAGGCTGCCGTAGGCCAGCGCCATGCCCTCGGGGGTGGCGGGGGGACGGGCAGCCGCGGGGGACCCGGCCCCGGTCCCGGTCCCGGCCCCGGCCCCGGCGGCGCTGCCGTTGTGCGCCGCGGCCTCCTCCATGGCGGCTGCTCCCACCGCGGTCCGCTTCCGGCCGGCGCGCGCCAGGGACACGTCCTCTTACCGACCGGAAGTGCGTCAAACGTCCGAAGACGCTCAGCCACGCCCCGTCCCCGGTAAAGCCAGGCCGCGTTGCTAGGAGACCGGTAGCGGGCTGGGCCCCATCCTCGCCCCCGGCCGGGCCTGTCCTGTCCCTCCCCGCCCGGACCCCGCGGTGCGAGGAGCGGGTGAGAGCCCCAGGGGGATCGCTGCAGGCACGGGGAGGGGGCTGGCTCCCCGCAGCCCCCGGCCACGAGAGGGAAGGCAGCAGCTTCAGCCACCATCAGCCCCAGCGATGCGGGGGGGGCTCCCGGCCCTCTCCTCCTTCCAGCCTTGTGTCTTCCTGCCCTTCGCTGTCTCCCCAGCACCCCTTCTGTGCTCCCAGCCCTCTCCTCCTTCCAGCCCTGGGTCTTCCTGCCCTTCGCCATCTCCCCAGCACCCCTCCTGTGCTCCCGGCCCTCTCCTCCTTCCAGCTCTGGGTCTTCCTGCCCTTCGCTGTCACCCCAGGACCCCTCCAGTGCTCCCAGCCCACCCGTGGCCGCATTTGGCAAACACCCCACCCCCCGTGAAAATGCCTCCTAAATGGCAGTAAACTCTCCCTGCCGCTGGACAGGGGCCAGGGCTCTGCTGGAAAATTGGCTGAAATGTGTGTTTTCCTCTCAAATATTCCCTCCCCTCCCGAGCCGCTGGCAGCCCGTCCGTGCCACCGAGCCGCCTCCTCCTCCCGCGCGTCCCCCTCTCTGGGGCGAGAGCCTGCTCAGAGGCAAAGGCACCAGGGGAGACTAAAGACTGAGCAAAAGTTCAGTGGTGCTGCCCCCAGTTTAGATCTGAGCCATGGGCTGGGGAAGGGAGCACAGCAGGGATTAAAAAGCAAGTTTGAAATTTTTTTTAAAATGTTTTCCTCTTCTTTTTTTTTTTAAAAAAAAAAAAAAAAAGGGAATCTATTTCAGGACCGGGGGTGATTCATAGTTTTGCGTTTTAGGCAGAGGGCAGATGGAAAGGCCTCCTGGGAGCGCCTCTCTGCGGGGCTGGCCTCCTGCCCGGGATGCTGTCCTCTTCTCTGCCACCAGTTCTCCCACAAAGGAGAAGGACGGGCACCAAGGGCAGCAGCAGGCAGCGTGCCAGCACACACCCCACTGCTCCCCACCCTGCTGCCTGCCGTGGCATCGCACGGCACGGCAGCGGCACTGCACAGCATGGCCGCTACCACCCTTATTGATCCCCTCACCCGGCCCCTTATGGATCCTTTTGGGTGCCCACCTGCCCCCTAAACCCCAGCTTGGCTTGGGAACCCTTGATGAAGGGCAACGCTTCCCCTCCCAGCCTTGCTGCCCAGTGCTAAGCCCAGGATAACCAGTGCAGGAGCATCATTCTGAGCTGAGGGGAGCCCAAAGTGAAAGCTGAGCCACTCCTTGTGTTTCCGTGGGTTGTTAAACCAGAACCCAAACCAGACCCTGGTCACTGCCACCCTGCGGGGACCGAGGGCTCAACCTGCCCCTGGCAGAGCAGTGGCTGCCCTCCTCCCCTCTGCTTTTCTTAGCTGCTCTCCATCACAAGATGAACCCTTGCATGTTGAGGCAGCTGCTCCGGCCCCACAGGCTGCAGGCACCATCCCCTCAGGGCTGGCAGCAGATTGGGGGGCCTGGGAGCTCATGGGAGATGGGCGAGGGGGCTGGAGGAGAAAGGGGCCACCATCCATCTCTGTGTGACCTGGGGTCTAGCCGTGGCACCCACCAGCATTGCCCCAGGGCTGGAGCTGGCTCAGCACCCGCACTCAGGACTCTCCTCCTTCCTTCCTTTCCCAGCGCCTCGCAGTGGCCCCCCCTTGGCCTCTCCTCCCACCCTCCAGCGCGGCCGCATTTTTCTGGGTTTGAGCTCATTCTTTCCACTCCCCTCTCTGTCGGCTGCCAACTTTCCATCCCGTGGCTGTCCCCCCTCACCCCCCCTGCCTCCTGCTGCAGGGAAACGCCGGCTGCAGCTGCGGGAGAGCCCAGCAGCAGCAAGGAGCCCCCTGTCCTCGGTGTGCAGTCCCTGTCCCTGGTGTGGCTGATGCTGTGTGAACCGCAGCATCGCATCCCACAGCACCAGGAACCACGGGGTGTGGGGAGATCCAGGGCAGGGCCCCGGCAGAGCAGCTGGAGACAGAGCAGAAATGCTACGGTCACCATTTTGGGGTGGCACGAAGCAGCAGAGAGAAAAGCCTGAGCAGGATTCCCTTGTCCTTGGGAATGGAGCCCACAGGGAGAAGCTTTTGCTGGGGTTTCCACCTGTGGAGAGACTCTTCTCCCACAGGAACAGGGCACTTCCCCACCCCAGTGTCCCCTTTGCACTGGTGACCCCCTCTCCAGCTGCCCTGCGCTGGCCACGGCCAGCGGCTCCCCACGCTCGAGCCGCAGAGCCAGCGGAAACTCCTGACCTGACCCGGGGAGCGAGGGCACCCCTGATCCTCCCTGGCGCCGGGCCTGGGGCCGCCGAGCAGGCTTACCCCGCAGCGTCCCGGCTGCTCGCCGGCAGCGCAGCCTAAAAAACAACCGGCAGAGCCCACGCAGCTCCAGCATCGCCTCCCCGGGCGCCCGGGGTCACTCGCTGCTTGCTGCAGCCAAGCACGTCCCTTCCCGCCTGTGCCACGCTGCTGCCGGTACCGAGCTGCTCGGCTTCTGTCCCTTCCCGGGGCACAGGGAGCCACCAGGAACCCTGCTCCCTGCCCGGGCTGTGGCTCCTGTGGTGCTCAGGGGCTAGAGCTCAGCCCTTCCCAGAAGTTTTTCCAGCACCGCTCAGGACCTGGGAGGTGCAGAGGGGCAGGGGACAATGCTGTGACCACTGGGTGAGGAACAGAGACTTATGTCAAGGGTGGATGATGGGTCTTCCTGTCTTGAGATGTTATGTCTGGGGAAGCTGGAGCAGGAGGCAGGTCCCCTGCCCCAGCTGTGAGCAATGAACTGGGTTTGAATCTGGCCACGCAGCCCCAGTTCAGAGCTCCCCATGACAGGGACCCAGTGGAGACCAGCACCTCCCTGATGCAGTTTATTCTGGAGATCGGGGGTTTTCCCCATTGCGCCAGTAAAGGAAAACCTTAGTCCAAGAAGTTCTGGTGCCAGGTAGACATGGCACAAAGCCCTGGTGTGGAGAGGACGGGTGCCAGGCGATGCTGTCGGTGCTCCCCCAGCCCCTCTCCCCAGCCAGCTCCAGGACCGTCCTCGAGGTGGACACCACCATGGTGTCCTCACTGGTCCCTGCCACCCTGCAAAGGACAGGCACCACGAGTAGGACCAGCCACAATTCCTGCAGCCTCCAGAGCTGCTCTAGGCCTGGAGGCAGCCCTGCACCGGATCACAGCCACCCCTCACCTCTGGCTCCCCAGGAACGTCTGTAATCCAGGATCCCACCACCCCAAGTGCAGGTGCACATCCCACCCTCTGCTCCATGGGTGCAGCCCAGGGGACCTGGCACCACTTCTGGAGGGGAAGCGGCCAGATCCAGAGCACCCCCAGCATCCCTCAGCACCGGTTAAAATAGCTCCACGTCCTCAGCATCGCTCTGGCCTCATCTGGGCTCTCCTTGCACCCGTGGAGCCACCGCGGGCAGAGAGGACAGTCTCCAGCCTGCGTGTGCGGAGGGACGGGCAGGTGGCGGCTCTCAGAGCACGGACAGATCGTGGCAGGACTTGGAGCGGACTTTGAGGGCCACTTTGCTGTTGTTCCTGGCCACCAGCCTGTCGAGGAAGCGCCGGGCTCTCTTGGTGAGGCTCTCCTTGCGCTTGTGGCCGGGCGCGGGGGGCGCACGGGCCTCCTTGCCCCCCCGGCGCAGGCGGATCTGCCGCACCACCCCCTCGAAGAGCTCGGCCACGTTGTGCTGCAGAGTCGCCGACGTCTCGATGAACTTGCAGTCGAACACCACGGCGCAGGCACGGCCCTCTGCAAGGGAAGGGACACGTCACCCTGGGGGACAGGCACTGCCACATGTGGGGCAGTGGCTGCACGTCCAGGGACAAGGGGGGAGACACAGGAGAAGCAGCTGGGACCCCCGGGGGTCCCCACCAGCCAGATTCCCACCACCACCACTCACCTTCGACGGAGACCTCGCGGCACCGCACCAGGTCGCTTTTGTTGCCCACCAGGATGATGGGGATGTCCTCGGCCTGCCGGGCACGGCGCAGCTGGATGCGCAGCTCCGAGGCGCTCTTAAAACTGCTCCGGTCGGTGATGGAGTAGACGATGACGTAGGCGTTCCCCACCTGCAGGCACTGGTTGCGGCGCCAGCTCTCCTCGCCCTGCCACCACGCAGAGAATGAGGTGTCACCGCTCTGCCAGGGGCTGCTGGCATCCCCGACCACCGCCGAGGGGACAGCAGAGCACCTCGACACCAATGGGACCCGCCAGCGCACCCCACCGGCCCCCACATCGTGGGGAGCAGACTTGTGGCCCCGTTAATAAAATGCTGATTAAAATCTCCTGATTTTGAGGGGTGTTTGAGAGTTTCCTCCTCTATCAGCAACAAACTGGGGCTGTGGGCTTGGCTTGGGGGGCTCCCAGTTCCACCCTTGGCGATGCAACGCCAGTGCTGTGGGTGCACCACCCTGTGTGAACCAGGCACTGGTCCCTCCAGGGTGGGATTAAGCATTAGTGGGAATAAAGGGCCGTTGTGGGGGCGTTACGGTGCTGGGACCCCCCTGGAGAGCTCAGCCACACGTGAAAATGCAGCCCCAGCCCATGTCGGTGCTGTGCCCACCTTCACGACCTGGGCACTGGCTCCATCCCTGCTCCCAGGGACCAGGCAGCACCCGTAGGAATGCCAAACCCTGGCATGGAGGGAGGCAAAGGGGTGTTTTGAGGGAGGTGGTGACAGCAGCACTGGCATTTCTGCCCAGGAGATGCCTCTGTGTGCTGGGCAGAAGGAATGCCCCATGCCAGGCTCTCAGGGCCACCTCTCTGCCTGTTAGAGCACGTGCCCTGGCTGGCAGCACTGTCTCACATGATTTGCTCACTTAGCTCCATCAGCCCCATTCCCAAACCATTTCCATGCATTTCAAAGAGGGGTGGCACCACGCTCCTTCCCCACAGCCCCTTCTTCCCTTCCCAGCCTCCCTGCCCACCCCTAGTGCAAGGAGCACCCTGTGCCCACACCACTGCTCCTGCGCTCGTGGTGCCACACCACGAGAACCCCCATTGATGAGAACATGGTGGGCAACCTCCCACGCTGCCAAAGGTCAGAGAGGTGACCCCAAACCCCTGACTTGCCCAGAGGCCAGCAGTGAACCCTGCATACGGCTGGTAAAGTCCCAGAGAGCTCCACAGGGCTCAGTGGCTGTGCCCATACAATGTCCCCTGGGCACGTCCCAGCTCACCCAGCCCCACTGGCAGCACCCAGCCCCGGCCCTACCGTACCCGCTGCTCCGGCTCCCAGGTGTCCATCACCAGCAGTGTGGTCTCCTCTCCATCCACAGACAGCGTGCGCTCGTACGTGGCCCCTGCGAGACACCGGGACAACCCAGTTGGCACGGCGCTGCCTGGGCACCAAGACCCGCTCCTGACCCCAACAGCGGGCTCCTCTCCACCTCGCACATGGGGTTTTCCCATCACGGGGCCATGGACACATCTTGGACACCCACTGCCTCCGTGCCACCTCCTCTGGGCCCCGCGGTGGGTGACCCTGCTGCAGAGGGACCCCAACCACCCCCGTACCGGGTACCCACCTCCGTGCTGCTCCAGCAGGTCCCGCTCCTGGATGCCGGCGAAGAGGTTGACCAGGCTGGTCTTGCCCACACCGGGGTCGCCCAGCAGCACCACCCTGTAGAGGGGCTCCCAGGAGCCGGAGGAGCCCGAGGAGTCGGAGGACCAGCTCCCCCGGGGTGCCGTAGCCCTGCCACCCGGTTCGGACGCGGTGTAACCGAGCTGGAGGTGACAGGGTTCGTCCCGGGAGGTGGCACCCGGTACCCCCGGCCGCGGGAGAGGGGTGCTGGCCCTTCTCCGCAGCGGGGTCTTGCTCCCGTGTTGCGTGTTCAGGGTCATCTGCGGCACCGTGGGCAGCGGGGCTGGGAGAGGCAGCCCCGAGGGGCCCCGGCTCCCTGGTAGCCCCCCCAACCGCCCCACTCCCGGTGCCCGTTCGAGCCGGCGGTAGCTCGGACACAACTTTCCCCGGGACAGGCTCGCCGCCGCCCGGCCCCGGGCTTTAAACCCCGGGAGGCGGAGCTCCCTCGCCGCGCCCGGTCCCTCCCACGCCGGACACACCCCCGTCCGCACCGGGCCCGGCCCGGGCCACCCTGTCCGGTCCCCGAGGTCCCCGCGGGGCTCCCGGTGCCGGGGAACGGCGAGTTGCCCCGGGGCGCGTCCCCTCGGTGGCGGGGAGCAGTGGAACACCAGTCCGGCCCACACTGGGATGCACTGGTAGGGATTCACAGCACAAGACCCCAGTCCCAGAACACCTCTCACGGTCACAACACACGTGATGGGGAGGCCCCTTTTGGTTTCAACCCCTCCGGTGCTACCGGGATGGCGTGAAGGGGTCGGATCAGGCTGTGGGAGGGCTGGCGATGGCTCTCGGGGAGCTGTGATCGCAGGGCTCACCCCGTGCTCCTTCCAAGGGAGCAACATCACAGCCCACACAGACCAGGAATGATGGTAACACCTTTACTGTACCATATAACCACATCAGCGAGTCCCCAGGGCGGCTGAGCAGGGCTGGGACGGAGAAGCGTGGATGGGAAAGGAGGGGCTTTGCATCTGAACCTCATCCATGCGAGCCCCCGGAGCCTGGCCGAGCGTCAGACGAGCGGCGTCTCCTCGGTGGGGATGCTGAGGACCACCTCGGTATCTGGTGTGCACCTGGGAGAGAAATGAGAGTTAGGAGGGGCAAAGAAAACAGTGGGAATAAGTCACCGCACTTTGTCTGGTTCGGTGTGAGGAGGAGGAGAAGCTCCTGCGTGGCCTGGGTGGGAGGCTGCTCGGATGCTCTGTGGAACCCACCCAGAGCTCGGAGGCATCCTGTGCCCTGCATGGCATCAGAGGGCATGGGGCGGGTGGAGGGAAGCCTGCCTTGTGCCTGCTGTACCACCTTCTCTGTGTCTCCAGAGTCCAGGACTGGTTTTCGGTGGGGAGGGCCCAGACACTTGTTCTGCAGCTGGTGGAGCAGCAGGAAAAACCCTTTAAAAGCAGATGGGGGTTGTTGGGCACAGCCCCTGTTCAGCACGAACCAGAGCCCAGCCCGACCTCCAGCTCACCCCAGCGCTATTTTGCTTTTTGGCTCACCCTTCATGGCCTACCCTGGCCACCAACCACTCTGCCTATGAAAGAAATCAGCTCCAAGCCTCAGCCCTCCTCCACGGCCCTGTCTTGCACCGGGCTTGTGTCAGAGCCCTGTCTTGCACCGTGCTTGTGTCAGAGCCCTCTGCAAGAAAGGCTTGTACTCGCCGGCCTTCCCAGAGAGGCAGAGCCAGATGTAGCCCCTGGGGCTCGGAGAGGGAGAAGGAATGAAATTAGCCACCCCTCGCTGTCAATCTTGAAAGACAAACAAAAGCGGAGAAAGCCCGCTGGAGCAGCCAGGTACATCTGCTTTCTCGCAGAGAGAGGACAAGAACAGTGAGCTGGGCTTGCTCAGAGCTGCGCTCATCCATCTCCGTCTCAGTCCAGGACAAAGTGTGCATCCAGAGTGCCCCCAGCGCAGGGCTTGAAGCCGCTGGTGAAATCCAGCCAGGGCTCCTTGAAGCAAGAGGGTTTTTAAAGAGGGGAAACCGATGGGAACAGATACGCAGCGGGTTATAGCTCCTCGGGGCTCCACACGCAGGGACCCACGGAGGGCCCACGAGAGTCCTGCGCTCCTACACACCCTTACACTTCCAGGCTGAGCCCAGCTCATGTCCGATTTTGCTCTTTCAGGAAGCAAATCCAGGGTCTGGAACCAAAGGGTTAATTAGAAAAACCGAAGGGCTGGTGAAGTCGTGTGAAAAGTTGCAGGGAGGTCAGTGGGAAAGGGCTGAGAGATGGCGGAGAGGGCTCTGGCACAGGCTCCCGCCTGTCAGGGCGGGTAAGCACCAAATGCCTGACTTGTGATGTTACAGAAACTTTCCACTTGGGCCTTCCTGCTATTTTTAACTCTTCTCCCAGCCACCCTCAGTAACCCCAGCCCCACCAGCTGTCGAGGCTAATTAATTCCCTCTTTTTATCATTTTTTTATCGGGGAAAAAAAAAATATTAAGTTGCACTAATCCCTCACGCAGCCGCTTGCCTTCCCCCCAACAGTCTCCTGACACGTTCCAGGCTCTCCTCCCGCTTCGGCTCGTGCCTCTGCAGCACTGCAGCCATACCTGGCTTCCAGCTAAAACCCAGGCTCCCCAGCGGGAGATCCAGCCCCTCTTGTCATCTGCCCCACCACCGGTTTGCTGGGCGAGCGTCCGCTCATCCCGAGGGATGATGTTTTCATGCCAAATATGCCTTGTGCACACGTGAGGTGCGGAGGAGCCGAGGGGCTGGCCTGCACCTGCAGGACCCGCTGGAAAGGAATGACGCCGTTAACAGACGTCCCTGTGCCAAGAACAACTTGTATAGGCAGTTGTGTAAATAAATGCACATATGCACGCTGTTCCACACACAGCTTACGGGATTCGGGGTACAGCATACTCCAGATTTAAACACATTTGCCCCTTTTTTTTTTTTTTCTCAGGTTTGTGCCCCTTGTCAGAGGACAGCACAGAAAGCTGAGGCACCTCAGCAGCTCTAAATTACTGGTGATTTTTGTGATTTGTCCTGCCCTAGGTAGGACCCTGTTGCCTTCACAGAGTGAAAATAACAAGGAAGTAAGAGTCAGTGTAGGCACAAGAGCCTTGAAAAGCTCTGCTGGCCCTCATTGTCCCCTGCTGCAGCCACTAATAATCTCCACTTTCAGGCTGCACAAAAGGAAGCCCAGGAGAGAGATGTGCTGTGACCAAGGATCAGTTTTAGAGCTGTGGTTACTTCCTATCTCCTCTTAAGCAAGACCACAAGACCCTGCAGCTGTCTCCTCAAGCAGAACCCAAAGTAACTATGAGTTTATAGCCCGGGCTGGACATTGGTTTAACAGTGACATCTGTGGAAACGATGGGGTAAGGTTATCAGCACTCGGTGCCAAAGACTCTGCAGCCCAAGGCCTCAGAGAAAGGGCTGTGTGTGCCCACTGACCAGCCTTACTTCGGTCTGCAGAGAAGAACGTCAGCAAAGATCAGCTCTCTTGGGTTTCTTGCACTCTGGCGGAGTGTCTGGATGTTTCTCTTCAACTCATCAATCTCCTCCTCCAGGCGCATAACAATCTAAACGAACGACATTTCTAAGAGTTCTTTACTTTGCAATAGAAGCAGGAATTAAAGTTTTAGAGATTTTGCAAACAGAGGAGCTAGAAAACATCCCTTGTGCAACTAAGCCCCTAAGAGGCTTCCTGAAATACCTGCTGGACTGCTTGCCCCCAGGACGTCCTAACAGCCCCCTGACTCCAGTGGAAATGGAAGGCAACGTACCCCACTAAGGCAGACAAAATCCTCAGGAAGGGCAAGGGCTGAGAGTGGCTGTCTCTGCCGCACTGTGCTGGTTCTTCCCCAGCTCGCTCACCTCCCTTTGCCTCTGTATTCCACATTGCAGAATGTGATTGTTTATCACCATCTGCTTCAGGCCATCTTGGTGCAGCAACTTCTCCTGTGTGGGTGAAAAGAAGAAAACCAGCTGCAAAAACTCCCCAGTAACCACCAGCATGAAACCCTGCCACTGCCGGCTGTGTCCAGATGCGTCACTCTTCAAGAAAATAATTTCTTCTTATCAAGGTTTGGGTTCCAGCTCTAGAAAGAGACTGTTGTTGAGATCGCATTGTGCTGATAATGGAACAAGACTGAGGAACTCAAGAGATCCTCTTCAATTTCCCAGGGAAAGCTTATTAATATTGCTTGGGTAACTTATTATCACCTGTGCTTCCAAACTGACCTGTAAAAGGGTACAGCAGCTCTGCATCAGAGCAGGCTGTAAACAGTCAGTAATTAATATTTTCTCAGTGCTCTCAAGCTGCTAACCCAGGAAAAGTCCTAAGAACATCATGAGAGCAGGAACTGTGCAACAGGAGTTCCTCCTATTTTGGGAAGAACAACAGCAGTCCCTGCTCTCTAGTGCTGCATATAGTTTAATTTCCTCATGAATTTATTACAAACATATGTGCCTTGCCACAGCGGTGTCACAGCCAATTAGCGAGGCAGCTACCTAAATAATGTAATAAAACAGAGACTGTAAAAGCAGGGTGAATGTTGGGTCACAGTGCACTCACCTCCACACAGCAAACTCTCAGGAGTGAGAATATTTCAACACATCAGGCTACAGCAGCACCTCAGAAGTGCTTCTCATGTACCCTCCCAGCCTGACAAACAGCTCCACTACAGCATCAGGAGAGGAGCAGCAATGCTGTTATTCTTGGGGTGCTGGCTGCACTGTGCTACGGCTAATGGGCAATGTGTGGAAGCCCCTACCTTGTCTCCCAGCTCCCAGAAACTGATTCCCCTTGCTGGGACGTCACATGAACTCCACAAACCTCCACGACTTTCTGTAATAGCGCCTCTTCTTCTGCCTGTGCCTTCTCTTCTAGTTTCTCCAAGATAGCCTTCCCCATTTCTTCTGTCTTGTCTATCTCCTCCTGAAACAGAGGAAAGCAGTGCATAAAAAAACCCAGGAGCATTAGGCAAGATAACCATTGTGTTCCTTCTTCCCCTGCCCTCTCCTTCCTCCCTGGCAACGCTGCAGGGAAGGAGAGGTCTCAGCACCTGGTGCTCCTTCTTCAGGTTCTGGATGCTGCGCTGCAGAAGGACTATCTGGACATCTTGTTCCGGAAACTCCCCATCGATGTAGGTCCGCAGGACACTGAGCTCATCCTGGAGAACCTGTACCTTTGATGTGATGTCCTCCAGCTGCTGCTGTAGCTCTGATGGAAAGTCAAAAGAGAAAAATCTCAACTCAGGGGGGTCTTGAGCTTTACTTCTTCACTAAGGAGTCTGTCCTGCATTTGCCTGAGCCCTTCTCCCTACATATATTAACACACCCCATGGGGAGTAGGAACAGCCACCTTGAGTCAGACCACCTTGACCAGATCCTGCCCCAATGGGACAGTGCAAACAGCTGCCAAGGAGGAGGTTCTTCTACCCACTCCCTGCCCCAAGCACAGGCTGCTGGGTGTCACAGGGCTCTCCCGCTCCTGACAGGCTGATGGGAAGATCACCCCCATAGAGCAAATGGGATTCATTTTCAGAAATGGAATTGTTTGACATTTATAAGATCAACACAGTGTCTTTAACCTAGTAAGATGGAAAGCAAAGGTAACATGATTGTACAGACTGCATTTCATAGTAATGTGAGCAACTCACTTCCCAGATTCTTTTCCATTGTTTTTTCCATTTCCTGGAGCTCTGCCCTTGCTGTGTCCAGCTGGTTCTGATTGAAGGTCTGCACCTTTGCCTTCATCCTCTGCACAGGGAGAAATCCAGTCACTGCTCATTCGGCAGAGCTCTGAAACATCCCTGTTGTTCCTCTCATGCTGTTGCTTGCATTAGCAGCACAGAGGAATATGCTGCTGTGGCTAGTGCCAGCTCACGCACGAGAGCTGCTCCAGGGAGCAGAGTGGTGCTTCAGGAGCCAGCTGAAGCCAAGGATGTTATGGAAGGATGTATTTGGGTTGTTACAAGGGTGACCGCTGTTGCTTGGGACAGTCAGAGTCAGGGTTCTCTCGCAGCTTCAAAACACGGGCACAAAACAAGATCCCCTCACAGGATCTTTGGGCATCAGGGAGCTCCCCCCAGGTCTGGGGATGCTTCAGTCACACTCAGTGCAGCAGAAGGGGCTGGGCAGCACCTGGGCCTTCTCCAGTACTAATGAGTAATGGGAAGTTCTGCATTCTGCTTAATTGGGTCTGTTGGCCAATGCTAAAGCCTCACCTGAAACACTTCATACTGCTGCAGCAAGACCTTTGCTTGCTTGGCAGTGGTGTCATCAGTGTGCTGGATGTCCTTAATCAGCCGGCTGTTGGCCTCTGCCAGGTGGGCACTGTGCTGCTTCAGCTCCTCGATGGCATTTTTCTTCAGATTGGTCAGAACCTAGGGGAATAGGGATTAACGTGTTGAGGACTCCATCAGTTCTACCTGCCCCAAGTTTTCTTACTATTTTCTGCTGTCCCATGATAACAGCACCAACAAGACCCTTGACATCTCAGCATCAGACAAAAACCTCAGCCTCGGTGCAAAGGCACTCTGACTTCCCCCATACAGCACACCCCTGCTCCCACATTCCTTACTACCAGCTGCAGGATCACTGTCTCTTCTATAACCACCTTTTACCTCCTAAAAAATTGTGGTTATGTCTTTCACCTTCTCTTTGCTAGACTGAGAAAATCTGATAGCAATAGTCTTTTCTAACAGGTCACATTTCCTAAATCTCATCCCTCCTACTGCTACAGTCCGGACTCACTCTTGGTTTCTCTTAATTTTTCTTGATACACAATATCGAGGTTAGATTTCACCAGCATTAAGCAGAGCAGCATCATTACCTCCAGTGTATTAATAAATAAACACATGCCATTTTGCAAGAGTGAGTCAGGCTGCTAGAATTTCCTCCATAAAGGCAACCAGGGTAACTGTACAGATTTGCTGCCTGCATCCCAGCAAGGGATATTTGTGGCACGTACCGTGATAATTTTGATCTCTTCCATGGTTTTGGCTAATTCAGCCTCCTTGAGTGCTAATTTCCTCTGAGCAAAACTTGACAATGGCGACGTCTGCGAAGGCAGGGGTGGTTTTTTACTCAGCATAAATGCAACTGGTGAAACAAAAAAGAGGCCTGTGCTTATTTCACAGTCCAGTTTCAACACCTTACATCTACTCTCTTCTGTCATATGTGGCTGAGGGAAATATAAAGAACAACTGAGAGACCAAATTCAAATCTTCTGTGGCTCCAGCAAAAGTGGCTCGCAGGTACAGCCCAGGAGCCGGGCCCTGGTCTTTTTTAGTTCTCCCCCTTTATTTTCCATATTTCCCCTTGGGTAATTGTTTTTCTGTAGCTGCTGCTGAATGTGTCCCAGCAGAAAGCACTGGGTTAATGCAAAAGCAGCACCAGCAGGCAGGGGCAGCAGGGCAGTGTATAAGGAAATCTCTCCCAACCTGGCTTGTTCTTCTCCCCTTTCTTCTTCTTGTCCTCATTGGTGAGCAGTGGCAAAGTCACCCTGCGGGGTGGAGATTTCCTCTCCTCTGCTTCTGTCTTCTGCCATTTGCTGTAATCCTAAACTCAGCATGACAATAGCACAGAAAAGATAGGGAGTCAGAGGAGGTTTGTGAGCAGAGACCTCTCTGATGTGACCCACAGTTCCAACTCCCCTCTGCATTTCCTCTGGGGCTTCCAGGTGTCCCTTTGTGCCCTTTACCAGCAGCAAGTTTTAGGTCTGATTGAGAAACACTGTGTTTACAAGCACATTAGTGCAAGTGCCATAAACCCCACTGGAACAAGAGACTTACCATTGTCTTGAACTCCTCTGTGATACTTGGAACCAGGCCCTGTGCATCCACCTCCACACGGGCTCTAGAAGGAAAAAGCATAACCCCAGAGAGGCGGCTGAGCCCCGCAGCCCTGCCTGTCTCCAGGGAAAAGCCTCTGTGGGTCCAAAGTCAGATGAGAGGCAGTGACACCCCCTGGGCTATGGTACCCTTAGTGATCCCCACCATCACCTACCTCCCCTGCCCACAGGGACCTCCTCCCCATCCTTCCTGCCCCATGGGGAGTCCCGTCCTCACCCCACGCCCCATGGGGAGTCCTCTGCCTGTTCCCTATTGGGACAAAGGAGCAGGCCGGGGGACGTCCCGTAGGGATTTTCCCTGCCACCCCGAGGATCTCCCATGCCCCCCCGCCATCCTCCTGTCCCCCGGGGACCCCCGGTACCCCGCGTCCCCGTCTCCCGGCCCCGGGCCGGTTTCCATGGCGACAGCCGGCGGGTACGGGGGCCGGGCGGGGCCCTGGCTCACGGGAAGGGGCGGGGGAGGGCGCCCCCTACCGGCTCCGCCCCGGCGCCGCACGGCAGGAGCCCCGGGATCCTCACCGGGCTGGGGTCTAGGCCGGATCGGAACGGGGACTCGGCTGCTTGCGGGGTGGCTGTGGGCTTGGAAGGGAGCAGAGCCCGCGGCAGTAGCGTGGGGCGAGGGCTGGCCGACCGGGAGAGCCCAGAGCAAGGCGGCCCCGGTGCACGAAGCCAGTGGGGCACGGAGGAGCCACCTCAGTGCCCTGCGAGAGCTAATGGGCGCTCACCCGGTCCCGCTCGCGGGAAGGGGTGCGAAGCCTTGTGGGTCGAGGGGGATGGCCGGGCAGGTGCACGGAGCCCGGGCCATACGGGAGCTTTGTGGCGGGTGCCTGGTGCCGGGCATGGCCTCCATCCACACCGGGTGGGAACAGCTCGGGCTGGCCCCATGCTGCCGGGCCCCATGCGAGGCCCAGCGCGATGGGGCAGCCGCGGTTGGGGGGTTGTGTGGTGTTCCCTGGACAAGGGGGCTCCGGGGGCTCGGGGCAGGCCGCAGTGCCCGGGTCAGGCCTCAGTGCCCGGGTTAGGCCTCAGTGCCCGGGTTAGGCCGCGGGCGGCGGCGCGGCCCCGGGCCCGGCTGGGGCCCCCTGTTACCACAGCAACTGGCGGCAGGCGGTGCAGCCAATGGGGGCGCGCCTTGCGGCGGGCCCGCGCGTGCCGGCGGCGGCGGCAGCCAATGGGGCGCGGCCCCCGGGCGGGC
>JAOXJM010000005.1:4847501-4885954 GCA_026413425.1 Tringa solitaria | reverse complement strand
TTGGAACTCAATGATCTTTAAGGTCCCTTCCAACTCAAACCATTCTATGATTCTAGAGCACCTGGGAGGCACCTGGGTATTCACACACACCACCCTTTCCCCGTTTTCGCTCTTTTAGGGTAAATAAAAGATGTGTGACATTTCCCTGTGGGCTGTTCTCTCTGCTGAGTCCCAAGGGGGCCTGGCCATCCCTCTGTGCCAGCAGATGAGGGACTCTGTTGTTGTTTAACCCCTTGGATGGTGCTGGACTCTCTGTCCTGGCTCTGGCCAGGGCACGCTGGCAGCCAGAGCTGGGCATCATCTTATCACAGCAACAAAAGCACACGCTGCAGGAAGGGTGCAGCGATAGCTCCGAGCCTCCCGTCACTGTAAAACCTCAGCCCTTCCCACTCTCCAACCTGCTGAGCCCCCAACGTGCCTCCCCCCTCTCCCCCCCAGTCCTGCAAGCCTCTGCCTGCGTGTTCCTCCCAAAGGGCTTTGAGAAAAAAAAAATCGCTCCCAGCAAGGAAGCCACAGGAAACTAAAAATAGCCCTGGCCCGACGTGGTAAATACAGCCGCCAGCCCCTTGCTGCCAACAAAGCCCGTTCCCAGCCCGGGGAAGGCGGCTGCGTCAGCCCGGCCCATCGGAGCGTGTCCGGTCGCTGGAGGCTGCGTGGGGAAAGCGGTGATGGCCGAGCCTCCACCGATGGGCACCGTGCCCTGGCTGTGCCCAGGGATCTCCTCCCGGCAGGCAGACAGCCGGCCCGGGGTGCAAAAGGGGCTGGGAGTTCAGGCTATTTACCGCCCCGCTCGGCCCCCCCCCCCCCCCCCATGCCGCTGATGAGGGGGGGGACACCACGGAAAACCGAGGGCACGTGCGGGTCCTGGCGTCTAACCAAAGGCGGGCAGATGGAAGGAGAGCAGCGAGCGGGGCACGCAAGCACCGTTTGGCTCCGCTCCTGCTCCTCTTCCCACGGGGGCTGCCGGGCACGAGGCCACGCGGGTCAGTGACCACAGAGCTGGCTTGGCTGCTGAGGGGATGTGCCAGTGCCAGGCCACGGGGTGCCACCAGAGCAGATCTGGCATCCCCGGCCCCACGTCACGGCCCCTGCCAGCACAGGGGAAGGGAAGGAAGTGTGTTAAGTAACTGTTTATTTTACAGTTATAGGGTTTGTACAAATCTGCATTTACACGGGTATGTATAAGTCTTTGTACAGAGAAACTGAAGCACCCACAGCGACCGCCTCCTCCCAGGACCTTCCTCCCCCAGGGACAACACAAGAACTAAAGTGCATCACGGCCAGGGAGTTGGCAGGGGGGGGCCACAGGGGCTTCCCCTCGGGGTGGGGGCTCCAGCCATCCCCTCCTTCAGGGCAGTGGAGGAGTGTACAGAGGGGTCCCCAGGACCTCCACCAGCAGCCCCAGGTCACCGCAGCCACCACAGACTCTCCTGCACCACAAGTTTCTAAAGTGCTAAGTCATCCAGCCCTTCGTCCCACGCTGCTGTTGCCCTGGGGAGGCACTGAGGGCCCAGAAACCGGTTCTGCCTTCAACCACGCTGGGAGAGGAGACCCCTGAGCAAGCCCCCAGCTCTCACCAGTGGCGTGGAGCCAGCTGCTGGCACCAGCGAGGAGCAGAGGGAACAGGTCTCGCTGCCCTGCCAAGCAGATTCCCACACCGGCTATCAGCCTGCAGAGGCAAAGGAAACTCCTCTGCTCAGTGTTATGGAAACACTGGTTTCCATATGGTCAGGCGTGACAACTGCCCACATGTCCTCTGGCCAGCCCAGTGGTCAAAAAGGCTCCTCCAAGACTGAGGGCACCACGGGGCAACCTAGAACCTACCCAAGAGGCGGTTAAGAACTGCCAAGCAGGGGGTTGGGACAGGAGGGGGCTGAGCTTTGTAGGGCACGAGTTTTCTTCTCTATCCCGAAATCCGTAACTCTTCAACCAACACCCAACTTTCAGGTGTGCAGCCCCTGGGCACGGCACAGATGGCTTTGGGCACAACACAGCAACAGCGGGGAAGCGGGGTGGGAGCTGTTAAGGGACAGGTAAGGGCACTTGCGGGAGGTTTAGCAGCTCGGGGGAGAGGTAGAGGCATATAGTGTCTATTGGCTTTGTCTCAGTGGGACACCGAGTTGTCTGGAAGGATTCGCTGTTTAGCTTTGAGGGCAGGGAGCAGTCAGACTGTTAACGGGACCGGGTGGGGAAATGGGAGCTATGCAGGGGTGGGGGTTGGCCTTTCTGGGAAACTCCCTCACTCGGGTTATTCCAAGGGATGACAATGAAGGCTGATCAGCTCATGGGGGAGATTTAAGACAGATTTCCTACCACAATGACTTCTGTCCTGTGCAGACTGTTTCTCAAGGTGGAAAAAGCCTTCCTGCGCTGCGGAGCCTGCTTCCAGGAATGTACGAGTCTGCTACAGGTGTTTTGGTGCCACTAACTCTTGTGGTGACGTGATGTGGCACGTGACAGCACACACCTCAGGCAGGGCAAGCAACACTCGTCTTTCAGCTCACTGACCCAAGATACGATCGTGCTACTGCCACCGAAGGAGCCCCAGCAACTGAGAGCTAAGCTCCCTCTGGCAGTCCCAGGGGTCTGCTCCTGTCCCCTGCCCTTCTCCCATAAACAGATCAGGCTGCAAGGATGAGGAAGCAAAAGGAGCCAGGAAGTATTACAGGCTGGAAGCAACCTCATGGCAGGGTGCTGGCAGGGGTTTGTGATAGGTTTGGCTCTACTCAGAGGTTGCCTACAGGAAAGGGAAGGGTTGGACCACCAGCGAAGCTGAAAGCAGATGGCAGGGTGTGCTGGCAACTCAGAGCCAGAGGGCTCCCCTGCTCCTCAGGAGTGTAACAGCCCCTCGCCCACACACACGCATGCACCTAGGCCAAACCCTGCTGTGACGCTCTCCTCCAGGTGAGGATTTGCCCTCACTCACGCTAATTAACCCTAAGAGAGGACACAGGATCGTTTCAGCAGAGCCCACGCACAGCTCTCCACTCGTACAGTCACCTGAGCGCAGCCTGAGGAGCCTGACTCGTCCGTAACCTCCAGTTCCTCATGAGATGGTGGCCCGTTTGCTCACCCCTGCACAGGAAGGAGAGAACAAGGTGAGCATCGGTGTGGGGAACAATCCTGCTGGGCTGGTTCCCATCAGTCTCTGTTGCAAAGGCCAAAGGCGTCACAGGACGCAGCAAGAATAGAAAATAATCTTCAGAGAGATTGTTTCCGGACATGTCCTTTCATCAAAAAAATCAGGACAGCGGTGACAGGGAAGGCCCTTCCTCTGGCTTCAGGGAAAAATCTGCAGTTCAAACTTGGGTGCCCACTCCAGCGCGCTCTTCACCACGGCCAGGGCAGCTGCTCCCAGCGCGACCGTCAGCCCCATCACCGCCAGCTTGACAAAGCGGTTGGTCCTTGGCTTTGTCAAGATGGATTTTGTCCGTTCCTCCCCTCGGGGCCGCTCCCTGAAGCGCTGCCTCAACACAGTGTCTGGTCTCTGCTGCACTGATGCCAACTCAAAGTCCTTAAAAGTGGAAGCCGCAGTTCTGCAAGAGAAGAAACTGGTCAAGGACTGTCCCTAGCTCGCCTTTGGGACCAGCCTCCTGCCAGGGAGGAAGATCTTCCCGAGGAAGAAGACCTGGCAGGGGGATATACAGAACACATAGGCTGCCTCACACTCACCGTTCAGCCTGCTGCTGAGCTGCCTCCCTGGCAAGTTCAGATGGTGGGAACTGGACAAAAAGGTCCCCAGCTCTGCTGATCAGAGTCTCGTAAGGAAGGTCCTGCGGGATCTGGGACAGGAGGTGGTGGACAGATGCCATGTCGCACTCGCAGTCCAGAACTTCCTGCTCCCGATGCAGCACGATCTGCAGAGAGGAGCGAGAGCACTGAGGACAGCTGGGGAAGTGGGGACAACTCCCTGTCACTGGCTAGCACCCACTTCAGAGCCAGAAGAGAAAAACATTTCGCTTCTGGCTGAAAGACCTGCCCTTCCTCAAGGGGACACGCTGCAGCAAAGCACTCCCTGTCTGGGAAGAGACGAGCCAAACTCTTCCCAAGACTCTGAGGATGTGGAAAGCTCCTTTCTGGTTAGTTACGTCTGTTTTCTGAGCAGAGCCTGCTACTGGCAGGTCAGAGACACGGGCAGAACCTCACAGGGCTTGACTCTGCAGTTTGCCCTCAGAGATTTATTTGGACCCTCCATAGGAGAAAAGGCAGATGGAAAGAGTAGATGGACACACAGTGCAGGACACACAGTGCCCCCAGCCAGCCAGGCTCCCCAGGACCCAAACAAGCACCCAGCAGCAGGGCCAGCACATGAAAGCAAAGAAAAACACCAGGTCATGCTGCTTCCATGGCTCTGAACTGGAACAGCCTGCAGATCTGCACACCCCTACGCTGCCCTGAGCAATCCAGGATCCCAGGATTGCTGGCCTTGGGGTCCCATGCAGTGTTGGGTGCACCTGGGGCCAGCAGCAGCACTGGGTTTGCCAGCCCCCCTCTGCAGCCCTAAACTATCCCACCTCACAATGGTTAACCCTGCTACCACCTCTGGCCAATACCTACCACAGCAGCAAAATAAATGGGCATCAGTGGATGACAAGCCAGGAAGAAGTCATATAATCGCACAACGTGCCTGAAGTCAGACAAAACGTGCCCAAACCAGGTGATCAGCCAGCTGAGAGCAAAGATGGTTCCCACCTCCGCGCTGCACAAAGAGAAAGCGCTGTTAGATCAGCCTGGAAACAGCACTGAAATGCTCCTGGGCAATTCCTGCACCACACCCCCACGCCTGGGAGGGGAGACAGATCTGGCTGTCGGCAGAGCAATCAGAGCTCAGGCCAGATCCATCAACTGCACCTCTGCTACAATCAGAAGGCAAAGTACTGCTTGTTTCATACCCTGTAGGGTCCACAGTTTAGGTCCAAATGGTCTGCTTTCAGGAGAACCCACACGTGTGATGTACCATGTCACTGGCACACTGACCTGAGGACACCTGAAGTCCCACAGCACATTCAACTTCTCAGATTCCTTTTCAACCGTAACGGCTTATTAACTTCTGGGAATTTGTAATCAAGATTGGTACCCAAAAACAGACACACTTGCCCAGAAAAGTACTCAAGACTGAACCTTCTCACTTACCTTCCCGCTTCTGCTTTATTCTCCCTGCACTACTCTTGTGAGTCTCTATTGCACAACCTGGGAATTACCCCCAGAACTAGCAACAAACTACAGCAAGGCAACAGCACCACAAAACCGGGCAGGTGAAGCAGTTGTGGCAGCTTTGCATGATGCTGCCTGCAATCCCCCAGCCTTTCCAATACGGACTGCAGACCACTGGGGTGAAGACGACACCATTTAAACCCCCTCGAGACAGGCAGCTTGAGGGTCTGCTCAGACAGAGCACCACATGGCTTTGGACTGTCACCGTCAGCTGTGGGCTGTGTTGACTCACTCTGAATAAGCCACTGTGTTGCTGGGACAGGCTGGTGAACGGCCCCATGAACAGTAACATGAGAGTGGCAGGGGAGAGCTATGGGGCTCGGAGGGAACGTCTGCGTACCTCTGCATGAAGTCATGCACCTCAGGGTTCACCTGGTCTATGATGGGCATCAGGTAATTCAAAATGTGCTTGGTATTATCCATCGTTGGGTCCATAAAATCCCTGGGGAAAGATTTAAAAGAAACTCTGTCAAGCAACCACGTCAGAGAGCTCTCCCTCCAGGGAGGCAACCAGAAGATAAATAAACGTACTTGCAATAAACAGCTTTGCTGGCAGGGTGGCCCCCAGCCCCGAGGAATTCTATTTGGCACAGCCCCCTTCCTACCTATCTGGGACACACAGGGCTAATCTGCACAGAAAACCCGGAGCCAGATCACGCTGGTGTCAGCTGACACTTCTTATTTTGCTGTAGTGCATGCATGAACCGTAAAACCTTTTCAGCATCTAAAAAACTAACTCCCCATCTGGGAGAATCCCCCCAAACAACTCCCCAGCTGAAGGCTTGTTCTCACTTCAGTGCACAAACAGGAGAGTTATTTGACTTGGGGCTCAGGACACTGTCAGCACAGACCACGCTGCATGAGGCTAAGTGGGAGGCAACCTCCTGAGCCAGCCCCCAGGAGCCACAGAGGCCCTGACAGCAGAGACGGCCAGAGAACTATGAATAATGCATGTGCGTCGGCTTTTTCAACTTCAAGAGATGCTACAAATTAACTGACAGCCTTCAATTATCCCTTCCCCAGAGCACAACTCACTGCAAAGCCACGTGCTATCGTGTGGGTCACGCTGTTCTCTCTCACAGCAGCCCTCTGGGTATGAACAGGACAGGCAGCTGACCTTAACCCAAGGCTCTGCCTTCCAGGCTCCCCTTCTAGGTCAGCCCCATCTGCACAGGTGTCCCCACAGCTTGAGGACACACAGTCAGCTCCTTCCTCCCAACTGAGCCCGCTGAGTACCTGAGATGATGTGTGGAGAGCTTTTCCACCAGAGCCGTGGCCAGTCTGTCCCCCACCACCAGGAGGAAGGTGACCACGATGTCATGGTAGCCCTGGTAGTAGTGCAGCTGGGGGTTACGCTTGAGGACGTGGAGGATAATATCGATGAGCTCCTCCTGCAAGCCTTCCCTCTGGTCATCTGGCATCCCTGTGGGGACAGCATCAGGTGGCAGTGGAACAAGCTGTGTCACGACTGCAAGCACAGCTTGCAAGGAGAGGATCTGTACATTTACCAACCCACCTGATCCCAAGGGACGTGGTGCAAAGGGGAGGGAGGTAAAACTACCAGAAAAAAAATATCCCACGCCCTAATCTTGTCCCCCAAAACTCTGGTGGCCCAGGGGAAGCTGTCCAGTTGTCAGGTCGTTTAACCGTTGGAGCTGCAGTGCCCCTACCTGCGAGGAAGTCCGCGTGGAGGATGGGAGCAGGGTTTACTGAGGTTTGTACAGTGCTGCAAAGAGTGAGTTGCACTGCATATCCAACACTGCTGAGGACATTTTAATCATTTTTAATTTCCCAGGGGTTCTAGGAAAAAATTAAACAGGAGCCACTTCCACAGAAACTGCGCCACCTGCATCAGATTGCGAGGCCACCATCGCCAAAACTTTGTATCGGTCCCCTGCTAATAACATGTGTTTAGGGACAGGATGTCACAGGAAAAACATTGTTCCTGCCATGCACAGCTGCAGCCAGTTCCTGGCAGCCCTTGTCAACAGATAAAATGCCCAAAGGCCAAGTAGAAAGTCCCAGCGGAGATCCTGCAATGACAAAGTTCTCCTTTTCCCTTGCTTCACTAATGCGTCTAAAAATAGGCAGGAGGCTGCCATTCAAGGGCAAAAAAAAAAATCCATACTAGCAGACCCTTCAGGAATCAGGCCTGCACACAGCATCCGCACTCGAAAGAGAATCAAGAGTGAATCAACTGTTTATGCAAAAGAAATGCAGCAGAAGGCGGGGGGGGAGCAGATTCTGGCCAGAAACGAGGACTGTTCTGCAGAGTTAGATAGCTGCCGGATTAAATGTTTTATAAATAGCACAACAAGGCCCCAGCCACCCATCAGAATGAAACAACTGCAAAAACATTTTGCTTCTAAAGGTTCAGAGTTCTCTTAAATTTAGTGCGTGAACCCAATTTTGAGATGAATTTGTTGTAAGAGCTGACAAACCTGCCTGCCATGCTCCCGAGCCAGACCACGGTCTAAAATAAACTGCAGCAAATGGTACATTTCTCAAGTGCTCCATCTATCCTAATCCCATCCTGTTCACAACAGGTGAGGATCCCGCAGGATCCGGGCCTTTCTGTGCTGCAAATGTTCAGTGGTACCGGCCTGCTGGCAGGGAGACTCAGCAGGGGAAGGGGAAGAGTAACCTTGGAAGGGCCACATCAAAAGCCAGCAGGGGCAGCTGAAGGAAACCGATAGCTGGAGAACGGCTCCGCTGAATTAAGTGGCTCACGAGGAAAGGGCTTTCTAAAAGTCAGGCTCTCGGAGCAATGGAGTGTCACCTACTGCAACCCCCAAGTAAGGTCTGAGCCAGGAGGAGCCCCACGGCATAGACCTTTCTTCCCTGCAGAGTGGGAAGAGGAGAATCCCCTCTCACCTGGTGGGAAACGGCGCAGGGATCGCCGCACGTCCAGTAAGACTTGCTGGTAATCTTTATTGTCCTCTCGCAGCTCCTTTCCTGCTGAGAAAAAGAGGGATACGATTAACACTGAGTAGCCCAAAGGTACCTGGAAGAGATCCGGACGAGGGGGCCAGGAGAAATCCTGCTGGAGGCAGGAGGATGAGGCTGCACCCACAGACACCCCACCCCATCATATGTCCCCTTTTCATACGTCACACACCAGCCCTGTCCCCTCAATTGCACCGCTGCGCATTCTGACACTAATAGCACTTCAGTGTGAGGAAACCAGACTTATTTCTTTAAACAACGTACATAAAAACGCTCAAACTGACACCGCTCCCAGCATTCCTGGAAAGCTCTTTGCTCCACAATTATGCTGTGCAATTCAAAGTGTACTCAGCAACAGCAAGGCATGATACGCTGTGGAGACCACAAAGAGTAGTTCATTAAATGGAAATAATTTGGTAGAAAACTCCACCCACAGGTAGCTAAGATAGTTAAAACAGAAGAGAAAAGAATTTGCTGGCACATTGAAGTATCTATCATGTGAAATTAAGTGTTGTCTTCCAGCAGCTCTGACCATCTAACATAATCCGGCTCTTGACTGATGTGGGGGGATGCACATTTCTGAATGGCCACACGTTCAGGAACAACAAAATCTGTTCTGGGGACAGTGACTGCAAAAGCCACAGAACCTGGAGCTTCTGCATTGCTAAGTTTTAAAAACCATACAGATATCTCATCAGGAAGGTAATTTTCCCTGCTTCTGCTCTGACCAAACACCACACGTGCTTCATGCAACAAACTGCTTCATCTACGCCTGGAAGAGAGAGCTTGGAAGAATTTTGGCCAGGCCAGGGCTCAGCAGAGCCACCTCTCCAGGGCAGCAACAAAAATTAAGTTTGATACTTCCTGCTGCAGATGAAGTTACACATGCCAGCGTGCCATTACGCTGCTTGGGGCCACACCAACCGCATCCAAAGAGCACTAATTTCCATCACTGTCACTAAAGATAATAGCACCCTCACAGCACAATGGAAATGTTGTTTTTAGGAAGCCGTGTATTTCCAAATCTGCCATTTACATACAACACAGTGCGAGAAGCTACAGCGTTCAGGCTGCAGCACGAGTCCTCTTCGCACACGAGCTTGGTGGGAAACACACCAGCACACACAGGGAGAAGGTAGGTCAGAAAGAACGTGCTTCAACCTCTGTGATTCTTCCTCTAGCGTGCACAGAGATCACCAAGTCATTCTTCCAAAGCACCCAGGCTGTTCCATACCTGGAAGAGGGGGCAGGTCATCTGTATTAACACTTAGCAGCTTGGGCCACACTTTGCAACGAATCTCATCCGTCAAGAGTCCCCCCTCGCTGATTGCCATCCGCCTGAGCGCAGCCACGTCGATGGGGTCGCTGTTCAGAGCCTGATAAATTTCCGCCACTTTTCTTTTCTTCTTCGAATCAAAGTCTGTAAGAAGACCACAGAGAGGCAAAGCTGATAGGCAGCAAGCAGGGGGGAACAACTCAGACCAGGAGGGGGAAAATCCACTCAAGAGATGTCACACACATAACAAGGGAGATGACATGGGAGACTTGACACACATCCTGCCAGGACAAGCTAGGGATGACCCCAGTGGGTGACCCACCAGCTCACTGTCCCCATCTCCACAGGCTTAGCACTGGAGGGCTCACAGGGCACCCCCACTGCTTCCCTACCCACCCCACTGGTCCCACACTGGGAGACAACTGCTGGTCCTCCTCACACCGGAGCCACCACCGCTGTCTGAGTGGATCCCTCACCCTTGGCTCCCACACTGCCCTACAGATCACAGCTCCATTCAGGACCGTGACGGTCGTGCAAAGCCATCCTGCAACTGTTTGCTCTCTGACGCAGCTGCCAGCTCAGGTGTCAAGTGTTTCCTACGACCAGGACTTCATGTTCCTTCCAACCCCCAGCTAGGCAGCAGCTCCTGGGGGAGCAGCCACCCTAGGGAGAAGTGTGAGCATTTCCATGGACAGCAACAGTCACAAGAAAGAGCACAATTATACCAGAGGTAACAAATCACAAACATATCAACTTCTCTCCCAACAAAAACAAACTCCCCAGCTACTAGCTTATGCACAGGTTTGCCAGTATTCAACTGACTTTGTGGAGCACGTGAACTCGGGGGCAGGAAGGGAAGGGAATAATGCACAAAGCACACAGTGCTCTGGTTTCAGATGGGTTAATTGCACTTACAGGACACGAGAGCACTTCCCAGGGAGCCGAGAAGGGACACTATTTCACACTTCATCGTGGAATTTGTCACCGCTGACTCACGTGAGGAAGAAGAGAGGCGGCCAAGAGCCACCTGATATCCCACATTGGAGGAGATTCCACTAAGAAGGCTTTGTCGAGGAGCCACGGGGCTAGAGCGCAGGATGAGGCCACAAACACTGCCTTTAGCTAAAGGCTTTTCCAACAGATCCAGCTGCTCTAGGGAATCCGAATGGGGGTTTTGCTTGATAAGCGACGTGTCCGAATAGGATTTGAGGTGGGAGGAATCAAAAGATTCCGATGGAGAAACAGCTGTTTCTCAACGCCCCGCTCTCCCGGCAGCAACTCGGGGAGCGCGTTCCTCTGCCCACGTGGCACTTCCAGCCTCTCGGCACTGCCCGGGCCCCTCTCCCTGCTCCCGGGGAGCTGCGTGTGAGAGCCTGGCTGGAAGCACAGCTTTCTGCGGTGTCTGAACGGGAGACGGGCAGGACGGCAGGCTGCTCAGGCACAGATGCTAAGTAGGTCAAGGGGGTGGATGCTGTCCCTTCTCAAAGTACCCTTTTTAACCACTTTTCAGATGAAAACAAGCTGTAGCAGCCTAGGAGAGATCTCCAACCCCCCCTCTAAACGCCAAGTTGCTGGTAATGTTAAAGCTTCTAATACGCAATGACCACAATTTCCTTTTGTTTTCTTTCCCACCCCTTGTGCAAGCAAAGTTATTTGCACATGAACAGGAACCAGCTCAGCTCAGCTGGTGGTTCCCTATCCCCTTCCACAGGCTGTCAGATACCAAAGCCTTGGGAAGGAGGAGACAAAGCCTATGGAAGAAGAAACTCCTGTTCACACGCAAAGAACTTAAGGAGCAGCAGGAAGAAAGCAGCACATACTGCAGGCTCCTCTTTTAAGATTTACTGGCAAATACCCCAATATTTGCACTGTTCAAATGCAATATCTGCAAGTATTAAAAAATATATATAAAAAATATATAAAAATCTATTTTCAAAACCATAAAATGTTAACTCGCAACATCGGTTACACTTTGAAAGAGAGCCAGAAACACAAGTTCTGAGCACGGGGGGATTACCAAACCGTACTTCAAACCCTACCCCCGTGGAAGGTCCACCTGACCAGCCTCCAGTGGCTTTTTATTTACTCCCGGGGCTAAAAACAGCGGCTGGAAGAGCTCTCACCGGGGAGCACCCCAGCACGGCACCCGCCTGCCTGTGGAGAAGGCAGAGGACCACCGTGGGCAGAAGAGGGGTGACTGCCGGGACCGGGGTGCTGTTCCACGGGAGGAACCAGCCCCGCGTTCCCAACGTGCAGACACCGGGCGGCACCGGCACTAACACGACGCTCGGCAAGGCCGGCCCGGCCCCGGGGCTGCTGCAGAACCACCGTCCCACCACCACCCGGTTACTGCCGTGAGGGGCGACCTGGAAAAACGAAGCCCCGAGAGCGTTTAAGGGACCCGGCCTCCAGTCAGGAAACTGCAGCCCCGACTGCTGCCCGCGGCCTAGGCGGGGGAGCCCGCTCCAGCGCCGGGGGATGGAGCCAGAGAACCGGATGGAGGGTGGGCCCGAGTCCCCGGGACCCCTCGGGAACGGCTCCGAGCGCAGCGCCGAGCCCCGCCCCGCCGCTAGAGGGCGCCGCCGCACCCGCAGGGGGCGCTCCAGCCCCCACCCGCCTCACAGAAATCGCTTCCCCCCCCGCCCGCCGCTTCCCTCCAGGCCCGTACCGTGGCCGCCGACACCGTTGCGCGGCGGGCTCCGCCGGGCCATATTCCCAGGCTCTGCGGCGCATACCGGGTCGGAGAGCGGACCGGACCGGGCCGGGCTGGGGCTCGGCGCTCCCCGCGCCCTCCGGTCCCGGTCCCGCCCCCCGGCGCCGCTTACCCCCGCCCCTCCGCCGCCGGCGCGCGGGCGGTGCGTCACGGCGGCGGAGTGCGCAGGCGCAGCGCCTCGAGGGGGGTCACGTGGGCAGGAGGGAGGGGGTGCGGCTGCGCATGCGCAGAGGGGAGGCGTAGCACGTGTCCCCCCGCCGGAACCTTCGTTTTAAGGTTTTTTTTTACTTAAAAAATGTCCCTCCGCCCAAGGGTTTTCACGTTTCTTCGTGCAAGAGCTGACCGGCCTCGGGGCTGGCAGCTGGCCCCCCTTCTGTAAGGCTCACCCATGTCGTTGATCCGGGAGGGAGCGGCAAGACATGGTTCGCCACCCTCCCTCCCTGGAAATAACAGGGGAGAATGGGGTGGAACATCCCCCACAGCTCACGGCCCAACGCCAACGAGCTGTACCTGCCACGGAAAACCTGGCCATCGCTGCCAAAGAAGAACAAACGAGGGAGGGGCACTCAAGGGACAAGGCTTCAGCACTTTGCTGAGCAAGGGGGAAGAGCACTGGGTGCCCAGGACAAGCAACGGCCGCGATGGCTTCAGGACAGGAGATCACCAAGAGGGATGGGTGTCACCATGCTTACAGCCACTCCAGAAGAGCCCCGTGACTGAAAACAGGTCATTGAAATCCAAGGAATGGCAACACAACCAAAAAACGTCAGCCTTGGTTCAGCATCGCAACTCCCCCTCCCTCAGGGCTAACACAGAGGAAGAGGAGAGGTTTTTGTTTTTATAACCAAAAAGATCTTTCAGGAGAACCGTTGGCTTTTTCTTTCAGGAGAACCTCGTGACATTTGTGTGCAGATTCTCTGCACTGCTCACCGTGCAAAGTGTGGGGGACAAGGCCTCCCCAGGGAGGTGTGGGGCTGTAGGGCCAACTCCTGTGCCAAAGGGTGCCCAGGGAGGGGAGGCCTCTACACAGGGAACTTCAATCTAACCTCGATAAATAAAACCAAATGTTTATTTACACCAAAGAATTCCAACACTGGATCTTTCACATATGAAGGACAAAGTATATATACACAGCAAGGGGTAGCAGGGCTGTAACAAGGGTGCTTTTTCCGTTGTCGATGATAATATTTGTCCACAATTACTGATCTACCATCGCAGTTTGAGTTCACGTCTGCTCGCTCCTTCCTCTCAGTGCATATTTACAAGACTGTGAGGTAACTGGTATTCTCACCACATGGCACGTGAGGGAGGGGATGGTGGGTGAAGATGTGGTATCGGACTTGGCGCAGTCTGATTTTTTTTTTTTTCCCAGCTTTAAGTAGCCACCAGCTCGAAACCTATATAAACAATTTAAAAAAACAATATACCCAATAACAAACTAATTCCAGAGATCCAAGCCAAGCCAACGGCAGGAAGAATCCTTCAGGAGAAAGGGGCTGATTAGAGTACAGCTTACTCTACAGGAGCACCTTTCTCCGGAGGTGGCAAGGACTCCCAATTGGATCAAGAACTTCATCTTTTAAGACTAAAATTACATGCAAGGGGGCGAGTTGGCGTTCTGGTTGGCTCCTAAGGAGACATGATTCAATCCAATTAGGGTTTTAGACATCATCTGCACTTACTCATTTTCAACTTATACCACCTTCTCCGTACTGGAATTGTCTCCTCAGTGTACCCTGGGGCTGAATCGTATGCAGGACATGGGGTTAAAGTGAGTGGTACTTTAAGAATCCCCCTTTCCTGCCTCATGAAGACTTGGTTTGGTAGTCTCTGGAGAACAGCACAATCCCCCAAGGTGTAGGCTCGTGGAGGAGTAATGGTGGGAACATGAAGAGAAGAGATTTCCAGCAGGATGCAAGAGCTTGGAAATGCTGTTGATTCCTCTTTGTTCTTAAATGAAGAGTATTTTTTTTTTTAGGGGGGGGTGGGGTGGGGGGTGGGAAACTGTCCGAGAAATATTCCATCTGTAGGTATTTTCAGGGAATCCCCTGAGTTACGAAAAGTTCAAGTAAAAAAAGAAAAATCAGCCTATAATAATTTTGTATATAATGACTGAACTACTATAAATCCACAAGCAACAGTTCAGACACGGTGCCTCCAAAGCGTTCGTCCCCTCCCTTCCCCTGCCAGGCACGAGCTGCGTCCTGAGGAGAGGTGGAGGGGGGAAACCTCTTCCCCACCTGACTCAGCTCAGGCAGCAGGAGACAGAGCCCATCACTACTGCTGGGCGCCTGCAGCAGCTGGAACGGGCATCCCCAGAGTGGTGGTGGCAGAAATGACGGGTGAGCCTGCTAGAGGTCCAAGGGGTGAAGGTGTTGGCACTGAAGAAATCCCTGGAAGAGAGACAGGTAAGCAGGAATTAGAGCGAAACCAGCGCATCGCTATCCAGGACAGCTCAGCTGCTGAAGGGGTCTCTTTGCAGGTCAGTTTGCTGCTGCTTTGTTGCGTTTTCAGAGCTGCCAAAATAAACTGAGGTTAAAGATCTGTCACTGTTCTCTGCAGCCTCTGAAAAGAGCGCAGATTTGGGCACATACAAGTGTCACCGAAGGGCAGATATATGGCAGGATCACTGTCCTTCAAACTGCTGATAAAAAAGCCAACTGCAAAGCACTTTTTAAAATGAGACCAGAAAAGCAGGTCAGGCTGCAGCGAGGCCTTTCTTATCGCGCTCTCCCACCCACTTCGTCACAGCCCTCCCCTGTCATCGGTCCCAGAAGATGACCTAATGCCCCACCTGCAGGACTCGCCCTCCTGGATCCTCACATCCCCACAGCACCTGTAAGTGCTTTAAAATGCCATGCATCGAGAAGACTTGGGAAGAGAACTGACCTGACATCATACTCGCACTGCTGACAGGAGTGCTGCCACCCGGCATGTTGGACGAGCCCATCCGAGCCTGGTCTTTCACGATGGGATCTAGGAAGAACACACTACCCTTAGGTGCCATGTTGCCAGAGAGCAGCTGAAGCGCGCCGATTGCCTGCAAACTCTGCGCTCTGCCTACATCAAATAATGTCAACCACCATCTACCGGAACACAGAAGTTTCCACCAGCTCCAGCAAGAAGCACCCAAGAAGGTACCAAGGTAACGTGATCATGACAAGTCACCCAAATGATGTGCTTTGGTGTTCAGCAGGACTGCTCGACAGCAAACGCTGAGGGAAATGAAGGGGAAGTTGATCTCTTTTCTATGGTAAACAATTGCATAAAGCCATAACCGAGAATGGGTGTAGCAAGCAGATAGATTATCCCTAATTACAATCATATGTCACGCCTCTATACACATCCCACTGCAGCTTGTGAGTTGTAATGAGTGTCACTGGAGTTTGTTTTCTGTAACGTGTCCCAAATTTACCCACTAACTCTTTATTTTCAGCTGTGGGTAAATAACACTACCGTCTGAACAGAGACAACCCCTTCCTGCCTCCCAGGCCTACTCCATCAGGCAAAGGAGTTTTAGATTTCAGCCTTCCTCATGCTGAGTCCAGTACTGCCTGCATCTCTACTTGGACACAAGTTAATTTAGCTGTTTGTCCAACTCTCACAATCAACGCTTCCAGTGTTAGTAATGCTCATACTTGCAAAAAAATTCACTTGAACTTTTCCCACTGTTTGCTAATTATACAAGCCTGTTCAGCAGCAAGAAAAAAGAGAATATAACTGAGAAAATACTCACATTTTGCATTGTTACAGGTGTTTAAAAAACCTAAATATCAAGATTTGTGAAAAACAGCAAGGGTTTATACACATTTACTAGTGAAAGTTACATTTTTTCCTTGCAAAACCAAGACCTGAATATACCATTTGCTAAGGTACATATTTGACAACAAAAGGAGATATAAAGGCCTGTTTCTCAATAAACCAGTTAACTGGTTTTATCAAAATGCAGGAATCCGTGTAACCCAGACTGCTGAAATTAGCACAAGTTTAGCACCAAACCTTCTTTAACACGGTGCTGATTAACTGGCCTGGCAGGGGCATATAATGCTTTCTTTCCTCGGCTGGTGTAGGTGGCAGTGGCCTAATTTATCCATCATGAGAGATACCAGTCTCAGCTTCAGCGCAATTATTTGCAAAGACCAGGCTTATTATGTTGCTGTTCTTAGCTCCTGCCTGCACAGCGTACTGGAACAGAGATTTCCCAGAGGCAGAGGAAGAACTCTTTGGACAGCAGATGATGACAGCAGCTGATACTTACAGAAGTAGGGGTGTTCCATGGCTTCTCTCGCTGTGAGTCGTGACTGGTGATCGTATCGCAACAGCTTGTCTAAGAAATCCAGAGCTTCTGGACTCACCAGATGTTGGTTCTCACTGTGAACAAAGCGCTCCCATCGCTTACGGGAGTGTCTGCAGAAAAAGATACCCAAATCAGGTTGGCAGAGGACATCAAGGTCAAAATTCACTTTTTTAAAGAGTAAGAACTATGACAAATGTCCATCTCCGAGGGGGGCTGCTGCTTGGTGCGGTGGCAAAGGGGCAGAGCCGTAGCAGAGCACGAAGCAGCAGTACACCGTGTCTCCACGCGGCGGCACAGCCACCACAGCCCCAGACAGCTGAGGACTCAAGTTCAGAAGGGATTTACAGGCCTAAAATCCCAGCTTCTGCTCTTCTTTTACGCCCCTACCAATAGTCCCTTGTACTTTTTTATGTGTCACACAAAATGACTCTGAGGGAAAAAATACATAAATGCCATCTTAAGCAGCAACTTATTTTCTGCACTATAGTTCTGAGAAACACCGTTTCTCCCCTCCTGCCCCCAGAATACTGGAGAGAGCATTTGCCCTTCATGCTTTATGCTCCAGCAGTTCATTTATTGCCTGGATGACATTTAAAAACCTTTCCTCAAGTCCATTTGCAGAGAAAGGACCACAGGAAGCGCTGTCAAAAGGGATCAAAGACACAAAGTGACACTTCTCAAGAATCTTGGCTCTGGTTTCTCCCATAAGAATAAATTTTTGTTTACGTCAAGGTCTGTTAACAAAGCAGTAGCTGTCCAGGTCTACCAAGAGATTATGAGCTATGCCGGATCTTGGCTCACCTGCCCAAGATGTCATTGAAACGTGGATCCAGTTCAATGTTGTATTTGTCAATGTAGTCATACAGGTCTTCTGTTCCCAGCACCTTGGCTATCCTCACCAGCTAGGAAGAAACAGAGAAGTCAGTCACTGCTGAAGAAGGCATGATAACACCAGAGCCAGCATGAAGATACAGCAGCATGTTCCCTTGGGACCTTGAATTTGACCTCAGTGGTCTAAACCAGCAGCCACAGGGTCATCCCGTTGCTCTGGCTTCCCTGGCCACCTACAATCACAGGCATCATGAACACCTGAACATGCTTCTGCTCACAGTCAGAACTTAGCAATCCAAGGCAGCCAAGTGGGAGTTACATACTCCAAAATCACTAAAACTTGAGATCTGGCAACGCTAACTTCCTTTGTAGCAAAAAACTATTAAAAATCAACAAGGTGGAAAAGCAAGAATAATCAGTCAAAAAAACAGAAATTCTGTATCTTGCACATGAAGGGTGAAGCACCACCCCACAGAGGGCTCCAGAATGAAGGTCTGAGAGCAGAAAGTCACTGTTTTTGAACATTTGCACATTAGTTCAGATGCAGAGCGTGTGTTAAAAGTATAAAAATTTTGGCCCAAAGACATCGCATCAAAGATTGCGGAATCTATATAAAACTGTACCAAACTCGTGGTTTTTATACAGAGAAGAGAGAGGGTGGATAGTGGCAGGAGCTTCCCACATAACCTCTGGAATAGTCATTCTACGTACCAGAACACACCAGCCTTAATATAACTATTGTTACAACTTTTTCCACATACCTACTGAGGACCCTCATAAATACAAACCACTATAAATCTATTTCTATTTCATTTGTTTAATGATATTGCACACTTTAGAAAACAAATGTGGCTTCAAACAGAGCAAAGAAGGTATTAGAGAAATGCCTAAACTTTTCTTCAGATCCCTCGATAGAAGTGTAAGCTGGAAACTTTCACTGTGGTAAGAGAACAGAGATTGTACACGACCAGCTCTCACCTGATCATAGTTGTCATGGCCATGGAAAAATGGCTCCTTTCGGAATATCATACTAGCCAACATGCAACCCAAGCTCCACATATCCAGACTGTAATCGTACATCTGTACAAAACCAGAAGGACAATTCAATTTCTAACGAATTAAGCAGAACAGACTCTCAGTACTAACAGGCTCCCCCCTTCCCTCCAGTGATATAAACGCGGCCAAGTTACACTGGGAACAGACTGAAATATCTTCATGCATCTTCATCACCAGATCACTGTTCAGCTCAGCGTTCCAGTTACTCAAACTGGGATACAGCAATTAGCAGAACAGCAGGTATCCCATTTCCATCCTTGTCCATAAGGATATTAAGGACCACTGCCTTTTTCTATTTTCACTGCAGATTTCAATGCTCTGAATCATTGAGAAACACGTGTTGAGAAGGGAAGCATCTCAAGCAACAAAAGGAGTGGGCTCCAGAAGGTATCTGGGCAGGTGAGGAAGTGCCTTCATTCAGAACCAGCATGATCTGAAAGTCGTGCTATTTCCAGCCAACAGCATTTCCATAATACAAACTGCCATCAGATATGGGGATGTTTTATAGCTTAATTTAGATGTTCACACAGTCCTAGCTATTCCCACAAGGGCTTTGTTTCATTCCGGTACCTTACTGCAAAAGCAGCCTTGCTGAAAAAAAAAATAATTCAACATTTGTATTCCAAGATCCATGATGACAGTTCTGCAGCTCTTCCTCAGGTCCTGAGACTATTCATTAGTTTCTTTAATTCAGTGGCTTTCTGTGATACATTTTAGAATGGACTGTCTTTAGCTTCAGGTCTCTAGATACCTGAATTTCTGGTTTGCTACCTTGAAATGGCACAGACTTTCCATACAAAAGTCAGTAGTAAATCCCAGTAATCCTTACCTGATAATCTACAAGAAGCTCGGGTCCTTTGAAATATCTGGAAGCCACTCTGACATTGTATTCTTGGCCAGGGTGATAGAATTCAGCCAAACCCCAGTCTATTAGTCTAAGCTAGAAAGGGTAGAAAACAAACCAAAAAAAAAAGGCTCAAAGGATGCTCCAGCTCTCCACTGGCTGAATCACACTAGTTTGAAGCTTCATTTACAAGTCTTCTATTTTCAATTAATTTGAAGTTGATCAGAGTATCTGTTTAGATGTTCTCCCCACACCCATATCACCAACCAGTCTAAATAAAATACCTCTCCTTACCAACACTGTTCATGGGTTACACGCAACCCATAAAAACTTAAGAAAAGCAGCGTATAGAATTTCATTTTCTATTTCTCCACGTGATGGAAGTGCAGCCCCCTCTTAAAGATGTCTGCTAGTATCACTGCATTTGAGTACTCAAAAGGGATCCTCGTTTGCCAAGAGAAAAGCAGGACCTTTCTCTGCCCTCCAGCCCGCCCCACGTGATTACCTTTCTGTGCTCATGGTCAATCATGACGTTATGAGGTTTGACATCTCTGTGCATGATTCCCATGCTATGGCAGTAATCTAGAGCCTGTAGGTTACATACAAAGAAACAGATGCTGAAGTCACAAGAACCTTTCAAGTTCAACCCTATTCAGAAGTCTTTCCACATAACCCAAGCCTAACTAGGTGGCAAGACTTTACTGTCTAGAGTGTCATATCCTGAACTAGACTCATGGACCACAGAAAACACCTCTAGAGCCCCCTCTCAAAGGGAGGTCTCATGAATAGAAGTGTTTTGACTTCACCTCGTGTACTTCCTCATAAAAGTGAAATTTCAGAGTCCCTAAGAGCAGAGTTACTAGGCACTACTGATCAAACAAGTCTCCCCTTCTCCAGACCCCTGAGGAGAAAATATTTTTTTTCAGAAGAACAGAGAAATACACTTCACCCACATTACATTAGGGCACAAAATCAGATGGAAACAGCTTACAATTTTCTGTTTTCAGAGGCTACAGGATCTTTGATCTAGAATCTTACGTTATCTCAGTGTACCCAAAGGCTCTGCTAACCTCAAAAAATGGACTAGAATTGGTTGCAGAAACAAAGCTGAATAATTGATACTGACTTGATATGTATTTCCCTATGCAATTCTTCCACAGGCTTTCTCTTCACCCCCATTAGTGACACGATAAGAATCTCTATAAGATTAGCTGAGTGCAAATCCTAGAAATAAACCAATAAAACAGCAAAACGCCAATTTACCTTCAAAATCTCATACATGTAGAATCGAATATCATAATCTGTTAATGTCTGGTATAATTGCTGTGGGACATAAAAACATCATATCAGTGTTCAACACGGAAGAAAAATATCCCATCCCTACCAATCCAGAACAACCCAGTCCTGTTCTCTGCTGCTGGGCTTCTCCAAACCCATTTGAAGGGACAGTAGAAGTTACCCAAGGTGCTCTGATCCCATACCTGACTCCTCTCCCCTTACAAATCACACACATAGTTTACTCCCAGCTCTGCTCAGGCAGTACATTCTGGTGGCTGTCACTAACTCCCTCAGGTGGCACTCGCCCACCACCAGCACAATGCATTATGCCTGCAGACTGGGTCTCAAAAAACCTGAGGCTGCTCTGAGACATTAAGCAGCTATTCCAGATGGCACTGCACAGCCATTCTTCTCCTGAAGCAGGTCAGTAGGGAAGGGGACAAAGAAACATTTAAATGCCTTTAAATGTCCCAGAAATATGGAAAGCCACAGAAACAGCTGTATACATTTAAAGTGGTTCCAGTAAATAGTTATGCACTGAACATAAGAGCAGTGTGTTTCAAAAAGACAGGCAGTGATGGTCCACATGTAACAGATTAATTTACTCCGAAGGTTAGAAAACCACTTAGAATCTGTATTCTCGCCCTGTAATTTATGTGGCAAAATGACACTAAAGGACTAATTGCAAACTTCTGTCCTAAGTGTATTTACCTTTAAAGACAGTTACTATGTTGGAAGGAAATGATTAAATAACCTGCATGCCCCCTACATACTTGCCTTTCCCCAGAAAAACATTAAGACTGGCTTTCGAATGGAAAACATGAGAAGTTCACACCCCACACTGTACCTTAAAGTCTGTGTTGTTTACATGTTCAAAAACCAAAGCAGGTGTCCGAGACTGAAACAGAGAGAAAAGTGTTCAGCCATGTTAAGTTGAGATAATATGTTTTCACTTAGAATAATGTAATAAACCATTTTTACCCCTAAACCAGCTAAAAGTCCCTCTGCCTCAGACATAGTTGCAGAGCCAAAGCCCAAAGCCCCTGGCAGCACTGTTTGTAGAATGAATTAACTTGTCTCAGTTCACTGCTATCTCATCCTCACAAAGTGAGGGGCCAAAGGGACCGGCGGGGGAAGGGCCCTCTAAAAGAAGTTAATCAGATTAAAAGCTGATCTGATTAAGCCATTCAAAAGCAGGATTTAAGGAGCAGGGGAAAACAAAAAGCCAGATCAGAGCCGAAGTCAAACACAGCAACTTCGCCCATAACCCCAGTGTAGCCTTTAAGTTCCTTCCATACTCACCACAGGATCTTTTACTATATCTGCAAGAGTGATTATATTGGGACCGCCTCGCAAGTTCTCTAAGATTTTGATTTCACGCTTGATTTTCTTCTTTTTAACAGGCTGAAGAATAGAAACCAAAAGCGTAAGACAAAGCTCTCCAGTAAATTGAGACCAATAGACAGCTCAACATCCAGATGACAAAGGCAGGCGACTGCAAGTCAGCAAAATACATGGGAGCACTGTGAGTTAAGTTCAAAGAGCTACATCTTGGTATTACCTGACTGTGCATCATTCCAGCAAGAGCTCAAATATCTGCCATCTCCTTTCTAACCACAGAACCCTAACAGCTACAAACATTAGGAAGATGGCATTTTTCAAATTTCTTTTTCAAGCTGTCTGAAAACAACCTCATAGTCCAAAACTCCCTAACTGGCCTGTGAGAAAGGTATAACTATGAGAAGTCCATGAGCTACCCGAGGCTGTAAAGTGCAGCATTTGGTCTAAAGTTTTCAATGTTCTAAAAGTGAAAGCCTTAAAGTCTGGCTTTGGAGTGTCATTCAGTGAAATGGACCATCAAGACAGATTTTTATCTTTTGCCCAATCCCCAGCTCACCTTGAGAATTTTAACAACTACTTTTTCATTATTTGTAATGTTGATGGCTTCAAATACTTCACTGTATTTGCCTCGGCCTAATTTTCGAACTAGCTGGTAGTCATCTTGATTTCTGTGGAGATAAAAAGTTAAAGTTCCAAAGAGCTCAGTCATTTCTATCACAATTTACAAACCTCTCCTTAACAATAAATCACTGTCTCACCTTCCAGACAAGGTGGAGGAACTAATGTCTTAAATCTCCTGAATGTAACAATGAAGAATTAGGAGAGAAACAGAGAGCTTCTATGCACCCAAGTTAGATTCAACACCAAACTTATTTCTTCTGCAGAAGGTAACATAAGCCCAACTATGAATTTCAGCATCAGCAAACTTGAGCTATCCCTTCCACAGGCCTCTCTATATTTGGAAGCTACATTTTTTCCTTGTATAATGTTGTTAAAAATCAACAAAGCCAGAAAGACCAAAAATTTAAGTGCTAGCCTGTTTCAAACAGACTAGCCACTTATGCTGAGAAGACTCCGTACACTTCAGAAACCACAAACTGCAACAGAGCTGAGGGCAGAACGTAGTCTGGGCCCTGCTATACAAAAGCAGGAACACAGAGCTACGAAGCTGGCATCACTGCCGTCTGATTCTTGGACGGTTTAGTCATGAGCTCGATTTAGACACCTCCTTCCTTCAAAGAAGCAGCCGTGTCTTTTCCAGTCACTTAAAGAGCTGAGCAACAAGTCAGAGAATAGCATCTACCTATTTAAATCTGCTGAGTCTCTTCACTCAAGTCAGAAGCAATTTCAGGTGCCTTTTCACTTCTTTTCAGCCCTGCACCTAGGGCTGTTTAGATTGTTTCAGAAAGATTTCCTTCCCTCTGAAAGGGGACATTTCCTGACTACCTGGCAAAAATTCTTCAAATCAAACTCTTAAGGGCGCTGCCAAAAAAGTTCATGCATTGCTGGGAGTTTAAAATTTTGGTAAGAGACACTTTTCCAAAGAAAAGTTGTGACCCTAACACTTGCCATGCACATTAGGCATCTGCCAAGGAGCATGAAAAAGCCTAACGCAGCACAGGTGCCTGAACTCCCCGTGCACCAGATCCTACAGGGATTGATCCCGGTCCAGGGATGTCCATAAGGAGCCCAGCGACTTACCCCCACTCAACAACATGCGACTCATAGTCCCAGTACTCCCGGGGTCTGTGTGTGTTCACATCCGTGTAAACTCTGGCCCTGCTCGGCACGGGTCCCGACATATCAGACAGGTTGGCAGGTGGAAATGATGAGATGTCTGAAATCAGAGGCTACCCAAACTGCAGAGCTGGACAGAAGATAAAGGCCTCAGATTCTTCCAACTGCAGAGAGAAAATAAATGAGAGGTTAAAATCTCAAGATACTATAAAAATATTTAAGTTAATCATTAAAAGCTGCTGAGAAAGAGAGGCTGGAGCCCAGCCACGGGCCTGGGATCATTTGTCAGAGCTTGAAAACAATCTGTCTGCTCTCCCTCACACAGGATGGGACTACTCAGCCCCGCTAGCAAAAATAACAGCCCTCTCCCTTGCAACTTACAGTATGTAGTTTCCAACTCACGGTTGCAAAGACAACTTTCCAAAAGCAAAGAAATGCAACATGCTCAATATCTGCAGACAGACTCCTTTCCTTTCAGCTCTGGAGTGAAAGCAACAGCCCCGGGCTGCAATCTCTCCCCCAGCCAGGAAGAAATCTTGTGCCATCCCACGCAACCGAAACACTTCCCTTCACTCGAGGTTGCACAACCCTCACCTCTTGCAGTGCACTAATAAACGATGCTGTAAACAGAGCTGACAGATCAACAAGGTCACCTGTGCAACCTAAATTGAGTACTTTCTAAAGTTACGATTTCTAGAAACGTCGATTTTCATTTAAATCAGAACTTCAGAATTTACTTGCAATTCTTAAAAGGATCTCAGCAGACTGATTTTATCCTTCTCACATACACTGCAAAGCTTGAAACCACTGAATTTTTGATTCCCAGTTGTTCCAATGCTTAATTTTTATTAAAATTCAGCCAATAGTTTCAACTCAGCTTCAACCTAATCCTCAAATTATTTTATTTTCAGATAATCAAGCCATTTGATTTAATCTGTGAAACAAAATTGCAAAGATCTTGAAGTTTAGTATTGGGCAGAGTATTTAAATTTGTTTTATGCTAAGAATAAATGTAAGCCTTTCGTGTGCTCACACACAAAGGTTTGTGTGGCTGTGTCGATTCAGTGGAATGGAAAAAAACCCAACAAACCCAAACTGATCCACCACTACACTCTGTCTTTTCCATCCCCTGGCAAATGCAGGTACTAACAGAAGCATTTATGTACAAAGCAAGGCTGGTCAGCTCAGGAGCAGGTTCCTGGAGGAGAGCAGAGAAATCCAGCCACTGCATCAGAGCAATACATTAACAGCTCTAAACAGCATTTCAACTCATTCACCCATGGTGTTTTCCCCACTAACTACAAATTTAAATATATGGACCTGAAAGCAGCATCAGGACCAAAACATTATCTGAAGAAGGTAAAATTGCTGAAGTCTGAACATCACTCTGGGATTTTTCATAGTACAACATTTTCCCCCAATTTCTACATTTTTCTAAATAAGGCCTTTGCTACTCATGCCCTCCTGCACAGTCATTTCATCCCATCATCTCACAACAGATACTGTCCACATAAAACCCAGTGTCCACTTGAAAATGAGCAAGACTTACGGAGCAGGCAGCCACTGGGTCCCCTACATTTAAAAGCTTGGTATTTTTTCTGGGCTTACCTAGGGCAAAAAGCAGCACCACACTGTACAGTGCAACTAAGTACCAGCACAGACAATAGCGTTCTTTTTCTCCAGAAAATGTTGTCCAGGACATTTATAGTGATAAGCTACATCCACACTAATTAGACTTGAGGAAAAGTCCATCCCCAACTAGCAGTAAGACAAGAAGGGACACCAGGAAGACCTGATAGAGGCCAGTCATTATGAACCATTCAGGGATTAAACAGCTTGAGGATGCTTCTAAGATTTCACAAGAAACCCAGGCATCCAGGAGAGCTCTGCTGGGACAGGAGCACCAGTTTTGGTCACAACTTTCTAGTCAAGACATTAAATCCAACTGTCCAAAAGACTAGCATCTGTGTTGGATTACAATACTTTATCCAAACATGAAAGAAAAATTCTGCTGCAACAGCCTAAAGACATCTCTTTGCATTCTGCTTTTCCAAAGGAGCGCACTTCCTCCTCCTACAATGATTGTAGCAAATCTTAACTTTTACCACTATTGAGACTAGTCAAAATAACTCAAATAAAAGTTACTGTAAGTCAAAGACTAATTTCTAAATATTTAAGACAACAGTTAATTTACTGCAATTTCATACCAAAGTATTGTCCTGCCTAAAATAAAAGCAGTGCCTTTGCACCTCTCAAATCTTTCATCACAAGTGAAAGCTGACACACTTCTAAACATTTAAGTACAAGAATCTCTTTGGCAGGTTTCGAAATAACTTATGAGGAAGCTGTATCGGAGCACGAAAGAGTATTGTTTGGTGCGTAGCATATGGCAGAGACTATACAGTCCTGATGACAGAAAGGCACTCAATCAGTCAGCAATGCTATAATTTAAATGAATATAATGTATTTATTTCCTATACCGATGTTATCCCTACACAGAAAATAGGCAATTGCTGGACTGCAGGAGGAAGTAATAGCCCCATTAATCAGAAAGACCTAGAAATCTGCTCAGAGCAGTCAGTTTAGGCTATCAGGACACGTCACACTGGAAGAAAATTCTAGAAGCAAACCTCTGCTCTCACAGCATCGTCCTGTCACTTATTGAAGGCCTGTGGTACTTCATTCTGCTGCAAAGACCACAAGAACCACTGGCTACGACAATGGTGGAGGACCTGGGGTGGACACAGGTCTGATGTCCTCCACTGCGTCACACAACTGGACCAGGAGCTGGTTCTGCAGAAACACATGAGAGGCCTCTTGCTGGTGTGGACTGAACCTCCTCAGGTGGTACAGACCTTGGCAGCAGGGGTTATTTTTTGACCTACTGACATACAAACAATGTAAAAGGCAGCTCCAGGTAGATGGGGTTGCAGTAATCCAGCCCCGAGGTTAAAGAGGGACACGGCACCATTCCAAAGTCCACAACAGAGCTGTGACTGAGGCCTCAGCCCAATAAAGGAGGGATGAGGCACTTCGGTCAGGTGTTCAGATAATGGAAGAATATAAAAAGTTAATAAAAAACCCCAGTCTATTCCTGGACAAAATGTTAGTCCTCTAACAAAATACACTTTCAGATGATTAGGCAGCAACCATCTAAGACCTCAAACCATTTATGTGGCATGACTCAGACCCTTAGAAATTAGATGTATATTCCAAAAACATACTCGAGCATTAACAGAGCATGCAAGTTTACTAGAACACTTCTAGTACAGTGAAATTTATTAGATTTCAAAGTTTAATCACTGTGTTTTTGTTTCTCCTCATTCCATGTGTTTCTGGCAGGAGATGCACTGGCTGAGTTCCTCTGCCCAATACTTGTGCAGAAATTAACTGAAACTATGTAAGTCTAAGATGACTTAGCAATTTTAATTTTTAAGCATTATTCTGTATGGATAAAGAATACGTTATAGCTCCACCTCATCCAGCTTAGCAAGATCAGTTTCAGCATGGGAAAAAATAATAAAAATCAATCACATTATCTAAAGATAGATCAAATTTCACAGTGGATACTTTCTGTCAGGTAGCTCTAGCCCAGCATAAACTCTATGTTGTAATAGGCTGCTCAGAGAAGGGCTTTTTCAGGAAATCATCGACTGTAGCTTTTTAAGAATGGCACACGATGCCTATTTATGAAGGTAGGTATTATTGTCTGCTGTTCTTTATGCAGGAAGAGGAGAAAGTCTGCCCAGATAATTTGGGTTTAAAGCAAAGTTCTGCACATATACAGACTTACCCTGTCTGAAAGCTTCTGCTGTCTCTATTCAAAACTGCTAAGGAATTTGTATATATTTTGCTTTCACTGCCCCTAGAAAGAGATAATTTTGCAGTGGATCCAAGCTCTAAAAGAAGGGACCGACACAAATCAGGATAAATAACGGATAGGTGTGGTCATGCAAATAGCAGTTTAGCGGCAGAAAATCTACTGTATGAGCAACAATTACACCTTGACAAGATGAGCATCCTGAGCTTGTTATAAAGGATGAGTTCTGTTTCTGCAGAATCCAAACAGAACATGTCCAGCATTAATGACAGAATCATAGAATAATCTACATTAGGAGAGACTGCTAAAAGTAATCTAGCCAAAGTAGATGTAACTAGATCAGGTTGTCATTTTCAGTGTAGTCTTGAGTATCTCTAAAAAACACAATGCATCCCTGAAAATTTTAATTTCTCTGGTAGAGAAGTGCTTAACTAGGAAACACAGCCATGAGCTTTTTAGGCACTATACCCGAGGTCACAGAGAGAGGAAGACAAAGCTGCCAGTCACTGTCTGACACACACTGTTCAACGCTAAGGCTCAGCACCGCGAGGACACAAAACAGCTCTTCTGTTTTAGTGCTTGCAGTGACGCCCCTTGGGGAGCCACTAGTGACCAGGGCTCACATGGCAGCTACACCACACAAGAACCAGGCACAAGCTTCAGTGCTTGGTTTTCCCACCCTGGCCTGCCCTTAAAAAACGCCATTTAAGTATTAGCAAAGTGCCAATTAGCTAATCTCTTACACAGCATCCTTACCGACAGCACCCCACAGGACCCTGTTCATCCTGGGTACAAAAAAAATATCACAAGAAGACAGCCAAATATGGCACTGCATGTTCTACTGATAATTACTCTGCAGGAGGGCCCGAGAGCCCCAGTCAAGAAACACAAACAACTGTGCCGCCACCATATAGGAAATTTTTAATCGGAAGGTCTATTAATTAAAAGAGATCAGCTCTTAAAAGTTTGAATTATTCTAACCGTAGCATATTGTCCAAGCAGTTTGGTAAGCTAGACCTTTTGTGCCTAAAGTTGAATAAAATGGTAAAAAGCCTCTCAGTGTTTACTTTTAATTTGATATTTTAAACCACTTTAAATTTAAATATTTTAATTTTAAACATTTTAAACGTTTTAATTTTAAACATTTTAATTTAAACCACTGTTACTACCCCTCTGCTTTTTAAAAAGGGAATTTATCATCCTTACAACGCAGTCTAATCTCAATGGCAACCCTCTCCCACGGAGGACTTTGTTTCTTGTGAAATATCTGTACTTACAGCACCTATAGCCAATTAGTGTAGGAATTTCCTACACTCTCTGTCCTTCCAGATGTATCCACTTAGAGCAAGTAGCAACAAAACATAGCTCAGAAGCCTATGCAAATTAGTTTCTGAGAAATACACCTATTTAGCCTTTAGTAAAATTGACCTTTGGTTTTTTTAGTCAAGAATAACTGAGATGCTGGAATTTTTCTTTTTTCGTCCTCCTTTTAAATGGAAATGTTTTTGGCATGGAGCTTCTCTCGGAACTTGGGAGAGTTACTCAGAACCTTAAACCTCAGAAGTTACACCAGTAGGACGCAGAGCACATACTGACTCCCAGGGAGCTGGAAGCCAAGAGCTTCCCAGAAGCCTGGTGTCCCGAGGAACCTGCAAGTGCCATGCAAGCGATGACCTTTGTGGATAAGGTCTGAGTATAAATAATGCACCCAAGAACACGAGCGCGGCTTGACACCAGCTTCCTCGTGGATTGCTGCTAAGAGCACAGCTTGCCCTCAGCGTGAGCAGGATATTGCCGCAGAGTTCCAAGTTCATCCAGCAGAGTGAACCCACTGAACTACGTTCAACACCACAAACATGATCATTTCCCATGGACTACCTGAACTCAGACTCAGAGAGCAGTCCCAAAGGAGTAAGGCAGGCCCCAAATTGCACCAAGCCAGACTCAAAGAACCAAGAAAATATCTCCGGCACTTTATCAATTCTAGATAAACCGTCCCAGACAACCTCACCTTCCTCTCAAGGAGAAAGCAAGATGCACAGATCGGTCAAACAGGTCTAGAGACTTTCCTCTCACTTCTACTTTCCCCACGTAAGCTCATTACCAGCTGCGGTTGTGACACACTAAGACTGTAAACAGGCTCAGACAGCCAGCAGCCGGCTCGTTTTGAAAAAAGAAAAGCTCTCTGTCAGCCAAGCAGAATTACAGTAAGAAGCCTGAAATCAAAAGGTTATTCCTTTCTTTTATCCACAACTGCAAGTGAGGCACTACCTTTCATAGTAAATGGCTCAAACCCAACCTCTGAAATCAGGAGTGCAGAGTGTGCTTTATTAGAGAGGAAGCATTACAATTATCAGGTGAAATGGATTTCCTTCACACAGCCCATTTATCCCTTGCCTATACCCTCCTAGGGAAGGAGCACTCGCTTCTTTAGAGTTTGGAGAGGATCTAGTACTGGAGAGACACCACTGAAACGATCAGGACATGCTTAAATACTACAGTACAGCCTACTCGCAGCCAACATTAAGCAAAACCCAGCTTAACCTTTAAAAGAAGAAATAATAGTAAACAACTTTATAAAAAAGTATGTTCTAACTCACAAAAGAAATCTGATTTGGGTATTTTCATGATGCTGGAACTGCAGCAATATGAGCATGGAACAGATGACCTCCAGAAGTCCCTTGCAACCTATATTTTTCTATGATTTTATAGCTGAAATAGAAACAAGCCTTGATTAACGAAACTGACATTTTACATCCTTTCCCGAAGGCCATTTACCTACTAAAGGAACAACATCAATAGAAAAAGTGGATTTTAAAGCACAATTGAATTTTAAAAAGAGCTTAGGTTTGAAATCTAACTTTTCTCTTGGTGCTTTTTTGGAACAGCACAGTCTGCTGTAACTACATTTTTCCACCAAGATTATTTTCCAGATTTCTTTTAAATAGCTGCTTGTATCCGGCTGTGGAAAAATAACAAATCGTAACATATAACAACCTCAAATAAAAAAGAAACAGGAACAGTTGTGATTTAATTCAAAATAAGACATGACCAGTCACTAAGGAAAACAGTTGATACGTTTAATTAAACTGGAAGAAACATCTTGGAGTAATTCTATAACAGCAACATCCTAAAATTAAGACCAATTCTTCCTTCATCAGCTTCACTGATTCCTCCCCTGAATTCCTCACAATTCCTGCCAATGAAGAAGTCAGAAGTCACAGGACTGACCACGAAACGGTTTTACTGTAACACTGTATTTTTTATGATAACCTCCACAATCTATGGGAAAACTTAACTCTCCCACTTCCCAAACGTAGAAAGCAGCGTCTCTCCCATGTCTGACACTCTCCAGGTTGCCCTGGCAGGATTACTGCTGCCCACACGCTCTTCAAGCAGAACTTCTGTCACAGTTAAGCCCTCATTTTTGTTCAGAACTGCAAATTTTAGCGGAGCTTACACAGATCCTCTAGAAATCTCCAGCATCTCAGCAAAGTTTGACAACTGTCCTTTGCAAAACTTCAGTGCTGGCACCAGCACGTCTACCTGGAGCGGAACAGCATAGATTTTCTCCAGGAAGCTGCCAGTGACAGGATCACTCCTCACTCCATCTCCTAAGGGATTTTATACAGAACAGTCAACTTTGAAAGTTCTTCCCTTCCTGCTCCTGCCCACAAACCATGGGCTGTCCCTCATATTTTCAGAGCTAAGCTAGTCCATAGCACACTCAAAGGGAAAACTTTTCGTAACACAAAACCACCAAGACTGATCTCAGGTGAGACTGTGTAGCCCCAGTAGGCAGAGACACCAGTAAGAGACAATCAAGCCCTGGCAGACAAGTGCAAGCTCTGCCGCTTTCCCATGTCCATGGCTTCTGCTGCCACCATCCCCAACCTCCCACAAATCACAGCAGACATCCTTACCACTAGCGCTGAAGACTCCTGACACAATCAAATAAAAAAGGCCACAAACGTAATCAGGAATTGCCAAACTAACCTGTCAGCACACACATACCAAACAGAAACGGATGACAATAGTCTTCTGCTGCCATCTCCTCCCTGCCCCGACAGGGAGTGTAGGAAAGGTGGTGGGGGGATTTTTGGAGGCACATTTCTTTAGGTCTGACCATGCCAAAGCAAGAGCACTTGCAAGTACTTCAACATGAAGTAATTCTTTTTCTTCTAAGAGCTTTACTAAAACCAAAGCTCCTAATGTTGGAGCTTTGGACAGTATTTTCCAAGTGATCAATTACCAAAACTACCGTTTCTGATATCCCAGGAACACCAGGAAACTCTTCCTGAAGGGTCACGAATGGGAATGTTTCAGCACTACCACAGGCTCTTCACAGCTGACATCAGGTCAACTGGCAGCATCCTCTGGAAAGTTCTACCTTCCTAATTACTGGTAAGTGACACAGTTGCTTTCCTCATTAATTAGTACGCAGAGTACTGACAGGCCAATGGTTCAGCTGATTTGACTCCTATGGCTCATGGATAGAGAGTGATTTAGCTAGAACTCAGTCAACTGAACTGTACCTACCATCTGTAAAAGTTGTATGTTTTTAATTGATCTGATCATGCAATTCCTAAAGGCAGGAACAGTTACCAGAGCCAAAGGACAAACCAGTGTATGTGGCACGTAACTATTTCTTCAGGAAATCCCCGTGATCAGCTGTTCCCATCGAGCAGGCGATGCACTGCAAATCATCTTCACGGATCAGCTGGCATCCAGAAAGCTCAGCAAGAAACACCAGGTGCAATTTCCTGCTAGAAAGTAGAAATTCTAACATAATTCTCTAAAAATTCATCATCATTAACCCAAGACAAACCTAGCTACAACTGTTCCAGATCAAACAGGAAAAAAACAGCCAGTAAACTCCAGAAATCAGTATCTATTATGAACTAGGTACCCCAACACAACACACTGAGTGCCGGGTTTATGCAGCTACAATCAGAAAGGCAGCTCTCCCAAACACTGTGGGTGATGCAAATGTATTGACTAAGATTTTAATATTTAACACTAGTGTTTTGGAGATTAACTGAAGCCTGGTGACCGCAGCATTCATCACTCAGTGTAACCCAGCAGGGACATGAACGCTGAACCCACCCTCACCATGTCAAACAAACCCACACCACTGTCAGCCACATACAAAGACACATTTGTCCATCTCCACAGCACCTTTCTTCACACTTTGCAATCACCCATTAAAGCCACCATGCAGCACTAAGTCACAGCTTAGGACGAGTATATATTTATATGCCTGGTAAAATGCGTATGTTGGACATATGCCTGGATGCCAGACATTCTAAAATACCAAAACCTGTAACTTCTAATTTGTAAACTCAGTTGAAATGAAACTGGATGCTGCACAACTTCCTCAGTGAGCAGAAAGTCCTCCTTTTCCTTCTAGTGTACAATTAAAGTGTTGCTTAATCTGCAGAAGACAAGGCTGGAATTTAACAGAGAAATCTGCGACAAAATTTGTAAGAAAAGGAACACTGCAGGAGCTCTTGCTTTGCTGTACAGGAAATTAATTTGTTGTGCGCATCCACACTCATCCATTTTCAGAACACTAAAAATAAAGATTTACTGACAACTCACGCACACGTGTGCAAAGATGTGCTGAGAAACTGCCTCCTCCGAGGGCTTTGGCAAGAACACGGGAGAGGCACCATTTCCCCTCCCTGGACACGCAGGAGGACTTTAGGGACACTTCTTCACAACAGGACGAGACCTCTCCCACACAGTGAGAGCAAGTTCTGGCACGTAATTGTGTTAACACCGCAGAACATGCTGGACTCTGCCTACACTTAGCTTAATTAAAAAAAAAAAACAACAAAACAAAAAAACAACAAACACTTTACTCTTTGGCTGTTCCAGAAGGTGCAAGGGCAGAGGTTTGCTTCTGTGCAAAAGTGGACAGAGCAAATTCATTTTTCTAGGACTGCTGTTAACACTCGAAGACACGATTATCCAAATGCCAACCTGCAGCCAAATTCCACCTCGGCCCAAAATTATTTTCTGCTTCCATCTAGTACACATTTTATTCACCATTCACTTCAAGTAAATTGCCATAATATAATCCAGCCATTAGATTAAGCAGCTGGACAGCCTGCTTTAGAGAGTGCCTCCCTGCAAACTGTAACATTCCTTAAAATTTAGAAATCGGTCACAAGAAGGACACAGCCTAACACTGAGAAATAAACTCTGTGGAAAATTAAAATTATTGAAATTTTAACCTTCCAGAAGTGAATCTGTGGCAATATTGTCTTGAGTCTGCAAAGAACTCCAAGGTTTCCCCTTCCGCTCTTCAGCTTCCCAAAGCAGCAGCATGAAATGCATAATAAAATAATTTGTTTGAATAAAACTGTCCAGACCAGAACAGGCTGAACAAAGGAGCAGGTAAGACTCATGCCAGGCTCATGTTGCTGCTCCTCCACTGCTGATGCCCGAGCAGCAGAAGATATCCATGAACCATTGATCCTATGGCCACATCAACAATTCCATTTCTTATCAATTTCTCATACCGACAGACAGGTTTGGCACCTCGATGGCAAATAGGGTCCAAAACCAGCTCATAAAAACACTCTGCTTTTAGCAACAGCCCTAATGCCAGTTCAGAAAGCTGAAGTCTCCTCTTCAAAACAGCTTTTCTAGGTCCAAAGGAGAACTCCTTTTCTCCAATTAAGTTCTATAAATTCCAGGGAAGTCAGCTCTTGGAAGCCCCTGGAAGGAGATATCCAAGCTCAGAAAAATTATCCAAGAGTTTATTCGCAATCAAAACCAGACAATGTTTGTAGCCAGACTGAGTCACAGCAGTCCTTCCTGATTTTAAAATCTGTGGGGTTTATTCTCTCAAGACCCTTGTGGGATAATATAATCTAAGATGGCACCAAACTCACCCAGCCAGTTTATAAAGCAGATACGTTAATGTAAGCAATTCAATAATGGTGGAACAGTAGAGGTGACAGGTCTGGTAACCCAGAAATAAATCCCTGTCTCTTCAGAAATGTGACATGAAATTAATCACACCACCACAATGTCACCCATTTGCTTCTCCTGTCTTCCTTTCCCCTATTCCTCAGAGGACGTGAGGAAAGACAAAAAGAGAAAACTAGTTCTGCAAGGAGAAAATGCAGAGAAAGATTTTGAGTGGAAGGTATAAGGACACCCGCCATTTCACAGAACTGGGAAAATTTACGTCCCTGTCCCGACATCCTGCCTTCCCAAGATTCCTACCAAAACCCCATTTCACATCCATGTACCTAACCTGCACCACTTGAAATTGCCCCAAATCCCAAATACTAAAGTCTTTCCGTGTCTCACCTTCAGGAAACAGTATTTTACCAAGACTTTGCCCAGTAATGCCCACTCACAGGTCTCCATCTTCATTCTCACATTTCATCAGCTTTTTTTCAAGTAAATGAGTACCATTAACTGCCCCTGCACAAAACTAAACTCTACTTAATTTCATGAAACATTCCACGATCCAATTTCTTCCACATTTGCTAGAACCTACCGCCAATTTTACCGTCCCTCTTCCAAACCACCACATTCCCAACAGAACCATTTCTCCTCAATCCATGAAACCAGGTGCCCTGCCAAACCCAGAGAACCTGTTCGGAATCTCCCACTTGGAAGTCTCTGCTTTCTCCTCCAGCATGTGACACTCTCACCACATTTTTCCATGCTCTGTGGTTTATCCCCACCACAGCACCTTACCCAGCTATTCAGCTACAACAGTTTCCTCTCCTTTCTACAGCCAAGGCCGAGATGGTGTTGCCTTCTTCGCTCAAGCGCTAATGTCCCTCAACCCTGTTTCAACTCCTCATGGGCAGCAGTTGACTCTGCTAACTCACTGCTCTAAGCTGTGGGACTTGTTCACTGAACCCTCTGCTACCGCCCACACTGGGAACTAGAAAACAGTGAGGTTTCACTAACTATGCATAAATAATAGAAATTATATGACCAGGTAACAGAGAAACCGGGGGTGGGGTGGGAGGGAAGGAAATCTCTCTCTGTTGCCAAGATGAAAGGGAAGGATCACTGCCTACCACCAAGCATCTACATACTTCATACTCAAGCAAAGTCTGAACCATTACAATAAGCCCTTCTCTTCGAGGAGGCATCCAAAGAGCTGGACTTCCAGCCCAAAGACATGAGATCTTCTCCTGAGGGCAGAGAGCAGACTGCCCTGTACACGGATCATTCTTCTGCCAGTGGGAGCTGCATCTTAATCCAGTTTTCTTTTTCCAGTTACAGACACAGAATGTGTCTCCACAGAGGAGGTACCATTGTTGGTATGTACCCAGGCACAGCATCTGTTTTAAGAACTGGAACATAACCCTAGTCTTAGTTTTAAGACTAACTAAGGAGCTGATCAAGCTTCATACTTTCCTCAAATCCTGCCTAAAGTCTTCCCAAGCTCAGTCTCCCTTCTCCTAGTACAAGCTCTGCCCTTTTCTACATCACACGGATGTGAACAATGCACAAGACAAACGATTTCTCTGCACCTACCTATGCTACACCTGGAATCTACGCTGGCAGAATCCAATCCAACAACCAGAGTGACTGGCAACACAGCGTGAACACCAACTCAGTTTGAGCCTGAATAGTTTGAGCAACTATTATGTTTTTGAAAATTAAGTGTTCAAACAACAAACGAAATTGCTACCTGCCCCCAAGCAGAAATTCTACTGTCTCCGGGTGCTTCTCTCTACAAAAGGTGATGTTGCTCCCCATCATCTCTGACGGGTGCTGACCCTCAGACGCAGAATGAACTGCCTCTTCACTTCTGGAGCACACTGAGGACAGAGCTTCCAGGAGCCAGGTGAGCACACAACACCGCTGCCTCCAGAGACACACGCAGCACCCAGTTTTGCAGCCTGGCATCAATCAGCATGAGAGCAACTCTCCAAGACCCCAACCCAGTGGCAGGTTTGAACAGCACAAACCCCACGCCGCGGCAGACCTCTCTCACAGGTACTTTTCAGCACAGGTATGAAGGACCGAAACACCGAACAACACAGGCTCAGGATCCATAAATTTAGCTCGCGGAACTGAGGCACAAGCCCTTATAAGCCTCTGCACAGATCAACCACTGCTGTCAGCAGAAAATATACCGATGACTGAGTGTTTACAATCCAAACTTTATTGGTTGTACCCAAAGCCCTTAGTAAGAAAGAATAAAGTAATCTGGCAAACAACACTCATCAGGTTTCATAATCTTATCTCCCTTTTCATTTACATGGCATATTTTACCAGCAGCCACACAGTCTGTTGCCTCAAGGCACAATTAACTAAATTACAGGAGGGATGAGACTGACCACCACTGTTTTCAGAAGAGGAGAGCGACCGGTGGGGAAATCTGTGAAAACCACCTTCCCCTCCACCCAGAAAAGCCCAGAACAGAGTCCCTGCGCAGCTGGGGGTGGGAGCAAGAAGAAACAGGCCTCTCCTTGCCCCTCCGCACACCTCACATCCCCCTGCTATTTTGGGCAGGGCGGGGAAAAAGCAAGACGGACCTTTTTAAGTAAATAACACCTACGCTGCCTAAACGTGCGAACCAGGAGAGCTGGGGGATGGGAAAGCTACCCTTCCGTGGGGCCCTGCCCTTCCTGTGTGGCCGGGGGCAGCGAGCGGCCCTTAAGCTGGTCCCAGGCCAGGCTGTGGACAGCCGAAGCGGCCCCCCCACCGCGGCCTGCCCCGCTCCCCACCCCGGGAGCTCGGAGGCCCCCTCCACGGGCAGTAGGTAGCGGGCCCTGCCCTTCTCGCCGCGCCAGGCCCGCCCGTTCCTCCCCGCCGCCGCCCGTTCCCCCTCAGCAGCGCCGGACCGAGCCCCCCCGTCGCGCCCCAGCTCTCCTGAGGGGCGGCCCCAGCCCCTCTGCCCACACCGTGCCCGCAGCAGCTTGGGGGGGTGTGGGGGTGGGGAGGCGGCGCGGGAGACACGGTGGCACCTCCCCCCATCGTCCCCTCCGTCTGCCCCCGCCGCAGGGTCCCAGAAGGAGCGCCGGAGCCGCCGCGGCCCACCGGTACCTGCCGCGGCCGCCCGCTCGCCGCCCGCCCGCCGGCCGCACACAGACAATATGGCGGAGGCACAAGGCTCGGCCGCCAGCCGCAGGGACCAGAGCGAGGCGCGCCGGAAGCGGAAATCCCCTCTCCCCTTGGCGGGGCCGCGCATGCGGGGGGAAGCGGAAGCGCGCCGCAGGGGGTTGTGGGGGTTGTAGTCCGCAGTGCGGCGGTAGCGGACCCGGTGGCGCGGGGCGTTCCGGCGGGCGGGTGTCTCGGGCCTTGTCCCCGCTTCGCACCCCTCCGTGAGGCTGAGGCGAGGCGGTGAGGCCTGTTAGCGCAGCGCGGCCCGCCCGCCTCGAACCCCCCCGCCCCGCGCCAGCTGGCAACCCGCGGGGCCCACCGCCAGGTGGCAACTGCGGCCTGCCGAGGCGAGCCGGGCCCGCGGCGGGGGCGGCCCTTCCCACGGCCTGCCCGCCCTCTGGGCCCCGAGGCCTGGGGTCGCGGCAGAGCGGCGGCGGGGCATCCCCGAGCCCTGCGGCTGCGGGGGATGTGGCAGGGCGGATGGAGGGGCTTTCCCACCGGCAGCGGCGGCAGCGCCGTGCCCAAAGCGGGGTTGAGCCTTGACCTCTTCCCGGGCCCAGCGACCTTCGCTCGCTGCCTTCTGTGGTTTTAGCCCCGATTTCCAGTGGGAATGAGCTTTACCCCCAAGGGTTGGCCAAAGCAGATCGTCCAACGACCCCTCTATCACGGGCTGAGCCGGAGGAGACTCTGGGGCCCAGCCCTACCCCCTCTGCTGCTTTTCCTGGAACTGCACGGACTCCCCCCTTGTTCATGGCACCCTCAGAGCAGGTCGAGCCGGGGACATGGAGCCCCGGCTGGTCACAGCCTTGCCACTGCAGATGGGCTCTCGGCAAGTGCTGAAGTCCACCTGGAGCTGTGAGCCAGCTCGGAGGGGAGAGCGGTTTGTGCTGAGCCATGTCTGCACCCCTTTGCCCCCTGGAGCACCCCCCTGTCCCCAAACCCCCATGCCCTTCAGCACGTGGGTGTGTGGCACAAGCAGACAGGAGCCAGCCCAGCCTCCCCCTGAGG
>JAOXJM010000005.1:4805477-4820958 GCA_026413425.1 Tringa solitaria | reverse complement strand
CCAAACCTGCCCCCACCGCCGTGGGGAGGGAGGGGAGAGCCAGAAGAAAGGCTCAGCCTTTCTCCTCCGCCGTGGCCGGGAGAGGGCTGAATTCGTGCCTTCCTGAGCAGCTGTATGGAAATAATTCCCATTGGAGGCAATTGTTTCCCCGGCAAGAGGGAGGGGGTGGCGGGTATTCAGTGTGCAAGGGTCTCTGGGGGCTTCCAAGGGCAGGAGCATCCTCTCAGGGTGCAGGGGGAGAAGGGCCAGGCCCCCACTTCAGCTCCCCATCTTCCAGCAAGGGCCATAGCACACATTGCCCCCCTGGATGGGATGAAGTGCCCTGTGGTGCCCCCGTGTCTCCCACCGGTCCTCAGCACCCCCATCCTCCATGGGGCTGCATCCTGGGCATGTGCTGCTGTGGGGTCAGCCAGAAGATGCTGGGGGGGATGCCCAGTGGTGCTGGGGGGGGGCTCAAAGCCCACTGCCCTCACTCCTGCTCTCTCTGCTGCCTGGGCAGCGGGACCCCCACCAGCATCTCCGGCTCAGGGGGCTGCTGGCTATTAGCTATTCCAGCCGCGTCCTTCCCGGAGGCGGCCGGGCCGCAGCCGGAGCCCCAAAGTGGCTCCAATCGGTGGCTTTGAGGGACGCCAGGCGCGGGTCTGGCGCTGCTGCTGGCTCGGGGAGCAGATTGCCAGACAAAGGGCCGGGGACAAAGGCCCGGCTGCCTCGTGCCCCGGGGATAGGGGCGCAGGCGCGTGCGGGGCGCGGGTGCCTGGGGGGCTGCCGCTGTCCCCCGACCCCCTGTCCCCACCATGTCCCAGTGCCCACCCAGCCCCCACCCTGGCTGGCACGGCCAGGGTGCAGTTGGGTACCAGGTGGCACAGCCCTGGCACTGGTCCCATGCCACCCCCCCCCCCGCCAGCGCTGTGCCCGGCACCGCTCCAGGTGTGGGGCTGTGTTGTGGCTCACCTCTGCACCCCCAGTTCTGCCTGTCTCGGGGCGAGCAGGGGCTGGGATGGGGTGCAGTGGGGGCACAGGCTATAGGGAGGGAGCAGAAAGCGTGGATGGGGCCACGGCAGAGGACGGCAAACACCAGGCATGTCCCCCTATTCCCACCATGCCTCAGTTTCCCCAGCTGCTACTGGGACCTTTGTGAAAGCCCCCTTCCCCGTGTTCCCCTCTGCATTCCTCTCCCCATGGCCAGGGCATTGCGGGCTCCGGCACGGCCCTGCCAGAGGAACCTTTGTCCCCACTCTCCATAGCTGGCTGCAAACCCACCATCCCGGGGGCAGCTGCTGCCTCCACCACGGCATGGGGCTGGGAACGCCACCGGTGCCGTGGGGTGCAGCTGACACTGTGCCCACCCGTGGGGTGCCAGGGGGGGCCTTGGGGCATGATACCAAATGGCGCAAGACCCCCCCCAGGGGAAGGGATAGGACGTGGCCCCATCCGAGCGGTACTCAGGCGGTAGGCAGCCCCTGACAAAGGCAGCCCCTCCCCGAGGATGGGCACAAGCACCAGGGAGGCCGAGGGTTGAGCAAAGACCTTCTATTGCTTTGAACGCAACAGGGAGGCTCCGTGCGTGCCCGCACTGGGGACAAAGCCACAGAGTTGTTCCCACCCGGGGACCTGGCAGAGACCAGCGGGGAGACATGCCTGCAGTCGCCCCGGTTCCAGCGCTGCTTCCCAGCCCCCCCCCACCCCGACTCTCACGGATTTTGGGGGTGCGTGCTGGCAAGAGGGTCTGTCCAGGGGTGCCCGTCCCCCTCATGCTGGGCACTGCAGGCTGCAGTAGTCGGCGGATTCGAAGAAGTCGTAGATGTTGACGAGGGGGAACATGATCAGGGCTCCCAGGAGGGAGCCCAGCTGCTCCACCACCCCGTACAACACCAGCGCGCTGTGGCTGCGGCCCCGCAGGATCACCCCGGCCATCACCTTCACGTAGGAGAGCGTCCCGGTGAAGAGCACCCAGGAGAGGACCTGGCAGCGCAGGGGGGGAGAGCAGTCAGCAGGGCTTAGGGGTTCCCCATTGTGGGGAAAGGGGACATTATGGTGAGGCTGGAGCCAGGAGTGGCCCCAGCGACCTCCCTGGGCAGGAGGGACCCCATGACTTACAATGGTGGCATCGCCCCATTCGGACTGCTGGAGGATTGGGCAGGGGCTCATCACCGCGATGGCCATGTTGTAGGCACCAAAGCCTGTCCCCACCGTGGTGAGGATGCCCAGGAGGGCCAAGGACCTGCAAGGGACATGTGGATGACATCAGGGAGTGCTGCCAGCCTGGCCCGGGTGAGCAGCACAGACCTGTGTCACGGGCTGACCGGCTCTGTGCTGACTCCATCCTCCTTTCCTGGGGTGTCTCTGCTGCCAGGGCACTCTGTGGACCTTCTCCCACCCAGTGTCTTCTCCCCCCACCCCATTGCAAAGCAGGGGCTGTTCCTGGGGCAGAAGTCCCCAGGATGCACACCGCTGCAGCCCCCAGAGCCCCACTACCCACCTGTTGGGCAGGAACATGGCCACGATGCAGGCGAGGGGGTTGGCCATGGAGCTGAGCGTGGCCGCGAGGTGGTAGGCGGTGTTGCCGTAGGGCAGGCAGGAGTAGGACTGTACAGATGGCAGGACCCCGTTCATCAGAGTGCTCACCCAAGTGATGAGGAGGTAGATGAAGGTGAGCTTGGCCAGGGAGTATGAGACCTTCTTCGTCAGGATGTCCCCAGGCTCCTTGGCATCCTTTGGGCATGGGCAGCCTCCACTCAGCTGCGAGCCAGATCCCTCATCAGGGAGCTGTTCAAATGAGCTCAACACAATGTTGGCGGCACACAGCTGCCGCTGGGAGAGCTCCCACATCTTGGGCTGCCTGGTGAGGAAGAAGAAGGACAGCAAGCAGGCCAGCATCATCACAGTCATGAGGAGGAAGAAGACAAGGGTGGAGAAGTTGGCTGGGAGGTAGCGTGTCTCCAGCTGGTAGATGATGCTCTCCATGGTCTCATTGCCAGTGGTGATGTTGACTGTGTGGGACTCGTTGAAGCAGCTGGAGATGCCGGAGCCCTGGCCCAGGGTGATGAGAGCAGGGATCAGCCCGCTGAGCCCCTCGCCTATGAAGAAGGTGGTCAGGTACTGGGGCTGCAGCTGCATCATGAAGGGCAGAAAGGTGACAGAGGAGGTGCAGTCCACCAGGGCCAGGAAGAAGGTGAGGACCAGGAAGGCAGTGCTATGGGACCTCCCGGCGATGTAGGATGTCTGGTTCCAGAGGAAGGCCAGGAGCAAGCAGGCCACAACACCGATGGACACGATCACGTAGATAACAGCCGTCTCCTTCAGCAAACCAGGCCGAAAGTGGTGCATGAGGGTGACGAAGAGCGGCCCCACGTTGGCCATCTGGATGATGATGGTGATGTAGGAGGGTAGGTCCCACTGCTCCGGCAGCACCGTCACCAGCAGCGGCAGCTCGACCCACAGCCCGTTGATGGCCACCCAGGAGCCCATGCCGAAGGTGCAGGCGAGGAGGTGGGTGAGCAGCGCCATGGCTCGGGCCCGAGTGCCTGGGCCCGGGGGGCGACTCTGCTGCCCTGTGGGGAGAGGCTTGGATCAGGGGCGAGGTGGGACCCTCGAACCTGGACTCCGGCGTCCCACCACCGCTGCCTGCCTTCTCCCTCCTGCAGGGGAGGTGGAGCGGCTCCTCTCCCACACACCTCACGGGACCGTGGGACTTGCAGAGCAGCACGTCCTCCCCAAGGCCCGGCCCAGCCTGGCCCGTCCCTGTCACACCCCCCCCCCCCAACTTCACCCCCTGTTCCCCCGCGGGTGATGACGCTGTGCCCTCCTTGCACTGGGTGCAAGGACCTGCTCGGCTCCACCTGGACCCCGTCCCGCAGAGCTGGGGCTGGGCAGCACCAGGCACAGAGCCGGGACGGGACCCGGCAGGTCATTGAACCTGCCCCAGCCCACGGCGCGGCCTGGCACAGCCCAGCCGGGCGCGGGGTTGAAGATGGCTCTCACCTTCTGGGGGGGGGGGGCGGCGAGAGAGGCCTGGGCCACCGCTCTGCTGGCAACGGAGGCTCCGTAGCCCTCACCGCATCTGCAGGGCAGAGCAAAACAGCTCTTCCCCGTCTCCTCCCAGCCAGATCCTGTGCAATCCCAGCAGGCTCCAGTGGCCGCAGGGAGAAGGGCCCCAGTAGCCCCACCTGCAAACCAGCCTGGGCTCGTACCACCGACCTGAGTCAGCCAGGACCCGGCCGCATCCCCTGCCCACCCCTTCTCCCTTCCTGCTCCCGGGAAGGAGGACCCCCACGTCCCCATGTCCCCCCCCGCAGTCCAGCAGAGACCAGCTCCGGGCCCTCTGCCGCAGCACAGAGCCCGCTGGAGGAAACTCAACGTCTCCCCGGAGGCTGAACCCGGCGGCGGGTGCAACAACCCACCCATAGCTCCGGCCCCCGCCGGGAGGCATCGGGCGCTCCGGTAAGAAGCAGGAGCCAGGAAGAAAACGGGTTCCCGGTCTGACCGGTTCCTCAGCAATCTCCCAAGGGGGAACTCACTGCGCTTTGGGGACCCGGCAGCAACACGCGGGCGGGAGCCAGTCCTGGCTGCCAGGGCAGTGACGTGAGGCCGGCGCGTCACCACCTCCGGATGCAGACGGGTGACGGCCTGGCCCTGCTCTGCTCCTCGTCCTGCTTCCCAGCTGGCAGAGTCCCCGGGTCAGGGGGGTGGCCGGGGGACAGGGGACGGGACCCCCGCACCCTCCTGCCACGTGCTCAGCAGCGGGGTCCACGGCTGCGTTTCAGGGCTCCCGTTCTATGGGGGGGCGGGCCCCAGCAGGTCCCGGGGGGGACACGCATGAGCTGCAGGGATGGTCGGCTGCCAGCACAGGGTGTGATGAGATAAAAGCGATAAGAAAGCGTAGGGAAAGCTTTGAAGTCTTTGGAAGGATGAGCGGGGGGGGGGGACTTCCTCCCAAGGGGACCCTCGCCAGAGGAACAAGTGTGCGGGGGTCAGAGGGGCCAGCTCCAGCCCCAGCTGACCCCCCCCCCCGTCCCCCACTTCCATGGGTGGGGGTCAGCCTGGACATAGGGGCACGGCCAGAGGGGGCAGGGGCTCAGGACACCCAGCTTGGCCCTCCCCTCCCAGTGGGTCCCTGTTTTTTGCCAGTGCAGCCCCCATCCCTGGGTGGGCACAGCACCGGCCGTGGGGTCCTGCTCCCCTCTCCCCACCACTGATTCCCAGCTCACCCCCTGCAGCCTGACCCCGGGGGGGCCGAGTGAGGCTGTTCAGCTCCACACTCTGTGTTGGTGGCCAAAGTCCAACTGTGCCATCTCCAGTTTCTGACCTCCTCTCCCTCCCTGCCAGCATGGGGACAGCCCGGCCCCTGCCCTGTCCCGGGGGCCACCGCTGCCCTTCGTCCCCACTTACCGCTGGCGCCAGGGACAGCCCCATGCCTGCTGCTTGCCTGGCCGTGGCACAGGGTGCTGGCTGCAATGTCACCGCTGTCCCGGTGTACCCTGGCTTGGCTGGGTGCCGGTGATTATTCTTAGCAGTGTCCTGTGCTTTGCACTTGTCCCCTGATGCAGCTGAACTGCATCCCACCTATTTCAGGCTGCTTCTTGCAGGTGCAAATGTCACCCGGTGACAGTGCCTCTCCCCACCGGGGATCTCTATAGGGTTCACAGGCTGGGACAGGGACCTCAGGGGCCCCTGAGTGTAGCGGTTGTCCCACCTTGAGTGCACTGCCTGGGCACCTCGGACCCCCAAGTGAGATGGCACCAGGCGATCAGCTGAGGGGTGAGCCAGCGGATGAGCCCTTTGCACTGGCTGGGAGGTGACACAGGTGAGGGGACAGAGGCTGGGTCACCCGCAGCAGCACAATCACCCCCTTTCCCATCCCATCCCAGCACTCACCACCCCGGGATGCCTCACAGCAGCTCTTCCCCCAGCACCCAGAGGGTGTCACTGGGAGAGTGAGCTGCAGCCCTGCATACCAGCTCCTATGGAGAAAATTAACTCTATCCCAGCCAAAACCAGTACAGGTGCCCAAGGGAATTTGGGGGAGGCATGTCCAAGAGGCTGGGAGAAAGCAGTCGTGGGGGGCTCAGGCTGGCCCTGGAGCAGCTGAGGTCCCTGTGTGTCCACGGGGATGGGGAAAGGGGACAGGGAGAGGATGGGGAGGGGACAGCAATTTTCCTGTGTTTAATTTGGCAGCACAAAGGAGCAGCACAGCCAGCGGTGAGACCCTTCCCAAGGGCGAATGGCTGCGGTGCATGGGAACTGGAGGGGGTGCTGGGTGCAAGACCCCTACGACGCCCCTTCACGCTCCTCACCCAAATCCACCCGACACGTGCCGCCTGCGTGATGTGAGACGTCTGTGCCTCCTCTGCCCCCTCCCCGGGCTGCAGCTGAGCCCCCGGCCCCTCCGCACCCCCAGCACATGCGAGCGAAGGCCCCAGAGGCAGATGGCAACATTTGGTAGCTGAGGGGTCCCCGGCTGCGGGACTTTGCCAGGGTCTGGTGACCGGATGGCCAGGAAGCCCCCTCCCCACGTAGCCAGGGCTGGCGAGCCATCCCCAGCTCAGGGCAGGATGGGCAGCAGGAGGCCCTGGGGTGGGCACATTGCCTGTGCTATAGGGTTGCCCGATGGTGGGAGGACATGGAGGGATTGGCAGCCCAGGAAAGAGGGGGGTCCGTCTTTAAGCCCGCCCAAGGCAAGACCCATCCCCTAATACCTGTTTTCAGCTGAGAGCAGTGGGGATGGTCTTCCTGGGCTGATGCTCCATCGCCGAGGGACAAGGGGGACCCCCTCACCCTAGGGACACCTGGGCGCCCCGCGTGAGTGGGTATGACCCCCCAGACTTCAGTGGAGGGACCCCCTGGCAGGTCGCAGCCGCTGGCCCCTGGCAGCCCCCCCCTCCCCTCCCCTGGCTCCATTTGCATCCCATTTCCATGTGAAAGGAGCAGGTCAAGTTGAAAGTTGAAAGGCTGGCAGGGGGGCGGCCGGGGAAGGGGCCGCTGCCGGAGGTGAGACCCCAACAAAAGGGCCGGATCCCCGGGGCCCGGTGCTCGCCTGGCCACGGGCTGTGGCCCTGGCCCTGCTGGCAGCCGCCATCTGCGGGTCCCTCCGCCACCGTGCAGACAAAGGCCTCGCGCCCGGCACGTCCCCATCTGTCACCTCCCTGGCTCCTGGCCCCGAGTGGAGACTTGCGGGGAGAGCCGGATGCGGGTAGCATCCTTCCCTCTGGAAGGTGCCCAGGTGATGCTGGAGAGCTTTGGCATCCAGTCCCCAAGTCTGGAAAGGTCCCCGTGCCTGGCAGAGCTGCTCTGCAGAGCCCATGGCTTGGGGAAACTGAGGCAGGAGCAGGCAGTAGCTCGCCCTGCGTCAGGGCAGGTAGGGCAGGGACGATTCCCCCTCTGCAAAGCTGGGCGCAGCCTCGGCAGGGCAAGGGGCTGTAATTAAACGCCAGGAATTAGCACCTGCCAAGATGAGGGGGTTGAAGGGGGGCGCTCCCAGGGTGCCTCTGCCTCAGGCTGCCCAAACCATGCCGAGCCCCATCCTCGCTGCTCCTCGGGTGCTGCAGGGCACCCGCAGCCGCCTCCACCCAGCTCCTCCAGGAAGGATTTAGCCTCTGAGCTCGTTTTTTTGCTGGTTGGCGGCTGCCTTTAGCTCCTGGGGGGGGTCCTCGAAGTGGTGCAAGACTGTGGGAGGTGAGAGCAGAACCAGTGCCAGCACCTCCCTGCCCCTTTGTTTCCGAACACCATTCCTCCCTCCCTGCCCCATCCCCGTGTCCCCGGGGTAGTGGCAGAAGTTTGGAGCTGGGGGAGCTCTCCCGTGGTGGGGTTGCCCTCCCAAAACCTGTCCCGGGATGCTCCCAGAGAGGGCGAGGCTCCGGGGCGCTGCCTGCCTCCAACGCCCCGCTCCAAAAACAGCCGGCTGCCCAGACGTGCCCGGGCAGCTGCCTGCAGCCGGATGCCCGCACACCCCGCGCAGGCTGGGTAGCCACGGGGTACGCAGCCCACCCTACCAGCCACCGTCCCGCGAGGAGCAGGGCAGGACGTGGTTGGGGAGAAGGAGACGGGGGACACCGGGACGCCCCCCGGGGAGAAGCAGTGTGGCGGCTGAGCCGTGCCGAGGAGGCTCCCACGTCGCTGGGGCGATCCAGGTGGGTGGCGGAGGTGGTATACCGGTCCCGTGCCGGTCCTGTGCCAGCGGTGTGGGACTGGGTCACCTGGTGAGGGGGTGTCTCCAGGTGGGGGGTGATCCGGTGTGCCAGGAGAGCCCGGCTGGGCTACCCACATCAGGAGGGAGAGGAGCCGTGGCCGTGGTCAGGCATTGCCAGTCACGAGTGGGGGTGTCAGCTCTGGCACTTGGATCCCCATGCTCCGGCAGGGGATAATATCATGGGCATGGGATAATATCACGGGCGTGGGGTAATATCACTGTGGTTTTGGGGCTGTTGGGAGGGCGACTCAGCTCAGCTCGGTGTAGCCCAGCTCAGCGCAGCCATGCCAGGGCAGACGGCTCAGCGCCGCAGGAATGTGGAGCAGCAGGTTGTGCCTGGCTGGGCTGTCCTTGCCAGGGAGCCCACACTGCCCACGGGTGGCCACGCTGGGGGGCCATGTGTCCCCCCCTCCCTGCCCCCCAACAGCCATCCCCTCAGCCCTTTGTCTCCGGGGCTGAGCTCCAGAGCCCAATGTGGGGGATGTGCCCTGGCTTTGTCTTGCCCGGGTGGTGGCACATTTGCACCCCTGTGTCGAACTGGGGAGCCCTCCCTGAGCCTGGCACAGGGTATGAGGGCAGTGGGGCCAGAAAAGCAGAAAGCCGCCCCCGGGGAGGATGCAGGAGGGTCTGTGTTGGCGCTGGGACCATCCCCAGCTGTCCCCACTCCCGGCCGGCCCCCCGCAGACACTTTCCAGTTCAAAAGGCAGCGTGTCCCCCCCGGGCAAGGGACAGGGACAAGGACAGCCAGCCTCCCCCAAGCCACTTGCCCGTCACACTTCATCAGGCGGATGCACCGTGTGCTGTGGGGCACAGGGGACCACGTTGGGGTACAGACCCTGGGAGAGGGGGGGGGATGCCGGGGTGGACACGCTGGGGCATGTGGGCTCGCAGAGGGTGCAGCCATGGCTCTCTGTGGCCATGGCGTGGTGCTGTGGGTGCCGGGGCCAACGCTGGGACGGGCCCTGGGCTGCACCCAGGAAGTTGGGCGCAGGTGAGTGGCTGATGGTACCGCTCAGGGCCACCGCGGCAGGGAGCGGGGCCACGGCACGCTGGCCCCCACCGTGCCCATCGCCGTACCCGGTGAGTGCCAGGGCTTGCTGTCACCTCGCCTGTGCCCCAGGATGGGGGACCCCCGGGGGGGGTTCTCGGGGTGGGGAGAGAGGGGGAAAGTAGGGGCAGGTCCGACCCTGCATGTCCCCCTCCTCTGTGCCCCACCGCTGCCTGAGCCCCTCTGTGTGTTGGGGTCCCTCTGGCTGTGCCCACCCCCGGGCAGGGGGCTGCAGAGGGGTGCGGGGCTGGATTTCCCCCCCTTCCTCCTTGCCGTGGGCGGGTCATTGCCTCTGTGTGACCGTTGGGGCGGGCGGCTGGGCTTGTTGGGGTTGGCAGGGGCCCAAGGACACGGGGTGCACGGGGCCCCAGCCTGGCTCCTGGCACACCTCAGCTGGGGAAGCACGGGGTGGAAACCCCCACCGGTGCTTTCCAAGGGTCTCAAGGGTGGGAGCAGAGAGCTGGGGAGCAGCCAGAGCCTGCGAGGGAGACGAGAGCCTCGGGAGCGGAACCCCGAATCCTCCAGCCTGATGGGGTGGTGGGTGAGTGGGGTGGGGGATGCACCCCTTGGTGTGGGCAATGCACTCCTGGGTGGGAGAAAAGCTCCCCTGGGAGCAGGTGATGCATGCCTGGATGTGGGGGATGCACCTCTGGATACGGGGGATGCACCCCTGGATGCAGGGGATGCACCCCAGGGCACGGGCGATGTGGGCAGAGCATCGGTGAGGGGCTGCCAGACCACAGCCGCCCTGGCCTCGCTCCCTGGGGTGCCCCTCGCCGGGGCCGGGGCGCCCTCCCCACCGGCCCCATTGGCCCAGGAGCGGTTTGAAGCAGGCTTGCTCCGCGGATTGGCCGGGGAGCAGTTCGGGGAGGCCTTGGCGGGCGGGTGGAGGCGTGGTGTTTGCCTTCAAATAGGGAGCCTGGCTCAGCCGGTGCAGACAGTGCGGCACCGCACAGCCCTGCGCAGCCTTTGTCTGCCCGCCGGCCCCCCCGCCACCTCCCGCCACCGTCCCCTCACTCCGGCCCCTCTTTGCAGCCGACAACCCGTGAGCCCCTTGCCGCCCGTGGCGCTCGCCCACCCTGCGCCCCGCTGCCGGCGCGGAGGATGCCCGTCGAGGCGCTGCAAGCCGGTGACGCCATGAAGGGGGTGACAGTGGCGGCACCCTTCACCTCGGCCATGCCCATCCGCATCCTCCGTAAGGGTCCCGCGTATTTCCGCCGGCACGCCGAACCGGGCGCCGGGAAGCCCAGCGCGGTGGAAAGGCTGGAGGCTGACAAGGCCAAGTACGTGAAGAGCCAGCAGGTTGCCAGCACCCGGCAGGAGCCGGTGAAGCCGCCACTACTCAAGCAGCCCCTCTTCACCCCAGGGGTACGCCGGGCTGCGCTCACCCCCAGCCGCAGGGCACCCCCGGGGCCACGACGCGCCGAAGCCGGTGGCCCGAAGACTTCCCTCGACCTGGAGATCCTCAACAACCTCATCAACCTCTGCGACAGCCCGTTCCCCAAGGCGGAGAGCCCGTTGGGCCGGGAGTGCAAGTGGAGGGTGGAGACGCCGGTGGCACTGGGTGGTGGGACAGAGGGTGCCAGCAAGCCGCCGGAGACCCCCGCTGCCACCAAGCCTCCTGGAAGTGTGGCCGTGCGGCGGGTGGACGTCCGTCCCTGTGGGGCTCCCCAGGGCCAGGTGACACCGGTGCCTGCGTCCCCCATCCCAGGCGGGATGCCTGCGACCCCGTCACGGATCTCGCCCGCCCGCCCCGACAGCGCCCGCCGGCAGCCCCTGCTGCACCGCTCCAAGTCGGACCTGAGCGACCGGCTCTCGCGGGCCACCGCCGACCTGGAGCGCTTCTTCAACTACTGCGGCCTCGACCCCGAGGAGGTGCAGGACATGGGGGCCGAGCGTTTCGCCCGCGCCAGCTCCGACATCGTGTCCCTCAAGTTTCACAGCGTGAGCACGGCCAGCTCGGAAGGTGGCCGCTCGCCGCCCAGCGTGGCCACGCCGGAGGGGCAGCCGGCCGAGCGCGTCCCCTACGGCATCTCCATCATCGAGCGCAACGCCCGTGTCATCAAGTGGCTGTACGGGCTGCGCCAGGCCAGGGAGCCCCAGCAGGTCTCCGACGTGTAGCAGTGGTGGTGGTGGGCACCAGGGATGGGTGGCTCACGAGCGGGAGATGCTGGACTGGGAGGGAGCACTGGCTGTGCCCTGGGAGGTGAGGGGACCTCTCAGAGTTGGCAGAACCCTTGAACTGAGCACTCCCACCCTTGCTTCCCTGCCCCTTGTGCCACAATGAGCCTGGTGAGGTGACTGGACACCCTTCCTGCTGGCTCTGGCTCCATCAGAGCCCTGTGCTGGCACTGGAGAGCCAGGTCACTGTGAGCCCGCGGGAGGGCAGAGGACACATGTGTCCCCGGGTGTGTGGCTGGTCCCCAACACCCCTCCCCTCGCTGGCTCCTGCAGGAACCTTTGTGTGTGATCAGCCTGGCTGCCCTGCTCCCTGCCAGCACCCATGGGTGGGGGATAAGGGGCTGGTTCCCCCTTGCACGGTGCAGGGACACAGCCCTGGGGGAAAGAGAGACCTGCCCCCCTGCAGGGGCCACCAAGGGGACCACGCTGCCCAGGGTGGGGGCATATCCTGGTGGTCCCTGTCTTAAGGTCTGGGAGACACTGGGTGCTTCGCAAGGAGGGGGCAAACCCGACCCCCACCTTTGAGCAGCCCAGGGCTGTGTGTGAGTGTCTGTGAGTGCTTGTGTCCCCTCCCGGGTGCCAGTGGGCGCACGGACCTGGGCACGCTGGGCCCTGGTATTTATGAAGATGATGGTTGTTGGTCTTCTCCTCATTTCTAGTGGTTTTTTTCTGATGTTTGACCTGTAAATAATAATAGCAACCCAGCCGGTTTTATTAAATCTCTGTGCTTTGGAGGCTGTGTGCCTTGCCGTCTCTCGAGGAGGTGGAGGTCGGGATGGGGCAGGGACCCTTGGGTGCCCGTGGCTCAGCAGGAGCTGGAGCGATGGGTGCCGTGCCGTGGCGTGTCAGCGCGGGACCCGGCGGGCACAGCGGGGGCGGCGGTTGGGTCCGGCAGGTCCCGGCAGAGCCCCGGCTGACGGGATTCCCCTCTGTGCCGCAACCAGCACCCTGCCAACCACGCAGCCCTCCCATCCCTCCTCGCCCCGCTCCGGCAACGCGCCGCTGAGCTTGGCCGAGTCCCGGCTCCTCCGGGGCTGCGAGATGGGGCGGCGATAGCGGAGACCTCCCAGGCGGGCTGGGGAGGCGCGAGGATGAAAGTCGGCGCAGGGAGCGCTTTGAAGATGAAAAACCCCCGTGTGTTATCCCCAGGCACCCTCGCAGGCACCGCGGCCCCCCGGCAGTGCGGGTGCTGCCTGCGCCGGTGGGATCCTCCTGCTCCTTGCGATGCTGGTGGATCCCATGTGGGCAAATGGCTGCTGGGGAAGGTGGAACCAAGGCCACCAGCACCTGCAGCCAGGGAACCCCACCTGGACACCTTGTCGCTGCCTCCCTCTGGCTCCAGGCGCGATGGTGGCTGCAAATGGCTCCACACACGCAGGGAGCCAGCCTGCCTGGCTCTGGTCCCACTCGGCAAACGCCATGTGCGTGGCGGCGGTGACAGGCCAGGGGACAAGGTCCAACCACCCACCCCAGGGCTGCAGGTTTCATTTTTGAAGGGGCCAGAGTTGCTGCCACCCCATCCCGTCCCATCCACCTCTTCCCCCCCAGCTCAATATCCACTGGTTGGGGCAGCACCGGGGTTTCTCTTGACTGGGGCTTCCAACCAGCAGTTGGGGTCCCCCAAAAAAGGCCTCAAAGACGAGTATTTCCCACCCCAGCTTGGTTCTTGCCCTGTGCGTGTCCACCCAGAGCCACTGCCCAGGGTGCAGTATCTGTCCAGCTCCTGCTGAGATACAGGCAGGTCTGGCTGTCTGGGATGTGGTAGGCAGGATGCGGTGGGCAGGACGTGGAGATGGCGTCTGACCCGTGAGTCAGGCTGACAAAGTGGGCTGGGGAGGAAGAACACACCCAAGGGATCCGTAATGACAGCACGTGGGGTGCTGTGTGCTTTCCCGGGGAGCCGGAAACCCCGGGGTGACGGGGACCCCGGGCATCCCTTTGGGGACAGGCTTCACCCTCAGGGAAAGCTCTGCAGGAACTGGATCCCCACTGGTGTCTGGGACCAGCTGTGCTGCCGGATTCCTCAGCCTGGAGTATCCAAGGCTCTGTCTAAATTTGCTGCTATTGCCAAGGAGAGGGGGGGTCCGCACCTGCCCCCCCCCCGCCAGGCATGGGGTGGAGCAGCTGGTGTGCCCCTCCAGGGACCCTTGGCTTGAGCCTGGCATCCCGTGACCTGCGTGGCTGGGACCTGCCATGGCTGTGTGACCGTCCAAAGCCCTGTGTGATTGTGTGCGTGCGTGTTTGTGCACACACCTGTTCCTGTGTGCACGCGTGTTCGTGCGCCTGCATGATCTTGGGTGCCCATCTCTTTGTGTGCACGTGTGCACGCGTATGTGCATCTAGATGCATGGACAGGAGCATCTCGTGTGTCCGAGGCAGGAGTCTTCATCTCACCCTGCACCGTGAGACCCCCTGCGTGAAACCCTGGCACAGCCGTGGCGAGGCTACGTGTGCCCCCCCCTGGGATTGCCCCCCCCCCGCCTTTGCATGTCCCTGCTGGGGACAGCAGGACAGCCCCAGCACTCCTATCATTTACACTGGCAGCTGCCTCTTGGTGGCTCTGGTTTCGGTGGGGAGCCACAGCTGAGCCCGTCTGTTATTTTTAGGGAGGAGGAACTGCTGGGGAGGGTGTCCATCACCCTCACCCCCCCCCCCTCACCCATGCTGGGATCTCCCATGGGTGCAGGCAGGAGCTGCAGGCAGGCAGCCGGCAGAGAAAGAAAACCACCAGCACCCCAGTCTGGGGAGCCAGGCCCAGCACCCCGGGGTGGGGGCCACCCCCCTGGCCTGGCACGCAGCCCCCCAGCCCAGGTGCAGCCGTGCTGTGCCAGCCGCCGGCAGAACACGGTGGGGGGGGGACACGGGGGGGCCAGGGCCCGTGTCTGCGCCAGGACGGTTGCCGCCTGCGGTGCCGCTGGCTGGGAGCGCGGTGAGGCTCACGGGCGGCCCCCACACCCTGCATTTTCCATTTTTTAATTATTCCACACAGGCCCACTAATGAGCATCTCCTGGAAGTGCCAACTACGTCACGTGCTTTAATCACTGTTAATTAGCGAATGCCTCGGGACAGCATTGAGGGCAGGGTGTCAGGAGCCCCCCACCCCCCTCGCTGCTGCGTGCACAGCCGGTGCTGGTGCCAGCGCCCTGCCAGTGGGTCCCGGTGTTCCTCACCCCCCTCTGTCCCCCAGGACCTGGGGTTAGGTGGCAGTGGAGGGTCACCTGGAACCTCTGCTCTGCAGGGTCTCTGCTGTCACCTACTCGGCAAACCGGGGAAAAAGGGACCCATTTTGGGGAGGGTGGCACAGGGGTGCTTGGATGTCACAAAGGCAGCATGTCCTTGGTAGCTGCCACCACTGCACCATGTCCCCGGGGCTTGAGTAACAGTTAAATAGGTGACCTGGGGACCCAGGGGGACACTCTGTCCCCTAGGGGTGGGGGTGCTTTGGGGAGCTGCCACCAGGCTTTGGGGACCGCTAGTGTGGTCGGGGACAGAGACTGGAGGGTGACAGGGACAGGCGGTGACGGAGTGTCACCGAGTGTCACCAAGCCCTCCCCTCCCATGAGTTCACCCGTGCACTGAGCTGCCCAGGGCTCAGGTTCCCCTGAGGATGCCCAGGGTCTGTCTGTCCTGCCCTGTCCTGCCCTTCCTTTTGTCCCAGTTGGTGAAGTGGGGGGACGGGTGTCTGCCCCAGGGTGGTGGGGCGCAGGGACCCCCCCGCCAACTCCCACTCCATCAATGCTTAGAAAATAAATATCTCTTAGTACAAAAATAAAAACGCCTCCAGCCCAGACTGTGGCATCCTGGGGGGGCGGCCATAGGGCCCCCAGTGCTGCTGGCCGGGGACCCAGCTGCTCCATGCCCTGCTCTTCCCAGGCTCCTCCCAAAAATGCCCTCAGTGTGGGTTTGTGGGTTTGCCATCTCAATGCCACCATGGGTGAGGGGTCTCAGCCCCTGCCCTGCTTCCCCCTCCTGCACCCCCACCTCCACCCTCCCTGCCCCATCTCTGACATCCCCCCCAAATCCCCCCCCCGACCCTTCCCACCCCAGCGGGGCTCTCCCGGGGGGC
>JAOXJM010000005.1:4768559-4785651 GCA_026413425.1 Tringa solitaria | reverse complement strand
CCCAGCAGCAACAAAGCAACTGGCAAACAAATTGGCTGGAGTCCCCCCCCGCCGGAACGCTCCAGCCGCCACCTCGGCTGGGAACCGTCCCGCTGTCCCGCCGCGGTCCGACTGTCCCGCTGCCATCCCAGCGCCGGGGTCACGGTGAAGCCCCCTGTGATTTGGGGGGGGGGGGGGAGGGTGGAGCCAGGAGGGTGACGCTGTCTCCGCCATCCCCCCTTTCCCCCCAGCTCAGCCCCCTGCTCCCAGCCCCGGCAGCACCGGTAGCCCCAGTAGCCCTGGCAGGGTTGGGGGGGCTACGGCAGCCCCCAAGGCAGGGCTGAGCCCCGGGGCAGGCCGACGGGCTGGGAGCTGTGGTGGATCTCCGACAGCTCCGTCGGCGGCTGTGGATCTGCTCTTGCTGTCCTCAGGATTGCATCTGACTCTGATTTTCCAAGCGCTTCATAACTCACCTCCCTCCGAGCTGCAGGAGCTGAGCTGTGCCGAGCCGAGCCGAGCCGAGCTGCACTGAGGGGTTCCCAGCTCCCACACGGCTTCCACACCCTTCGCCCCGTGTTGTGCTCCCCAAAACACACCTGGGGGACTCTCGGTGTGCCCAGAGGGTCAGGAGGGGAGTGGAGGACAGGAGGGCGGAGGGGCCCGGCTGTGAAACCACGCTCGCCAGGTACCCTCAGGTGAGATGGGGGTGCCAGTGCTGTGGGTCCCTGTACTGGGAGCTCCTTGCTCAGCCCATCATGCTGGCACATGCAGTCCCCGTGCCAGAAGCCCTGGAGCAGCCTGGGGTGTCCCTGGCCAGGGCAACCAGGCCACTTGCCACCAGTGACAGCCCTGATGGCAGCCCCCAGCAGCACATGATGACTTCCAGTCGAACAAGGGAGAGTTTCTCTCTGCTCCGCTCTTGCAGGGTGCACTGATTTTAGTGAGATCTGCTCCTGCAGGCAAGGCTGACACCAGCTGGCGTGGGCTCATTCCCACCAAGGAAGTTCTAGATCTGCTTTACCTGGGAAGGATGAATGGTTTGGGACACCATTGAGCACCAGCAAACTCATTGCACCAGGGAGAGCCGCCCAGGGGGCTGAAGTGGATGCATCCAGCAGTGTCCTGGGGCATCCAACCATGCTCAGGAAAAGCACATTAGGGTTACTCTCTCTTCTACCCCCACAAATTTCTCCCTCCTGCTCCCTCTCTCCCCCCCAGCCTCCCTGAATGCCTCTCCCTGCCGCTTCCATCCAGCACCACCATGTTTAATTCCTGAAGAGTTAATAATTCAGACAACAAAGGAGCCGTTTCAGACCCCTTTGGCCTCACTGGAGGAAACCAGGAGTAATAACGGTTGGGATGGCTTTAGGTTTGTGTTTTTTTTCTAATGCCAATGTGAAATAAATTGAAAAATTACCCATAAAATGCAGGTTTTCACCATCTGGTTCAGCCTTACTTTCCATAAACAACCGAGCCCGTAACACGGCATCCCCATTGTGGATCTGCATGGGGTGCGGGGGACTGTGTGGACACAGGCATGGCGGTGCCATCCCGGCATGGGAGACGAAAAGAGTATGGATATGGGAATGACAGAGCAGATCTGGCTGCACCGGTGCTGGTGGGTGTTGCTGGTGATGGATGGTTGTGGTTGCAGATGCCCGGCTGGGCTGTCACCCTGGCAGGGCTCGTGACAGCTCCTTGCCCCATGGCAGGGACATCCCAGCTCCCCAGGAGCTGATGGGGAATGTTCATTGTCTGGATCTGGAAAGAAAATGCTGCTCAAGGGCCAGGGAAGCGCCTTGTCCCCGGCCACGCACTCCGGCTGCTGGCACGAGTCAGCGGATGTCGGAGCGAGCCCTGCCAGGGTGAGCCCCCTCGCAGGAGCCTGCTAATTGGGTGGCTCTCATTAGCACTGGGTCCTCAGGGACGGCAATTTGCTCAGCTCATCGCTGGGCTGTGCAATAGCGCGGAGGCTTTGCCAAGGCCAGCAGAGCTACTGGTGGCGGTGGGTGCCGGGTGTCCCCGAGGGAGCAGAGAAATCCTCTCATTTCCCTTAATTTGGTGATTTATGACTGCTTCTCTGAAAATTGCAGTGGGAAGGGATGATGTGTTGTCCGCTGATTAATCAGGCGGCTGTTACCTCTCTGTTTCGGGGGACTCGGGGGGGTGGGGAGCTCTTTGGGGGGTGGCCAGGGAGGCAACCACGGTGACTCAGGGGAGATGCCGGGGAGAAGCAGGGCTGAGCCGGCGGGCGCTGCTGGCAGCCCCCGGCTCCCTCACGCAGCCCCGCTCCACGCCAGCGCAGAGGGAATGAAATGTTCCTCCTCCGCCTTCCAAAGCACCAGGGAGAAAGTGTCCAGGAAGATAATTTGGAAAGTTTGCTTGACACTTGAGCACGCTTTCATCTTTGGAAAAATCTTGGTGACCCTCCAAGGCAGCACCGCCTGCTTCCCAGCACGGCCAGTGCCCCGGGGCATGTGCCCGTGCCACCACCCTGGGGCTGGTTTTGGGGTGTCCAGGGGTCTGGAGGGGATAGTGTGGTCACTCTGGGGCCACAGGTCAGCCAGGGATGCTGGCACAGGGATGCTGGCATCAGGGATACTTCTGGCCAAGGCAGCAAAGTGAAAATGAAAGGGCTGGAGCTGGGGGGAAGGAGACAGCAAAGGGCACCAGGATGGAGAGAACCCCAGGACGAAGGCAGGGTTTTCTCCTCGGTTGCAATGAGCTCCCCACAGCCACAAGGGCCGGAGCGGCCGCCGGGAGGGATATTTTCTCCAGAGCAGGGGCCCTCGTGCATCCCAGGCGATGAATGTGGGTTTGATCAGGGGAGGGTTTGAGCGGATGGTAGTGGATAAGGAAGAAAAATATTTGGCATTCCTCTCCCATCATAACAAGCCCAGATGCTTGGACGGTGGCAGCCCACTTCCCACAGGAATGGAAAGTCACAGCCGCTCCCCGCGCCAGCTCGGCAGAGGCCCTTTCCCCTGCGCTTACGAAATGCTGGCTCCACCTAACACGGGCCCTCGTGGGGCATCCCTTGGCATGGCCGCTTCTGTCACCCAGTCCCCAGCGGTGACACTGCCCGTGACCCTCATTCCGGATGAGGCAGAGCTCAGAGCCCAGCAGATGGATGGGGAAACCCACTGGGAAAGACCAAACTGCAGATTTACTGCCCGAGCAGGAGCCTGGTGTTCCCGGGTGCTCCTCCCCGCCCCGGCATATTGGGAACACCTGGGCCAGCACAGCCCTGCGAGGGAGGAGAGCCCCGGCAAGGCTGGCGCCGCTGGGAATCGTAATGGGAAGCAGCTCCCGCTTGGCCAGAGCTGGTGGGAGCAGCTGGGCTCTGTGCGGTGGGAGGCAGCTCCAGCCTGCCCAGTAGCCCCTCTGGCCACCTCCTGTGCTGGCACACAGAGCCAGTGAGGCCCCCTCGGTGCTGGGATGCTGTTGGCTTTCCCAGGCAAGGAGGATGGCATGAAAGGCGGCTGACTTCAGCGCTGGCATCAGCCAAGCCTCTTCCTCTTCCTCTTCCTCTTCCTCTTCCTCTTCCTCTTCCTCTTCCTCTTCCTCCTGCTATGCTTCAGCTGCTCCTAGATCTGTGCCACCCACCGGTCCCCCTGCTCTTGAGGGGTTACGGCACCCTGAGATGTTTAAGATTTGCCTTAAATCAAATCTTTCATCCCAGAGAGAGCCCTGGAGTTCCCACTCCCCTCCCGCCAGCGCGGCTCCTCCGATTCCACTCCGGCCCCGGTCGCCGGTGCGGCTGCGCAGCCTCCGAGGGCTCTGGCTGCCAAAACAGAAGCAAATCCCGAAGACGGAATTGGTGTTGAGCAGTGCCGAAGGCCGAGGGAGGAGAGGGAGCCGGGAGGAGGAAAGGGAAGACGGACGGCGAGGTGGGAGGCGGGAGGGAAGGTTTGGTGTCGAAACCGAATTCCTGGTCCGTGCCAGTGGAGCAGATTTCCAGTGTTTATTTTATCTCTTTAGTTGAGCCCCTTTGAGGCAGAATATATTAAATGGCTTGACTTTATATAATGAAAATAATTGAAACAATACTCCTGCTTCCCAGCCGCAATTTGTCGTGATTTCAGCCAAGAGTGGCCAGCCTCCTCTAGGTGGTGGGGACAGCCGCCGCCGTCGGCGCTTGTTCGCTGGTTATTGTTGACACATGTCAGCGTCGCCTTCCAATTTCCGTACAGCTGTCAGAGCGGGAAAAACACCACGGCGGCTCGCACGGCACGGGCTCGGCACCAGCCGGCACCGACGGGCTCACCCATGGGCTGCAGGAAGGGCATCGCCCCGGAGCTGGAGCTCATCTGCTGTAAGAGGGTCGGCGGTTATGGCTGAGCCGGGATTTCTCAGGGAGAGGTGGGATTTGGGCAGCGCTCGCAGGTAGCCGGGAGGTGAGGATGGTGGAATGGGGAGAACCCTGGGAGGAGGGAGGATGTGGTCACTCGTTGCGTGAACCGTTGCACTTAGATCTTGGTATTCACCAAAGAAGGCGAAAGAAGGAGATGGACATGAAGGTTGGGGGTTGTTGAAGGTTTTACTCAACTCCTCCCCAACAGCCGGTGGGCATCAGGGCAGGGTCTCTGGAGAATCACTCCCCCCCAGCCCCAGCACCATCCTGGGCAAGAGTTCACACCGAGCACTGTCCTTGCAGCTGACATCAATCTCCAACCCCCATGTGCCACTGAAACTCTGCCATCTTTATTTTTCCACTGAGAAGCAGCCGAGCTGGATGGACAAATTAAGAGCAAGCACGATGGCAAGAAGTCCTCCATGTTGAGCCAGGCCATAAACCCAGCTTCTCGCTCTGCAGCACTGTGGGTGTCCTGGGGAGAGCTGATGGGAGGTGAAACTAAAAGCAAAAGGCAGGGGAGCTCTTCGGGGAACTGAGACCCAGTGTAAAAATTGCTCAGAAATTTCTTCCTGCCATTGCAGTGGTTCCCCCCACCCCGGGCTGTGTGTGGTGGGGGCTTGGGGAAGCTTTCTCTGAGAGAAGGGAGGGAGATGGGCTGCACAGAGCAGGGTCGGGAACCTGGGGCTTGGAGCAGCAGGACCGGGCTTTCACAGATCCTGAGAACCTGAAATTGCAGCATTTCTGCAAATTATTTTGCTGCAGGCATCAAAGATTCCCCAGGAGAGATGGGTGCTGTGGCCATGCCCACCGTGTCCCTTGCCCCTGGCACAGCCAGCACCGCTCCCCCAGCAAAGCCAAAGCCTCGGTGGCCACAGGGCATCCTCCTCTCCACCGGGCACGGCTATCGGCTGCCTCTGGCTTCCCCAGCAGTGAAAAATCATGTGTTTGTTACTGGAAGGGAGCAAGCCAGTGGTATTTTAGTAGCTGGCCCTCTTCTATTCTCCTAAGAATCATTTATGCCAAATTCCAATTGAATTTCTTTTAATATTTGTGCTATTTAAGGAAACTATTGAGAAAGACAGATGGAAGCATCAGTCAGATGGATGTTCCTGGCTCCACGTGAGACAGAACTCAGAAGTCCCATCCTTTTTCAAATAATTTTAATGTGACTACATGGTTCCCTCTTGCACAAAATTCCCCAGGAGGGTAAATCCTCTGACTCCAGTGGATGACTCTCACCAGTTGGAATTCCGCAGAAGACAAAGGCTTTGGGCAGGCTCCTGGTCCTGGATGGGGAAATTCCCCCTGGCAGCCGCAGAGCCCGGGGAGGGCTGTGGATGCAGCTGCCACGCTCGTGGCTCCGGTGCCCACGGCCATCGCTCGCCCTCGCCGGGACAGCCCTGCAGGTGCCCCACCGCAGCCATGGCTCCCGGTGCTCATGCTGCTGGTGAGGGATGTGGCACAGAGGCTGCCCCTTGGGTAGCCAGGGACAAATGGGGTGGCCACCTGGGTGCCCACAGGGAAAGCAAACGCCGGGTGTGTGGCTGTACCTGCAGCCAGCAGATGCCGGGGCTGAGAACCCGCTGTTAGCATCGCTGGGGCTCGGCTGCCGAAGGCTGTGACGGCGCATCTCTGTGCCAGAGCTTAGTTTTAAGCCAGTTTGCTTGAAATCCAACCTCTTTGTGTCAGCTCTGGTCACCGCTGTGTGTCCCGCTGGCTGGAGCTGAAATTGGACCCTTAACAGCAAACCTGACCCTGGTGAACCTGCTGGCAGCAGGATGCCATTTGTACCGTGACCGAAGCCGACGGCTCCTCGCCTCCTGCCTGGCCCTGCCCAAATCCGCATGGATGTGCTCATGCTTTGGACAGCAAGCCAGAAGGAAACAGCGTGTCCTAAGGGCTGTCTACAAGTTAGTCCTTTGATGGACTGTGCTGTGCTGGCACAGGGATGGGAAACACCCAGGCCAATGTCCCCAGGCACAGAAATCTGTGGGTAAGGCTTGGTTTCATGCTGCCGAGTGAAGAAGTGACCGGCACCTGCTCCACCATCACCATAAATGCAGCCCCAGCTCTTGACCTCAGCAGCAGAACTGCCTTGCACATCCCTAGTGCCTCCTTCCCCATCCATGGAAACCAAGGTTTTGGGTCTTCCATAGGGACAGGGTTCCCTCCTCGCCCTCCCAGCCCCAGGCTCCATCCTCACCCTGCTGCCATCTCACCTCCTGGTCCTGGACCTCGTGTCCCCTGGGCAAAGCCTCCCATCCTGCGCCTCCGGCACAGCCCAGGGATGTGGCACACTTTAGGCCAGCCCGGACCGTGGTCACCAGCCCTGCAGGGACTCCTAGTGCCCCAGGGATGCAGGGACACGAGCCCATCACCTCCAAGGGGCTGCCAGCCCTGTGTCACCGTGATTTATAGAGGCTTTTCTCAGAATTAGTAACAGGAGGGACAAAAAAATTTAATATTCTGAAGTGAAAATTGAGTGATAATTGTATTTTGCTGACATTCAGGAAAATTATTACCACCTGGCAGGCGGGTGACATCAAAGAGCAGCATAAACCACCTTTATTTTTGTAGAAAACCATAAAAAAAAAAAAAAAAAAAAAAACAGAAGGAAAAAGCAGAAATTGTGAAGGGCAAGTCTTTGTGTTAACAAAACCCCCAGGGTCAGGAGCTGTCCTGGGACAGTGGACAAAGCTGGTCCCTGGGGTCTGTTTGCCATCAGGAGGTTATTCTAAGGGACAGGAGTGCCAGGGGATGTGGTCCCTACAGGTCACTTTCTCCATTGCAGACAAAGCCATGGAGAAAAATGTTCCCCTCTCCTTTTTCTTTGTTTTTCAGCCTTTTATATCCTGTTTATGCCACTAACAAATTAAATTTTCAGGAGCTGGAATAAAGACAAAATCTGAGCTGTTTGAAACACTGTTGGGTTGCAGGCGGCTTCCCTCTCGAAGCACACAAAGGAGGTTCAGCTTCACCATCATCCCAAAAAGCACCGAACCACAGGAACGGGAGGAAAAGGGGGTCTGGGTGGGCAAGCAGAGCCGAAGCACGGCCAACGAGGGTGCCAGTGGGGTTGAGGTTGCCTTGACCCTCACACTGGTCCCCGAGCATCAGCCCTGCTGGGGCTGGAGGAGGGATGCGGGGCTCGGTGCCCGGCCGGTTCCCAGTGCCCGCAGCCCGGCGCAGATCTGCTGCGGCAGCCTCCGGCTCATGGAAAGAATTCTCCACTTGGGAATTTGAGCAAAAAAAAGAAGATTAAATGAAGGAAAAATATATGCCACGCTGTGAAAGTAGAAAAAATACATTTCCAACTATCCCAAGCCTCCTTCCCAGCCCTGCACGCACTCCAGTTGCTCTCAGCCTGCCATCTCTCCTCCCCTCCGCTTGGGTATTTACAACTCCCCACCCGAGGGGACAGCTCTGTCCTGGCTCAGAGGGGACCACAGCAGGGAGAGACGCCGTGACCCGGTGCCCGCGTCTCGACCACTCCATCCATCCTCGCTCTTCCCTCGCTGTTTATCCAACAACGCAGAGCCGGCCACCCATCACGACGGTGAAGTTCCAGCACCTTCCCGCAGACAGAGGGGACCTCTTGCCGTGCCCACAGCCCTGGCCCGCCGATGCTCCAGGATGCAGAGGGTGAACAAAGGGACCTGATGCAGCTCAGAGCAGGCACAGCCCCTCGGGGACGGGGACTAATCTCATGTCACCTCTTTGCAGAAGAGATGCTTCTGTGCTGGGCCATGCACAGGCCTCTGCTGTGGTCTGGCTTTTGCAGATCTCCCCAAGAACGGGGGTCCTGTGAGGGTTGTGGAGGTGCTCGCCATGGGTGGGGGTCTCTGGGGTCCCAGCACAGAGGCACTCGATGGGTGAGGGCCAGGAGCAGGACCGCGCCACGGGAGCTCGGCTGGTTCCAGTCATCGGTGTTGAGGGAAAACACCGAAATACTGTGATGAAAGAGTGATGTGTGGCACGGCCTCCCCCGGGTGCAAAATGCCTCCTCCCGTAGGGAAAGGGGATAATTAGAGGTTACTGATGGTTTTGGCTCTTTAACAATGCCAGTTTGCTAATTTGAGTCCCCCCCGCCCCAGGAAGACCACACAGCAAACCCTGAGCTCCCAGCAGATGTCCACTGCACCTCCTGCCTCTCCCCGAGCTTTTCCCAGCCAGCCCAGCCGCAGCGGGGCCAGCAGCCACTCCGTGAGCCAAATCCACTCCAGCTCCACCAGTTCCACTGGAGAAATGGGGACATCCCTCTGTCCCCACATAGGGACGAACCCCGGTCCATATAGCTGACAGAAGGGCTGGGTACGTCCAGGTTTGCAGCGGGTGTGCAGAGTCCATGGTCATCCCAACAGCATCACGTTGAGTTCCAGGCTCAACCAAAGAACTGGAGACCACTGAGACCACAAACAAACAGGATTTGTTCTGATTTTTATTTTTTTTTTAGGTATTTGTTTCCTGAAAAAAAAAGAACCAAACCAAAACCAAACAAAAACCAAAGAGAAGAGGAGAACTCATATTTCCCATTCATGTGAAAGGAATTTGCCAACGTGTAGGGGAGAGAGCGATGCTGAGGGTCCCTTGGCCCGGAGAAACCAGCACCCTGTGTCTCCCGTGACAAAAAGGTGCTTGGCAGGGGCAGCTCCGTGCCTGGACACATGCGAAGGTCCACGGGCTGGAGAGACAGAGCCCCTGTAAAGCCTGCAGCTCCCTATACCAGGATGTTGGGAAGGGGCAGAACAGCACGGGCTGGGCTGGGGCTCGAGCCCCTGCGCTGCCAGGGTCTAAATGCCTCGGCAAAGAGGCAGCAGCTTTCAGCCAAGGCTTTGGGAAGGAATTTCAGAAAGTTCTTGGTGTGGCCTCTATTTTCCTAGAACAGATCAAGAGCTGGGCTCTGCTCTGCTCAGCAATCCTCTCCCTGCTTTTTGCCAAGTTTCCCAGCAGGGCCAGAGGAGAGGAGCTGAGGACAATCCAGCACCCTGGGGCTGGGGAGAAGGTCTGCACAGGCAGAGGGATGGTGGGTGGAGGGACCATCAGGTTGGGACTTGACTCCCTGCATCCCTGTAATCCCCCCATCCCTGTATTCCCACATCCTTGCATCCCTGCATCCCTGTATCCCCACACCCCTGTCTTCCTGTATCCCCACACCCCTGCCTCCCTGCATCCCTGTATTCCCACATCCCTGCATCCCTGCATCTCCATGTTTCCACGTCCCTGCATCCCTGCCTCCCTGCATCTCTGTATCCCCACATCCGTGACTCCCTGGAAGGCTGGGTTGTTTCCATTTTATTCAAACACCCTCTGTCACTCTTCCCAGTTGGATGATGCTGCTGGTTCTCCAGCATCATCCTACTGCACTGGGCATCCCCCGTACGCAGCCCTGGCATCTTGCTCACAATCGAAGTTACGCATTCACTGAATTCTTCCTTTTCCTTGTTATTAATGGAGAAATCCTGTCACATAATTATTTTCCACATGGGTGCAAAAGCCTCCAGGGAGGCGGTGTCAGGAGGCTGGTGCCATCCTGGTCCCCGTCCCCATCCCCGGAGCGGGTCCCTCCTGCACGTCCTGGGGGCAAGGGTGGCTGCCGGGTGGAGCGGAGCAGCAGCGTCAGTGCACGGCCAGTTCCCAATTTGCACCAGCCTGAAACAATGACGATGACAGTGGTAGAAATAAAGAGATGAAAAATGTGTCTGCGATTTTAATGAGCTGGAAACACCCAGTGCAGGGGACGGAGGGGTGGGAGGGTGGTTCCCAGCTGGCCATCGCTGCGACGCTGCGTGCCCCGGCAGCGAAAGGGGTCCCTAATGCTTCCAAGATGTGGAGCCCTTCACGGGGGGCAGCTTGGCTTTCTGCAGCAGTTGTAGCTCAGGGGAATACTTGGGAAGATTATCGCGTTGGAAATTGCTTGCAGGGGAGGGTGGCTTCTGATAGCCCGGCCGTGGGCTTTCATGTCTGCACCAAACAGTTGCTCTGGGTTGGAAATGCAGGCAGGGGGGTCGGTGGAGCCCCACAGCCTCGTGCAAGGGATCCCTGCCCCGATCCGGCACCAGGAGCAAAGGAAAGGGAAAGGGGAACAGCCACAGCCACCCAGTCCTCGGCAGATGGCAGGTCCTGCTCCGGCACTGGCTTCAGAGGAACCAGCCATGTCTCTCCCAGTCCTGGGTCCCCAACGCACGGCAGCAGCAGGATGGAGGAGGAGCAGGGGGTGGCATCCGTGCCACAATGTCCCCGGTGCCAGCAATAGCAGAGGTGGCAGCGGCTGGTCCCAGCACTGGTCCCCTGGCTGGTCACCTTCTTGAGCTCTTCTCCTTTCCTCCCTGGGATTTTGTCCCACTTTTTTTTTTTTTTAATATTATTATTATTTAAGATTTTTCATAGTCTTTTAAACGCTGTAAAAATTTAATACAAAGGAAATTAAAAAACCCAGAGGAACTATTCTCAAAATAATTTCACAATCCGCACATATCCCTCAGCAAATTTAATTTGTAGGAAATAAAGAACAAAATATGACAATAAAGGGCTTCTAAACAAGTCCTAATGCTTTACATGTGTAAGTGCAAATGCCGCGCCTGTGCACAGGCACCCGGCAGAGGTGGGTGGCACGGGGGCCGGGGGCCATGGCTCTGCCACCCCCAGCCTGGCTGGCTGGCACTGCCAGGGGTCCCTGCCTCCCTGGGGGTGGCTGGCAGGAGCCAGGGGGATTTTGCTGCCCCAAACATCACATCAAACCATAGCCCCCGGCCGAGCATGTCCTCCTCTTGTCCTGGCAGCTCCAGTGGCGGCGCTGAGAGTGCATCCCGCTTTAACAGCTTGGGTCCTGCCCAGTTTGGGGCAGTTTCCTACCAGGAAACCTTTGAAGGATCCAGATCAACCCTGCCAGGGTGTCAGACCCGCTGGAGGATGCTCTGGGCACATGGGTTGAGCCGAGGACCTCCCACCTCACAGCGATGCCCAGGGCATGGCTTCCCGGGGGCCACCCGGCACCTTGGTGCCTCGGTGGCACGAGGACACGGGGGGGGTTACTGCAGCCCCCATCCTCACCGCTCCTTCATGCGCCCCCAACACCATCCAAGCCCACAAAGGCATCTCCTTCCCGATATGTTCTTCGTCCAGCTTGCGGCCCTGCCTCTCCCCCTTGTTTTTTTATCCCTCCTTTTAATGAACCTGGCAACTGGAGTAGAATTTTCCCTTTAAACACACAGCCTTGTATTTCAGTGACTTTCATTCTGTGTCTTAATTAGCGAACTGGAAAAAATGTCAATTGTTACCTACCATGGGCACACGTGTACCACAGCCTGCAATGGCAGGAGGTGCTCCCCCAGCACTGCACACACAACAACTCTTCATGTCCTCGGGGAGGGCGAATGCCGATGGCACAGGCTGCAACACCACCCGATCCTCAACCCCGGTGATAAAACCCATCCTACCATGGGATTTTGCTGCCTCCATCCCCTCCCTGAGAGTGCTCAGGGTCTCTGGGCTGCCAGTACCGCTGGCAGGTTGCTGCTCTCTGGGTGCCCAGATGGCTCTTTCCCAGCTGCATCCCTGATGCTGCGGCATCGGTGGCCTGGTAGTGAGTCTGGAGCAGGGTGCAGACCTCTTTTGGGGTGTAAGAGAGGTCTGTGGATGGCAGGGCTGGTCGACACAGGCACTGGGGCTCAGGCTGGCTCCCTGCACGCAGAGACATGGTCCTCCCTGCCCTGTCCCATGCTGTGGGTCACAGCACAGAGCCACCCTGACCCTTTGCTAGTGGGAAATAGGGCATGATTGGGGATTTGCACTCAAATTGCTGTTGCACCCCCCCACGGGCACCGCTCTGGGTGCTTCCCTTGGCCCAGACCCCCCATCCCAAATGGCTACCCTCGCTTGTTCACCATGGGGTGCCACGACCAGACTCCCTGCTGCCCCTTGGCCATCCCCAGCCCCACCAGGCAGCACGTCAGGCTGGTTTCATTGGGGGATATTCACCACCAGCTCCTCAGAAGAAAGGCAAGCGCTTACCCAACAGCGTTGCGCCGGGAAGCTGATACTCCCCGAGAACATTGCCTCATACCATCCGTGCGTGCCTGGGATGGGGAGAAACGCCGGGGAGCTGCAAACGACATCCAAAAATGAATGTACTGTCTGCAGCAGCGCCGGGGCAGCAGCCTGGGGCAAGCAACCGCCATGTGTCATGGAAGGAACTGCAAAGGAAAAGGGTCTTGTGAGGATAGAGGGAGCTGCACCGCGGGAGCAGGCTGTGCCGACCCTTGCGGCTCCGCAGGCTTCATGCAGCCTCTGAAGTGCTCCGGGATGAGCTCAGGATGGGACCTCTGCATGCGGTGCCTCCTCCTCCTCCTCTCCCCCATGGAGGGAAGGTGCTGCCAGCCCTGGGGATGCTGCGGTGGGGTCCCAGCCCTGGGGCAGCATCCGCTCCCTCCCGCCTTTGATACTCTCCGCAGCCGACGTGGCCTCGGGCATCCCCCGTCGTACCCGGAGCAGGGAGCAGTTTTGCATCCCAGCTTTGCCTCCTGGCCCCAGGGAAGGAGCAGAGGCAGAGGCCGGGCAGGCAGCGCAGACAGGCAGCTCGTGGGCAGGGCGCTGCCCGTCTGGGCACTGGGGCGGCCCGGCAGCCCAGCTGGTCCCCGCTTTGATGTGGGGTCCCTCCGGCTCCGCACAATGCAACGCGGCTCAGCCTGCAGACTGGGGCGGGAGTGAAGCAAGGGTGATTGATGGTCTTGTTTTGTTCCTCCAAGGCTGTCCCCGGCCATTCGGATTCACGTCTGAGGTCCCTCGAGAGCAGAAGGGGCGACGGCAGCGTCAGGGATGGGGCTGCTGGGGTGCAGGCTCTAGCCAGGGGCAGCAGATCGGGGGACTGGGGTTGCTGCTGCCCTCCGTTCTGCTCACTCAGGTGTTTCTAGCACTCTGTGCCTCAGTTTCCCCATCACCACTGCCCTTTAGGAAGGTGTTGACATCTCTGGATGACACACATCCCCTGAAAGCGTCCCTGTTACTCCCAGGCGTGTCAGGCATCCCCTGGCTTAAGGCAGGCGAAGGGAGTGCAGGAGCCCCACCAAGGGTGAAGCTCATTAGGACTCGAGCGTGTTGACCTCCAAAAAATTGAGCTTAGCTCCATCCAGTTGATGAGTCACGACCGTGTTTGTGCATCGCACTCCCTGCAAGCAAGGTTTCCACCGCAGAGCTAACAGGCTTTTCTGGGAAGCAGTGGGGCTCTGGGCTTCCTAATTATTTTCAAACCCTATTGGCAGCCTCCCTCCGACGGGGATTATGCCTGCTCGAAGCACAGCACTCAAGCGTGTTCAGAGTCCTGAAAGTGCTAATTGACTTTACGTTTGGCCTCGCTGCTGAGAGCCTGCTCTCTCGCAGCCCCGGTGCCTCCTCCTGCTACTGCAGCGAGCCCACCCGCATGTGGTTTGAATTTCTTCCCCGGAGAAAAACCCCCTTCCTCCTGCCTCGGTGTCATCTTTCCCTGGCATTGAATTTGGGGGAAAGGAAGAGGAGGCCAAATTTTCACAGAGTGAGTGACTACCTCGCCTCTCAAGGCAATGACGGGAGCCCCGAGAAAGTGAGGAATGAAGCCTGTCCCAGGAGCTACCGGTGCCCTGTCCCTCCCAATGTCCCTTGGCACTGAGATTTTTGTCACCTTCAGGTGGCTCCTCATGTGCCAGTAACCCCAGGTGGTTGAGCAGAGCGTGGAGGAGGCTTCCCCGACTCCCTGGCTCTCCCTGCTCTGCAGCAGGAGATCCTTTCCTTCCTTCCCTCCGGCTGCGAGCTGGGAATTGCTGCCGGCATGGAGCAGTGCGGGCAGCCCGGTGGGAAACACAGCAGTGTCATCCTCCAGCACCCAGCGCTGCTCACCCTGGGTGAGATGATGTGCTTGGGCTTTCCCATCCATGGAAAAGGAGCAACAGCCAGCTGATCCTGAGGGAGGGACGACGCTCCCAAAGGACAGCAGCCTGAACCTAAACATCAGCCAGGGATTACCCACGGCCCCTCTTTGCCTTCTCCCACCGGGCCATACCCGGTACACGCGGCACGGCACGGGGGTGAGCCAGTTGCCCCGGCTGTGCCGGCTGCCATTCCCAGCATGGAGGGCTCCCGGGCTGCCAGCGGGGCGGGAGGTTGGGAAATCTGTTTCTTCTTCTGCTCGTTACGACACCGCAGTGAGTGCATCCACCAGGAGGAGTGAGGCAGCAGGAAAGTATGAAGGTCAGGGGAGGCTGTGGTTTGTGTGACGGAGGTGACCCCGGCTGATGCATCCCTCTACCTGCCCCGAGCCCCACCACCCTGCTGGGACGGCTCCAGCCACTGCCTCCCCTGGGACATCAACCCCGGCCCTGCTCCTGCGGGGAGCAGCCCTCCACGATCCCCATAGATCCCATTTCCAGGTAAAAGGGGGAGAAAAAGGGCCACATCCAGCTCCCCCTGCATTTCCACGGCCAGGAGGGTCAGTGCTGGTTGGTAGAAGAGCTGGGCACGAATCCTCACGAACACATGCAGGCATTTGGGGCACGGGCTGCTCCGGGGGCTTCGCTCGGCTCTTGCAGCATCGCTCCCGCTCCCGGCTTTGCTCCGGCTGCTCCGATGACGGCACTGGCATGCCCGTCTGCCAACGCGACGCGCTTGCCTTTCAGCGCTAATGAGCCGGCTCTGCAATCCTCGTCACCTCGTTTAATGACTTAGCCACTGCGTCCCAGCCGGGGCTGCGCTGCCCGCTACCTCCCACACAGCTTGCAGGCCCCTAACTCGCGTTAGGGGAGCCGCTTTCATGTGGCCAGTGGTTTTCATCATCAACGAGCCACAGAACGAGCGAGGCGCTGGAGCGGAGGAAGGAGGCGACGGGGAGCCGGGCGGCGCAGCGAGGCACCGCGGGCACTGGAAAGGCAGCTTTGATGTAGTGGCCACCAGCCCCAGGGGCTATGGGTTCAGGTATGGTGGGGGCCCGGCTCCGAGGAGGGTCCCGTGAAGAGGGGACACATGGAGGCATCCAGCTTTACCCCATGCTGTGGCCATGAAGAGGCTGGCTTGGGCCGGGGCGAGGGGGTCTCAGCACCAAAAGTCACCCCTTGTGTGTGGTCTGGGGCAGCCAGCATGACATGGGGGAGGGAAAATAAATTAAGGATATAAATTAATAAAATAATAAAAAAATATAAAAAAATAAATTGAAAAATTGAATTAAGGGTGGACACGGAGGACAAGTCTATGGCTGGATGGGAGCATGCAGAGATGGGTGAGTGGATGGGCAGCAGACAGTGGGTGAACAAGGAGGACAGCAAGTTGGATGGAAAAACAAAAGCCCAGTAAGCATTCGGCATGGCCTCTGTGCAATTCCTGCTGCTCTCACCCCACCGAGGGCATCCCCATGTTTGGGATGACTCCTGCCATCGCCTATCCCAAACACCCACACGTTCCTGCACCTGCAGCAGGACCACAGGCAGGGCGGGAAGCCCGTTAGTGGCGCTGGGATAGAGGATTTAGGATCGGATTTCTGGAAGGAGACCCAAGATTTCAAATTCTGCCTCAGGAGGGGGCATTTGAACGAAGCTACCGGTACCCGGCTCACCCACCCAGGGACGGGCTGTGCCGGGAAAGTGAAATGTGGATGCCGTCAAAGCCTGCAACCGCGGCTGCTGCCTGCCGGGAGCGAGCCGTGGGGCGGAAACGCTGCCTGCTGCTGTGAATCACAAGCCCAGCGCTGGAAAAGCTCCGGCTGAGGCATTTCCTGCTGTTCTCATCACATCCCCATCCGATGCCTCCCTCGCGAGGCTCCCGCTCTGAAATCCCGGCCCCGTGGAAAATCAGCAGCAGCTTTGCTGCTGAGTCCGGCACGGCTGGCGCGGCTCACTCCGTTTTCAAGCCGTGGCCATCTTCCACGGAGCCGGGACTGGCGGGGGAACAGCGAGAGGTGCGGTGGGTCCCCAGCCAGCACGGCGATGATTCGTGCGAAGGGCAGGCCTGCTGGTCTGCGGTCAATTGTTCAGCCTCAGTGACTTCTTGAGGGGGAAACGGAAAGAGCGGAGAGCGCGAGTTAATTAATTGATGCATAATGAAGTCAAGATGAGCATCCCCAAGGAGCTAGAGCTTGAGTTGGGAAAGACAATGGCGTTCCCCGGCATAGGGCTGCTTCACCGCGAGGCACAGCCTCCTGCCAGCCACATCAAGGACACCGGCAGGAAAAAAAGTCCCTACAATACCTTTCAGTGACAACTTTAACAGAATTTAGGCATTACAAATACTGTGGCCCAGAGAAAGGGAGATGTGGAAGGAATGAAATAACCCTGTCGATGGCCATTCGGTGCTTTGGTCCCTTTGATCCCAGGGAAAAGGCTTGCTATGGCAGCGGACACAGAGCTTAATGCTTTTCAAACAAGTGTCAAGGAAGAACCAGGGGCAGGGCATGGGGAAGAGGATAGGGAAGAGGAAGAGAGTGGGGAAAGGGTTGGGGAAGAGGATGGGGAAGGAGAAGAAGGGAATGAAGAAGGGGATGGAGAAAAAGGGGATGGGAAGAGGGAGAAGATGGGGAAGAAGAAGAAGGGGATGGAGAAAAGGAGATGGGAAGGGGAAAAGGATGGGGAAAGGGATGGGCAAGGAGAAGAAGGGGATGGGGAAGAGGATGGGGAAGGGGACAGAGAAGGGGATGGGGGAAGAGAAGAGGATGGGGAAGGGGAAGAGGATAGAAAAGGGGACGGAGGAGAAGAGGAAGGAGAAGGAGAAGGAGAAGGAGAAGGAGAAGGAGAAGGAGAAGGA
>JAOXJM010000005.1:4756331-4768520 GCA_026413425.1 Tringa solitaria | reverse complement strand
AAGGAGAAGGAGAAGGAGAAGGAGAAGGAGAAGGAGAAGGAGAAGGAGAAGGGAGGGTTGGGCAGACCCCAGCCCGCAGGCTGCCGCACGGTGTCGGTGGGCAGAGACCCCGTCGGCGAGGCCGGTCCCTCCCGCTGTGGGAATAAACGTTAAATTCCTCCAGAGATGAACGTACCCATCCGCTCCCACCCCCCCGCGGCGGCCGGAGCCCTCCGCCGGGCCCTCGGTGGAGGCGGTCCCGGTCCCTGCGCGGGGATCGGGGGCCCTCTAGTGAGGGGCGGCCCGGTCCCGGCCCGGTCCCGCCCCGGCCTGCCCGGCGCGACGCTCCGCTTCCTGACGCGGGCCCGGCTCGGCCTCTGAGGCCTTGCCCGGGGCGGCTCCTCCGTAGGCCCGGCCCGGTCCGGCCGCGCCTGCTCGGTGCTGCGCGGCCATGGCGGGTTTGGAGCCGCTCTACGCCTTGGCCCGGGCCGCCATCTCCCGCCCGCAGGACGCGCTGATCTGCGGCGTCCACTGGGAGCTGGTCCGGCATGGCTACCGCTGCCTCGGCGCTGGCGACCAGGTACGGGCCGGGCCCGGGCGCCGCCGGGCTCCTCTTTCGCGGAGGCCGTGTAGGCCGCGGACAAGCCCCGGCCTTTCCTAGCGCCGCTGGCCGCCGCCGCTCGGCTGAGCCCGGCGCCCGCTGCCGGGGGGGCGGGGGCCGTAATGCGTCAGGGGTGTCGGGGGACACCCGGGCCGGTGCGGGGTCTGAGGGGTCTCGGTGCTGCTGGAGGGTAGTCCGGAGCTTTGGTGGTGGGGGCTGCGGGGGACCTGTTGCTGGCAGAGGGGGTCAGTGCTTGGAGTCAATGCGACAGCAGAAAGGGGTCCATTGTGGTGCTGGGGGGTCTTGGTGCTGGGGAGGGGGACCCCTTACCAAAAGGGGTCCAGTGCAGTGTTGGGGGGTAGTGTGGTGCCAGGGGAGTCCCTGTGCTGGGGACTCTGGTGTGATAATGGGGAGGGAGACAGTGTGGTGCTGGACCCAGTGTGAAGGCTGGGGGGTCTGGTGGGTTGGGAGCCTTGTGCGATGCTGGGGGGCAATGGTGGGGGTGCAGGGCACAGTCTTGGCAGAGCAACCCCCCAGTACTAGAGGAGGGGACAGTGTGGGACAGCCGCCCCTGGCAGCACCACTGTGGGGCTGCGACAAACAGGACAGCAGCCTTCCCCCTCGCCCCAGACAGCTCTGTCCTGTGCTGGGGAGCCAAGAGGTGCCAGGCAGGGAAGAGCCCAGTCGGAATCTTTGTTGCCTCCTCCTGCTCAGCAAAGGGTGGTTGTGTCCCTCCTGTTCCAGCACAGGGACCCTGTGTGAGACTGGCAGGCAGGCCTGCCCGTAGAAAATAACTCCCTTCTCCTGCAGTTGAAACATGGAAGGCACTAAGAGATCCTCACTAGGAGACCGAGATCTGCTCCCAGAGACCTAGATCCCCTCCCAGGTCTCTGTGTGGATAAGTACTCTGTGGCTTGCTGGGCTCCTGTGCAGGGTCTCAGCAGCACATCTGTCCTGTTGTAGCCAGGTCCTGATGAAAGGAAGTCGGAGCTGCTGCCCACTGGCTGGGAGGCCAACAAGGAGGTGTATACGCTGCGCTACAGGTCTACAGATGATGCCCGTGAGCTGTTGCTGAAGGCCATCATGGTAGAAGACAGCATGATCCTCAACGTCATGGTGAGCACCCAGGCTGGTCCCTGTGGGTTTGGGGTCCTTCAGGTGCAGCGACTGCTGCTGCCCAGAATGTGCAAAGAACGGCAGGGCTCATTTCTTAAATCTTTGGTGTTACTTCTTCTACCTTGCAGCAATGCTTGTCCTTCAGGATGGGGCAGACTCGGGGGTGTTAGGGGCTGCAAACCTGCCTGTGCAGCAGATGTGACCCAGCATGAGGCTGGTCAAACACCAGCTGCATTGGGCCAGTGATGCAGTTTGCCTTGCACACTCTAGCCCAGGAGTTGTCCCTTTTGTGTCCTCTTCCCAGCTCAGAATTTGTCTGCCGATCTTTTCTCCTGTTCCCCACGAGCACCTGCCCAGGGTGTTTTTGTTCAGTCTCTCACCCGTTGCAGCCTGGATTGGGGGAGTGAGCAGGGAGAGCCTCGCTGTACAGTGGGGTTTGTTTCCTCCTGGGGATTTGGGCACAGCACAGGGACAGGTGATCCCATTCCTTGTGTCCCAAGCCTCCAGGCTCCTTCCTTCATTCCCTGCCCTGCCAGGCTGCTCACTCTGTTTTATCTGTCTTTTGCCAGGATCGCAGTTCTCAGAAGGTGGCAGATGTGACCTTGGCAGTGGCCGACTACATCAACCCAGAGCACCTGGATGATTTTCACAAGTAATCTCAGTTTCCTGGCATTTTCTGTGGGAGAAAATGTCCCGCTGGCATGGGGCAGGGGAGCAGAGACCAGGTTAGAAGGAGCCTGGGGGACTTTCCTTCGCAGTAGAAAGCCTGGGGGCAGCCAGCCAGCCCTGAAATGTGGCCAGAGCTCCCTTCCCCTGCCTTTCTCTGCACTGCTGTCAGGCAAGAGAGATTTAAAGGATAGTGGGACTGTGGGTCGGAGCCCAAGAGAGAGCCACCCCATCTGGGAACGGGCTGGAGCAGCCCACACTTTTCTTTCCAGAGCGCTGCCTGACTGTCCAGTGGTGCTACAGCTTCGACCGTGGACCAGACACCCTGTGGCCTTGCTAAAGACCAGTGCCGTGTGCTGTGGTTTCCTCCATTGCAAACTGGTCTTCTTGTGGCCACAGCACAAGGGATTTCCCTAGGTTAAGTGGCACCTCTGCCCTCAAACAAGGTCAGAGGTTTGGTGCCACTGAGTGCTGTTGCCCTTTCCCATCCCCTCTGTCCAATTCCCGTCCTGCCCAGCTGCCAACTGGGGACACATTTTGTGCCAGGGATGCTCTGGGCTTGTCCATCCCTTCACCACCCCTCTCACAGCCTGTCTAGCACCTCACACCAAGGTGCCACGGCCTCCCCAGCCCACAATCTCGCCTCTTCTCCCTGCAGGGTGTACAAGAACACCGAGGAGCTGAGGACAAAGATCGCTTCAGGCATCATCGCTCCCCTCAGTGGCCCTGCAGAAAAGGCCAAAAAGGAGCCCGAGGCTGAGAAGGATGCTGACTTGCCCCGGGATTACGACCCCCTTAGGGTTCCTCCTCGGCAGCCACCAGGCGCGAGGGCACCATCCTGGTGAGTAAAGAGTGGATGGCTGCTGATGATCCTTTGTTAGAAGGGACATGGTCATGGCACCAGCCTCCAAACTTCACCTCTGGTCCTTGTCTCACACTCGTGGGATGGGGACTGAAGGGGATTCAGACTCTCCCCAGCCAGTCTCAGTCTTGTTGGCCACATACTTTGGTTTGATTTAAGTTGCCCGCTGTGGGGCCTGTTAAGATGGCCTGTTCTGGAGCTGTGTGTTGGTCTGACCCTCCTTTGGCATTGCCTGGGCATGCAGCTGGAGATCTGCAGACCCAGGAGGGAGAGGGCAGCGTGCAGGGCTGGGGGGAAGGTGAAAGGTGGAAAGAGGGACACCCTGCTCTGTGCTGGCTGAAGGACCATCGGGGCTTCAGGGCTGGCAGAGCAGGAACAGCAGTGGGAAAGGATGGTGCCATTTAGGGCCAACATGATCTGGGAGGGATACCAGAGTGCTGGGGGTCAGATTGAATCATGGGCTCCATCAGAGCTTTAGGGTCTGTGTTCAGGGTAGAGGGGAGAGGATGTGTGGTGGGCGCAGAGCTCTGCCTTCGCTTGGCCCAGAGCTGGGGCTGCCTCTGAGCCTCCTGCCAGTAGAGCTGCCCTTCCAGGACAGTGCACCCAGCCAGGGCTTGGGGCCAGCCCAGGAGGTGCAGGCTTGGTGGAGGGGAACAGAGACCTCTTCTCCTTGCTCTACTGACCCAGCTTTCCATTTGAAACCTTTTGCTAGCAAAGCAGAGGAGAGGGGACACAAGGCATCCACTTTACCATCCCTCCCTGGCCCCTTCATGCTCAGCCATCCCTCGTACATGGCAGACGGGCTCTCTCCTCTCTCCTCCCACAAGCTGTAATGCCCTTTGGCTGGAAGTCAGAGACACTGTGGTGGCTCTGCCTTCTCTTGGGGACTGGCCGTGGCTTCTGCCTTGCGTGTCACCTCTTTCTTCTTTAACCTTACTGCTGTCTGCTGGTGCTCAGGGTGCGTGATGCTCCTTGGGGAGGCCTGGGCAGACAGGCTGGAGCTGGGCATGGCTCTGAAACCATGTTATTGGCACATATTATTGGCAAGGAGATGTGACAGCTGGCTGCAGGCTTACCGCCCCACTGTCCTCGCACTCCTGGAATAGGACTGTCATTGTGTCTCCAACTGGGACACACTGGAGAGCCTGGCCTTGCCTGACACCTCTCAGGGAGCCCCTGGCATGGAAACTCCCGGAGCCCACAGACAGTTCCAGCCCAGAGCAGTGAGAACGGCAGGGACCCCTTCATCTCAGCAAGCTTCCTGCAAGCCTGCCATGCACACCGGTGTCCACATCCAGCTGCACCCTGGAGCAGGGAATGCCGTGTCCTGGGCATGGGGTGACTCCCAACATCAGTCCTGCAGGTCCCAGGGCCCTTTGGGTGTTGCAGGGCTTGCTGTGGGAGAGCACCCATGAACACAGCTGGCTGCACTGCCCTGCCTGCCTCCTCGCTCCTGCTCGCTCCACGCAACCAGTCTCCCCTTCACTGAGCCTTTCTCTGTGTTCTGTGTTTCAGGCCTTCCCCCTTGGGTCCCTTCGCTGTTGGTGGGGCAGACCTGGACCCTCTTGGGTGAGTATGGCTGGGAGAGGTTGTGCTTTTTGTGCTCGGGGAGCATCCCCTGCTCTGCCCTTGGGATGTGCGGAGGTGGCCAGGGACCTTCTCTGGCTCAGGCATCCAGCAAGGTGTCTCTAAACGTGGATGGTGATGGGACAGTTGCTCAGTGCAAATTGCAAGGGACCAATTGACAGTTGCTAAACCTCAGTATGGTTCTAATATCGTAATAAGATCCCGTCTCTTGCATAGATGATAGGTTGCAATCTGCGCCTGTTTAATAATCAGCTTGTATTCATTTAACATGCAGTAATTCCGTCAGTAAATCAAAGCTGAATACGTCGTTAAGTGAATGTAAGCCTCTAATTTAAAATGTTACCAGCTGCTATGTCTACAGCCTGGCAGTCTGGAGAAGGGGAGGCTTAAAGCCGAGTCCACAGATTCTCGAGTCCCAGTTGTGAGCCTCCCGGCTGTCTGAAGCACTTGAGAGAAAGCCTGGGTAGAAGCAGGGCTTGTCTGGGGGACTGATCTTCACAGATATGTCTCTGGGTCTTTGGTTTGGTTGGGCAAGGAGAACCTGTCATTTTGCATTCTAGTTAAAAGCACATAGTCTGACAAAAAACAGCTCTTGGAGTTGTTGCAGAGCATCCTGAGGCCCAGGGGAGTCTTCTTTGGAACCACTCTCCTGTGAGGATTGCATTTTTTCCCCTCTTGCAAGACTTAGTTCTCCATGGGCTTGGCTAGAAAAGGGCCAGCTAAAAATGTCCTGCCTGGCTGGAAGGGGAGGCCTGGAGCCTGGGTGGCTGGAAGGAAACTTGGTAGCATGAGGAGAGGAGGTTCAGTTGTGGGAAGGGGCCCTGTTTCTCTCTCGCTACCTCTAGTCCTTCATCAGATGTTTCTCTGTAAATGACAAAAAAAGAGCGTAAATGGAAGCATATTTCTGCGCTGACACCTGCCAGTGCTGGAGCTGGAGACCCAGACTCCCAGGCATATGCTTGTGGGGCCTGGCTGTCCCGGGGCACTTTGGGCAGCTGGCCTGGCGTAATGGAACTCATTAGCGCCGTTGTTAATGACTTGTATGATGGCAGCGGTGTCCAGAGGCTCCAGCCGAGTTTGCACAAAGCCGACCATGAGGAATGGCACTCACAGCGTGGGGCAGCTCCGAGGAGCCGCCGTGGTCAGCAAATGACTTCCAGGCACCTCTTTGGAAAGGCTGGGTCCGTGAGCTCTTGCAACACTGCGCAGGGCATGACGTGCTGCTCGCCCGGGAGAGCAGAGAGCAGGGATGGGACTACAAGCCATCAGCAAGGGCCAGCGGGTCCAGAGCTTCCTTCAGGGGCAGCCAGCAGCTCACCGGGACCTACCAGCTGTTGCTGATGCACTAAAAGGCTCCTTGCAGGAACCAGGGGAAGAAGGAAGCTGCCTCTCTGCTGCTCTGAGTGTCTGTTTTGGCATTGGCTCTGGGCACTCTTACTGCCCAGGTTAGATTGTGGTGGGTTAGGGGTGCTTTCCTTCCCATGTGCTGTGTGACTACTTAACCCCACGTTCCCATGTTCCCTCTGCATTCCTGCAGCAGAGGTCTGGCACAGGGACACGCTTTGCTCCTTTATCCTTACCAGTGCCAATCTCATCTCCTTCTCTGCCTTTCCTCTCCCCAGGGGTCGGAGTGGGGGAATGATCGTGGATCCTCTGCGGTCTGGCTTCCCGCGGCCCGGCATTGATCCATCATCAGGCATCCCAGGTCGGCTTCCCCCAGGAGCAGTTCCACCAGGTGCCAGATTCGACCCCTTTGGCCCATTAGGGGCTGGTAGATCTGGGTAGGTATTTGATCGTGCCTGGAATTCCCAGCCTGCTCTCTCGGCTGGGTCTCCTGGCTCCTCCCTGTTGCTGCGGAATTGAGCTCTTGGTCCTGGTTTTGACTCTGCTCTGAATTTCTTTCCAGGCCAGATCCTGACCACCTTCCCCCTCCAGGCTATGATGACATGTTCATGTGAGGAGTCACCACATGGCTTCTCCCGGCTGCGGCCACAGTGGTCCCGTGGGAAGCAGGGACACTTTTCCCTTTTTGCTCCCCGTTCGGTGGACTTCGATCTTTTCAGCAGTGTTTTTCTTCTCCCTACTCGGGGCCGCATTCCTGTGTCAGACCAGCTATAAAGGCTTCCCTGTGTGCAGAGCAGAGGAGGAGGCAGTAGGTCCATTTCTTTCCGTGCTCCTCTGAGGGTGCCTGGCCGTTTGCACCCAGCTGAAGTGGTCCTGCCCCATGTGAGGTGGCAGCGTGGGGTGCGTCCTGGTGGTCTGAGAAGGGCTCAGGTGCTGTGGGGTTTCCTTTGCTTCTCTGGGGTGACACCGCTTTCGCTGCTGGGGTTAGATGAGCGGTCGGTGCTGAGGAGGGAGCTGGCTTCTTGCCACTCCTGTGCTGGGGAGCTGCAGTTGCCTGGCTGGAGGCGGCAGCCAGAGCGGGCTCCCCTTGCAGAGATGGTTTCTCTTGTGCTCTTTGTCCAAGCGAAGGGTCCATCAGCGTGAAGGGCTAGAAGGCCCATCCCACGGGGTCTCCAGGTGCAGACCCCCCGGCAGCAGCCAAGGTCGGCTTCCACATGGCTGTGCCCGTTGGCTTTCAAGACCAGCAACACCTTTAACGTGCATGAGAAGAGACATATATTGAATTCCTGACCCCCCCCCTTGCCCCCGTCTTCCCTGCAGCTGTGGTTTTTCGTTCACGGGGTGCACACAAAGCCCCGCAGGCAGCACGGCGAGGGCTGCCCATCGGGCGTCGTGTGGGGCTGGGGTAGGAGGGAGGATGGTCACCTGGGTGACCTGCCGGGTCCAGCGTTGGCTCTCCAGGCAGGGCAGAGCTGAGCCTGGCACCGAGCTGGGACCTTCCTGGGGGTGTGCACGGGGGGGGCTCGCTCGGCTGTGGGATTTGCTTCACAGAAGGGGTTTAGAGAACATGTTTCCCTACTGTCAGTCCTGTTGCACAAGGCTGGTGAGGCTTTTCCTGGCTGAACGCTGCCAGACAGCTCCTGGGGGGGGGACGGGTGAGATCTGTGTGGTTCAGCCTCCTGAGCTTTCTGGAAACCCCCTCCCTTTCCCTGCAACTCCCTCCAGGTCAGTTAATTTTGGGACTGTCCCGTCAGGGATTCACTCTATTGCTTTCTTCTCATGGTTTGATTTCTTGGAAGGACGTTAATGAGATTGAAATAAAAACCTGACAACAGCGTTGTGTTGGTGATTGCTGGGGGTGCCCCCCCACCCCTGCTCCCCAGCCCTTTCCTCCCCACCATGAGAAGGGAAGCCCCAAAGGCTCCCTTTGATGGGAGCTCTGCCTGCGCTCCCAGGAGGAGAGGATTCACGCTGGGAACCACACTTTGTGCCTTCCCCTGAGCAGCAGCGTTTTTCCGAGACGATGTGACTGTATTAAGAAAATTAAGTGGAGAACAGCCCAGCCTTGGCTCCGGCTGCGCTCCTTGTGGTAATTGGCTCTCCGGGGTATTGAATGCTGTCGGTATACGCTGCGTGCAGCCGTGCTGGCATAAATAAAAAGGGGGAAGTGATTCCCCCCCCCGGTCTATCTCTTTCCCCAAAGGCTTTTTCCTTTTAAAACCCTTTTGCCTACAAACGCAGCCTAATAAAGCTGAGTTACGGCATGTGCAACCCTGGGCTGCGTGGCGGTGGGAGGGGGGAGGACCGGCCATAGAAATTCAGCACTGGGGGCCACTGGGGCATCCCCTACATCTCCCCAGGACTATTGTTGTGGAAACCTGTGTTGGCAAGAGCTGATGTGAACCTGGACCTGGTGGGGATGTGACATCCCTGCTGCGTGTTCCTGGTGCTTTTGTTGGCCGGTCCCACCTGCAGACCCACAGAAGCGGGCGATGCAGTGACCGGAGCAGGCAGCAGCCGCGCTTGGAGCATGGGTGGGATGGGAAGAGAGACCCAGGGCTTGGTGAGGCCATTGCTCCTGCTTGTCCCCTCCGGCTCCTGGGGCAGCCTGGGCTCATCCACAGCTTTGCCCCAGGAGAAAGGAGCCCCCAACCTCGCTGCGTGGGGTTGAGAGACGCAGGGTGCCGTGGGGAGAGGAAACAGCTTTGGCCTTATCAGAGGGGCCCCTCTCTGCGGGAGGCGGCTGCTTTCTGCGCCTGAATTAATCATGTTCTGCAACCTTTCAGGAGGGAGAGACGCAGCCGGCTTTGATGGGGCTAATTAAAGCAAGCCAGCGCCGGGAGAGGCTGCGGCGGGTCCTGATAAACAATCTTTTGTCTGCAGCACTCAACCCCAGCGGGTCCGTCGTGCCGTGCAGCTGGGGGAGCAGGTGGGAAAGGAGAGGGGTTTCAAAGAAGGCAAGTGCCCGGCACTGAGCTGTGCTTGCCACAGGCCCATCCCTGAGCTTGGGGGCTCCTGGGGATGTGCTGAGAGGATGGGTAGAAGGAGGTGAGGATCGTCCTCTCTGGGAGGGCAGGAGATCGTCCCTGTGGCTAGCTCAGCTCTCACCAAAGGGCAGCTGTGGAGTTGCCCAGAGCGTGGCAGAAGTGGCTCCCGGGGACCAGCGATCCCGACCTCATTCTTCTCTCCATCCACAGGGCTCGTGGCTGAGCACAGACCCCATTCCCTGAGCGTGGCTGGGGGGCAACCATCCCTGCTGCGGGGCTCGTACCACGCCGAGCCTGGCGGCTGCAAGGGCCAGGTCTCTGACCAGCAGGAGGGACCATCCAGGTTCCCCATCTGTGTGTCCCCAGCCTGGCACAGCTGCTGCTAATGTAGGTGATGGAGAGCATTACCATGCAAGGGAGCACATCAAGCCACGCACCTCCAGTTAATTTTATGGGGAGGCCATGAAGAGCGGCTGGGGCTGGCGCGTGCGGTCTTGGCACGGGCACAGCTCTCCCTCCTCCCGCAGCACCGGCTTCCACGTCACATTTGAAGAAAGACATTGGATTATTGGTAATGGCTTGAGGTCCCCAGAGAGTCCTTCAGGCCATCTGCCAGCCCGCCCAGCCCAGCGGCACCTGCCCCACAAGCTCCCAAAGGCAGGGCCCCTCCCGGCGCTGCTAGTTACCCTGCAGACGATGCTTCGTCCCTGGGATCCCACGTGTCCCGTGCACGGTGCGAGGGAGGAACCGGTGTGTATTGCACAGACAGGAAAACAAAGCAGCTCCCAGTAAAATGGGAGTGAAAAAGGTGTGCTGGGCTGTCCCCTCTTTGCTCACCCCTCGCACAAGCAAGGACAGCCCCAAAGCCCCAGAGCTGGGGGACTGGAGACCTCTGTGCCGAGCGAGGGGACGAGGACGTGCTGCCCACCACCTGCCTGCCCTTACACCATGCTCCATGGACCGGTGTGGTGGCATTGCCAGAGGGGAGCCAGCCTCGTGCCCTGCCCGTTGCCTCTCCCTGTGGCCATCCTGTCCATCCCCGTGGTGTCGGGGTGACCTGCCTGGGGCGCAGCCGCGCAAAGCATGAGGCAGCTGCCGTTGTCCTTGGCTTTGCAGGAAGGCAGCGGGGCTGGGGCTGGTGTCTGCTGCCCGCTGAGCTGCCCTCGGTGCCCCCCTCGGCAGGATCCTTCCCCTCCTCGCTGGGTATGGCATCACCCCCGCCTCCCAGTGCCCATCCTGCTGCTCGTGGCCGCTCGCCCCCAGGGCCACGGGGAGAGGCGATGCCTGTTTGGGGGACAGCAGAGCACAGCCACCCATTTCACCCCAAGCATGGGCTAGTGCCAGGGCATGAGGTCATTCAAGGTTGTTTCTCAGGACCCTACAATAAATACGGAGCGTGGACGGGTGACGTGGTGATGGAGGGAGGGACACATGGCCCTTCGCAGCAACAGGAGGAATCAGCTGCAAAGCGTTAGAAAACACTGGGTGGAGGATACTGTTCCCAGCATACGAGGGGGACGCTGGAATCCCTGAAATAAAACCTGACCGAGGCAATCACATCATATGTAAAAATGACTTTCCTCTTGTGTCAGGCTGTCTGGAGAGATTTGCCTCCCCCTGGAAACATTTGAAGTGAGTAGTTTATGGGATGGCTTAAAAACTGGTGGCAGTCGATGACAAACACCACCTTTTGTGTGTCTGCATTTTCCTATGGGATAATTATTTCCCCTCTCTCAGCATCCTGCTCGTACCGATTTTTCTTTCCACAGAACGTTGTGCTTTAATGATGCTTCATGTTTAATTCCCGAGATGCAATTTTACCTTCACGCCGCAGACAATGGCCCTCGCCATCGGCACAAAGGCTCACGCGCGGGCACCCCGGGGGGCAGAGCTGCCTGTCTGACACGGGAACAGAACAACCACCTCGTTCCAAGGCGTTGGGAATCATCCTCTTTCCTCCGGACAGAGCACCATGATTTTTGAGGAGGCCGTTCCAGGGCTGCTGGTGGGAAGGGGATGCTCGGCGCGGTGCGGGCGTGTGTCCCAGCCTTCATCCCGCTCTCCAGCCTGGGGCTGGTGGGGTGCGAGGGCTGGGAGGGGTTGGCGGGGGGCTGGACCCCGCCGCACAGATGGTGGTCGTGGTTGCTGTCTCCTTCTCTTCTGCCCAGAGAGGTGCAAGCACCAACTCTACACCACAGAGTTTTCCGTGAAACTATTGCTAAAAAAGGTCACTGATGGCAGAAAATGAGAAGCTCCATCCCAAAGAGGAGCAGCCACCCCAGCGTTTGGGAAGGAGCGGGCTGCAGTGGGGAGCTTGGCTTGGTGTCCAGCCCAGGTTGCAACAGGCCATGGCATGGAAATCCCATGAGTGTCTCAAAGGAGCTGTTGCCACGATGCTGGTGGGCAGCACCCCATCCAGGAAGGAGCCGGGGAGGCGAACGGGGCGTCCGGAGGCTGCGTTACCCCGGGTGCTGCTGGAGGGAAACAGCCCAGCAGAGCCCGTGCAGTCCAGCAGGACATCCCAAAGCCGCATCGCTCCGGTGCCGCTGGATGGACCCCTTATCCGAGAAAAGTCCGGAGAGGCGAGGAAGGTGGCCAAAGGCTGCCGGGCGGGCACAGCCTCACCGGATGGCATCGGTGTCGGGGCGCGGCAAGGGGAACCCCACTTCTGCCGTCGGTGAGGGGTCCCCAGGGCAGCACGGAGTCCCCGAGACATGCGGGGCTAGGAGCCCGGCGCCTCGGGGGGCTGGGCCGGGGGGCTGATCTGGCTCTCCAGCAGCGCCCGCGTCCCCTCGGTCGACACCCTCCGCATCCGCAGCCTCACCGAGCCGTAGGTGCCGCCGGTGCGGCGGGCGGCCCGGGCGCGGCGACGGGCGGCGGCGGCGGCCAACAGCAGGGCGGCGAGCAGTAGCCCTCCCAGGGCTAGCAAAGCCAAGCCGGCCACCGTGCAGCGGTCGAGGCGGGCGCGGAGCCGAGCCGCCCGCGCCTCCAGCCGCTCCATCTGCCGCGCCGGTACCGCCGGGTCGGGACGCGCCGCCCGCGGCACG
>JAOXJM010000005.1:4729561-4741704 GCA_026413425.1 Tringa solitaria | reverse complement strand
CCTGCTCTTTGGACACACAGGTCAACAGGACCTTAGGGAAAGACAGCCATGCATACAGACCAGAGGTCTAGCTATTACAGCAGTCTTCTGGGTTTGGGTTTGGTTAACCAGCACAGCTGTTGAAAATAACTGAAATAGTTAAGTATTTAAAATAGTTAATCAATTGTTAAAATAATTAACTATGCCAGCGTTAAGTGATCTGCATCCTTTCATGTTTATCAATTTAATTTATATTTTCAAAGGTAAAATAATGCAACATTTTTACCTTTATTGCTGTAATAACAAAGGCAGCAAAATAGCTTCTACATCTTTATGATTTAGAGTATTTATGTAACCCTTTATAGATTAATACCTTTTAAACAATACCAATATCATATTTTTCAAAGAAAAGGTGAAAATCTCAAAATTAAAACTAACGTTCTTGGTTTTATACTGCTGAAGACAGCTGTATCATTGACGCCCTCTGTGGAAGCTGAGCTTTTTTATTTGCACAGAATCAACCTTAAATAAGTAACGTCAGGCTGGTTCAGGCTATTCCATGACTAGTAAGGCTTACAATTATTAAAACTGTATATTTTGTATTTAAGAAATCCTGTTGAGGGATGAGCAAAATGGCCTAGATAAAGATCTTCTTGATATGGAGGAAGAACGTCCTTTGTCACAAGATCTGCCAGAGAACAGCACAGCCAGTGAGTTTGCAGTGTCCACTCCATCTTACACAAACCCTCTGTTCCTGTGTCAATGCCTGAAGTTACATTCAGCTTTGTATAATATCCCGTGCCTTTTTCCTTTGTTCATGTATTTTGCTTTTTTTTTTCTAATATGCTTCACCCACTATTTTTGATATAATTTAATTTAACCTAGGGATTCCAGATTTGTAACTTGAAATTGCTTTGAAACTTTTGTGTGACATCCTGTTGGATACGCTGTTGATCCACCCTGCTGCTTAGACAGTATGGTACCGCTTTTGTAGGGAAAAGGAAGCTGAATAAGGGCATACTGTAATTTTTAATTTTACCTATGACAATTTCTGGCCTCATATTTCATCAACAGAATAACGCTTTAGGAGTTCATAAAGGTGTTGTTAGTCTTCTTTTGATTTGATAGTGATTAAATTAATTTTTGAATTTTGAAATTTTTTTTGTATCTTAAATTTACCCTTATACCTCCAGCACACTGTTACTTTCAAACTGAGAATTCTGGACCAGTTTTAAAGGGAAACAGTGGCAGAAACAATGGGACTCGCCCCTCCTTGCACTAGTCCTGGTACTACCTGTTCCTTTTACATTGGCAGAAATGTCCATGCTGCCATGCAGTTGCCTGGAACTGGAGACAGATATGTATTGAAATGAAACACTTTTCCCCCTAAAAACTTTTCATCAGGGGGGTTTTCGTCCAGATCAGCTCTTCAGTCTCTTCCACCACCCTGTCATCCAGGTTCTGGTGTTAGCAAAGGGAGGTGTGAAGTGCAGAACGTGAGCAGCAGCAGTGCCAGCTATTACTGGTTTAAGTGCTTGTGAGATTATAGACAAAAATAATAGTTTTCTAATTCTGATCTTTTTTGGCTGTTATCATTCTGTGTCATGAGACTGAGACATTATTCCATCTTGTAAACTTTTTTTTTTCTTTGGGTTACTTGCTGGGTTTTCTTATAGTTGAGTCCAACGGCCCAGACACCACCATTAAGAACGTCAGTCATCTAATGAATGAAACAATACTTTTATCAAAAGAAGAAGAAGGATTTGTGCTTGAGCCAGTTGATGATACAGGTCAGAACTTGACCAGTTTCTTGCTGAGTGTTTGTGTTAACTATGTTTGTTTGTCTTCTTGTTAGCGAAAATATTTGTGAAACAGATTATTCTCACTTTAAATTTCATCTGCCCCTTCTGTCAGACTTCTATTTCATGGTAACTATTATACAAAAGCAATATCAGGGAATTCATCTGATCTGCCCAAATCTCTGCTTACAGATTTTTTCTATGTACCAAATCAAGTTTTGTTGCTCTGCAGTTCTGCAGGTGGTACAAGCCCACCCTGTTCATGAGTGTTACTGAAGTTTGAGCTGAAGAACTGTTATTGTTAGTGACGCAACAGTGATATTTTAAGTGTAAATTAACAATCTTAAAACTTTCAGCCTTTTGTGAAAGTTTTTTTTTTGAGCTTTTAACTTGAATAAGATCCAAAAAGATAAATGTTTCATTTTTTCTGTGAGTAAATCTAAATGTCACCTATCACATTGGTGGCTGTTAGCAAATATACAAGTTCATGGTAACACTAATATAGAACACTGGAATTTTCCAGCTTACCAAAAGAATATTCAGGAAGTTATGGCTATATGACCAAACTATTTGTCTCTTCTGCGTTTATTATGTACACCTTAAATTGCTAAAGGATTAAACTGACAAATACAGATATTAATTATGAGATAATGAAACCTGTTGAGTACATCAGGAATTCTTGGAACAATTTACTTCCTGATGGATTAAAGATAGCTTATTCAGCCTTGTTGGTATATCATGGGTTCTCATTAAGTCTTCATTTTCCTGGTTCTTTAGTACAATAGTCATTTGTCTTCTGTAACTAAACATATGTGAATTTCCTGTACAAGAATAGAAAGAGTATGCTTGATGAAAAATTTTGGAGAAATGGCTGGTGCTCTTGTACTTTGATTTTCAACTCTGTGTAGTGTTTCAGGAGGTCAGCAGCCTGTCCATTTGAAAGGGCTTTTTTTTTTCTGTGTTTAAGTGTTCTGTGAATAAACGTTATTAGACTTTCTTTTTTATTTTTTGTTAAATACTTGCACTATTTAGCTGTTACCCAGAGGAAAAAAAATAAAAGAAAGAGGAAGTTGCTTGTGGATGTAAACAAGGAACTCGGCTGCAATGCTATATACAACCAACTGAACAACTGCACAGACATCCTTACGACGTTAGACCTTGCACCCCCAACAAAGAAAACAATGATGTGGAAGAAATCAGGAGGTGTGGATAAACTCCTGTCCCAATCTACACAGCCTGTCTTTCACGCTGAGCTGCAAATGGTAAAGATGGATTCCTTGTAGGTTTTTATGCCACACTGTAGATTCTGGGACTGTTGCATATCTAGAGTCTTAACTGGGAGAGATGTTGCAGACTTGGTTTTATATGAACTCCTAAGAAACTGGAGGTGCGTAGCATCACTGAAAGTATTGGTTTGCAGTACAGTTCAGTTGGATACTTGATGATTATTTGCATACTCACCACTAATTGCTTCATCGGAAATACCATCTGTAGAGCTCACGGCTTTAATCTCCAGCACTCCAACAAGAAGTGAAAAGTAGCAAAGAAACCTGAGAACTGATGTTTCAGTTCATGTAGTGGCACCTGACTGGTGGTACACTAATACACAACTTCTTCGATTTCTGACAATTTCTTCTCTACTTTCTACTTTGGTTTTCTTTTTCTTTTTCTTTTCTGTTTTGTTTCTGTTCTGTAATCAATATGAGACCACATCTTTCTTCTGCATCTACTCTAAAGGCTTAAAATTTATTATATTGTTAATGGCTTTGGAAACATTTCTTTTCTATTTTCCCAATTGAAGATTAAGCTTCCAGCTGGAAAACAGTCGGGACCTTCCCTTGCAGAGGACCAGGATCTTTTTGATCACTCTGTCACTTTGGCTAGAAGGGTGGGCCAGGCCACCCTTTCCTGTGGCTGTGGACTTTGCTGCTCTTTTTGCGCAAGAAAGACGTTCTTGTTTCATGGAAATATGATCTATCAAAGCCTCTTATGTCCCCATGTAGTATCTGACAGATCATTCCAGGAAGATGTAAGTTTAGAGCTGGTGATAAAGAAGAGATCAGCATGTATACAAGGTGATACGGAAAGATACGGTGCCTTATGTTAATTGCACTGTGTTTCTTCTGTCGTGCAGCTTTGAGAGATCTGGGAGGCCGGGTCTGCAGGCAAACAGCTCCACAGGTCCCTTACAGTAGCACAGCTTCACCACTTAGAGTCGAGGTGCAGAATTACAACTTGCTCTTTATGAGGATGGAAAATACTCACACACCAGTACATGGGGAGAGAAATCTGCACAGAGATAACTGCAGATGTTTTTTTTCCTTTCATCCCTCCTTACTGGCTGGCTTCAAGGGAAAACAAACCAAGCTGTTCCTAAGACATTTCTCCCTGGATTTCAATGCCAAAGTTGAAGCTGCAGAAGGAAATTACTTTTTAAAAATATGGCAGGTTTTTGGAATGACCTAGAATTAGAATTAGAATTCAAATCTCTAAAATCTAGGTGCAGCAATTAATATGCAGCTCATATTCATACCTTTGTGTTGATGTTTGCCAATAATCTGACATGATATCCTGAAAACAAGCAAATAAAAATAATTGTTTTCAGTTGTTTGCAAAATGCTTCAAGAGTCACGGATTTAAGATGAGAAGAAATGGAATGCAGATGGAGTCTGAAATGGAAGAAACAAGAAAAGAGCAAGATACCACAGGTAATATTTCAATTCTGTTGCTGCAGAATTAGCTGTTAGAAAATATTTTACATAATCTTTGAGACACTGCATGGTGTTTGTTGTGTGCAATATTCTACAAATCAAAGGCCAAAAAAGTTAAATGTTAAGGAATTTGACTTAGTTAAAAAAAGATTGTTGGGGTTTTTTTAAGTACTTTGCTTCTTTTGTTCCTTAGATCAGAAATGAAATGCAAGTCTTTTTCTTCCTTGTGGCATAAGGATGTATTTTTGGTTTCACCTTTGGTTCCTCTAATTGGCTACCAAACTGCAGATTTGTTGGTTTGTGGTTTTGTTTTGTTTTGTTTTGTTTTGTTTTTTTAAAAAAAAGCAGCTTCCCATTTATTTTGAGTTTAATCAAACTCCTCTCCAAATTTCCAAATTCATGTAAATAACTTCCGTTTGCATCTTGAAGATTGTGTTTTGGTTAGTATCAAGCCAGAAGAAGTGATCCACTGTAGATCTCCTGAGAAGGTGATGTATCTGCCTTCACTCCTTTGCTCTGCTAGAAATGTAATCCATACATCTGCCTCAGAAGTTCATCAAGAAAACTACATTCTGGAAGTCCATAATGGTCAACTTATAGATGCTTCCAGGAAAAACATGTTTGAAACATTCTTCCACCGTGACCCTATTAGGAATTATATTTATTCTATATTTATTCTATATTTACTCATTCTGGCTCTTACTCTCAAAGATTGCTAGACTAGAGTATGATTTTTCTTTTTCAATTTTTTTTTAAAGGACAGAGATTCACGATAATTTCCTCTTAAACCTTGTCTTTTTATTAATACAGAGATGCTGACAGTAGAAGAGCCGAGTTACCTGCAGGAGACAGCTCATTCAGAGACTGAGAGAAAAATTAGAAATGATTCATTTATGTTGACATCACAGAATAACAGAAATGAAACTCATGATAACTATGGTGAAACTATAGTGAGCAGTTTCCATAAATCTGAGACACCTAAATGTGTTTATTGGTTTCATTTTATGCCAGGGATCCCTTTAAAACATGTTAAGAAATTACTAATATATATTTGAAAAAGCTGCTAGAGACAGCCGTTGTAGCATTAAGTAGCTTGAGTCTTGAAAGTTTATTTATAAGCACATTGGCAGACTCTCACAATGAACAAATGATTAATTAAAATATCTATTAATTGCTACACATGACAGTCTAATGACTAAGCATAAATAAAACCTTAATATGAAATATAGCCTCCTTGTACTGAAGAGATAATCATCTTTATAAAGGATAAAACTTACCTTTTATGTCTCATATTGAGGAAATACTTAAGCAATAACAAATTATCTATTTCTGCCACCTTTATTTAGAATGAAGGGGCATTCTTTAGAGAATGTGAGGCTCAATAAAGTTGAAAAATAACAAAATTGGACCTAATGGCAGCAGAAAATGTAGGGTCTGTGGCTGAACTGAGCTCATAGGTATAGGATAAATACCACAGCAAAGGCCTTTCCTATGTGAGAAAAGACATGGTGTAAATAGCAACTATGAAACAATTTTGGAAGGCATTTATTATAATAAATGATTTAAGCAGAATTATGTAATTGAGAATTTTTAATGCCTATTGACGGTCCTTTCTGTTCTAACAGCAGGGTGGAACAGCTTTCTCAGAGAGCTCCTCGCTGGTGAACAATTCCCTGGGCCAAGAAGCTGAAACACAGCAAGCGGAGTCAGCAAATGTACGTCTGCCCAGAGCTGACAGCTCTGACTTATTTCAGAACAGAACTGTGTTCTTTCTCAGAAATATTAAAAAAAAAAAGTGATGGCATCATGAACTTACAGTGAATTTTGGTGCTGTAACATTATCTTTAGTAGATATTCTGCCAGTCAAAAACTTTATAGCTTGCTAATCAGGGTTACACGTATTCCAACATTCAAAGGTTACAGTCTGTGAGGGAAACAGCTCCTTATTTACAGAGTGTGCTTCCTGTAAGAAGAAAACAGTTTCTGAACTTACTGGCTACGAGGGTACTCAGACGGTCTGAAACAAGGGCAGTCTTCTCCTGTCAGCTTCAGAGGTTGAGCCCAAAATCTAAAGCCAAATTTTTGAACCTCCTTTTTGGCCTCTGCCCAGTACAAACAGTGTGAGAATCCCAGTCACGCAGAACGGCACCCTTGTGAAGCTGCCGCCCCAAGGCTCACTGGGGCCACTTCCACAGTACCTAACGTGTTGTTGTACCTGATCTGTCTCTTTGTCACAGAAAGAACGTAGTTGGCGTTCTTTTCTCTGCTTCACGAAGCCCAGTATGACCACAGAGGTGTCAGAGGTCCCAGATGTCCTGAGTATGGCCATCAAAATGCCCAGCTCCTGGTGGATTTTCAATTAGGCTGGAACTCCTGTCCTTTTTATCATCATGGTGTGTAACTTTTTACACGTGCCTTCTAACTTTCGGTTCTATTTCCTCTCAAGGAGCTAACGAGGAGTGGCGAAGACAGTGAAGAAACAAGGTGGAACAAAAGAACTCTTCAGTTATTAAAAACTCTACAGGTACCGGTGTGGGTTTTGTAATTAGGTGCCAAAACCAGGTGTTGATTTCAGTTGGATCACATCAGAAAATCCCCTCCTTATACTCTTGATCATGTTGCTGCCTCCCATATGCAGTGTATAACTGCATTTTATTGGGTATTTATGTAGGAAATCCAGATTCTCAGTGCCTGACATGGTGTCCTCTCCCACAGCTGCTGGAATTGCTACAATTTTCTGCACTTTTGCTCCCATGACGGCGTTTGCTGTAATGCTAAGCCCTTGCTCTCTTCCTTCTATGAGCATGCTCTGGCCTATCTCTACAAAACCCAATTCCTTGCTGCTTACTGGTTGCCAGATCTCAGCTGAGCCCTGCAGGGTGCCATCATTTGGCCATTCATCTGCTTGAGCTGTTTCTGAGATGAAGGCTGGGGAAATGAGCCAGGGTGATGTTAAAAAGAAAGCTGGTGACCCCATCTTTAAGAAGTTTTAATGCCCCAGTGCTTTCAAGGTGCTTGAAATTGAGCAGGGAGCTAAATTTCCTAATTTAGCCTTTGCGTCAGGGAGGCTTATTCTGCTTTTCTTGCAGAAATCCTTGTAAAACTGGTGAAGCTGTAACATATGATATCGTATGTGGTATTGACAGGGCTGTAACAGGAGCCAGCACAGGCTGCCCTGATGCTGAATGTCCAAACTCTCGGCCTGTCGGCTCGGTGCTGTTCTTCCTTTCTGCCCAGACGAGCATTTTGGTGTTCCAGCATTGGTCTGGTTGGGAGGAGTGGAAAAAACATGGCAAAAAGTTAATTTTCTTTAGGTCACTTCTCTAATCCAAAGTGCCACGTGGCTGAATGGAGAATGGGGGCGATGGAGAAATCCAAGAGTGGGCAAGAGGGCACAGGGAGCAGGTTTTGTCTGTGAAACACACCAAATTTTGCACCAAACCAGGCTCTTCCCTAGGGATGGAGTTTGACTTCACAGTCTTCTCGTGGTTTTTAAAAATTATTTTATGTGAACATATTTCAAAGGTTCTGCACAATGCCCATAAATAAATACTTACATATAAGTGTAGCCATTATAAAACCCAGCAGTAATAACAGGTATTAGCTGTGAGGGAAGTTGCTTGTGATGTAGCTGCTCTTCTGGATCTGAAGAACAGGGGACGCAATGATTTTTACTGTTTTGAATCATGAAAACCCTTACAGAGGCGCTTTATCACATGCCTCAGTACAATTTCATCGCATTCACTGGAACTGCGAGCCTATGTAGATTTTTAGTAACATATGTAGGTGCTAGCAATGGTATGGCAATAAAATGTCAAGAGCCACTTATATAAATGCAAATGCCAAGATAGGAACCTATTTGAGGCGTTCAAGCAGAAAATATTCCCTCCACGCAGCGCTCTCCAGTTCAGACTTGATGGGGTCTGGTTTTACTGGCGGTGAAGCTGACCTGAGTGATGCTCTCTTTTCCCCTTACGCAGCACCTGAGGCGGTCAGGCGTGCAGGCCTTCAGTTTTCGGGAGCTCTGTCGGAAAAACAGCCGGAAAGAAGCTGCAGCCAAGTTTTACATCTTCCTGGTTCTAAAGAAGCAGTCGGTCATTGAGCTCAGCCAGAGCGCACCCTTCGCTGACATCACGGCCACCCTCGGCCCCATGTTCAACGCTCACTGAAATCACGGAGTGTTCAGATAAGCTGATAAAAAGCAACTTTAGTCTAAATTTTTCAGAAAATGTATTTCCTGGAAAATGGTTGAAAATCTTGTCAAGCTGTGGTAAGTGAGCAGAGCTCTCTCCTGGTTCGTTTTCTCACCTGCCAAGTAGCCGCCTCGTGCAGGTGCTGCCTCAGTACTGGTTACCAAGGTGTTCCATAGGGTGTTTATTTTTAATACATATGTTTATATGATGAGCGGTTCCTTATTCTGTTAATAAAATATCCCTAAAATACATATTCATTGGGAAGGATTTTATGAAAGTCCTTAAAAACCTTTCTTAGAGACCAGCTTTGGAGGTTAAATTATTTTTAATGGGGCTATGTGTGTGTTATCTAACACCACCAGTAAGAGAAGTCTGTTAAGCTCTCCTTATAAAAAATTTCAGTCTATTTGAAATTACTCCTTTCAAAAAATATTCAGTATTTGATATTTTAAGGTCTAGCAAGCCACTGTCTCCAGCGTCGTTTTTTTGTTCAGGAGGAGAGAATTTACACTACCCCAAGAAGATTCACGTAAACTTCAGGGAGAAATCCTTTTTTCCTAGAAAATCCTGCGGTTTCAGAATTCGTGGAGCCCATTTACTTAAAGACTAACACCTTTATTTATGCGTAGACCTACTTAAAAACGGATGTTAAACTGAAACATTGTTTGTTCCTTGCATTTTTGTGTGATTTAGGACACGTTTTACCACTTTTGCTGTCATTTTGTAAAGGCGGTGCTTTTCAGCTGCATCCAACCTGCGACGCAGGGGGTGGTTGTGTGCCTTCCGAGGGGGGGGCTGCTGCCTCTTGATAGGAAATCAATAAAAATCAGACTGAGATGTTTCCTTGGCTCAGTGGCGTTTGTTCTGAAGGATGGTAACTGGCAGCCACCTAAGCTGTCCTTCGGGTTCGCCTTCTCCGAGTCGGTGATTTTGGTGATTTTCTTCAAAATAGAAAGGATGGATGATATTGTCATCCTGGTTTGCCGGGTCCTGCCAACCCCTGCTGTTCCTGTCACGCCCTGATTTATTTGTGCGTCGGGGGTTTAGGGAAGGTGAGGAATTGATTTATTTGTGTGTGGAAGGGTTAGGGCAGGTGAGAAATTGATGCCGAGGGGTCTGTTAGAGGAGTAAAAAAGCTTTAAAGCTGCTGATGGCCCTGTGCTGGGATGGGAGGGTCGGGGTTGGGGGTTGTTACGCTTGGTTTTCATTTCCCATGTAGGAATATTTGATAAAATAAGCAGTAAGACGCCTTTGCTGCTGTTCTCTGGTTATAATGGAGGGAAAAGTGACCCTGTCTGGCAAACACCTTTTTGTTCTCTGCAGAAGAAACACTATTTTCTTTTTCTCCAAGCGTAGCCCAGGCCAAGACCGCAATCGACAGCAGCGGGTGTTATTTGAGGGCGGGCAGTTTTGTTCGGGATTCAAGTGCTGCCGCGGCATGAGGAAAGGGTTTGGTTCTCCAAATCCCACGCTCGGTGTCCTGGGAGCGAGTCCGTGGCAGGAGAAACTCTCCCTCGTTCCCTGCAGCAGACCCAATCCCCTGTGTCTCCCCATGAACCCCCCATGCCACAATTCCCAGGAAACCGAGCCCTGCAGGCTGGGGAGGGTAGGAAAAAATGCTTTTTCTCCCCCAAAAGCCATCCAAAATAACTCTGCAGCTCACACCAGAGCCCCTGCCTGCGCCACGTCTGCCACGGCCACACGGTAAGAGCAGCTCCAGTGGCAACAGATGCGGTAACTCATTAATTTTCCTTTCAAGGAGAGAGGCTGTGCGTCGGATTCACCAGGAAAGAGGGAAACAAAAGGAGGCTGGAGGCGAGCAGGCGGCAGGCAGGAAGAGATGAGAGGCGGGATAGATGTACATGGAGAACAGCCTGCGTGTCGGGATAAATGAGGTACAAATCTTGCAGGAAATAGGCCTGGAGGAGAGAGTAGGTCGCACGGATTTACGGAACAGGTTTGTCCAAACTCCCCAATGGCCGTGGGGGGAGCTGCAAAGGGAGCCGGGGAAGGGCCCCGCGCTGCTGAGCTCCGTGTCCTGGTGCGTGGGGTCAGACGGGGGTTCTTATCCCGACAGCTGGTGGACTAGGGTCCAGATCCAGGCTCGGAGCGGGATCTGCGCCGACACAGCCGGCGGGTGAACGGTTCCCCTCCATAAATCCATATGAGCATGCATATGTGTAGGATGTTACGTGTATATATGTAGCACAGGTACATCTATACGTGCGTCTCGCTGTTCTCCCAGTCTCTGACCATGGCCGTGGTCACCAGACCTTGGCCGTGGTCACTGGAGTGGAGCTGCAGCCAAAGCCTCACTACTTGCCACGTGGGCCACAACCAGCCGCCCGGTTGGCTCCCAGTAAACACTGAGCCGCCTCGCCCTAGACGTTGGCTCATTAAATAACATGGAAAGACAAAGCTCAATCCCTACAGAAGGAAGTGTGTAGGGAGCACCACCGGTACCCGGGCGGTGGTTGAGATGGCGATGACCACCGTCAACCAAAATCCACCCATTTCCCACCAAACCAGCGGCACCCACTCCAAACACGAGCCCCCAGCAGCCCTTCAGCTCCGCCTGATGCTGATTTTTCCATCCCAGCCCCGGGGCCCGGCTGCCCCCTGGGTATTTAAATTGAGGCAAAAGACTGCCATTTATGTATTTATTGTACTTCGTAGAAGTGCGTCATTAATTAGGCAGAGGGATGTCCTCAGAATTGGAGGAGGTAGATGAAAAATTGTGACGCTGCCGGGGCAGGGGGGGGAACTCCAAGGGCCCGGGTGGCCGCAGCGAGGGGCTGCCCCGGCGCCTCCCCCCCATCCCCGTCCTCTTCTTCCTCCTCCTCCTCCTCCTCCTCCTCCTCCTCCGCCGCCGCCGCCGCCGGGGTTACGTGGGGAGAGGAGCCGAGCGCGACCCGCCGGCCCCGGGAGCACCCAGCCCGCGGGGCTCCGCCGCCGGGGGAGGACCTCAAAAACCGGCTTTTAGAGGAGTTGCCATCGAAACGGGGGAAAACCCGGCGGGGGGGTGGGAAGGGGGGAGGGCACCGGCACCGCCGTCGCTTTAAGAGCGCAGGGGAGGGAGACAAATTACGCAGCTGCGAGGCTCATCCCTCCCTCCCTGTCCCTCCCTCCCTCCATCCATCCATCCCTCCATCCCTCCCGCTCTCCCCGGCCGCCCCGCCGCACCCATGGAAGCCGGCGCAGGTGATGGAGGGCGCAGGGGGGCGGGTGTTGGGGGGCGGGTGTATGTGTGTGTGTGTGTGTTACCGCACCGCGCCCCGCACCTCGCCCCGCGCAGCCGCCGCTCACCCCCCGCTCTCTCCCTTCCCCGCCAGGTCGCTGATTCCGGCCCTCCCCCTCCTCTTCCCACCCCGCTCCGGGAGAACCGCGTCAGAGTCGCCCCTGTATAAGAGACGCCTGAATCTTGAAATAGGCGAAGGGGGGAGAAAATTAAAGAGGAGAGA
>JAOXJM010000005.1:4669963-4700430 GCA_026413425.1 Tringa solitaria | reverse complement strand
CCCCCCGTCGATGGATCCACCAGGGCCTCCCCACGGCCTCAGGGCACAGCCAGAAGCCCCGTTCCCCGCCCGGGCACGGCCAGACCCCCGGCCCGCGGCCCAGCACCCCCCTACCCCCGGTAAAGCCCCTTCTGTCCCCCGCCGGGGCGGGCCAGACCCCGCTCCCTCCCCCCCGGTTCCCCCGGGGAGCGCGGCGGCCCATCCCGGCCACCCACACGGGCCCGTGGTCTCCGCAGGCTGCCGGTGCGGGGAAGGGGGGGACACAGAGAGGCCCCGCTCCACCGTGGCGTCCCTCGGTCACCGGGCCGGGCCGAGGGGCGACCCTCCCCCGGTGTCGGTGGGGCAGCCCCGCCCTGCAGGCCCGGCGGCGGGCGGCACTCACCCGTGTAGTGCACCACGCAGGTCTGGCCGCGCTTGGGGAACGTCCGCCCTGCGGGAAAGACACGCACCGTCAGCCCACCGGGACCGGAACCGAGACCGACACCGGAACCGAGACCGGGACCGATCCGGTGGGGAAAGGAGGGGAAAGGAGGGGGAAAGGAAGGGCAGGCCGCGGCTCACCGTCGCCAGGGGCGATGGTCTCCACATGCACGCCCATGCCGGTGCCGGTGCCGGTGCCGCTCGCGCACCCGCAGCGCCCGCAGCCCGAGGGAGGAGGGGCCACGTGTGCGCAGCCTCGGCCGCCGCGCCGCCATAGAGCCCGCCCGCCCGCCGCCTAGAGCGGCTCCGCCCCCCGCCGCCGCCGCCATCTTCCGCGCTCCCCCTTCCCCCCCCAGCCTCCTTCCTGTCCGGCCCCGGCCGCCATCTTGGCACCCCGCGGTTGCCGGGGAAACGCGGCGGCCCCCGCCGTGAGTGAGCGGCGGGCCCGGGCGAGTGACCCCGTGGCTCGGCTAGCCCTCCTCCCCACAGCCGCTGTATCGCCCAGGGAACACCCAGGGCTCGGCTCCTTGCAGGCTTTGCCCGTTTCTCCGCCATTTATAGGCCCCAGAAGCGCGGGGCCTGGCAACAGCCAGTCCGCCCGGCCCCGGGTGTGTGGCCCAGTGCAGGCTGCTGTGGAGGCCCCCGGGCTGCCAAAGTGGGGCTCTCCGGGAACCCCGAGGTTCCGAACCCTAACTTTTAATTATTTCCACAATTCCCAAGGATAGGCTGTGCCTAAATGGAGAGTGTGGGGCACATGCAATGCCAGCCACCAGGTAAGATGCTGTTTTATCCATCCATATTAACACTACTTCCCCTATGGCTCCTCACGGCGCTGGTGGAGGTCAACACCAGCCCCGTGTTACTGGGGTATGTTCAACAAAAGACACACAGGTTTGAACAATCCCACATTCAAAAGGACTTTCTTCCCCGGAACAGCAGCAACTACTTTCTTTTTTTGGTCAAAAAAAAGAATCACTCCAGGCGCAGGGTTTTGCCTCAAAGCGTCCTATTTCCTTACTTCAAGGAGATGAACTTGAGTATCCACAAGGGAACAGAGAAGTTCCAAGGACAGCCAAGAGACTAATAAAAAGCCAGTATTTTCAGCAAGTGCATTAAAATGGGACACAAGAGGGGGAGACTCTTAAAATAACAGATAATGGGATGAAACAAGTTTTAATTGCTTCTCTTCCTCGCTTGCATCTTTTAAATACTGAAATACCAAGGGGGTGGTTTTCTTGTTTCTTTGATACTGTAGCATTTTTATGTTAAAGCTGCAACACAGAGATGTTGCCTGTGGTCCCTGGCTTTCCCTGAACACACCGGTCAGCGGGGCAGATGTGCAGGGCCCAGAGTCAGGAGGAAAAATAATAGGGGAGAAAAAAGGGGTGTGCTCTCATCCCTCCTGATTAATGCTATTTCAGTGAAGGGCTGGGCCGGCTCTCCCTATGAGGGCCAGCAATAAACAAGGATCTGAAAAGGGAAAACAACTGCTCACCATGTGCCCATGCCAGAGCCCTTGCCGTGCTGGCGCTGGCACGCTGGCACACGCCAGGCACTGCGGCTCTCGCCCTGGGTGGGGTGTTTTGGTGTTGTGGTTTTTTTTCTACTCCCTGGCATTACCTGCTCACCTTACTAGCAAGCCAGGTTGCTGCAAAAAGCAGTACTTCGACAGGGGTGAGGACCTCAGCTAGATTTGGCCACCCCTCAACTGTTCAGGGCTGGTCGAGACTTAGGGAGCGTCCAGGTCAGATTCTGGTATCTAAACTTTTCAAGCCCAAAGGCTTGAAAGCAAGTGAATTCTGCCTCAGCCGCTCCCTACCCTCTGGATCATCTGCTGGCAAAACTCACAAAATAAGAAATACCAAGAAGGAAAAGCGTGACCGTTCAGATTTAATAGTGTAAAAAAGAAATGGGGCATTATTTGAGATACAGAAGCAGCACCCCAGGCACAGCAGCGGGGCTGGCAGGCACCACCTCCCTGCCCTGTGGTGGGTCAGGTCCTGTCCTGCGGTGGCCCATGGCCTGTTCACAGCCCGTGCCGCAGGTTGGGAGCTCCACATCAAGCCCACTCCTGCTCTCCCAAGGGGTGGGTGCCTTTGGACATCATTCATGCTTTCTGCAGGATTTGAAACTCCCAGTGATCAGAGCGTTTCCTCGATGCTCAAAGGCATTTGCTTTTTCTTAACTCCGCAGGCAGCAAGGCTGAAAGCAGCGCAGTGGCAGAGGGCAGCGCATCCCAACACCGGACCAAGGGTTTAGTCAGGTGATCCCAAGGAACATCCTTCACACTCCAGGAAACAAAACAACAAAAAAAAAAAAAAAAGAAGAGGAAGAGGAAAAAGAGGAGAAATTGTTCTGAATCTGAACTGAAATTGTTCTGACTGCTGCGATGATCCTGCAAGTGCCCTGACGCAGCTCTAAAACACAAGTTCCCCCACTGATCGCGAAGTTACACCGCAAGACTTAAGGCTTCAAAATTAATTCAGCCCACAACTGGGGAGTAATTTGCTCAGATCCTGCCAGCGTGCACCAGACTGGGGAGCTGCAAGGTCAACCAACGGTCAGATGCAGCTCTAGCCCTAAAAATAACCAGCCTCATGCTCTGCCGCTGCACAAGGCTGAACGCAGCTCAGCACTACCAGCCATGAGATGGCTGATTTCTTCTCTCTTCCCCCCCCACCCCTGCTGCCCCCTCACTGTTGCCAGGAGAGACGTGGGGGTGCCGAGCAGCTCTCACAAGATGCTGCTGTGGGAGATCGAGCTATGGGATATGACTTAAAAGCAACTCAGCTCGTCTTGATATTCGTTTGACACTTCTGCCGTAACCTGCCAACATGGTGAAAACCAGGACAAGCTGCCAGAAAGCCCGCAGCTGCCTGGCCAGAGGAAACACGGCCCATTCCCGCAACCTCCTGTACCGAGAAACTCCTGGCTTCCCAGAAATGGCTCAGCTGACAAGGCCTGGGCAGATGGACAGAGTTGGCTTCCACCACCCTGCTGCCAGGTGTCATTGTTTCTGTATATGCTTTAAAACACTGCTGGCTGGAACTTCACCCTTGTTCAAAGAAATTCTAAACCTTTCACTCTGAAAGGGCAGTCTAAGCACAAAGGCATGCACTATCTCGGCAGTATTTTCCCTAAAAACTGGTCAAAAATAGTTTCCTCTCAAAAACAATTCCTGCGTTCTTTGGGCATGCTTTCCCACAGGGTTAAGTGACACCTCCGCACCCCAGTGTGAGAGAGCACTGCTTCGGGGCTGGCGGGGGCCCTTCCTCCCCAGCACTGCAGTCTTTCCCCAGAAAGAGAGCATGGATCTGCCTTGCCCAGATCTGTCAGGACCTGCCAAAAGACCAGAGAGGCCAAGCCCTGAAGAAAGCAGCTCTGGTGAGGTGGCAGGACTGGGGCTGCAACAGGAGCCCCTCCACATCTTGTGCCTGCCAGCCAGGAGAGGGTCAGGATACAAAACAAGCTGTTGGGACAGGGAACAGGAAACAACAGGAAGCAACGATTTTCCCTGAGAGCAGCACATCCTGACAGCGCAGCAAAGCTGTGTCCTTCCTGATGAACTCACCCACTTCAGCCCTGGGTTTGTTCTCGGCTGTCACGCTGTACCTGATGCCTGTTAAAAGGAATACGAGCAGTCATGAAATCTGGTGTGAGGTCAGCAGCCTCCAAAATACCCCCAAAACCCATTGGGAAATGCACCCTTAGAGAGGATTGTAGCCAAAGGATGCAGCTGGATACACTGGACACACACTGTCCCTTCGCTGTAAATTTTTGTGTCAGGCTAGGACCAAGCAGACACCCAGGGAGCTGGAATTTACCCCATTGCCTCCATCTCCATTCGTATCTGCTTCCTCCTCTCCTCATTGATGGGATGGAGGCAGAAGATGATTATGGCAATGAACAGCAGGCCTATTGGGACCGGGGCCATGAGAAGCTGCAGGGTGAGGATGACGGAGGGGTTGTACGTGCAGTCTCCAGCACGGTAACCTGCAAAACTGAAGAGGAGAATGGTTTTCCTTTCCCCAGCCCCACTGGGCCACTGCAGAAAGGCCAACAGGCACCTCTGTCGCTATCCTCTAGAGTCTGGTATCAGAGGCCCAGTTTGGGGGAATTCCCACTCCTTTCTGCTCCTCTTGCTCCCAGTAGATGTTGGAAAGACACGTTTGGATATCCCTGTCACTCATTCCAGCATCTATCAACACTCTAGAAAACAGATGTGGAAAGTGCCTGTGCTGGGCTGACAAAATAGGGGGAGGGAGTGTTTGGGGCTTACTGTAAACTCAGTGTTGATATCCCCACGGCAAGGCCACCTGCAAACTTGTTGAAGAAGACATAAAAGGAGTAGAAGAGAGCCTCCAGGTTGAGGCAGCTGGGGTTCCTCAGCATGAAGTCGTCCACCGTATCCGGCAGCATGGACCTGGGGACGGACAGCCCCACAGAGGTGTCAGTGGCACCCACCCCAGTGCCAGCTGAACTCAGCTGCGGCCATTCCCAGGCCTCCCCAAGCAGCAGCAGAAAGAGATAGAAACCCCTTGCAGAACCCCACTCTGGAGACCGTTTTGTGCCTGCCCTCTGCCTTAGGCAAACAGGGCAGAGAGCGTCTTACAGAGGGTGCGGCAGCTGCTTCAGAAAGAGAAGAAAAACCGCGCCTTGTGCAATGACTGGTGTCTTGCTGCTGAACCTGAACACAGACCGAACGATGCTGCTGGGGGACCATGGATCGCATCCACGTCCCTTCACAGTCCCACCTCCACAGGTCCCTCTGCAGCCCAAAAATCTGCTGTATTGAGCAAATGGGCAGCCTTGGCATGTCATGGGTGGTGCTTTCCCCAAACCTTCCCCTCCTCTCCACCTGACAAGTGGCTCAGAGCTGCCTCTGCTCACCAGGGTAAAAGGTAGAGCACAGCCATGCTGCAGCCTGCCATGATCACCAGGAAGATGAAGGCCAGGAAGTTGTGCATCACCTGGGTGACAGCTACCAGGGCTGGGATGATCAGCTGCAGTGGTGAGAGGAAGAGGAAAAACAAAAGCACGTGGGCCCTTTCTGCTGCTGACAGGTTGCTCTGCTCCAAACAAAGGCCACGCTCCACCCTTCCCCACACATTTCATCAACCCCTGTCCCCCGTGACTGCAGCAGGGAGCCCTGGACAGGCTGACACTGGCAGCAAAACCTTCCTCGTGGGTAAAGAAGGGCTGGTTATGGAGGGCAATGGAGCCGAGTGGTTAAACAAAAGCTGGATCTGCTATGGCTGCACCCAATGTCTGAGGAAGGCATCTAGAGAAAGATCCTCAATGGGATTTGAGGACTCAATTCTGAAAAAAAAAAGAGCCAAATGGGATTTCCTTGCTGACATGCAGAGCCAGGCAGCAGCTGGGATGTGTGTCTGATGAGCAGGCTGTTTCCCAGCCACTGCCAAGTGTGGTGCACAGCTCTTCCTTCCCTCCCTGTGCCTCGCACGGAGCTGGGTGGTAGAACTCAGGTCACTTGCATTAAGCACACAAGATCCTGGAGCCAGACAGAGGCCACAGGATGATGTTTGTGCACATGAGACTGGTGCCTTGGTACAGCATCAGATCACATGCTGCTCACCAGATCTGCAGCCATGGGAGTCTCAGAGACTGAGCCCTTGGTTGGGTGATGCTGCAAAAAGCCATTTCCCCACTGTCCCAGGGGACAGTCCCTGCACCCCTGTGTCTTACTGCAAAGCTCTGCAAAGCCATGACCACGCACAAGGAGGTGGTACAGAGGTGCCATCAACCACTGGCTTAACTCCGGGTCATCTGTAGTGCAGAGGACAGCACGCTCACGGCCACCCTTAGCCACCAGCCAGCTCTTTGCCCCAGACACCACGAGCAGCTGGAGGCAAGGCTGTCTCTTCGCAGGGCTTCTCAGCCCACAGCCATAATCACGGGCAAACTCACCGCCAGACCCAGTGAGGCTGCTGTTTTCTTTCCAAATCTCCCCAAAAACCACTGCCAAAAGGGAACACAGAGGGAAGCTGTGACCTGAGGAGAGAAACAAAGGGGTGTCTTAGCAATTCCCCACAGGACTGCCAGTCTCTACCTGGGTGACATCCTTGCTGATGGGCAGAAGCAGACACAAGGGCTGAGCTGCCTGTGTTCGAGGGCTGGGGTGACCCAGGGATCACTCCTGAGCCGGGAAGGTCTGCTTGGGGCTCACTTACCAACATGATAAGCACTAAGTGTTGGAACTTCCCAGCCAGCCCCGCGGCATGAGTACAGAAGAAGGCAAAGATCCCCTGTGTGATCTGGGAAGGCAATGTAGAGGTGTTCAATGGCTGCAGTCCTGCGTTCACTGTCTGAATAACTTGCCTGGATATCTCATCCCCCAAGTTCTCCTCCTGCCGTGGCAGGTGTCGTACCTGGAAGGCCAGGGATGCAAAGAGGAAGCCACACAGCAGCTGGGTGTAGGGCTTGTGTCCCACGACCATCCTCAGGCAGCTGGCAAAGGGCAGCTCAACCTTCCCCAGGGGACTGAGTGGCCCTGAGAGGAGAGACAGCAGGGCTGGCATGGGAGCTGCCAGAATGAACACGATGGGGTGGGAGGCACAAGGGGATTGTGCTGCTGTGTCTGGGGTACAGCTCAGTGTGAGGAGCTATCAGAGACTGATGTCTAGGTGCAGAGGCAACAGCTACAGGTAGGATTTCACACCTTTATGCTGGACACGGGCTGGCCTGCATAGCTCTGCAGGCAGTGTGTTGGTGAAACCTGCTCAATGCGAAGCGGTGAGCTGCAGACCCTGTCCCAGGCCCATGGAGGAGCAAGATGCTGCCAGCACAAACTAAGGAGGGTCTCAGCATCCAAGTATGTGTGTGTTTCTGAGCCCCACACCCAGAGAGCAGTGCCCCATATAGGTGCCCAGCTCCCTCTGCCTCTCACCTTCCTCTGCAACCCCACCCTCACCATCTGCCGCCACTGGGCACCCTCCAAATTACATCTAAATGGACCTTACCAGGCTGCTCCCTGACTCCAAAGATGAGAATCAGACAGGACAGACAGTAGATTGAGCCCAGGGCCAGGGATGCAAATACATAGGCCCTACGCTGAAAAATGAGAGACAGTGCACAGTGACAACGTGGGTACCACAGACAGAGCCGGCAGCACGGCCAGCGGCACCTGCCCCAGAGCGTAATGGAGGAGCAGGGTGCAGGTGGGCCAGCCCTTACCGTGTTCTCCAGAGAGTCTGTGAGGCTGGTGGTGGTGTTGGGCATGATCTCGTTCGACACGTAACAGCCGTTCATCATGCGGGCATGGTAACTGCCCACTATCTGCCCCTGGATTCCTGACCCAAGGAGCGTGCTGAACACCTCCATCCCCATTCCTGCCAGGACGACCAGGAGAGAAACCTCAGTCCCACTCCTTGGCCGATGGGACGCATCCCTCAGGGTAAGAGACCAGCTTTGGGAATGTAGTTGGAGGCATCAACATCCAGAGCTGCCTCAGAGGAAGAGACCTGATATTTCTACCTGCTCTGATTTTTTTTTTCCCCTTAGCTCCAGCAGTAAATGCTCTAATGATTGGAACCAATAAATCTGGGTTCTGAGTCCCCTAAGGATGATGCAGATCTAAGAAATGTTTCTGTGGGTAAATTCTTTGCAGAAGATGACTGGTTTCATCCCTGCTTTACCCCATCCACTCTGCAGCCTGATCAAAGCCAGAGGAACTTATTCACCTCTCCTCTGGGGAGAGTCTCTCAGGAACGCAGGCAGCCGGGGGCTGTAGGGGCGCAGACACTTACTGTAGGCAGTGGCTGAGTCACGGTCTCTTTGGGTTCCTCCCAGGAACATTGTCAGGGAAGAGTACGGCACGTGGTGGCACTAGGGAGAGCACAGTTCGAACACGGCTCCGGCTGCTGCTTCCCTAGTTTGCTGGTCATGACACCCCTCATCCCTTCTGTGCCACCCCTGCACACAGGTGGCTTTTCACCCTCTTCTTCTGAGATTTGCTCTGTTCCCACAAACCAGTGATGGAGAAGTTCACATCACCATACACAGGCAGCCCAGCTGAATCCCAGATTAAAATTCACCCACTGCTCCACCTCACTATCCCTGCACGGATAGTCTGCACCATCCTGCATCCCTCGCTATTCTCCAGCTAGAGCTCTCCCAGGCTCTGCTCCGGGTCCCTTCCTGGAGAGGCTGGGACTCCCCAGCTGACCGTGTCCCTGTTCCTTGCAGTATAGGATGATGTATAAGACAGTCAGCCCCAGGCACTGTGTTCCTTACAGTCATGCAGGTCTGGAAGAAGCAGTATGTGAACAGGTACCACAGGAATTTCAGGGAGGTGGGGGTGGCATCCGAGAGGGTGGACCACATCATGCAGTAGCAGAGCACCCCGAATGGCATGGAGCATGCAATCCTGGGAAGGAAGCAGAGCTGGTCAGATGCAACCCTCAGAGAAGGTGGTCACACTTCTCATTGCACAAGCTGCGCTACATAACACAACCTCTTTCCCAGCTTCCAAACCACAGCCCAGCTACTGCAAGATCAAGAACTGGGAGAGGACGCAACTTTGCTCAAGTTAGTGTCCATCAGTCAGACTGGGGTGGGGGGGCCTAAACACAAGCATTGAGAAAAAAAGTAATGTCTAAGTTGTCCAGTGTTTCTTATCCTCTTGCTTAACTACTCCAGGTCCTTCCCCTGCCACAGAACTCTGGAGGCAGCAGTAACCCTCTACGTGCATGATCTGCCCGTGGTTAGAGCCTGGTGGAGAGTTGATGGCACAGCTGGCTACCAAACTCCATCCGTGTCACCACACAGGACTCTCAGAGCACTGAATCTCGTGGCCTTGCAGACATGAGACCCCAGATAAAGAGTAAGTGTGCAAGTTTGCAGTACACACCTCCTCTTCTCCTCTTCCATTGCAGTGACATATGGACCCCACTGCAAGTGTCCTTCTGATGTTAAGTTTTTGTAATTCTCCAAAAGCCACGATCACATTAAATTCCCAGTGAGGTGTCCCAGCTACCTCCTTGCACTGAAGGAATTTGAGCCCAGCAAAGACCATCCTGAGGCTCCAGCCCAGACACTCACCATGGGACCAGCTTGCCATATTTTCTCCTCGGGCTCTTGCTGACTAGGAAGCCAATGGCTGGGTCAGTAACCGCATCCCAGGCTCTTCCAAGGAAAATGATCAAAGAGGCATGGAATGGCTCCACCTGCGGGGAAATGGAAACCACAGCTGGAAAGGGAAAGAAGTCCTGGCGAAAAGCTGCCAGCAGTCAGCATGATGCAGCTCACTCCAGCCAACGTTTCATCTGCATCCCCTGGAGACCACTCCAAGTGTTGAAATGACCCAGAAACATCTCCTGCATGCCCACCAACAACATTTGCATCATGTGATTTTGATCCCGTTTGAATGCCTAATTCTGATGAGCATTCCCAAGGGCTTTGGCCACCCACCAAACTCTACCCTTTGGCCCATTCTGCTGAGCTTATGCTAAACCCCTTTGCAGATAACCCCATCTCACGTGGCCACTCACCTGCGCAACATCCAACAGGAAGATCTGGAGGTAAAACCCGATGGCGTTGCCTGTCATCTGGTAGGGAATGCCCCCGACAGCATAGCAAACCTTTCTCCAAAGCGTCAGTCCTGGCTTCTCCTGCACCTAAGACACCAGGGAACAAGCTCACCTGAGAAATGACACGCAGCTGCTTGGCCCACCCACTGGGTTCTCCAAGGCCCATTTAAACTTGGAATCATGTCATAACCCCCCAAGCACCCACCCACAACACACATACCTGTCTTTGGCTGGACATCACTGCAGGATACCCACAAGCAGGGCGGATGTCACAGTTGGGGTGCTGTAGGGTGCTTCCCTTCTGCTAGTAATTTTGGTGCATCAGACCACAGTGTTACCTGCTCACAACCTGCCCTCGGGCAGCAGCCTAGCTTGTGAGATGCTGCTCAGCAGAGTTTCATGTTCTTCATAAACCTTCAAGTTCTCTTGCACAGCTGCCCTGAGGAGCCGAACACACCAACAGCCTCTCCCCTCACTCCAGCCCACCAGCCTACATCCTCTCCTGCACCAGCCAAAGCCCCAGGGCAAGAGCTGATCAGTGGGCATCTGGCTCATTTGCTCATCTTGGGCTTGTCTTGTCACCAGGGCCACATCCCTGGTGTTTCACCTTGATTCTCCTCAGAGGCATGTTTGCATGAGATCACAGGCTGCTCACATAAATGAGATACGTATCTAATGCCAGATGCAGAGGTATTTGCTGAGCTGGTCTAACATTGTTCTTTCTTATTCTATTGAGCCACAATCCAGTGGTTCAAATTCTTCAATATTAAAAAGTACAAATTGCATCAGGCTTAAAGAGACTGTGATGGAGGCAATAGGAGGAGAGATACTGCAAAGGCCAGAGCCCAGGGGATTTCTCTAGATCAACAGGGAAAGCACAAGGAACGTTTCAGCTTGCAGGAAAAGGGCTGATGGCAAAGCCTCTATTTTATTTGGATGTGGTTAGCTTCAGTAAATACCGTACCGAGCCTCAAGTACCTGGCAGGTTCCCAGAGGCAACCTACAGCACTGACTTCCTCCCAGCCCCGAAATGAACTTGCTGTCTTACAGGATACACCTCTGCATCGCACAGGACCAGGAGCAAACGGCAGAACATGGGGTGAGACCACATAGAAAGCAGACAGCCTGTCTGGGCTTGGTTTTCCACTTGGCTGAAGCAGCCCACGGCCTCTGCAGCAGCTCGGCTCTCCTATGAGCAAGACCATTGCTAGAGACCATTTCTGGTGGGACAGGGTCAGCAGTGGTGGGGTCACAGATGTCTGGGGACCAGGACTGACCTCCCATCTCAGCACAGGTTGCATTGGATCATGCTTACCACTTGTCAGCATCTCAGGTTCCTGGTCTATACCATGTTTCGGCTTTCCCAAGCACTGAGCGGCTCCAGTGCAGCACAGCGTGAGGCAAGCACATTTTTTGCTGTCCTGCACCCAAAAAATATGCAGCCCTTTCTGAAAAGATGGAGAAGGGTCCTCTGTTCACTCAGGGCAGACGGCCATCCCAGGCCTGGGCCAGACATGGCTATAAAAGGCTGTGAACTCCTCCAGTAAGAGTTCTGCTTAAGAGCGGAGTAAGGAGGGGTGAATGCTTGGCACGGAGGCAGCTGTGTGAGGGGCTGGACTGAGGGACAGACTGTATTGTTCACATTGACCTCTGGGTAACAGGGAAATCAAGTCAGGAATCGCTTCAAATTCCCACTTGCCTTCATCTCTTGTGGGGTGAGGGGGCAACCTACTGGTTCCCCAGCCTGTTTGGGCTGGAGATGGCATGCTGAATCTCAAGGGATGACAGACCTTCATTGTCATGGTACTAGGGAGCAGCTTCCAAAAACACAAGCACAATCCCAAAAAGCAGCATTCCAAGTGTCTGTCCCTCGCTCAGCGACTAGCTTCCTCCACAGCCCCCTCCTTCCTCCTTGGCCTCCTCCGCAGCCCACGCCATGGAAAAAACACTGACACTGCTTGTGTCCACCAGGCTGGAGGACCCAGCCTGCTCCTGCACACCCCAGGGAGCAGAACGCCTGCTTTCCCTCTGCCATGTAACCTCAGCTGCCTGCTCGTGCCTCTCAGCTTCTGGTCCCGGTTTACTTTCTGCCTTTCACAGAACACAGCGAGAGTCATGTCCCTTGTATTTCAAACTGCAGACTAGCCTTGTCCTGCAGGCATGGCTGAAGCATTAGGTTTGCCCCACCGCTGAGGAGCACTTACTCGTACAACATCGCATTTCCACAGCCGTTCTTTTTCTAAAATTACAAAGGCATTTCTCTCGGCTGTAGGGTTTTGTGGCAGCTTTTGTTCCCTTTATGCTCTCAGCAGGTAGGACGAGCGCTCGCTCTGCACGTCTCTGCCCATTTCACTTGAAAGTCAGCAACAACAACAAAACGCACAGCCTTGCTTTAACAATGTGTTCTCGAGCTTGAGTCATAAACACTTCGAAACACCCCCACAGCCTGTGGCTGCGCGATGCGGGTAGGCTCTGCGTGGGTGTGCACACTCGCGAGGGTTAAGCGTGCACGTGTGAAACACATCGCTGCGTGTGAGAAAGCACCACACTGGGACATTGATCTTACCTCTCTGGGGACCCCTCTCCTTTGTGGGAGAGCTCCTTCTTGGGACAAGCTGTGCAGCTCAGCATCTTCATGACCACCTGGAAGCATGACTGCAGAAACGGCCTTGGTCTTCAGTGGCACGTGGCGGGCAAACGGAAGCTGCCGTGCCCAGGGTGAGGAAGAAGTTGCCTTGCACACCAAAGAGTGCACCACGGGCTCAGATCAGAGCTGGATGGGGATTTGACAAGTGAAGTTACCACATCTGCAGGGCCCCAGGGGGAGCTGATGGAGGGGAAGTGACTGACCTGAGGGTGGAGCGTCTCCAGACCCTGCCCATGGAGGCAGGAAAACGGGCAGAGCTCACAGAGCAGCATGTACTTGGGGCAGTATCTCCCAGGCTCTCTGCAGTTAAGTGGAGAAATCTGGTGCTCTTCAAAACTCAACCTGGGTCCAGCAGTTCCTCTCCACCCCAGGGCTGCTGCCACACTGAGATCTTATGGGTGAGGAGAAGAAGTCCTTTGCCTGAGCTCCAGACCACTGTTGGAACTTGCTCAAGCCACCCCAGGACTCCTGTCTCAGCACCAGCAACCACCCGCCGCAAAGAACCAGCATGTGAAACCCAGAGTGGGCAACCAAAGGAACCAGAGAGGCACAAGCAGGGGGAGGGAAGCAGGAACAGGCAGGTTCTTGCCCTGAGTCACTCCCCAACAAAGGCCCTCTCTCCCAAGGAAGTCCCAGAAGACCAGGAGTCCAGCTGTGGCTCCTTATTCGGAGCTGTGGATCCCCCCTGCCTGTTTGCTTTGTGCTCTCCTTAATGGGTGCAAGGTGTTGGCCCAGGACAACGTCACTGAGAGTGGGAGGCGTGGGATACATTTTCCTTTCTCTATTAAGCAAAATCTGCAATTATCAACCTCTTTCAGTCCGCGAGCTCCTGAGAGATCTCCCGTGGCAATGCAGACCCCGCACAGTGTGTTTTAGCCTGGTGACAAGAAACGTGTTTTTCTTAGTCCCCCTTTCACAGACCTTTCATCACCTGTCGAGCCCAGCGGTCTCGGTATCACAAACCAAAAATTCCTCCTCCATTAAGAGCGGCAGGAGCCCCGTTACTCAGCGCTGGCTGTGTGGGAGCAGCCGAGTTCCCAAGGCAGCGGTGCTGGCAGCACGCAGCCCAACGCCATTATAAGCACTCTGCAAAGCAAAGGTGGAGGGAGAAATCTGCTTCAGAGGACAGAAGGCACACAGCAAAAGGCTGGCAGGAAAGGGATCGCCGCTGTTTGGCACATCTTGTCATCAGGCAGCTCATAGAAATCAGGCTTCTCTAGCTAGATCAGACTCAGTCCTCAAGACTGAACTTACATGCAGCAGCCAGGGCAGAAGAATACAGGCAAAACCCTCTCCCTCTTCTCCTCCCAGGTTGCCAAGAGCCACTGGGAGCATTAAATCCGTGTTAGCATCTCTGCACCACCACCCATACCCACTGGGAACGCAGGCAGCCATTCTGCAAGGTTCCTCACAACGCTGTCAGAAACATGCGTCATCTTCAGCTCAGCCTTGTCTTGTCCAGTGGGGGTTAATCTAAAAATTTTGCAGGCTGAGTCAGAACTTGGTTAATAAGTCACAGTACAACTGAGTCAGCGGCATCTCTCTTCGCTGCTATTTTACTGACATCCCAGATAACGAATATCACTCACGCTGGACCACAGCCAGCGCAGTGGGAGCCAAATCTCTGTCTCCCACCAGCATATCTAAGCATACATCTCTATAAGAAAGTAAAATACATCTCTCCCCACACGAGAGGAAAAGGGAAACTCAAAAGGAAATCTAAAATAACCTGATTTTTATTTTCTTTTTCTAGGCCATTTTGTACCCACTCACCACACACAATTACATTTGGACCGACACAAGGTACCTTTGGAAATTGTACTCAGCACTTAATCCTCTGGCTCTTTGGCACTCATTTACTCTCCAGGTGGAAATAGCTGCATTTTCTGCTCACAGGCTAGAAAGCCAACAGATGACCAACCGTTACCTCCCAGAGTAGCTGTATAGCTCTTGCTCCCTGGCCAGTTCAGTGCACAATTATCTACAGCGCAGGAAAGCTTTATTTCTGCTCTGCTCAGATCCTCCCAAAGCCTTTTGTTGTGTTGCTCCGTGCCTTACAGAAGACAGCATCACCCGTGGGGTCTAGACACATGTCACAATTCCTAGAGCAGCATGGGGAGCTCTCAGCCCGCCTCTGGGCTCAGCTTTGTGCTGGAAAGGCAGATTTTGGTAAAAAGCACCGATCTGACTTAATCACTGCTATACACTTGCTACAAGAAATGAGCTTTCTAATAACTCCCTGTGCCAAGCCCTGAAATCGAATCAAACCAGCTCGCTGTACCCTGCGCACACCAAGGGTCCAGGGCAAAAGGACGATGCTTGTCCATCACTACACTAATCTTTTGCTCTCAGTTCCTTAGAAATTGGTTTTGAGAGAACAGGGGAAACACTCGGCAGCTACACCCATTTCTCTGCTGCACAAATACTCAGCAAAAGGCTTGAGAAGCCAAAGCTCTGCAGCTTAAGACACAAGGTCGTGTTGGCGTTTACTCATGGCAAAGGAAAGGTCCTTTCCCCAGAACTCCCTTCCCCACAGAAGCGCAAGATCTTATCTCTCAAGGCAGCCCAGGGCCCGGGAAAGCATGATACAAACAACTCCGGTCCAAGCCATGGTGGCTGAACAGCTTTTCTCAGGGTACTATGACCCAGAGATGGGTTGCTCAGGCAAGGGATCCCCACTGGAAAAAATAAAAACAACAAGTCTAAAGCCAGCAAATGGGAATTTTTTTGGCACTGAAGCAAGTGGCAGCATTTGGATATGTTCCACTAGCAAGTCCTCCAGAGGTTCACCCCTACTTGACTACTCCAAGCAGAGGCTCTTGTGTTCCCCTTTGCACAGCTGCCTTCTCTTGGTGGAACAGGAGACAATGACTTCAACAGCCACCAAGGTGGACAAGACAGGAGAAGAAAAGCTGTTGCTACTGTTGGCCCCCTAAGCCAATAAAGAGTTAATTTAATGAGGAGTCATGAAATGTACCTGAATAAATAAGAACATCTGGAATCTGTTCAGGAACTCCCAGTGCTGGGAGAGACAGGCTCAGCGCAGACAAGACAGAACAGCAAATAAGATAAGCATTTAGGAATGTAGTAAATAAGTCAGAAAATGATAAATTAGTAAATCGAGAGGTGCTTGACACAGGAGCTGTTCGGTTACAAAGATGTGGGCCTATTGTATAATTAGCGTTACACTACTCTCTGTAGAAGTGTGTAATTGGGAAACGGGGGACTCGTTTGGTAAAAAAAACTTTCACTAACAGGTAAATAGGAAAGATTTCTCTTCCCGTTTCTGTTGAACCTGGCAGGATCCCTGCTGACAGCCAGCCCGATCACCTGCAATAAGCTGCCCCCTTGCTTTAGACCGTGCCTGTTGGCTTTCTTGTTCCATCAGCGTTGCCGCAGGAGCCCAGTTAGCACTTTGGCAGGAGCCAACACACAGAGGTCCCCGAGCAGCCTGCAGTGACACACGCTCTGCCAGCTCCCGGAGCCACGCGTTGCCATCGTCCCCACTGTGTATGTTTGCGCCGAGTGGAACGCTTTATTTACCAGAGCAAGGAGGAGACTTCCAGCTGAACTCTCAGCAGCCATCAACTGCTTTAAAGTTGATGGCTAAAGCCATCAAACCTTTAGGCGTTTTTCCTTCCCAAAGTAAAGTGAAACTGCCTAAAGCCACCGCGGAAGCAGGCAGGGTAATCGTACCTCGTTAACAAGGACTGTAGATGAGGAGCCCCAGCTCTGCGGGATTGAGTCTGTGTGTGTGCAACGGCCAATTCCCTTCACACCAGGCAGAGCACCGATGTGTACCTTCATCGCTGCTGTGCCTGAAGGCCAGGTACAGAAACACGCAGCCTGGAGAAAGGCTTTTTCTTCATGGGGGATGTTGCTGGGTCACCAGGAAAGTGACCTGGCAGCTTGAGAACCGTGGGCTTCAGCTTCCCAGCTCTGCCTCCAGCGACTGTCAGACACCCTTCCATGGATGATGCCAAGCGTTTACCATACAAGCGCCCATGGAAAGCCACAACCTGGTAAGAAAAACAACTTTGTTGCTTAATTAAATCTGTCATTTAAAATTACCTCTCTCCATCTATAAACATTCTGCTTCACCAACAGAAACAAGATCGGTAAGGGAGTAGCACTGTCTTGCTTTCACAATCTAGCAATTCTTCCCATGGGCTTACCTAGAACAGCAAACTGCTGAACAGGCACCAGCTCCTGCTGAAGGATTAATGCAGATATCACAGGTCCTCCCCTCGTGGTGGTGGGCTTTGAAGAAACCCATAAGCACCTTGTTTTATTAGGACACCAATTCCCCAAGCTGGTTTTCCCACAGTAACTACAGAGTCAAAAGAAACATCAACTCAAGGTCCTTCTTCTTGATAACACAGGTTCTGTAAAGCAGTGCTGCTTTGGAAAGAAAACCCACCTGACTGAACTTCTGAAGAACATCCCAGGAACAGACTGGTATCCTTTTAACCATGTCTTCAACTAAAGACATTGAGGAGCTGAAGATCTACCCAAGAAGCAGCCACGGCACGAAGGTCATTTTCTCCTTCTGGAAAGATTCCGTATTGTCCAGCAACGAGGAGCAAAGACTAATTTAAATACAACTGAGCATAACCAAAGGCAACAAGAAAAGAAATTAGACCAAAATTTACAGTCATCGTCTTGTAGCTGCAGGTGTGCCCACTGAGATTTCTTGTTCCCTCTCTCTCATCGTTGCTTCCATTTATCTTCTGAGTTACTTGAGTTTTGTGCCAAAACAAGCCAACCGGCCAACAGCTGCTTTGTGCTGTTAATGGTATTTTACCTGAAGAAGCAGCTGAAGGTACCACGTACCTGGATGTTCCTACACCAGGATCACTGGCACTGGGATGGCAGAACCTCCTGAGGGAGACAAACCACTGACCACGCACGAAACATGGACCAGGAAACAACCCATGGCAAAAAGCGGCGTTACAGAGGGGAGGCAAAGTTCCCAGGAAATGGTGCAAAATGCTATCAGAAAACACAGGAACTAAATCTCAGCAACAAAGACACGTAAAGGAAGAAGAGGAAACAATGAACTGTGTAGCAAGGAAAAAAAATCCAAGGAAGTCCTACAATTACCCATCTGAGGAAGGGAAAACCATTAAAATACAGCAAAGGAAAACAGATAGAGTGAAAGACATCAGCCCCAGACAGGACAGCACAGTCGGGAAACCGGGCTGTATCTTATCACACAGAAATTGAAAAGAAGCGAGTTTTCACATGCGACATGGAGCACTGCCTTAACAGCAGTGTGGGAAAGAGCAGGAAGACAGGCAGGAATCCCCCGTGGAGGGAATGATGAGAGAAAAAAAGGAAAATCTCAAAGTTAAACATTTCTCTGAGCAAAGGAGAAAAAGACGCTTTTTCACAGGCATAAATGTCCATTTTAGAAAAGCCCAATCTCAGCCCGTGACTCTGTTAGAACAAAGAAATCGAATGGTAAAGAAAGATTTTTACTGAAGAGAAAGTCAAACTCACTGACAACCATCACAAACTATAGCAGTGTCAAAAACCAGCATTTCCCTTCCTGCAGGGGAACATCAAACACCAAAGAGCTGCACCAGTGACAAGGAAGGGTATTTTCTTTACAAAATCAAGGTGCTTTTCCACTATCTCCCTTTTTCCTGTTCTGACCATTTATCCCCTACCCATTAATTAGCCTGGCTGTCATTTTTGCTTTATAGCTTATTTTATAGTGAAACGTTGCTTCCAATTTGTTCCACAGGCTCTTTTGTCAGCTCTGGAAGAAGATACGCCTATCTCGGTTACTGATACCGCTTCGGTGCTCCGCTCGGGCACGCTTCAGATAGCCGGGCAGAGCTGGTCCCGCTCGCCAGGAGATAAGGACTCGCCCATTAGTTACAAAAACAAACCCCAAGAAAAGAATCAGAGAAAGGAGGAGCCGGCAGCAGCGTCCCAGAGGGTCTGACAGACACACAGGGGCACAAGGTGCAGGTCCTCGCAGACAGAGTTTCTCAGCAGGAGCCTTGGAGGTGGAAAGCGGCTTCTCTGCAGCACTGCCACCCTCCGGCTCAGGGGGAAAATTCACTTTTCCTGGCAGAGGAGCGTTTCTGAGCCCAGGACCCCTCCGAATTTAGCACTTTTCCATCCCACTGGCAAGGAGAGAGCTGAGAGGAAACCTGGATGTGAAACTTCCCATCAGTGAGCAGAATCTGTGCGACAAAATCCTCGGGGTTGGCAGGTGGATGAGCTGTCGTCCAGCTGCCACCCCTCGTTTAATTTGGGGTTTAATGTGTCCAGCTCGTTTAATGTGTCCAACTAATCCAGCCACAGACTGCAGACACTGGTCACCACCTCTGATGCCACCAGGTACCCAAGGCAGAAGCAGGAGACACATAATTTTAACTCTATTAATAAACTTTTTTTCCGGGCCTAGGGGTGCATCCCAGCCAGCATTCTAGATGTTGTCCCAAGTCCCCAAAATGACATAGGTGGAGAAGATCAGGAAACAAGAACTCCTCCGATGAACAATTAAAAATTAATTACTTCCCACAAGGCAGTGGGGCACTATATTTAGCTCTGAGGGAAATTCCCTTTCTGAATTCTCTCTGTGCCGGTTCACGCACGTTACTAAATGATCAGAATACCTGACATCAAGCGATGCAGGCAGGAAAAGCCCAAGTTCACCCACCAGAGAAGTCTTTCAAAATGCTGCTGGGATTTTTGATCTCGTGTAGCTGAAGACAGCACTGGGAAACCTGCATGCAGAGCAACCCACAGTAGTAAGAGCAGACATCTGCATCCAAAATACAAGAAGAGATGGGAGCCGTTATTAGAAAGGGTCAAACACCGTTTTCCTATTTTGCGGGCTTTTAATGGTAATTTTCACAATAATTTACAAATTTGCTGTTATGCACGTTATAGATCCATTTAGTAATGAAAAAAAAGTAAGTTAATTCAGCTCTCAGTTGAGAAATTGTTGTAAAAATGCCCGTTCTAAGGTCTGGCATCTACTCCCGCAGTTTTGTATTAACCCAGGCAGCCAAGCGAGTTCCTCACGCTGAACCTGCCCAACCTGCTGGCCCTCCCCCAGCCCGCACATCCCCGGAGCTGCTTCTCTGCTGGCACCAAGGTGAGGACCTGGAAGGTTCAGAGCGCTGAGGGGGGTGGACTTACAGCGCAGTAGCTGCAGGGCTTCAGCATGACTAAGGCTGGAAGCGGATGGAAGGCTCCAACCCTTGGCAGGGGGTGATCCAGCCTCTCTCAAGTAGGTATTGCCAGTTTCTGGAGGCCCACGGTTCAGCACAGCCCCAAGTTCTGCTCCGAAGCCCAGGGCTAGGAGAGCAAGCAGGCTACGGGTCCAGTGCAAAGTGCCCTGGCACAACTCTAGATGGCAACTCGTATGCATGATACTACACAAGCGCTACCAGTCCCTCATGTCTAGGCATAACGAATTCACCTGCAGGGTTCTGTTCAAAGGAAAGAAAGATACGGAGACATGAGCCCAAACCACAAACAGCAGAACAGACCAAAGCTGGAGAATTCCAGGTGTTCGGCTACATTAGTCCTCAGCAGATGAGAGGAAATAAATCAAAGGGTACTACAGCCTTGAGTTTTTCCACCCAAGCTGTTTCCATCATCTCAGTAATTCACCTCTTAAAATAAAACTTGCTTTCCAGTAAGATAGACTCTCTTTGCCTTTTACTTTCAGTCACTTCAAGCTGATTCACCTTCGTGCCTTCTTGGAAAGAAAAAGTCAGCAGCAGGATCTCTCAGAGAAATGCAATACAGCAAATGAAAACTGCAGTCAGTCTGGACTGCTGGAGAAAGTGCAGGCAGAGCAGCCAGGGTGCTGCACTGAACACCCCTAAGAGTTCTGCCAAGGGAAGGAAAATCAGAACTTTCTCTCTGGAAAAGCCCAAAAAGAGCATTAAACCTTGCACCTGCACACACACAGCGGAGTTTTCCCCACACTGAGCAACAGCTGTTTCACAAAGACTTCTCCCCCCCAGCGCTTTTACAGTAGTGTAACCATTATCCTGACAATCAGGCCACCCATTCTCGTATCGTTGCTATTTAATGTAGTAAATAAAGGAAGCACTTTGCAGCAGTCCCTGGAGGAGAGGGAAGAGCAAAAAGATTGTGATGAGCAGTCGATTGGCAACGGACAGAAACTGCTCCCTGGGAGCTCCCTTCCCCCTCACCTTCCTCCCCTCTAATGGGGGCAGTAACACAACCCACAAAGGTAACTCAACTCTTGTGGGAGAATCTGTGGCACAATAGGCTGCAGCTCCTTTCAAAACGGATTCGTTTCGTTTATTTATTTTAAAGTCCACTGATCATCATCACAAAAAAAAAAAAAAACCATGGGAAATGCAACTAAAGAGAGAAAAAAAAAAAAAAGTCCAACCAAGACCTAAGAACCCAGAGCTACAAGTAGATGTGAGCCTGTGCTGCACGGCACAGGTGCAGGCACAGGAGGAGAAGACACATGCGCGCCGCAGGCAGGCGTGTGGCCAGAGGTGGGTTCTTTTATGTCAACCGCTGAACAATGACAGCATTGAGCAGGTTGGCTTCCTTCAGGGTTTGGTTCTCATCAGTCAGCTCTTTGTTCGGGAAGGTGGTCATGAGGACGAAGCTGGTGGCAGCCATCGCTGGCCGAGCATCTACTATGAAGAGCCGGATGTCACGGATCCTGTCCCAAGGGATCAAACACACAAGGGTGATGCTGTTACTGAACATCCTGTAAAAACGTGTGGAAACACCCTAAATTCCCCCTTTCCAGAGCACGCGACCCTGCAGTCGCTGCACTTGTTTTTCATCTAACAGTAGAGGCCACAACCAGGCAATTCTGATTTAACCTACTCTGTAGGCTCCCATTTAGTGAAATAACACAAGCTGCTTTATAGGCTAAAGATTTACAACTAAACGTTCCTTCACGCTGCCCAACAGGAACGCCTGTGTTGTCAGATGGCTATTTGAAATGGAAAGCTTCTGAACCCTTCAAGATGAATGGATTAACAAATTGCTTGACACTATCTGCTAACAGTGACTGAGCTCATCACACACAGCGTTAACTTAGATGATCTCAACTCCCAGGAGCAGCCAGAACAGCAATGCTGGATCTACTCCCTGAAACTGATCATAAAGGAAGGTTTTGTAGTTTTTTGCACCATGCTTGATTCTCTTACAGAAACTGGAGGAATGACTATAAACAAATGACCACACTCTGAGGTCACGCAGGTGAGGAAGACTTCAGGAGAGAAGTTTAACGAAGCAGCAGGGTACAGAAGACAGCTTTGCTCATTTAAGGGTAATGAACGCTATAAGAGCATCCCTTGGTGCTCCAGTCAGCACAGGGAATAGTCCAGTAGAAAAGTCTGAACTGAAAAGTCAGAATAACTTAACCAAGTTCCTAATTATCTGACAGTTTCTAAAGCCCTTAGAAGACATTCCATTTTTTATAGGTGAAATCAAGGAAAGTTCTGCTGATAATAATGATGCTCCCAGGTACAGTATCACTGGCTATAATCCGTCACTATTTGGAAAGCAAATCCCATCCTTCCAACACTTAACGACTGCTTTAAAACCCCACAATAATTTTATTCCTATTCACCTATAGAGAAGGATCCCCAGAGCTCCCTTTGCAGGCTAGTCAGGATTTTAACATCTGCTCCATCTGTGCACAGTTTTGCAGTGTCATTCAGGCCTTCCCAGTTAGTAACCTGTGTTTCCTGTTGCATTTGTACCTGTGACTGTGGTTAAACTTCTGGACCAGTCGCCCGCCATCAGCGAGCCGGATCTGGATGTTGGTGACGGGCTCCGACTCACTAATAGCGATGGCAGAACTGGCTTTGGCTTCATTCTCTGCCTGCTGGGCTGGGGAGCTGGTGCCCATCACCTGGGGCACAGTGCTGAGAACACAGAAACACAAGGCAAGCTGTTAAAAACCAAACGACCCAGCTGGCTGCAGGGTGCCAGGAGTCAGGCAGTGATCCCATCACCTGCTGAGCCCAACTACCACAGCTCCCAAATGAGAAACACCAATGCAAGTTGGAAGTGAGAATTTAGGAGTCAGTTTGTCAGCAGGGACTTGTTTAGAACTTCACTTCTACCATCTCCCTTTGCAGCAGCACGTCACGGGTCTACACGGGTAATTTGGAAACACTGCTTCTACATGCCACATCATGGTGGTTCCAAACCAGGGATGTGCCTCTTGCCACGGAAAGGTTGAGCCATCTCACAGTACAACCTCCTTTCCTCTCTTAGAGGAACACCTCCCATACCACACGTATGGAGTGCTGCTTCTTCAGAGAGATGAATCAAAAGGCTCAACCCTGCAAAACTCTCAAGTGACTCTCTCACATCACACACATAAAAACCAGCAATGCTGACTTCTCACCTGCCCAACTTCTGTCCTTCTCCAGTAAAAGCTTTGAAGACACTTTTAGGTTTCACATACTCCTCATCGCGGTGATCCTCCATATCCAGGTTCACTTGTCCGCCCCGTGCTAACCTGCGCAGTTCTGCCGGGACTTCCCTGCAAAGAGAAGTGTCCTGAGGCAGCTGCCTGAAGAAACAGTTGGGAAAATCCAGAGAAAAAGTGCCAGCAACAGACCTCTGGAATTTCAGGAATCGCAGTGAGCCCTTGCTTAATTAACAGGGCAATGCACACCTCCTCACTAACAGAGAGAAATTAAAGGTTACTTTTCTCTGGCCCTCACCTGGAGTGACACAGAAGTGACACCTGGTGCATCAGAAATCCTCAGCCCAATATGTAAGTCTGTTTGTTCAAACTCCCAAGGCCTCATACAAACCAAGGCCACTTCCCATTGATCTGAAGTAAATGTCCAAGTGTGCCCTCCTACAGGCTCCATAGTAAGAATCCAGCTCTTACAAGAAAGCTCAGGTGAAACGTGCCATTGATTCCACAAACGCTTGTGTTTCAGAAAACAACCATTCTTTCTCTCTCCTCTCACTACGTACCCTCTGCGGATATCATCCAGAAACTGGGCATTGGATGGATCCTGGTAGCTCCTCAGTTCTCCGCTATCCAGACTGAATCCGCTCTTCCAGAGCTTCAGCACAACATGTACCTGCAGCAGTCCCCAAACAACAATCAGCCTCACTGAAACATCTCAGTAACAACAATAACCAGATGCAACATTCCAGCCAGGTTCCTCTGGGTGGAGTGAAAACCCAAAGCACTGGCCATGTAATGGTCACGTATCAATTCCTAGAAGGTACCATCACAGACCCCCTTTTAATAAATATGGTTGAAAAGCCAAGAGTGTGCTAGGCCAGGAGCCAAAAACAAGTTCCCACCACTGCCTAGACATGTATTTGGTCACAAACCAAGCACGAGAAAATCTTGCATTGATGCTGTTAGCGCCATGTCTCTTCAACAGGTAAAGAAGAATTAATTTGCCCAGTGCTCTTTGCACACTATTTTTCACAATCTGCACTTCTATGGAACGCTCAGATTCTTAATCAGAAGTTTATCAGAAAACTGCTTACCCAAGACCCAAGCCATCTACTATTTTCTAATCGGAAATCCCATGAGGAGCAGGATTTACCATACTTCTGTCCTCTTGAATTTCTACCAAGCTTTATAACTCTCTGGGCTGGCAAGCTGCGTAGCTATAGCAGAGAGATCCCCCGGGTGACATCTACAAAACAGAGCAGAGAGATACTCACATCCTGGGCAGAGTTCTGTCTCCTCTCTCCTGCCACATAAGCTGACTCCTCCTCTGGAGTAGCCCCCAGGCGATACCCTCCCCCTGCAAAAGGCTGCAAGAGAGATGGGTGGAAAAGAGGTTTTAGAGAGACAGACCCAAGACAGCTTGATTCCCATTCCCCAACACTGTTATAGATAAACAGGGGGCCTTCGTGGCATCAGCAACATCTATTGTTCTGCAGGCACAGTCACCAGCTTGAACAAATTAATAAATACGGCATAAGAAAGTGGCTTTTCTTGCCAATGTGACACACAAATTGGAACTGCACTGAGGGGAGTCCAGACTTAGCTGTACTTTTAAGATAATTCCAGGACTCCACAGCAGCAAACAGCTGTCACGGTGGGAGCCTTAACTGAAACAGGGGCCAGAAGGAAGAAGAACTCATCACTGCTCACTTTAGGCTTGCTAGTCTCGCCACCGCTCTTGGCCGTCCGATCAACTGCCACTGCGCCGTGCTCCTTGGCTCCTTTGAACAGATCCTCCACCAGCTCATTGGGACTCTTCTTCCTTGGAGGACCAACGATCTGCTGTCCACTTCTCTCTGAGCCGCCAGCATAAAACCTAACAGAAAGCACACGGCTTCTGGGTAAGACTGGACCCCTGCTTCTCCAGGAGACACATGTGACAGGATCCAGCAGTTTTATATCAGGATTCAGTTTTTTTTTACAGCTTGGATGAAGAAATACTAGCTCCTACCCATGGATCTCCTCCTGTAGCCACTTACAAGTTCCTGCACTGCAGAGACTTTCTTTTTATGTCAGTTACTGCAAAATTATCCATTAATCAATAGCAATAAAATGATAATAACTGTCTCAGGCCTAGGAAGAGAAACAGTCCAGACTGACAAGGCTCAGTTTCAGGTGCTAGTCCCAGCTGTATTATCAAGCTCAAGACTTCCAGCAAGTCTCTGACCTGTCAGATGGAAGAAGACGAGCGACATCTAACCGGTATTTTGATTCATCCTACACTGAAAGATCACCCCATGCAGGATGGATCTGAACTGGAAGCAATGAATGCACAGTCAGTGAAGTGCAATTAAACACTTCTGGAAGATTTGGTTTATTAGCTTCCAGATGGCTTGTAAAAACATACAGAGCAAGCTGACATCTGTTTGCAGAAGACCACACAGTCTACATAGACTGAGCCATCAGTTCCATTCAGTTTACCTTCCCTGTTAAGCTTAAAGGTATTTAATTACTCACAGCTGACTTGTAGATGACTTTCCCACTAGTACACCGTGTTCCCACTGGAAAGGGGCCTACATTTTTCTTTCCACCTCCATGACATTACCCTTAAGCAGCACTTCAAAAAAATATAACAACCCACAAACCACAAAACCCCCTCCAAAAAAAAACCCCAACCAAACCCAAAAACCTCAAGCATAAAAAGAAACAATCCCTGCATTATTCCCACGTTTCCACTCTCTATAGACACAAATGATGATCTGGGCTTTTTTTCTATTCCTAACCTATGGCTTCCACATCCTGCCTTTGGCTTTCTCTCAGCAGCACAATTCAGCGATGAAAAGTGGTGTTTATACAGCCATGCTGAACACGGGCTCATTCACAAACTTCACACTGATCAACCTTTCTGTGTCAAGCCTGAGATTTTTCACTACAGGAATGTCATCTCGACTTGAACCTGCTTTATAAAAAGAACCCAACCCTGTATGCAAGTGACAAGCCATCAAAAAAGGGCAGGGATAAACACCCAGGATTTAAGTCTTTAACTGAAAACTTACCGCTGTCCCTCCTCCTCTTCATCGTCATCTTCCTGCGCGTGAACAAGGTCTCTAAAGGATGTTACTCTATGGTCACTGCAAGAGGCAATCAGAGAATTGCGTCAGCCTCGTGACGCGTTGCAACCACATAAGCAAAAGCTCCCAAACACAGCGGTTGGGCTGACCCTGTTCTACTTTAAGGGTCTGACTCATTACTCTATAAAATGACAGGTCAGCACTGGCATAACCAAGCGGCGAATCGAGCTCTTGGACCTCTCTGCCAACTACACCAACAGAGAACAAGAGCGGGAGGAGGCGCAGAGGGTGGCTGCAGCCACAGAAGTGAGGAGTCTTCAGTCACCTTCCTCGCTCGCGGACTGAAACCGCCACTTCCGAACCTGCACAAGCACAGGTTTCTCTTCCCGGCCCCAGGACAGCCCAGCCTCCGCGTCCTTCCCCTCTCATTCCTTCTGCCGAGGCTGGTAGCTCTGATCCAAACTGAAACTGGGTTCTTCTGCAGTCTGAACTTTATTCAACAAAGCCTGAACCGAGAGCACTTTTCCTTCAAAACGCAGTCAGTAACTCCTCCTCTTCAAAAACGGATAGTATTTCCCTACTGTACAAAGATTCAGTACAGCAAAATTAACCTGTTTTTGTAAAATGCTCAACTTGATCAGATCAGGTGTCACACAACATTAGAAAATATTTTTCCCGTGGAGATACAATCTGCTCAAATAAAAGCTCTACCAAACCGACTGCCTTCTAACCTTAAAAGACAAATCAAGTTTTTTTTTTTTTTCTGAGCAATGAGGCAAGTTGTCCTAACTGATCTTTGAGTTAGTTGTGCAATATCGGAGCCTACAATGTATAAACGCTGAGGTTTTCACAATTTCTAGAGAGCCATACGAGGTGAAGAAGATGTGAACACAGAACTACTTCTCCTGAAAATTAATATACATCAAAATATACATCAATGCTTTAGGCAGAGCTTGCGTTTTTACGTAAGTAGTTTTCACTGTCAGGTTTCCAAGCTGCCGATGAAAAGATCAGCCTGAGCTGAAGCTCCCTCCTCACCTGGCTGCGGTGCCTCTGGATATGGAGCTGGGTGTTGGCTGGGGAAGAGTCAGGATGTCCTCGTCGCCCCCATCCTCGTAGAAGCTGGCAAGAGCAATCTGGAAAGGAACACAGCAGGAGCTTTTCAGGATGAGACCAAACATTCCAGAACAACGGAAAAAACCCACAAATAACACAGCTGAAGCTTCTGTTGCGTCAGACCTCTTAAGGCACATCAACACTAAGGTCAACCCCTAATACCTAATGAGGTATTACCCCATTTGGAGGTCCCAGCAAAGATGAGGCTTTGCCACCTTCTAATGTTTGGCTTTGTAGGACACTCACCACCACAGAAATGCCAAAGCAGCTTCCTCGGTGGGAGGCCCTTATCCTGTAGTATTTCTACAGGGGTTACTTTAAAATTACTGTTCTGAAACAGCTGCTTTTGTGACATCCGGGAGTAGACCCGGAGTTAATTAAACACGGGCAGACGGTTTGCGGGGGATGGGAGACAGGAGCGGGTCAGAGCGGCAGCCGATCCCCCCCCTTCATCTGGGGGTGCAGGGGCCGCCGCTGGCAGCACGGCCAGCGGAGCGCGAAGGGAAAGCAAGCGTTCAAGGACAACCTACGCAAACGCTGCAAAACCCGGACCCCGCTCCCTCGCCGCGTGCCGACAATTAGCGATGTTCAAATTAACGAGGGGAACCGGACCAGGCCGGGCTCCGGGCCCAGCCAGCCCCCGCGGCACCCCCTCAGCCCGGCCGTCGGGCGAGGCCTGAACCTACAAGAGACCGAGCTCCGGGCCCAGCGCTCCCTCCCCCGCCACCGCACCGGCCTCCAGGGCCGCGGCCTCGGCCCTCCCCGGCGCCGGCCTCTAGGGCCGTGGCCCCGGCCCGCCGCGGCGCCCGGCCTCGGCCGGGCCCCCCTCGGTGGGTCGAGCCGGTGCCGGGGAGGACGGAGAGGAGCGAGACGGCGACGGAGCTACCTGAAGGTCCCAACCGGCGGACTCCAAGAAGAAACGCGCTCGCTCCTCCTCGGCGCCGGTCACGGCCACAAACTCCCTCAGCGCCTCCTCCCTGTCCGCCATCTTGCCGCGGTGCAGCGCCCAAACCCCGCCGGGCCCCGCGCCGGGCCCCCCCCCCCCCCCCCCCCCCCCCCCCCGGCTCCCGTCAGATCCCGCCGGCCGGAAACGGCCCAGAGCGACGCTCAACTTCCATGCGCTACGAACAGCGACCCCTGGCGGCCCGGCGGTGAGCGGCCCCGAGCCCCGCGGTGAGCGGCCCCGAGCCCCGGGGTGAGCGGCCCCGAGCCCCGCGGTGAGCGGCGTCGAGCCCCGCGGTGAGCGGCGTCGAGCGCCGGGTTATGCAGCATTGAGCCACACACAGAACAGCCTGTGCGTCCCGGAGCCTTTATTTCTAAGTGCACAGGACAAAGCTGGTGGCGGCCGAGTCCCGGGATTCGCTCCCGATGCCACGACGTGAGGAACCGCAAGCCGACAGGGAGCAGGACACGGCGGCTGCCCCGGTGTTTCCCTCCTCATGCCCTCGCACGCTTGAAGAGGAAGAAGAGGAGACCGCCGAGGAGACCCTTCTCCAGCAGGATGCCAAGCCACAAGCCGGGGCTGGACAGGAGGCTTACACCTGAGGTGGGAAAAAAGGGATGTGAGCGTGTCTTTCCAAAAGAACCCTCTGGCCACGGGGGTGAAAGGCACCGAATCCCCCAGCCCCACTCTGTCTGGGTAGGTGGGTTTGGCTATGGGGAGAAGCGTGGGGCTTCTGCCACTCTCCCCATGTCCAGGGCTGCAGGGAGAGGGTCTTCCATGTGGACACAGATGCACCTGGAGCCCCAAACCCCTTCCCCATCCCCACTCGATCCAAGCAGAGCCCAGTGTTCTGGGCTGTGCCAGAGGCAGCACCCGGCAGGGCTGGTTGCCACCGGGAGCTGCTCTGGGAGCCCCACTCACTGTGTACAGACACTTCTGTGCCGTTTCCACGCCGAAAAACCTCAATACGGCCCAAATATCTGGTGAACTTCACGCAGTAATAGGTGCCGGCATCCTCAGTGCAGACTTCCTTGATGTGGATGGTGAAGTCTGTGTCAGACTGATCCACTGCCCTCGTCACGCGCGGGAAGGAGCCTCCCGGCTCATAGATGGTCTGGTTCCCACTGCCCCAGCCCTTCAGCCATTTCACAGGGGCAAAAGAAACATCTCTGGACATGGTGCAGGTCAGGGTGAGCGTCTCCCCCACTGTCACTGACACCTTGTCCTGGGGCTGCTGCAGCTTGAAGTCCTGAGCCACCCTGGCATCCGTACCTGGGCACAGCGACAGGAGAGTTTAGGGCTGAGGAGGGGCTCCAGAGCCCAGACATAGCACAGGGCATTCCCAGACCCCTGGACCCGAGCCCAGAGCAAGGGACAGAGAGTCATCCCCATCCCTCGGCCCCACAGCAAGCACTGCTGGAGACTGTGGAACGGGGAGACGCTGGGACACCCAGGACATGCTGGAGTAAAACAAATCTTCAGCTGGAGGTGAAAGCAAGCTGGAAGGGAGGCGGTAAGGGAAGAGCCCCAAATACTCACAGGAGGGTTGTGCAGCACCGAATGCTGAGATGCATCCCCTGAGCCTCATGTCAGGCTTGTGGCATGGCTACTCCCAGGGATGTGGCCACAGTCTGCCCAACTATCCCTGTCTCTGCTGGCTCCCCCCACCATGGGACTCTCTCCTGGGACAGACCCCCAATCCTCTTCCTCGCCCCACAGTCCCCAAGAACAGCCCACCCGGCTGGGATGGGATGACCCAGGGGCAGCACCTGGCAGGGCTGGTTCCCACCAGGAGCTGCCCTGGGAGCCCCACTCACTGTATACAGACACCTGTGTGCCTTTTCCACGCCGAAAAACCTCTTCACTGTCCATCGATTTGCGAAACTTCACGCAGTAGTAGGTGCCGATATCCTCGGGTTGAATATCCCTGATGTGGATGGTGAAGTCTGTGTCGGACAGATACGCTGCCCTCGTCACGCGGGGGAAGGAGCCCGTCTGCTCATAGGCGACCTCGCTCCCTTTGCCCCAGCCCTTCAGCCACTTCACGGGGCCAGGGGGACCATCTCCAGATATGATGCAGCTCAGAGTGAGCATCGATCCCGCTTTCACCGACACCTTGTCCTGGGGCTGCTGCAGCTTGAAGACCTGAGTCACCTGGGCATCCACACCTGGGCACAGCGGCAGGAGGGTTTGGTGCTGATGGGGGGTCCAGGAGCCAAGGCACAGCACAGGGCATCTCCAGACCCCCAGCCCTGAGCTCACACCAGGGGACATCCCTGTCCCTTGTCCCCTGGGGCAGCCATCACTGCTGGGG
>JAOXJM010000005.1:4617618-4630570 GCA_026413425.1 Tringa solitaria | reverse complement strand
TACAAGCCAGGATGCCATTGGCCTTCTTGGCCACCTGGGCACACTGCTGGCTCATCTTCAGCCGCCTGTCTATTAGAACCCCCAAGTCCTGTTCCACCAGGCAGCTCCAGCCACCCTTCCCCAAGCTTGTACCGATGCAGGGGGTTGGTGTGGCCCAAGCATGTGTGATGGTGAAGCCGGGCACAGCTTCACCAGGGGTCCCTCCAGCAATGGCAGCTTCAGCTGGTGGGCTCTGCTCTGGTTGGTTTGTGGCACTGGCACAGAGCAGACAAACCAAATCTTTCCAGGCAGCCTGGTCCTCGTGCTGTTGTTTCTTCCATTAATTATTTCTCTCCTGCTTTATAAGTGCCCTGTAGACCGTGGGCAGGAAAACCCCGCTGCTGTCAGCAGTGCCCCAGGACCAGAGCTGCAGTGGCAGAGCCAGTGTGACCCCATGCCCCAACTGTCCCCTACGCACCCCTGGTGTCCCCTGGCGCTGGGGCCACCCCTGCCCACCCGCTAGGACCCCACACTCCAGCTGCAGCAGATGAAATCCTTTGGGATCCCAGTTTTCCTTCAAAGCTTCATATTCCCAAAGTGCATCCCAGGGGAGGGAGAGCATCCTGCTGGTTTAACAGCTCGAAGGGAAAGCGAGAGGGGTCAACAGGCATGGGGGCACCCAGAGCCACCCGAAATGGTTGCAGGCTGGGTGGGCTGTGGGTAACTGGTGGTCCACAACCCCTCGCACAACCCAGGGCAGGCTCCTGCCCTTGGGCCAGCAGCTCCTCAGGGGTGACTCACGTCTCTCTCCTGGAGCAAAGCGATTCCTGCGCCGTCTGCACGCTGCAACCGAGGGAAAAGAGAGAGAGTCAGCCCAGGAGCTGCCCATGGCTCACACAGCCTCCCCGAAGCCACCACACGAGTCTGATGAGATGAAAACCTTCCCAGGCAATAAGCCCCCCCTCCAACAGCCCCAGTAGCAGTGACTGGGGCAGCAGCGGGGCCGTTCCCAGCACACGGCACGGCCAGAGACCTCTCCATCTGCCCTGGGATGCGAAAGGGACATCGTGGATGCATCCCCACGGCAGGGATGGGTGCTGCTGCAGCGTACATGGCATTGCACCCACTCTTCCCACGCTGGCAAAGGGCAGGGAGCAAAATACACCGCTTTTCCTGCAGCAGCAGCTGCGGAGGTCCCTGCCGGGAAGCGCTTCTCACCTCCCGCTAATGTGTCAATTGTATTGGAAATCGCTTTTGCTTCAGCGAGGAGTGAATTTCTCAGCTCACGGTTTCTATCTCACCCTTCCCCGGTTTAATCACCACATAAAGAAAAAAAATCTCTTCTCACGGCCCGGTGATGAGCACATCTCCGCTTTCTTTTTTTAAATGCATTTATCTATTCTGTCTCCATTCGTCACGATGCCCCTTTAGCGGTGTAGCAGAGGGGAAAATTGGTGGGCTGTAGCAGTAACACCTGAAAAAATCACTGGAATTTCCCCCCCCCCCCCATTTTTTCCTAGCAAAATCTTCCACCCAGCTTCATTGGTTCCTCCAACCCCCAGCTCCTGTGGCTAATCAAAGCGCAGGATTTTTCAATCCATAAATCCAGCGCTGGGGCACACGCTGACGCATGGCAGCGCGCCACGCTGCCAGGGACAGGAGCTTGCTCTGTGATCGGGGCTATTTCCATCCTTTTTTGCTTATTTTAAGCTGGGCCACACAGTGCGATTTTCAGGTTGACGCTTTCTTCACGAAACCTTTCATCCACATGAAGTTTCTTGCGCTTAATCGCTCGAGGATGCGGATGTGCGGGTACAGCCACCCGGGCATCGCCCTTGCGTGGGGCAGCATCCTCAAAGCAAAGACCACAAAGTATCTGAGCCTGCCCTTCTGCAGCCCCCACAGTCCCCCCCAAAGCCTGTGGAGCATCTCGCCTCACCTCTCGGCATCGCTCTCGTCGCTGGACCGCAGCTCCTCCAGGGCCACCTGCAGATCAGCGATGCGCCGGATGGAGGTCCCCAGGTCAGCCTGCAGGACCTGCCGCACCGCCCCCAGCTCCGCCAGCTGCTGCTCCTGCACGGACAGCACCCAATTAATGCTGGCACCCTCAGCTGGTACCCCAACACGGCACCCCGAACCGCAGAGGGGGTGAGCAAGGCATCTGCTAAAGTTTCCCCAACCGTCCTCTGTGCCCCGCCGGGGCTCGCGCCCTGCCGCACGGGCCACAGCCTGTAAAACGTAATCTTCGTCGTTCACAGGAAGAGGAGCAAAAGGAGCTGAACCCCTCAGTGACCAACCGACATCACCCACAACAGAAAAAGCCCCAAATCCCAAATGCTGGGCGGAAAATAAGGATCCACCAGCAGACACCGTATGGAAACTGAATATAACTCTGGGGAAGGGATGGTGATTTTGGTTTTAGGTACACGGCTGGACCAGAGCATCATCAGCTTGTACAAACAGCCTTCCTGGAGATAATTAGTAGAGAGTATTGTCCTCCTGAGCCAGTAATGTCCCCCTGCAGCTGGGCTGCCCAGTACCGTGGCAGTGAGCGTAGAGGGACTGGGGACAAGCATCACATCTGACCAGTGACTCGGGTGTGTGTCCCAATTGCCGTACTGTGGCCACGCTGTGATTTCAGCACATCACTGCAGCACTCTGCTAAATCAAAACCTAACACCAATATAGCAAATGAGTAAATCTGATATTAAAATTAACACACACACACACACACACTCTCGTGTGGAATGTGTGAAAGCACCCGGTGTGAGAGCACCATGTCCCTCCTGGGGACAGACCCACTCACACACCCTGCACCTCTGCTTGGAAACAAAGCCCTTTTCAAAGATGCTGATGAGAAAAACCAGAAACTCATTTCAGAATTTAAACTACAGGGAGGAAAAGCCAGATGAGCAGCGTGTCCCATATGGCACCACGGACCCAGCATCACCCACAACTGGGTGGCCACGGCCGAGCATCGCCGTGTTCATGGGATTCCAGGTCCTTTCCGCAAGGAAGGAAAACCTTGGTGATGTTTTCTAAACCATCACACGGCAGGGAGAGAAGGAGAAGGAACGTGAGCTGCAAATTCACCGTGATTGAAGGTGCCAGCAGTAAAATTGCCATCGTGGTGGTGACAAGGTGAGAGATGATTTGCAGCGCGGGCTACGACAGGCCACGGCGCGGGAGCCGGCAGACTGTCAGAGTAAATAAAGCAAGCCCTGGGATCACCGGGTGCCCGGGCCTGTGGGGGAAAGAGCATTTCAGTTTATAAAAACATGCAAAGAAACATCCCTGTTCGGGTTGCACAGCGTCACGGTTCCTTCTGGAAATGCACCAGTTTTGGGAAAAACCTGAACGCTGCCAAGAAACTTTGGGAAACTCAGCGCTTCCGAGCCCTTTGGTTCCCCCCCCCCCCCCCGGCTCGGGCAAACGGAAAAAGGACCTGGTTTGTCATGGAAACTGCTCCAAGTTGCATGGGAACAACCCACTGACTAGGCAGAGGAGATGCTCCCCATGCCAGGGTGGACCCCACAAGCATCTGGGGGCTCAGGAGGAGGCCCACGGTGAAACGCTGACCCCCAGGAGGAGAAAAAGCCCCAGGGGGAGAGAGCCCCAAGCTTCAGCTGGCTCCGTGCCTGTGCTCAGCTATTTGCAACTGCAAGAGCAGGCAGTAAAACAACCACTAGATAAAAAGCTCAACCCTTCAAAAAAAAAAAAGGCTGATAAGAGTCTCTATTGAACTAGTTCCTCAGCTCTGGGATACGGCGCAAATTAAATATAGTTCAGCGGCCGCATTTAATTCCTTTCCTCCGTCCTGCTGTTATTGACCTGACAGTGAGTGGCAGGGAGGCAGCCGGGCACACAGCGGCGCGTACCCCGACCCCTCCGACCAGGGAAGTCCCCTGGGTACAGCTGTGAGAGCAGCAAACAGCATGTCCCAGCAGCTGGCGGGGTCCCCGTGGCCCCACTGCCTTCTGCGTGAGAGCCACGGGTGCACCCAAAGAGATGGGGCTACTGTGGGACTGATGCTGCTGAGCTGAGGGTCCAGCCTGGCTTCCCCTCAGGATGCCCCAGTCCTGCGGTACCCATGACCCGTGGCAGAGAGGGGGCCGGTGGCCCCAGGAGGGGGCTGCACAGGGGTGACTTTGGGGACAGCATGGCCGTGGGCTCTACGCACTGCAGGTGACCTTGGGTCCCCTGCCCACACGCTGCCCCAGCGGCAATTTGAATGTCAGACTGAAAATACTCGTTTCTTAACGAGAGCTGACACTGCTCAAGGACAGCGATGCTGCCGAAACAGACTCCTTCCAGGGGAGGTGCCCTCGCCACCGCCACCCCCCCAGGTACCCGGGCTGATTAAATCCAGAGGAAAGCACCGTTTCCATCCTGAGAACCACCTGGGGCTGCTCCTCGCTCGCTCTCTGCCCAGTGACTGGCACCAGCCCTTGCCCACAGGGAGTTTTAGCTCTCGGGGGCTCAGGCGTTACCGTAAAGCGAATTCTGGGGATAAAAATCTGCAGCAAGAAGAGGTGGGGAAGAGAAACAGCACCGCTCAGTCTCTATGCCCTGCCTTTCAGCAGGGGCTCAGCACATCCCCAGCTCCTGAGGATGCTGCAGCCAGCGAGGAGAAGGAGAGGAAGAGGAGGAGGAAGAAGCTGGCAGAACTACAGCCAGCGAGGGGCAGAGCGAGGGGTAATGCTCTAGTAAATGTGCTGCTGAGCATTTTGGGCTCAAATCAGCACAAAATAGAAAGGCTGGCGCTTAGGGAGCCACAGAGCACTATGGTGATCAGCTCATAAGGACAGCACTGCACTGGGGAGGAGGCTGGAAATGCAGCATCCCACCCATCCCAGCGCTCGATCCCGGATCTCACGCACAGAGGGACTTTACGTTTTACTCTGTACCATACAATTGTCTCAAGGAAGGGAATAATTACATCAATATAATTAAATTTCAAACACAAAAACCACTGTCTTCATCCCATAAACTGACAAGAACAGTCCCAGCATCAGGCCACCGTTATCCCGGGGAGCGATCAGACACCTTTGACTCATGTTGCTTCAATCTAAATGGAAATGCAAGAAGCGTTTCCCTTTTAATACCACAACTGGCCTGAGCATTTACATCCTAACTCAGGATGGATGGCTTTTTGATTCCTCTGATCTGCGTCACACGTGGTTTCTCACACGTGGTGAGGGGCAGTGGCCAGCTGACTCCAGTTGTGGCCACCAAGTCCAAACGTGATGGGATGCTGGGAATGGGGACCGGAGTGATACGCAGCACTGCGGCTGGACCCGGGGGATGAAAGGTGACTTGCACATCATTCTGCCTGCCTTATTCATCATTAATGGCCCATTATCAGAGCCCCCTCCCTCCCACCCCCCGCTTCTGCTGGGCTGCTGCAGGAGGAGGGAGGGGGAAAACCACCAGATTTCAGGTGGAAGCCTACCTGCAATCCGTGATCGCGGTCCTTCAGCCGTGCCAGAGCCTCTCGCCTCCGTGGATGAGGCCAGAGAGGGCTGAACGCACCGTGCGATGGCTGGGAGAGGGGCAGTGCCCAGTGCTGCTCCAGAACCCCCCAGGTGAGGCTGGAGAGACCAGTGCTGGTCCCAGCTGCAGGGCCACGGGACCGCGGTGCCACCGGGACCACGATGGCCCTGGCAGTGAGAGCCGACCCCAAAGGGGTGCGCTGGCAACAAGCACCCCCCCCACCACCCCTCCTTGGCTGCTTTTATCTGGGGTGGAAAGGCATGACCCAGAGGGATCTGTTACACATGGATGACGCATATTAGAGACTATTGTATTCTCCAGCAGTATCTGCTAATGTACTGTAATTGGCACTGATGAAGAAATGTTAATGCCACAGTATTAATTCATGCTAGATTAAAATTTTAATTTGAATTATCTGCACCATCGTGTGTCAAGCTGTCTGCATTCCTCGGCTGCAGCGCGCGCTGCCTCCCTGCAGCCCTAAGTGCATCCCCTCAACTCGCCCTGGCAGAGCCGTGGGCACCAGGGTGGGCAGATGCCCAGGGTGGGCACGACCTCAAGCTGAGACACAGCGATGGTCCCTTATTGCCTGGCTGCCACCGAGACAGCCCCGAGGAGCGAGGAGCCACCAGCCGCGCAGGTAGGTGCCAGCTGCAGCACCGAGAGGAACGAAGCTCCCAAGAAAAACCGCTGGCTGCTTCCCAGCAGCTCCGCTGGGAAGCATTTTTATCCCAGCTTTTCCCACCAGCTTCCCCTCCCTTGTCCCTGCCGCGCTCCTCTGCTGCCGGCAGCCCCGTGCCCTGCTAGCAAGAGGAGAACGGGGGACTTGATGGCACTCAGGGGACCAAGGACCCTCCAGACACCCCGGGACACCCTGCCGCAAACATACTTTGTCCAGGCAGTGCCACAAATGCCCCCCCAGTGCTCCCCGTGCTTCTGCAGTGAGGTGGGGGGGGGGGACACAATGGTAAAATTGGGGCAGGAAAAGGGGAGAAAAACAAAGGGCTTTGGAAAAAAAAAAAAAAAAAAACCAAAAAGAAGGACACAAAGAGAGGAAGAAAAAAGCAGAGGTAGAGCTTGACCCTGCATTACCTGGAGGAGTCCCGAGGCTCCGGAGCCGTCCCTCCTGCAGAAACACCTCGTTAGGATGGTGACGGTGTCTGGCAATGCCAGCGGTGGGTCCTGGCCACCACAGCCACCCCCAGCATGTCCTACCTGTGTCAGGCATCTGCCAGGGTCCCCTCCTCCTGTCCCGTTTCCACTCCAGTTTTTCATGCCCAGGCTTTGCTCTCATGTGGAAAAGCCCCGAGCTCCGTCCGTGCACCCCAGGGGGACAGTGAGAGGCTTGGCAGCCCAAGGAGAGACAGGGAATTGGGACTGTGTGTGCCAGACATCCCCCCCACCACCACCACCACAATTAACCTGTGATTATTTCTAGCGAGGGATGTGAACAGCTCTCCCAGGCTGAGCAGGTCTCTCCTCCCACACAGGACTAACTCGGGCAGGTGAGGACCCTGCAGAGATTTCTGGTGGAGAAGAATCGTCCCCTTCCAGCCGTTCCTTTCCTCACCTTTAAAAGTGGTGACGCCTGGAAAAGCCTTCAGGACGAGGCTTCTCAAAAAAGCCGACGACTTTTGGAACAGAATTGAGGCGAAACCCAGCCCTGAGGTCACTGCTACTGCTTGGGGTGGGGGGAGAGGGAAACCTCCCCCCATCCTCTCCCCCAGCTCCCTTTGCCCCTCCGAGCCCCGGGTGTCCCTGCCGCAAGGGTGGAAGACACGGCATCGGTGTGGAAACAAACCCCAGCCAAGCTCTGGAGAGCGGTTCATGGGCTAGAAAATGGCTGGAGGGGTGAGAGGAACACCTGCAGCTGGCCGGGAGCCTCTGGAAATAACACAACCAGCCCAACCACAAGCCGCTCTCGGCACCGTGGCTTGGGGTGGGGGGGGGGGTGTTTTTAAAGAAAGTCACTTTTTGGTGAGCAGGAGTGATACCCCAAGCTGCGCCCACGCGATGGGAGCGGGATGGCGACCCCGCCAGCCCTACCTGCCGCTGCTCCCCGTCCCGCCGAGCACCCGCTTCGCCCACTCAGGACGGGTGGTGGGATGGTGGGTGTCCCTCCGTGGGTGTCAGGCTGAGCCGGTCATTGGTGGCGGTGGCAAGGCCCCGCTGGCTGGTGGCCCTGCGGCGGTGCCCGGGGGTGCCCACCGGACTCGCCGCCCGCCGGCTCCCACCCCGCTTTTATGGCCACCGAGTCTCCTCCTGCAGCGGGGCCCGGCTGCGTTCGGCGCCGCGGAGCCAATCGGGGCGAGGGAAGCTGTGAATAATCAGCCCCGCAGCATCCTCGCCACCTCCCGAGCAGGCTCTCCCGCCGTGCCGGGGGCAACCCCGCAGCCCCCCCTTGGCCACCCCGGGGATTGGGGTGCATGTCCCGCTGCCGCACCGTCACCGGCTGCGTCCCTCGGGGACCCCCAACAGCCCTCTGTCCTTGGGGCCAAAACGCCTGCTCCGAACACGGGAGGTGGCAGGGGACCGGGATGGGGTCCCCAGCCGCGGGTCGGAGGAGTTGGGCCGCCGCGGGTGTGATTTGCCCCTGCCCACCCAAATTCAAATCCTGCCCAAGGAGGAAGGGGGGATAAGGGGGGGAAGCCCTGGCTCCCTCAACTCAGGCTGGGGAGAGGCACAGACCTTGTGGCGATGCCAGGGAGAGGAGTGAGCCCGTCCGAAGCTGCTGGGAAGAGCGAGAGGGTCTTCACGTCCTCGGAAAGGCTGGTGTGTGTCCCCCCCCCAATCCACCCAGCCTGGCTGTGGCTGGGCAGCAAAGCCCTCCCAGGGAAACCCTCCACCTCCTCCCTGAAGGGGCTCAGACCCACCAGGCTTCCCACCACCACCACCCTCTCCTTGTCCCCCCCCCCTCCTCCTGGGGACAAACCCAAAGAGATGAGCCACAGGGGAAGCGGAGTAGGGGGGGACAGAGATACCTCCCCCCCACTTTCCCCACGTCAGCCCTGAGTCCTGTGCACACATTTCCAGGTGTGATTTGGGGGTGAAGGAGGGCAGCACGGGGCACCCCCCAAGCCCATGCACCACCATCCCCCTGCTCCATGACCTGACAGAGGTATAGGGCTGGGGGGGTCCAAGGCACAGACCCCCCCGGGCCCAGCCTGCCCTGTCCCATCCCCTGCGGCCCCGGTGGGCACGAGCACACCCCACACGCTGCCGGCAGCGCAGCCCATCCTCTCGCCTTGAAGACGGAGCTATTTTTATCGGAGCTCAAGAGGGATGTTTCCCAGCAACCTGCCTTTCTCCCCGGCTTGAACACCGGCTGCCGGACCCGGTGCCCCCGACTCAGCCCTCCCGGTGTTGGCAAGGGGCACGGGGGGACGTTGGCATGGCCAGGACCCTCCACGGGGCACCCAGAAGATGATGCTGGGTGAGCAGGGCAGCCTGCTCATGGTCCCCTGTCCCCAAGGCTGGTGGTCACCTCTGCTAGCACCCACATTTGGGGTGCCAGGCTCTGCTCCCCAGAAAGCACGTGGGACCCCCACGGCTTTTGCTTGGAGGTGGATTTTGGCTCCCCTGGGCTGGGGCTGACCAGGCTCAGAGGGACTGAGGGAGCAGGGTGAGGCAAGGGCAGGGGCATCCTGCATTTCCCCAGGGCTGAGGGAGGAGATGTCCCCTGGGGGACCCATCCCGGGGGGCAGCAGCGCTGCAGCAAGGGGGGACGGAGGCTCGGACACCATGAGGGCACGGGCAGAGGGCAGCCATGGTCTCCCCTCCCTGCGGTGTGCTGGGCTGTGCAGACACAGAACAAAGCCAAGGAGAACAAAACACAGCTGCAAACCACCACAGAGAAGCTCAGCCTGTGGGAGGGGGGGGCTGCCAGCAGCCCCCAGGCAGGTTTAACCCTTGCTGCCAGGACCAGCGGTCGTGTGGGCACCACAGACACAGTGGGGAGGAGTATTTTTTACACCAAACCCATCAAATAGCACTCCCAAGTCCTCAAGTCCATCCCTAAATCCCAGCCTCCCCAGTTCAACCTGTTATGCGGGCAAATGGCTCCATCCAGGAGCCGTGACATGTCTCTGGGTGAGAGCAACAGCATCGCCCCAAAGGCCAGTGCCTGCTGGGGACACGGAGCATGGAGTGGATGAGGGTGACCGTGGCTGCCACCAGCTCCCCACCCCAAAAGCTGACCCGCTTGCAGCACCCCCCTGGAGCCCAATGGCTCGGGGTGCAGCCACCTCCCAGTGCAGGGTAATTGCACCGGAGGGAGATGAGCTTCTGGAGATGGAGCAAACCCCGCAGGAACAGAGAGAAAAATCGTTTGTTATAATAAAGTTCCTTCCTCAGGGCTGATTCTTTTTGCTCCAGGAGGGAGGTCAAGTTACTCCTGTCCCCAGAGCGGAGTCGCCTTATTTTCTAGGTGTGCTGCAGATGTGCTGAGCCGGGCGAGAAGGTCCTCCCCAGGGCTAGTCGTGGTCCAGGCAGGTGTGGGGGTCACAGGGTCCCCCTTGGAAAGGAGCTGGGAGCGAGCCCACCCACCAGCAAGTTTAATTAATATTCATCTGCCGCTTCCTAATGGGAAACTGTCTCTGAGTCACACTGACATTTCCCTGGGACAATGGTAATTAAGCACCTGGGTAAGAGAAATGTGCGGTAATAGAAAAGTTAAGTTTTCTTAACTACATGAGTGAAAAGCGGGTTCGGCGAGGAGGGGGACGAGCGTGCGTACCAGGCTCCCGCGAAAGCAAGTGGGAGTTAATGGCAGATGACGTTACCCGCGGCAGCGGCACAGCTCGGCCCCGACGCCCCCAACCCAGACACGGCACCTCTGGCTCCGCAGCCACGAGGATGGCTGGTTCCCCATCCCAAGATGGGGGTAAGTTGTCCCCACAGGCAGGAAGAGTGATGCCAGCCGGCTGGGCTGTCCCCAAGCACTGGGACCTCAACTCGGTGCTGCCGGTGGGAGCATCCCATGGGAACCAATCGCTCCGCTGTGGTTCCTCCAGCACCATCAGCTTTACCCTATTCAGTGGGATATGTTTTTTCTAGAAACTCCTAAAATGTTCACTCTCCCTCCTGACCCTAAAGTGACACCAGGCTGCCACGGGCGGGCAGGAGGTGGCTTTTTTGCAGGCAGATGTGGGCACGGCAGCAAGGGCCACCTGTGGCTGCTGCAGGGCTGCAGGACAAGGGATGCGCTGGATGCATTTTGTGGGTCACGAGAGGCACCAACAGCTCCGTGGGAAGAATTTGGGGGGGGGGGGGAAAGGGGTTAAGCCCAGGGATCTCCTCCCAACCACCCGCAGGAGCTGAGCAGTCTCAAATCAACACCACCACCAGGACAAACATCCAGTAGCTGCACTGGGATGATCTGGAGGCAGATGCCAGGTGGGCAGCACCGAGTGGAGGGGGGGGGTCACCCCTGTGGGGGACGCGGCAGCGGGTACAACAGCGGCGTGGGACCGGGAACCGATTCAGCCCCTGCCTGCATCATGCTGTGGCGGCTCAAGGTCACCGCGCAGCCCGGGTTGGGCACACGTGCGGGCACACGGTGACCTCCCTGCGTGGGCAGGGGAGGCACAAGTGGCCACTCTACGCCAGAACAAAAAGCAGAGCCCATGGAAACCCGGCGAGTCACGCCGCTGCCATTGTCCCCCACCGCAGAGCAGGGAGTTGCAGCACGGCCCCCACATCCCCCAGCCCCCGGAGGTGAAGTGGGCTCCATTTAAAAGCAAATTGAGTTCAAACCACTTGCAGGAGCTGCAGCCTGAGTCCATGGGTCAGCCCCACCGTGGGAGACATCCCCCACCCCACATGCCAGACCCTGGGTGCCAGCAGCTCTTGGGGTCTCCATCCCCCTCCGGGGGGGGGGGGTGGGGTGGGGTGGGACCAGCATGATGCAGCCTGTCTGCGTGATCAGAAAGGCACATGCCTCAGAAATGAGTCAAGAAACCAATAATTTTTCGAGCTCCTCCGTAAAGTGGCTCTACAGATGCTCTCCTTGACCACCAGCAAAGTGCCTGCCACTAATGTCACCCATGTGGGGGTAGGAAAACGTGGAGAGAAAAAAACTGGAAAAAAACCTGTTTTATTGCCATTCCCCCTCTCCCAGCCCATGATGGGGGGGTGGCATGGTGGCATGTGAAGCCCCAAACCCTGGAGGCCACTGGTTGCCCACCCCCGGCAGCCCTGATGCACCGCCCGGGGAGGATGGATGCACATGAAGTCCCCAGCCGGGGGGGGTGAAGAACAGTTTGGGGACAGTGTGTGGGACAAGGGCCCCCTGCGTGGGGACGTGGCCATCACACATCAACCTGCCCGTGGGAGCAAAGTGGCCAAACCAGCCCCGCAGGGAGCCAGGACCCCACTCACAGGGGACGCGGCCACCCCGGGGGGGACACACTGCAGCCCCGGGGGGGGACAGCTGCCTCTCAGGGTCCCGGCAGTCACCGTGCCCCCCGTTTGGTGGCCATACCGCCAGGGATCTCAGCAACTTTCCCGGGGAAATTCCAGCTGGAAACCCCCGGTGAGCCCCGGGATGGGGGAGTCGGACCGTCCCCGGCAGGGTGGCCGGGAGGGACCCCCGAATGCTGCCGAGGGGGTCTCGAACCGCCCCCGACCCCGGCGCCCGCCCTTCCCGGTGCGACTGCGCGGCCCCGGTGCCCCGACCTCCTCCCACCTCACGGCTACCGCCGGTGCACCGTGCCCCCTTCTCCCGCTGCACGGTCCCCGGGGCATCCCCCCCTCCCCGGGGTCACTGACACCCAGCCCAGTGCATCGATCCTCCTCCCCGGGGCATCACCCCCACCCCGGGGCACCGACTGTCCCGGTGCGGTTGGGGGGGAACGAGGGGGGGGCGGGTCACCCCCGCCGTTACATAAGGGGTTACGTCAGGTTATGCCACCGCCGCCCCACCCGTTAAGACGCCGGTGCCTCGCAGCGTCCGGCCTGGAACCCCGCCGCGACCGCGCCTCAGGTAAGCCCCGTGAGACGGGCCGGTACCGGGGCGGGGTCGGAGGGGACCGGCCGGGGCACCGGCAGCACAGAGCGGCCGCCCCCATGACCGGCCTGTTTACACCGGGGCGGCGCCTACCACGGCGGCGGCGTCGACGGGGGAGGAGGGGGCGTGAGGGGGGGGGCTGAACCCGCCGCCGCCGCACGGAGTCGCCCGGGGCGGCTGGGCGCCCCGCTTACCGGCCACCGGGTGAGGGGACCGGACCGTCGCTTCCACCACCCGCTTCGGGGCTGGGGGGTGGTGGAGGCCGAGTCCCGCCGCCTCTGCCGCTCCCCCCTCCCATCTCCACCCCTCACACACGCACACCCCCCCCCGCCGCCGCAGTGGTTCGTCCCGCCCCGCCGCGATTGGCCGAGCGCTTAAAGGGGCAGGCAGGGCGCGCTTTTCCGCCCTCCGACGCGGCGGCGCGTGCCCCCTCGCCCGCGCGGCGCTCGCCGGCTCCGCGCTCCCCGGCGCGGG
>JAOXJM010000005.1:4561070-4571101 GCA_026413425.1 Tringa solitaria | reverse complement strand
TCATGTTTAGGTGGAACTTCTTATATTCAAGTTTGTGCCCGTTTCCTCTTGTCCTATCCCTGGGCAACACTGAAAAAAGACCGGCCCTGTCCTCTTGACACCCATCCTTTAAGTATTTATAAGCATTGATCACTTACACATCTGGCAGCATCTTTGGTATGATCTCCACCGTGAACCTGGCAGAGGAGTATGAGATTTCCACAGGGATGTTCTCCATAGACATATAGTGGATGTAAAAGTTCACAACGTGCTGACTAGTCCTGTCTGACTTTTCATTGTCACTGAACTCTTCAGTGATCCCGTGAGCCACCCAGGTATAAGTATCTGGATCAACCATAAGTTTGCTTTCTGACCTGTCCTTGTTAATAAAAGTCAGATTCTGGAGGCCGTGGCTAAGGCAATCCTCATCACTTTGAAAGCTCTCAAGCTTCAGCCCACCTAAGCGAATGCACAAGTAACAGTGGTTGAAGTCCACTTCAATGGAGCACTCCTCCAAAAATTGTTTGTTTAGGATGAAACTCCCTTGCAGCTGTCCTTTGCTCGTCCTTTGCTTTGCCCAGGTTATTTTGACGTCATGGAGGACAATCGAGTCGTTTTCGGCCACCGCACACGAAGCGGACTCCATGGCGCACATGGGCATCCACACCTTGCTGTACTCCGTTGCGTGCTTGTACTTGTCTTTGGACTGCAGGGTGGCATAGGCGGAGAAGCAATCAATAGGCTTTTCCACGTGCTGCAGGCAGATGTCGAAACCCGGCGTCACGCACCAGAGCTGCACGAAGGGCACCAGGAAGCCCCGGTAGACATCGGTGGTGAGCTGGAACTGCAGTGCGTCGCCGGCACTCAGGTCCAAGAAGATCTCCACGTAGTGCAAGCACGGGCTCTTCCTTACCCGGCCCATGTGTCGCTGGTACAGGTCCTTGCTCTTCTGAAGGAGGGAGGCCGCGGTCTCAAACTCCTCCCTCCTGATGGCTGCTAGCACCTCTTGCCAAGTCTGGGTGCCAAAGAAGGTGACACTGAGGTCGCGGAGAGGTCCTTCCCGCAGGTTGTGCTCCTTTTTCTTGTCCATAGAGTACACCCTCCTCTTCCACGTCAGCCTGATGGTGCTCTGCTCCTGGATGAACGTGGGCTGCTCTATCAGCTGAAGAGACCTGTAGTTAATTATCTGGGGATCTGGAAGACTCTCTTTGTTCAGTGGAAACAGGACTTTAAAATACTTTTTCATCACTTCAATATCCACTACAAAGGCAATCTTCTGCAGGACCTGGCCCTTCAGCTGGGTGGCCATCTGCAGGGAGCGGGCTTTCTTTTCGTACGTCACCTCCTGGGAATTTTTCTTGTTGAAGTCATGACAGAGAAACTCAATGTCTTCTGAAGAATAGACGATGGGCTTCTTGCGGAGCACAGAATGAAGGTGCCGCTGGACCACGACATCGATGTACCGGCGGATGGGAGAGGAAGCCCAGGTGTACGAGTCAACGTGCAGGGAGTAATGGCCGGCTTTTGACTGGACAGTGGAGTTGGAGCGACTGAAATAGGACCGGCTGAGCAGTCTCCTGAACTCCAGGGCCACAGGAGCCAGCTTCGGGTGGATGTCATCAGTAACAATAAGGTCTAGCATCTTGTGGAAGTCACGGGCATTAGCAGCTGACTGCAGGTGCTCCCAGATGGGGGCCAGGAGACTGAAGACCACATTGTTAGAGGAGTCTTGGCCAGGAGGCACCTCTCCCAGGTGGTGTGAGAGATGGATGGACAAAGGAAGGATGTGGCTGTATTTGTTTTTCATGCCTGACAACTGTTGAGGGCTTGGCTCGCACTGACACCGGAGAGGAGTGACATTTCGGGTGCCCTCCTGGTTGGTGAGGAACTCTGCCACAAAACTGTTGAACATGATCATTAACTCTTCTATCATCTGATGCGACCCCCTTTTACCCGGGGAGCTTTCCTCGTCCATCCGGTCATAGAAACAGTCCTCCTGCAGCCGAAACTTCCGATGGATCCTGGAGAAGTGGTAAGCCACAGCTATGCAGTCCTCCACGGTATCGAAACGAAGGGCCCCTGCCGCCCCCCTGTAGTGGTCCTTAATGCAGAGCTCTGCCTCTTCATAGGACAGCTGCCTGTCCGAGCGGATCACAGAGATGGTGAAGACTTCCTTCAACATCACATCAGTCTTCTTCTCCACGGTGACAAACAAGGAGATCACCCGGCGATCTTTCTGCGGCAGGAGGCTGCAGACGTCTTGGCTAATGTGGGGTGGGAACATGCACAGAGGCTCCTGGTTGGGAGGGTAGTAGGTGACACCCCGCTTCTTTGCTTCCAGGTCCAAGGCACTGCCTTTGGGAATGATGCCAGCCACGTCTGCAATGTGGATCCCAATCTCATAGTGATGCCCAAGATCCCTAACGCTGATAGCGTCGTCCAAATCCCTGGCACCTTGGGGGTCGACAGTGAAGGTCAGGTAACTCCGACAGTCCTTCAGATTTTCCTTGGTGAGGTTTAGTTTGCTGCTGGAAGTGTATTTGGCGGATTCCTTGGTGACAGCAGCTGGGTATTTCTTCTCCAAACCATACTCCAAGGCAAGGATCTTTAAGCCTTCTTCCAAAGTCAATGCCGCATGCAGAATCTCTGTAATTATCCCCAAAGGGTAGTAAAACCCTTCCCGCCAGGAGATAACCTGGACGCAGAAGAACTGGCATCTTCTTGTCTCCTGGCTGATCTTCTCACAGCTGACCACTTTGTACTTCCCATTGACAAGCCTGCGGATGGGAATGACATTGGGTTTCTCTTTCAGCCCTGGGACAAATATTTTGGTGACAGTGCGGTCAATGGGGATCATCACCCGGGGATCAAATTCATCCATCATGCAGATGAAGGTCCGTTCTCTCTCGGCACGCTTTAAGATGCCCACCACCTTCCCCTGGGGGCGGTGGCTGCTGCTGTCAGCCGTGCTGTTCTGCAGGATTTCCACGAGCACCTCGTCCCCGGTGAAGGCCGTGCCGCAGTGAACTCTGCCTTTGATCTGAATGGTCGTGGCCGGGGAGTCGTTGAGGGTGAAGGCAGAAGCTCTGTCGAACCCTTCTTTGATCAGCTCACACCTCTTGTACATTTTGGGGTGCATGCGCAGATACTCCTGCATCATCCCAGAAGAGAAGCTGACGTATTCCTGCCTCTCTTTCTGCAGGTTTGAAGCCTCAGTCTTTACGTTCAGCAGCCCTTCTTCGGACACTGTCACCAGCACGTTCTTGCTCTCATCTAAGAGCTCCTGGAGGATGGGATCATCAGGATTTATGCTCTCATCCTCAGAGCTCCAGGAATCTGTGTCGCTGTCTTCCTCGTCCCTCTCTGGGCTCCTCCTGCTCCAGCTCTCCTTGTCGCACGCAGCTTGTTTGATCTGGGCCATTGTCAGGTTCTCTGGGAAGATGCTCCCCTTCTCGATGCACTGTTGGATGAAGCGCTTCCATACCTTGCTGCACTGGCCGTGGGAGCACAAGGCCACCGCATCCCCCACCGCAATCACCAGCGACTGAGCCCGGGTCATGATGGTGTTGAGCACTCTGGCTTCATTGAAGAACTCGAGGTGGTGGGAGGCTGAAACGCGCAGGCTCTCACTGGTGTGGACGGTGCTGATGATGATGACCCGGAACTCCCGCCCTGCACCGGAGAGGACAAGGGAGAAGTCACTCACGGGAACCCAACGGGGAAGACCCTGTCTGGCTGCCACCCGGCGCTCTGCCTGTGTTACGTGGCCATGGGCTGAGGTAACCTTGCTTGACTGAGTCTCAGGAGTCGCCTGACGTGAATAAAGCAGCTCTTGGGGATCACAAGGGTCTCTGGGCATGAAACAGGGTGGACAGACACCACGAGGCCACCATCACTCATGCAATCAGGGAGCGTGGAGACAGAGGAGAAAGGCTGGGCACCGGACCAGTGTGGCCACAAGAGCCCGTGGAGCAGCCCTGTGTGCTCAGTGCCACCAACAGCCCCCGCCAGCCACTTCTCGCAAACACGGATAGTTTTCTGTGAAGCCTAAATTCCTTGTGGAACTGAGGGGTGTCACAGGAACAACAGCAGTGACCGTTCACCAGAATCCCTCTCCCCTCAAGGACAGCTCTGCTGATCACACGACAAATAGCAAACAGCCAGAGGCACCCTGGTGGTTTCAGAGCTGGGAAGAGACTGCAAAGAAAGGGTGTGGAGATCAGAAACACACCCCAGGGGTCAGTTATTCTCACCATGAGGAGGTCCCAGCTGCACAATAAAAAAAAAATAATATAATAATAAAAACATGGATGAGTCATAAACCAAGTCCTTGAGGATAAAACCAGCCCTGTCCCTCTCTCGTCATCCAGAGCAGCAGACTCCTCCTCTAGCAAGCTGTTCTGTGATTACTTTTTTTTTTGCTGCGACTGGTACCCACAGGCCATCCTGGTTTCAATTCCCTTCTATGACTAGCCTCCCCCACTGGTATTTGGGGCTCTCACATGATTCACACACGCTCAAGTCCCCGGGTTCGCACTTACAGGGTTTTCACCCTCCTACAAAGCAACGTCCCTACATTTGAAACAAGTTGACAGCTGGGTGCAGATTTAATTCAGTGTGAAATCTTATTCGCTAAGGAAAGGACAAAAATCGAAGAGTTACCCACCAGAAGGGGATGGAAATCAGCCAGAGGATTTCCAGGCACTCCCTCCTAATCAGCGCTGGGTGGGCTGTGGCCACTCGCTGTAGCGGTGGCAGAGCCATGGGGAAGGGCAGGAGATGCCTGAGAGCATTGCACCCACCCTCCCAGAGAGACATTTTGCCACAAGATCAGCCAGTATTTTGCATTTTAGCAAGGAGAACAATGCTAAGATGCTGGAAAGACCTTTACTAATGCTTCCCCCTGCCCATTGCACAGCAGCTGTAGCTACTATAGACTCTCCTGTCCACCACCATGACCGTCAAAGTTCTTCCCTAGCACACAGAAGACCTGAAAACACAGCTAGGAATGACCTGCTGTTACACAAAACACAAACCTGGCAAGTTTTCATAGTTTTCTACCACCACATCTTGTAGCTGCTTTTTCCTCAGCTCTTGTCTTGTTGCAGAAACCTGGTAAGAAAGAAAGAGGCACAACTGAGGAAGTGGTTGAGCCACCATCCCTGGAGGTATTTTAAAAGACGTGTAGATGTCGTGATGAGGGACGTGGTTTAGTGGTAACTTGGCACTGTTTGATTAACGGTTAGATTTGATGGTCTTAAACATCTCTTCCAACCAAAACGATTCTAGGATTCAGCTCAGAAACACCCCCCACCCGTCCAAGGTCCCTCACCCTTCTCAGCTGCAGATGTCCCAAGAAAGTTATTTGATAGCAGCCACGTGTCCTGGGCTGACTTCAGCCAGTGCTCCCAGTCTGCCCCAAGTTAACCTGCCTAGAGGATGCTGAAAGAAACCTTCAACTAAACCATCCCACCATGAGGCATTCCTGCTCCAACCACCCATGACGTACTACCCAAATGGAGGGTGCCTCAAAAAAACACTGGTGGCATGCAAGACCCCAGATTCCTTATTTTTACTAGCCCAAGAGACAGGTTTATCATCAATAGAGTCCAGCATTTATTAGGGAGTGTTTAGACAGTGGTCAGCAGGGCATGCATAGCCCCTTCAGGTGAGGAACATGGGGTTCTTCTACATACCTGCATCCCATGGGAGACCACACAGATCCTCTTCAGATCTCGGACACCCCACTCATCTGGCCACCTCTGATATATCTCCTTCACTTTCTCAATCACTTGTACTATCTCGGAGGCATTGTGCCAAGAAATCATGGCCATATCCCTTTCAGCCACGCCGGACACGTGGCAGAACATCAGCGGGTAGATTTCGGGATGGGGTGGGATGTTCCCACTGGCTTGGATAGCATTGCCTTTGCCAATGTAGAAGTGCTTGGAGACAAACTCAATTATGCCGGCAGTGGAACGATAATTCTCATTGAAGATGATCCTGCTCCTCATGGCCACTTCGTGCTTCTCTTTCTGGTAAAACTGAAAGAGTCGGTTTAACAGGGTATGATCGGCAGATTGTCCATCCCCAACAGAGAACAGCTTTGGGGTTATCTGCATGTGGTCCCCAGCGAGGACAATCCGGGTCTGAAAAGTGGCATAGGAGAGCGGAACCAAAGCTTCGCACTCCAGCATCTGAGCAGCCTCGTCAATCATGATGTGGGTGAAGTAGCCTGGGGGAACCTTCAAGTTCTTGGACAACATGGAGGTGGTAATAATGATGCGGTGCCTGTCGATCTCCGCCTGCGTGGGGTGGCGGAAGGAGCGCTGGTCTGGCGAGAGGCAGCAGTACATCTGAGTGATGGGGTCCGTCAGGTTGATGGGACGGTCAGTGGATATAATCCTCAAGGGAACAGCCCACGGATGCCTGTCAGTCACGTAGTTGTGGAAATACTCCCGGATGTAGATGTCAGCAGCGCTGGAGGGGAATAAAAGGGGGAACCATCAAAGGAATTACAAGTGCTGTTCCCACATGCTGTGACCATCATCCCAATGCACCACCTGACCATTCACCAACACGCTCCCAAACTCTCCCCAGGCTTTGGCTGATGATGGACTCGTCACAGGATATATTCACACATGCCAAAGAAGCTGGTGTTTATGCAGCCACCAATTCCAAGCCTACTTTGAAGAGTATGGTTTAAAACAGGAGTTGCTACTCGAGACCAGGGCATCTCTCGATGCTGGTATGGAAAAATGCAATGTGCCCAACAAAAATATCGGTGGCCCTGCTGCTCTCCAGGGCTGAGTCACACAGACCTCTCCCCTGACACCGAACCATCCCCAGCCTGGGCAGGCAATACGAGATCTGCAGAAGAAGCTTCCGTGCGAGCAGACAGCCTGAAACAGGCTAAGATTAGCAGTCACCCATCTATTATACATTAAAAACGAAGGCAGTAACAGCCTGCAGGATCGGATGTGGACACTCTATTCAGCGTAACTGCTCTAATTTTAACAATCTTGGCCTGGTTTCTCTGAAGGCAGATTCAGTGGCAGTCACACCACACCTGCATTTCCCCTTTCCCAAACTCTCCCTGGAAAAGTCAAAAAAATTGGCATGTGCACAGAGCACAATAGTCTTCAAGGGCGAGTAGAGCACAATATTATCCCAGCAAGGTCAGGCAACTCCTTTCTACTTCTTCCAGTACACAGTAAAGGCTAAAAGAACAGGTAGTTCATCCCCATTTTATAATGAGGTAGGAATATGCTGCCTTTTCCACAAAGATTTCCACCCGTGTCTGGCTTCTTCCTAGCAGGAAGCGCCAGAGCAGTTTAAGACATATTAAATAAAAATGAATTTATTTAAACAATTGAAAAGGGCAACTCGGCTCTGTCTCACACACACCGACTCCCTCTCATCCCACCAGGCAAGCAATGGATGAGCTTGCTTGGACCCAGCCCACAACTCTGGTTCCCTCTTTCCTCACCCCCTGCTAACCTGTTGGTGTGAGTGCAGATCAGGACCCGTGTGTTGGGCTGCCTGAGGATCTCTATGGTGGCCATGGCCAAGGTGAATGTCTTCCCTGTGCCAAAAGGCCCGTAGATGAGAAGAGGTGGGACCTGCCGGCTGGTGGTTGCCTGGCCCATGATGAAGGAGATGGCTTGTTTCTGCTTGCTGTTCCCTTTTTGTGGTGACCCAAGAGAGTAGGGGATGGAGCAACTGGCGACATCTGGTAGGACCAACTTCTCATCCAACAGGCGGTCCACAGCCTGGTGCCACTGCCGGAACAGCAGCTGGTCAATTTGGAACTGGATCTCCACCTTGTGGGAGGTGTTTGCCTTGAAGTTCAGCTCTGAGCAGCATCTCTTTGGTATCTGTAGCCAGATGGTCTTCTCCGTGATGGCTTTATGCTCCACAGTAACCTCATAAACACGATTGTCTACAGGTGGGTCAAGCGCCAGGAAAGCAGTGGGCACAGACCTGCTCAGCAGATACCCCTCGTCTGTGTCCGGCGAGAGGTTGTAGGGGGTAGGCACTTCAGCAAACAGCTCACCAGAGATGGCAAACTTCATCCCCATGGAGAGGCTTTGCAGCATGGGGGTCAGCGAGATGACGACCCGCAGGTTGAGTCTGAAAGGAGAAAACACCCGAATGAAGAGCAGAGAAGGGGCCCATCAGTTCCTCAGCCACCGCCCTCAAGCTGCAGAGGGGGGGAATTGCCACCTACACCCAGAGAGGGTCTGCTGGCCCCCTGGGCACACAGAGACAGAAACTTTGCTTCTAGCTAATCCACGGCCGCAGGACAAGACCCAGCCCTTCTCCTCCTATCTCTGCCCAGCAAGCCATCTCTCTTGGCAGGTTTCCATTTTTCCGGGAAGGCGCCCCAGAACCCAACCCACAAGGGACAGAGCCATGAGTAGCAGCACAGCCCCAAGGGTTAGCAATGAACCCGTGGTCCACAGCGAGGAGGGACCCCTCTGGATCCACATCTGCCACTTACTTGGCAATGAGAGCCTGTTCGGCTTCTTCCTCGCGGAAAAGGAAGCTGTGCATCCTCTCGCGGTAGTTGAGACGGGTGATGGGAACAGTTGCACCACCCTCGCGTTGGTAGTCCAGTGCGAGTGTAGGAGGTTTGTACTTGGCCAGCAGATCCACATCTTCACCGGTCCTCGGCACGCTGGGAACGATGATCCGGTTGCCTCTATCCCATCGCATGAAGTTGACGGGGCGGCTGCTCTCCCTGCTGCTGGGGACGTGCTGGGGGACCTCCCGCCGGCCCACCTTCACCTTGATCTTCTGTATGAGGACAGGGCGTCTGCCAAAGTCAAACACCACCCACTGCTCGAAGACGCCCAGCACACAGCACTCCATGCAGACCTCCACCAGCGCGGTGGGTGGGGAGGAACGCAGGGTGACCACATGCTCCCCCCGAAGGTACTGGAGGCCCTGGGAAATCCCATTCCCCGAGAGGTAGAAGTTGACTCCAGGTTCCCGCTTCAGTAGCGCCACGTGCTGCAGCGGCATCTGCCAGTTGAGGAGAAGACAGGGACATGGTGAGGGCAGCCCACAGGAAGCCCAAAGAAAGAGTCCAGGAGCTGATGAGGTCCTCCCAGCAGCACTTCCTACCAAAAGCTGCTGCAGGAACCAAATGCCATGCTGGACCTACAGTGCACTTGAAATTCTCCTTAAAGGAACTTATTCCTCATGCAACCCCATAGCAATTATTTTAAGGTCTTAAAGAACCTCAGGTTTCAGTTTTATAGCAATTGGGCCAGTCTGCTGTAAACAGGAAATCTCTTATTTTGGAGAAGACAATTAGACCCAGCCTCTTTCCCCCAACACCCATGAAATCCTGGGCAGGAAAGCAGCTGAATCTTGTTATTTGTGATGATACATGGGAGGTCCTGAGGGCAGCCAGGTTCATCCCAGCCCCATCGCACAAGACGAGACAGGAGACATGGTGGCTGCACCCTTCATGCATGGCCCCAGCTCAGCCATCCCCCGAGCTGCTCCCAGATACTCAAGACGCATCCTCATTTGGACATTCCAAAATCCCTATCCTTCTGCCCCTTTCAGAAATAAGAATTAAAAAACAAACAAAAAAAAACCCCAAAGGACCAGGGCTGTGCAGAGCAGCAGGCACTGCCAGTAGCTCACAGCCTCCCGCTGAGCAGAGCTGGGCTCACCTGGGAGTGGACCCTGAAATTCCACCGGTATTTCATCCTCCTGTCCTCGGACTGCACCTGCAGGGGCTGCTCACACACAACTCTGACGCCCTCCACGTGCTCAGCCATCTGTGGGGGAGACACGAGAGGAACGGGACTGAAGGCAACATCCCAGAGACACACTGCAGGGCCCTCTTCGTCCTTTGCGTTTACACTGCACCCTCCCGAGAGGGGACCATCAGTAAATCCTAGTGCTCAGTCCTCACCCACCACTGCTCAGCGTCCCCACGCAGCAGCCTTGGGAAACAAAAGCGGTTGAAGGAGTTGGCACTGTTTAGTTTGAGGAAGAGGAGGCTGAGGGGAGACCTCATCACTCTCTACAAC
>JAOXJM010000005.1:4536787-4554109 GCA_026413425.1 Tringa solitaria | reverse complement strand
GGGGGGGTGGTGGGGGTGGTGGAAAGCGCTGATTTCGTTTTTGTTCATCAGCATCACTTTCGTTTTCCGTTCCTCTCGCTGCCTCCCGAGGTGCGGAAGCTGCTGCAGAAAGTTCAACCTCCAGCCAAAAAAAAAAAAGAAAAAAAAAAGAAAAAAAACCCAAACCGAAAAAAAACCCAAACCAAAAAAAAACCGAAAAAAAAACCTCACCCCAAAACACCCCCAAACAACAAACCCCAAATCTGCCCCCAGCAGCGGGTGCGCTCCGAGGCGAGTGGAGACTCGGCAGCACCCGCATCCTGGGTGGCAAGAGCCCCGCACCCCGCTTCGCAGACACAGGCCACCACACCAGCACCATGGCCTGAGGCTCAGCACCAGGGGCCCGGGGGGTCCTCAGCCCCCCCCCCGACCCACAGCAGCCCAGTGCAGCCCCAGTGCAACACAAGGCAGCATCCCCCCCAGCGCTGATGCAAATTTGAGGGGGGTACACCCAGATAAGCAGCAAAAGCAGCCCCCAATCCTAACACGGCAGCCTGAGAATCCCCCCAAAAATACATGCATCCAAGCAAAAGGCCCAGGAGGTTCCTCTAACTGCTCCCCCCCCTACCCCGAGCCCCAGGACCACACCACGGCACGGTGGTGTTGGCCACAGAGCATCATCCCACCGGCCAGGACGGGAGGCTTCAGAAAGCACCCACCTGCAGAAGGGATGTTGTGCTCCGCGCAGCGATGCGGCCGGGCCCCGGCCTTCCCACCTAATAAAATTATCTTCATGCCGACGGCCAGCTGCAAGCCCTGGAAAGCAACCAGGCAAAACCACCACGCCTCCAACTACGAGTGGCTGTAAAAGCTCGCAAGGCACCGGAGGAGGGAAAGTTCCCCCTCCCCACCCCCGCTAACGGCGATGTTGTCGAATGCCCCTGCCGAGGGACGGGCACCTCGTGTTTGGTGACGCCGGCACGAAGGTGGTGTCAGCGAGGGAAATCAAAACTGGCCCTCGAAACAAAAGCTCGGCCTGGAAACAAGCAGGAGGAAATGGCGAGGAGCCGAGAGGCAGCCCTTGGGGCAGGCTGGTGGCAGGAGCAGAGGAGGGAGGAGGAGCGGGGACCGGTTTCTGGCACGTTTGTCAACACTGAGAGAAGGAAGAAGAGGAACGACGTTTTTTCGCCAAGTTTTGTGCAGTCGCACCCATGGGGAGCCCCCAGGGAAAGCAGCTTTCACGCCAGGGTGCTGAGCTGGATGGACCCCACCAGAGCGTGGTCGTGGCAACTCCAGACCCAAGCCCCGGTGGCTGCCAGACCCCCGGCTGTGATGGCCACCTGCAGCAGGGCTGGACCCTGCTCCGCTCTGTGTTTTGGCAGGAAGGGGCAAGCTCAGCCTGGCAGGAGGAGCTGACCCCATCCCCGGCTTTCCTGCCCGGGAAGGTGCCCCCTGGTTTTTCCCTCAAAGCTGCCGTGACAGCCGTTATCGGTCGGGCCCCATTCCTGGGCAGGAAAGGAGTGGTCCCTTCCCCTGCAAAGATGCAGCCCCGGAGCCAAATGAGGCCAAAGAGCTTGGGAAGGCGTCAGCTCCGGTCCCCAGCCCTGGCACAGAGGGAGCGCAGGCACCGGGACACGCACCAGCGATGGAGCCCGACCTGGTTTGTGTTGCCTGTGGGTAGAAATCATCCTCTCCACAGCACTGACTCTAAACCACAGCAAACGTCTCTGTAACATCATCAGACGGCAGTAAAAACCAGAAACAAAATACCTTCAAACAACTCCCCCCTCCAAGATGCCAGCGCCAGGCCGGAGAGTGCCAGGCTCACGGGGCAGAGCAGCCTTAGCACCGAGGCTCCACTCTGATTTTACAGGGGGTGGCATTGGGGGGTTTCGCTCTGCTTTTACAGGTGAGATATTTTCCCTAGAGCTCCAGCTCCAGGAGCAAACCAAGCTTCCACTGTCTCGGATAAAGCTCCTGGCCCTGCTTGGCACGCATAAAAAAAGGCGATAGAGAAGAAACCCAGGGGAGAAGCCGGGCTCTGCTGTTACTTAATCTCTGGCAGGCAGAGAGGAGGAAGGCTCTGCCCGGGCTCGGCGGCCGGAGCAGGGAGGAGGCAAAGCTGCGTCACCGCATCGACAGCAGCGGGGTGGGGGAGCGAGCCGAAAGCCAGGATTTGCCGATTTTAGACAAACAAACACCCAGCTGAACGCCCCGAGAGTTTCGGTTTCCATTCCTGCGGTGACAAGAGCGACAGCCACGGAGGGGTTTCCCCACGAAGTCATCCATGCTGCCTTGTGGGGGGGAGGCTCAGCTGCAGACCCCCCCCTTCAAAGCTCTGGGCACGCTGCAAAACTGTGCGAGGACAAGCTGGGACCCAGGAGGGTCTCCCGTGAGGATGCTGGAGCATCTCCTGCCCCGGTGTCACTCCTGAGTAACCCAGTGACCGAGGAGCTGGTGATTTTTTTGCAGCCTCCCCGCTCGCAGGCAGGACCACGGCAGGGCTCTGCCCGTGATGCTGCCGGTTGGATGCCGAGGTGGGGGGAGGCTCTGCGGGTCTTTCCCAAATGCTGCAGGCTGCTCCCCGCGGATGCCTGGAGAAGAGAACGCGAGCGGCTGTGCTTCCATCACCCCACCATCCGGAGAAAAACAGGGACTTGGCATGAGTCATCCCCAGCCCTTATGTAATTTGTCTCTGGATGAGAGTCCTCCGTACCCGGCTGGGAGTGGAGCAGCCCCGGGCTCCCCCCGGGAGGAAAGGGGAGCACGGCTGAGCACCCCAGGGGACCCCGGGCTGGCAGAGCGGGCACGTGGGAGCCCCAGCCCTGCTGCAGGGACCCCAGGCTCATATAGTGGCCTGACCCACTGGCATTCACCCCGGTGCTCCACTTGTGGGGTGCACGACACCCGCTGCAGCCCTGGGAGCCCACCTTGGCTCCGTAGCAGCACTCACTGGGGAGGGCTCGGGGGGGTCCCCTGCTCGGAGCCCCACATCGTGGCGATACCGTCAGCACCTCTGACCTGCAGGTGGGATGTGCTCCCCACAAGAGATGCTTTACTGCCAAAACCAGGGCGGGAGAACCAGGAGACAAAACAACCCCACATCCCCTGGGACTTCCCCATCTTGCTCGAGCCCCAACGGCCGCATCCTTTCTGCATCCTGCCCAAGGCCAGTTATCCCCGTGCCAACTGATAATCTCTGTTCACAGCTTGCTGTAGGTGACTTCCCCTTGCTTTTCCTTCTCAGTCCCAGCCCTAACACGAGCTACCAACGCCCCTCCAAGGCCCCAGCCACCCTCTGCAGAGCAGGGAAGCACCGCAGCACTCTCAGGAGCACACTGCTGGGGCATCCCAGAGCATCACAGCCAGTCTCTGCGGGGACACGGGGCTGCACCGCCACCACCTCCCTGCCTGGCTGCCCTGAAATCTGCTGCAAAGGGAAAGGAGGATTGCACCAGCCAAAATCCATCAGCTGAGCTTTTTTTTTGCCTGGATTGCTCTTCACACCCCCAGGAAGCATTGTCTTGCAGGGCAAAGTACACCCACGCTGGGAATGCTTTGCGGGCGAAGCGATCTATAATCTCCGAGACAGGTGAAGGTGCGTGGAGCCAGGGAAGAGCTGCTGCCTCCTCCCCACTCCCAGCTCTGCCCTGGCACTTGCTGCTCACTGTCGTGCCCCCAGCACCGCTCACACCAATGTGGAGATGCCACAGACCCTCTCCCACCCCATGCTCAGATGCCACAAACCCCGTCCCACCCCACGCTCAGATGTCACCTCTCAAGACACCCTTACAGAGCAGCCAAAAGGCTCCTCCAGCCACCCCCTTTCAACCCGCAGCCCCTGGGCAACCTGGATGGGTTTGCCCAAAGCGGAGATGGCTGGTGCAGGGCACTCAACCCACAGCTCTCCAGAGCTGGGCAAACGCATCAATGCTTTCCAGCCCCTGGCACTGCCAGGGAAAGGTGTGCCTGTGGCCACGGAGGGACCTTCACTCACCGTCACAGCGTGGGAGCAGAGGGCTTTGGGCTAGAAATACACCCTTGGGTCCGGCTCAGCAGCGCTGCTCACGCTGGAAAGGCAAGAAGAGGTTCAGAGTGATCACAACCCTTTATATTCCCTTGGTCTGACATACTAATGCTGTCCCAAGTACAAAGATAGCAGGGAAGAAATGACTGCGATATCGGCAGGCAGCCTGGGAGGGAAAAGCCTCTGATTAGGCAGGACTCCTCCTAATCAGCTGTGGCCCCGGGTCCAGGCTCAGCTGAAATGAAACTAATGCCTCGGAGAAATAAATCCTTTTTCCCCTTGATTGCGTATCACAGCTCCTCCGAGTACAGCTCCAGGAGCTGGCTGCTATCAGCGCTGGGTGCAGCCGGGTCCGCCCCAGCCGTGCCACAGAAGATCAGACTTTGGAGCTCACCAGCCCCGTGCACACCCTGCCTGTGCCAGGGACACCTTGGGGACAGCCCCTCACGGCACCCCATAAAGCGCTTGGCTCGGCTTTGTAACCCCTGGGTGCTTTTCTACATTAAAACTGGTACTTTTAGGCAAGACTTGATGGGCAGCGGGTGCCTGGTGCCGAGTTTGCTGCCGGTATCGGAGATGGAGTTGGCATCGAGCGCCACGAGCAATGCCCAGGCGTTCGGGCACAGCCCCACCACCCTCCCTGCACCGTTCCAGGATGCAGATTTCAGCACAGGGACGGGCTGCAGGGAGGTTTCTCCCTGGGATGATGCTGCATCCACCCACATTCAAATCCCAGGCAAAGGGTGGAAAATAAAACACCACAAAGTGATCCAAGTGTCCCTGAATAAGGGCAGATCTTCAGAGTCCATAAACCCCAACTTTTTTTAAAGACACCTAAAGCACCTCCAGAAAGACATCACTGCTCACAGCATCCACTGCAACTTGGGGATGCACAGGCTGGACCCAGTGAGTGTTTGAGGGGTCTCCCAGCCACCCATGGGCACATGGGCAGGATGGACAGATGTCCCTCTCCTGCTTCACCCCAGCATCTTTGCAAACTCAAAAAGTCTTTCAAGGCAACTGCCTGCCCACACCTGCTGGTTTAAAAGCAAAGTGCTCCCTTGGCAACACCCCCCTCCCCAACACACACACTGGCCATCTCCATCTCAGCAGGGCTGGATTTGAAAGCAAAACTCACTACACACAAAAATTGCTGAAAACCCCTTAAGATGTCAAATTGCTGAAGCTACAGCAGCTCCTGCCCTCAAGAGATGCGAGAGCCTTCAACCAACCCCAGAGACACGGAGAAGAGCCCCCTTGCAACCTCCTCCCTGTCCTCCAGGAGTATCAGGGACCTCATTGCCCACCTCAGGGGCTGGGGGACACCAGAGCACCCAGTCCCACTGAGCCGTGTCCTCGCCCACCCATCCCAGTGACTGTGGGCCCAAATGGGCTGCAGAACAAACACCGTGCCAGAGCAAACCCCAGCCCCACACACCTCCTCACCTCTGGCCCCACCGAAGGGCCAGCCTGGCCATGCTGTCCCCATCCCCGGGGTGGGGAATGAGTTAATATTTATTTACTAGGAGGAAGTAAGTGATAGTCAAAGCCAGCCAGCCTGGCAGAAGAGGCAGAGTTAGCCACTGTGGGGTTGATGTAAAGGTTTCTCTGGGGCTGTGACACACAGAACTAGAGGTTTTTGGACATCAACCCTGCGGTTCATAAAGGACTCTGAGAAATAGGCTCTGCCTCCATGAGGACACACGGCATCCATCCCTCTGCTGCTGTGGGAAAGAGTCGAGTGTCCACAGAGCCCCGTCCCGTAGCCAGGATGGAAGATCTGCACGACTGCTGCTCTCATCCAGCCTGGTCTTGCAGAGTGGCACCAACCTTTCCAGTTCCTGAAATTAAAAGCATTATCTGCAAAGAAAAAAAAATAAACCCTTCTATAGTATAGACACGTTTGGGATAAAGCTGCTCCTACTCACTCAAATTGCTCATACTCACATGCCTGGCAGGGTCCAAGAGGCTTCTCTTCCTCCCTCCAACAGCAAAATTTGGTTCTTGTCTACCTTTAACAAACCCAAAGGGTTTTTCCTCAAGTTTCACTCCTCCCAGCATTTTACCAGACCAGCACCCCCCAAACACAGCAGATTCAGACAAACCAACCACCCCCTTCTCTTCCCCTGAACACAGTGGTGCATCCCAGCCCAGTCACTCAAACAGCCAGGATACAGTCAGAGCATCACAACGTGCCCAACACCCTCAAGGGCTTGGAGCATCTTTGCACATGTGCAGGCAACATGCATAGGTACATATATGGCTGCATTTATATTTAAATAAAAGTGCAAAATGTGTTCCTGCACTGACCTAGCCCCGCTTTGCAGCCCCGGCTGTCGCAACCAGACGCAGAAATACAATAAACCAGCAGCGTTCTTTCAAAAAAATATTTATTAGCTCATTAAAGTGACCTGTCACCGCTGCTGCTGCCGGATCGAGTTTGTAGAAACCACGACACTTCGAGCACCCGCCTCCTTCCAGCCGGAGACAGCGTGAAATCCCTGTGGCCCTGTGACAGGACCAGGTGAGACCGGCAGCAAGTCAAGTGGTGGAAGGAGTAACTGGGGGGGGGTCGCCGCCCCGTTACAGAACGGCTGCTGGAACCCAGCGGGGAGGGAACGGCAGCTCCCGTGGGACGAGGTGCCCGGGGAGATGCTGAGGACCAACAGGGTCACCCCTCGTTAACAAGTGCAAGCTCCTCCGAGCGCTGCCGTTCAGCTCATCTCTGCACATTCATCAGCACATCTCTGCCTTACGGCACAACCTCCACAACAAAAGGGCTTTGCTTTAAAAAAATCCCAAAGAACGGACTTTTTTTTTTTTTTTTGAGAAAACTAGAAAGAGACCCTAAATCCTCAGAAGTTACAGCTCTTCCCGGCCCCTCTGGGTTTCTCTCTCCCCGCTCCTTACCCCAGCAGACCTGGGTGACCCACCACGGCCACGGCAGCTCCCGCTTGTTTCCGCCACCCAAAGCCAGCATCACACACAGAAGCCAACCTCCCCGTGCCACGCACACCCTCTCCCCGGTTTCGATGACCGCACGCACCCCGTGGACAACCCGCTCTGGGCATCCCCGGGGACGGGGAGCAGCCGGTTCCCTGCCACCTCCCATCAGTTCACACCAGACCCCTCGGGGGCCGGGTCGGTGCCTGCTCAGCGCTTCTCCTTTTGCTACCACCTTCTCCCTGCCCTGCTCCTGCTCGCTCCTCTAACTGATGCTGCTCCAGCTACGCCTGCAGACGAGGCAGGGCTGATGACCTAGAACGGAATAATTATTCCAAGAGAACGGGGGAGGAAAGCTTTATAAAAAAGAAATAAGCTTTTTTTGGTTTTTTTTTCTCCTCCAAACAGGGCAAAGCATTTTTGCCTTTCCCTTCTCCGGGTATGTTTCCTCCCCCTCCTTCCCTCTGACCTGAGCCTCCTCATTACTGAAGTGAGCTGCTCTGAGTCTCGTTAACCCGTGCCCCTCGTTAACACCGCTCCTCGTCCCGCAGCGCAGCCAGAGAAAAGGCAGTTCCACCCAGAGCGGCACGGCCAGCGTCCCTCCAGGCAAGTCCCCCTTTCACTTCTGCTCTGCCTCGTCGGCCACCGCGGTCACCTCGATGGCAGCGGTGGCGTGCTCATCCCCGGTGGCCTCGGTGGCACCAGACGGGACAGTCACGACTGTACTCCCACCGGGAGCCATTTGTGTCACGTTCTGGATGGTGGTGCCAAGTCCCGGCAGCGTCAGCAGCTGGAAGGGGCTCACCACCTTCACCACCGTGCTGCCGTCCTGCACCGCAGCCGTGCTCAGCACCGTCAGGTTGGAAGCGTCCGGGTGGATCTCCACCGTTCCGGGGAAGGTGGAACCAGCGGAGGCCAGTACCGTGTACCCTCCCAGCAGCGGGGAGGCCGGGGAGCTGGCGGCAGGAGGCTGGGACGGGCTTTTCCCCAGCACCGTGGGCGGGAGGGCTGAGACCACTTTGCCAAGAGGGAGGTTGGCGAGCTGGGAGACGGGCATGCCGGGGGTGACGGCGAGCTGAGCTGGCTGGGACAGGACTTGGGAGGTGATGGCAGCGGGTCCGGAGGTGGCCCTGGTCAGCCTGGGACGTTTTAAAGGCGCGGGGACGGAGACGGGCGTGAGGGTCATCAGGACGTTGTTGAGGTGCTGCGATTTGTGCTTCAGCTCCTTCGCTCGCTTGCGGTGCTCGTCACACTGCTGCTCCAGAGCTGGAGAGAGAAGAGGGGCAGCTCAGCTCAGACCCAGGACAAGCTTCCCAAGGACCGTGGCAACATCTGGAACAGCAGCAGCCAGTCCCACCACAGCTGGTATAGCGTGCACCAGCTTTAACCCAAACCCCGCTTTTTTTGCACAGAAAGATAACGTGCTGGCAGTGATAAGAAGTGTGTGTCTCGGGGTCCTACCTGCCAAATCCCGCGTGTACTGCTCCCTCGAGCGATCCATCTGACACTTGTGGCTGGCCAGGACCTTCTTGACCAGATCCAGCATACCAAAGTTCTGGACTACGTTGTTGAGTAAAACAGCATCTTAAAAACAAGACACAGATTTTTGAGGAAGCAAAAAAAAAAAAAACAAAGCCCTACGCAAAGTATTTATAGTTTGGTAAAAAGCATTACGACAGCGAACACATTCAGCTGAGACAGCCAAAATCTGCAGGAGGGTAACACAAGAGGCTGCAGAAGAGGAGAAGACAGAAGTCATTAGAAAGTGCAAGAGGTCACTAGCATATCAACAGTCCCCTCCCGCTTAGCCAGGCTGATAAGATATCTGCTGGCACAGTAGCTGGTTGCTGAGCATTATTTGATGGCCTAAATTCCCCCTCCCTTCCTGAGCCAAGCATTTGTCCAGGCCCAGAAAATAGGGAATTGGAGAATTGAGGCCACCAGAAGCATCCCCGAGCACAGCTGAGAGCCAGCCCAGAGAGCAGCCAGAAATGAGATTTACTTATGATTAAACACATCCCTCTAGTGCCATCCAGATATCCCTAAGGAGAAAAAAAATGAAGCCACAAGTCCATTGCCATCCTGAGATGCCTCTGAGCGCCCATGCCCAGGTTCTTACCACAGAGCTGGAGCGGGGGATCCTGTGCTCGCTGCTGCAAGCCTTTCATGGTCTCCACTAGCTCCTGGTGGAACTCATGGATTACTTCTTCCAGAAGACCCATGTCCTTAAGGCTTCGCCAGAAAGCAAAGGTGTCATCTGGAGAAAGAGAAAGTGAGGGAGAACCTCAAAATCCTAGGAGGGGGTTCTAATGGTGATCTGCTCTGGGGTCCCCCTTCTGGCCCCTACAAGGGTGAAGTCCTGGGGGGATGTAGGCACAAGGTGCTGGGGCAAAACTCAGCCAGAGCACGTATCTGAAGGAGGAACAGCTGGAAAAAAAACACGCTTTCCCCATCCTCTGTCACACACAAACAGAACGCTGATGCTACAGAAAAGCCTGTTGCTCAGAGAAACAGGAGCAAGAACAATTTTATGACCCCTCTGATTTATTTTATTTTCTTCCTAGAGGCACACCAACCATTTGGCCTACGCTTTGACGTCTTAGCACTTAGAATAATTTCATCCCAAGACGATGCTGCGGTCAGACCACACTCGGGCAGGATATAACACAGCACAATGTGCTGGTGAGCAGCAAACAAATAATCCCAGTGGAGGCAGCAGGGCTGCTCCAGCAAGAAGGGAGCTCCTCATCCCTGCTCTTTCCCTTCTTTCCCTTCACCTCCATCCTCTGCCCCGGATGCACCAAGCCCAGCGGGATCCCAAGCCCTACCTCCGATGCTGGTGCTCCAATCGCTGGTGTCCTCACACGTTTCTATGGTAATTGTAGCTGGGGATCCGTTCACTGCAACCAATAGCAAAACAGAAAAGAAAAAAAAAATTTAAAAATCCTGATTTTTCTCTGTATTTTTCACAGGCTGTTTCGGAAGGAAGCACTCCCTTGCTGCATTTCTGCAACTTCTCCTCTTTAAAGCACTTTTATTCAGATGTATCTCTGGGAGCTGAAGGGAGAGAGACACCCGGGCGGCCGCTGAAGCCGCCTGCGGTTGCCGTGCCAGCACTACTTATTTTTCCACACTGGAGTGCAATACCCCAGGGATCCCTTCTGCAACCCTTGCACAAGAACATATGCCCAAGAGCAGCATTTCCCTCTTGTTCCCCGCCCCCCACATACACACTAGTGCTGCTGAGGGCAAAAGTCAAACAGATTTAGAGTCTGATATTTTTGGCAATCGTTTTTTTGCCCAGTTTACAGATTTTTTTATTATTTTTTTTTTTCAGGACTGGGATGCCTGGAGGGTTTCCTAAAGCTTCCAAGGGGAGAGCATCCCCCTTGCTGTGCGGGGATGAAGGGGGGGCTCCCTCCCTTCCTCCAGCTCTGCCCAATCTCAGCGGTTTTGTTACCACAGAGCCAGGGAAGCGGCATCACTCAAGCCGTGCGCAGGAGCGGGATGAACGGGAATGTGGCCAGAGACCCACGGTGTTGCACGGGAGCATTCATACTGCTCAGCCATTGCCATTAAATCTAATTACTCTGCAGCCTTCAGGGCTCTGGTTATTTCACTGCTGCCCAGCAGTGTGGCAAGCAAAAGGAGTTAAAAAAAATATAGAAGTAGTGAGAAATTAGAAAGCTTTCCAATAAAATAAATGCCTGTAATTATAGGTCAAATTAAGTTTAGGGCTACAGCTACATAGCCACATTATTTAAATCCAGTTTTATGAACTACATACACCAGTGCAGTTAAAGAAAAATAAAAATGAATCTGCTGTATCCTCTAGTTCTCTTTAATCTTTCATCAGCAAACGCAATAATAATTCAGCCAGGGAGCTTTAAATCATAGAATTGTCCAAGTTGGAAGGGATCTTTAAGATCGAGTCCAACCATCAACCTAACTCTGATAAAAAAAACCATCACTAAACCATGTCACTAAGCACTATGTCAACCCATCTTTTAAATACCTCCAGGGATGGTACCTCAAATGAAAACCCCTAAATTATTCTGGAAGCAGCCAGGTTAGAGCTGGGAGGAGGAGGAGGAGGAGGGATTCCTGCCCTGGCACCCTGCGCAGCAGAAGCCGAGCTGATCCCTGCCCCCTGGGACGAGCCCTGCAGACACTGCCCGACCAGCAGCAAGGGCAGAAGGGGACTTCATCAAGCAACAAGTACAGTTTTCTTACAGATTAATTGCAGTCTTCTGCTTCAGCTATGCGTTTTGGGGTAAGGCAGGAGGCCGGCTCTTTGAGTCACGCAGTGTTACAGAGAACTAGGTGAGGTCTTGCATCTCTGCTGAGATGCTCAATAAACTGCCTAACTCTGCTACGGGGAATCCTGCGACGGAGCAGGGAGAGGAAGCACAGGATAAAACAAAGCCAAAAGGAGAGGCAACTGTAAGGGGCGTTGGATACGTGGCGTTCGTGGCGTTCGTTGTGTTTTAATGCTTCACAGCCCCTGTTCTGGGTGCAAGGAATGGCTGGACGTACCATCCGCAGAAGCAGGAGTTAGAGGGATGTACTCCGTCGATGTCTGGCTGGTCAGGGACACCCTGGCTCCTGTCAGGTCGATTTTGGTGCTCCGGCAGGTGTTAGAACAGACCTTCGTGTGCTGGTAGAAATCCAGTTCTCCTGAGTCCATGATCTTCCTGCAAAACAGGGAGCAAGCACAGGGGCAGGGACATCAGTGGAAGCAGAGAGCTCCGAGATGGAGCTCCTGGCAGCCTGCACCCCCAAACTTCTTTAAGTCCCAGATGAAAAGCAAAAGGCAGGAGAGCAGGCAGAGGCAACAGCCTGAGTTTCCCTTGACAAGTCCCCCTGTGTCCTGACCTTAGAGGTAGCATTAACTAAGAGTTAATTAAAACAGCATCCACAGCCTGCTCTTTACTGGCTACACACGAGTCCAACCATCATCTCAACACTCCAGTGGTGGTAAAGCCTTTCAGGAGGCTGGGGCAGGAAGGAAAAAGCCCATCGTGCTGTAGCTGGAGAGAGGACTGGAGCAGATTCAGTTTCTGACCACTTCCCTGACACATCCCACTTCCTCCTGCGGGACGGAGGAGTGGGAGCGGGACTTCAGCCCCCTAAAAAGGTTCCTCTCCAAATACAACCCACAGTGGATTAATTTCCTTAGTCCAAGAACAAAAGTCCTTTTCTTCCCTACTGGAGCACTCAACTTGGGCTGAGAGGCTCAAGAGACACATGAGCTTCTCCTGAGGATATATCTCTGTAAAACTCACCCTATCTTGAGAAGCATCGGGACAAACCACACTGCTCTCAACAGAACTTCTGCTGGCTAGAAGCCTTTAGGGAAAACGTACTGTTTAGAGCCCAAAGACTGCCATTCCCATAACGGCAGAAAGCTTTTCCCTGTCACCCCAGGCCATACTCCATGCAGTAGTTTTATCCCTGCTCCGCAATGTTGAACAGGGTCCTCCTCCCTGGGATCTCCTAATCTGCTCTGAGGACATCCCCCACCTTTGTACGAGCAACACACACCTACCCTGAGCATGCCCATGTGTCCGTGGGGCTCCCCACAGCAATGGCAGGGCCACCCCATCCTGCTGCTCTACCTCCTAACAGCAGGGCAATGCTTGGCCTCCAGACAAGCTGGTTTTGGAGCTGATCCCATCTCTCTGAGCAGGCTCTTCTGCATGGGGGTCTCTAATTTCAAGTATGAATCCTTGCTGGGACCAATGAACTCCTCATTTATTAAGGAGTAAGGAGAAGAGAAGGTGCCAGTCTGGTCACACCAGCACCTTCCCCCAGCAGCTTTCAGCAGAAGGGTCACCTGAAGTCTCACCCCAAGGCAAGACAGCAGGAAGCCACTTCCTTTCTCTTTTTAACTCTACACCTCAAAAAGAGATGGGGCATAACCCTATTTATAACCTAAAATAAGGACTCACAGCTTGAGCAAAGGGGGTTGCAACATTGCGACCCAGTCTAAGCACTTTGTCTCCAAAGCACCCCTGGGCTTTGCTGGTCAATAACAACCTGAGCTCCCATGTGCTGCTGGGCTTGTCTTCACACATTCCTTGTGAGGTTGTTTTGTTTTTTTTCCTTGAAAGACCTGCCTTGCCAAAGCATAAGCCTATTATGCAAAATCTACGTGGAGCAAAAGCTGCTTAGAAGGAATATGGAAGACGCCTTCATTGAAGCAGAAAAATACAGGCAAAGGCAATGTCACCCTGTGAAAAGAGCATAAAACCACTGACAATTCCTGGGGAAAGAGGTGATGCTTTTTTATCCTGCCTACAGGCAGAAACAGATTTTAATTAAATCACAGTCTCAGGCTGGTGTTCAAGAAGACCACAGAAGAACTAAATTGCCGTAGTGAAGACTAGGGAAGAGAAATGCTTGCATAAATAAGCTTTAAATAAGTCCTTGGGAAAAAAAATATCCCAAACCCAACAAATGATGTGAAGCAGACATGCTTCACGGGAGCGTTAATTGATGACCAGACTGACTTCCATTTGGTAAGTCGCACTGAGAACCCATGGACAGCATGGCCTGACCACCACCAGCCATTAAAATTTTCAATGGCCTTACATCATCTGGGAACTGAGTGTGGTTCAAGTCCTAAAAGGACCAGGGAAGCATTTCTTGCCCCAGATTATTCCCTAGGCACAAGGATAAAACCATTGGACAGAACATGTTTGGGGCCAGGCTGCTACAACAAACATTCAGCGGTGCATTCGCTCTCTCAGCAGCAGAGCCACCGTGTCAAAGGCTCTGTTCCACCCCACCATGATCCCCAACAAAGAAGATGTCTCCTCTGTTGCTCCGCGGATACAAACAAAGAGACTAACCGGAGCATGATCCCATTCATCCGGATCGCTCGCTTCCAATCCTTCAGGGTGGACTTGCCCGCCAAGTGGACAAACTCCTTGGGACTAATGAGGTGATCGTCAAACTGCAAGAGGCAGAAGTGCAACATCAGTGTGACAAACCATAAAACAACGAGAGCGTGCCCCGCCAGCCTGATTCAGCAGCGGAGCCAGGTTGCCCGGGTGGCACTTCCCAGTGCCCAGCAGTGGAGCTGCACCACGGCCTCAACGTGCTGTTTAAATAATAGCCCCAAAGCAGATGGCTGACAAACACTTTTCTCCACCTGAGAGCCCAGTGAGTGAGTTAAAAAAATATTAAAGCCAAATATTGCTTTCATGGTCGGTTAACAGCTGCTCAAAGCCAAGGGGTTAGGGGTGTGAATAGCACAGAGGAGTTTGCTAAATGCCCAGCCCAGGCTGGGAAAAATACACGTAGCTTGTTCAAAGTATCATTAAGAGCAGCGAGCTGCTGGCACTCCCACTTACGAGCAGACTCACAAGAGCCCACAGTGACGTTTGGCTCCAGGGGCACACTATGCCCTGTGCAAGCGAGGGAAGGAGAAGCCCATTTGGTCTTTGACCTCCTGCAACCGAGACCAACCATCGGTATCAGTGAAACCTCTGGCCCCTCTCACAGTGCACACCCATTCCTACCAAAAACCAGCTTGAGGGAGTTGGCATACGCTGTGCCAGAGCCAGCTCTTCCCCCTTCTTTTATTGCCCTACACACCCAGCCGTGCCTGAACCCATGTCCTGAGCTAAAAGCAACCTGCAGAATCAGGCAGCACTCTAAAAAAGCTGCTTTAAAGCTCATCTCAGAAAGGATTTCCCAAGTCCAGGCCTCTTCTTTTCAATGCCAGTGTTGATCAACACAGAACTGACTCACCATTACTGCAGGAGAAACTGCTTCTCTGAACAAGTACATGGGCTTTGGTGAAAAAAGAGGACTGGTTTTAGGCAGCAGCAGCATTATCTGCAGCAGTAACTGTCCTCTGCCTCAGGGGTGGAAAAGACCATCTCTCCTACAAAGGGCAAGGACCATCCTTTGGAAAACCCTCTTGCAACAGAGCCCAGAGGAGATGCTCTCTCAGCAGGATATTGTTTAGTTCATGTACAGTGTCAGTGATGGCTTACGATAACATCACTCATGCTATCTTCCTGAATTCATGCAAATTTTAACCACGAGTTATGCAAGACACAGTAGAAGCTCTTCACTAAGTCCCCTACCAATAAACTTCTCAACAAATTCTCAACTTTCAAACAGAGCAGACACTGTGGAATTGCCCAAATTTCTCAAACTCTCCAATAACGCAGTTAAATTGAGGCAGCATCTCTCCAGCCAGGACTGCTCAACTTGGCCGAGAAGACAAATATTGGGTTCCATGGTACCAAGAAATTTCCTCCTCTCCCACCACTATGTGGTTTTGATGCAAAGCAGCTTACCAAAGCTCATCAAAACCAGGACAAGCCAAGTGATCCCGCGATGTGGGCACGGGAAGGCACGAATCCAGCATTACAGCCCTTTACTCTCACCTGCACACACTTCACGTTGATCCCAGGGCAAACAAACTTTCTCCAGATGAGGTTGGCTTTGCTGTCCCCGCAGGTGATGGGGTAGACAATCTCTGCCTCCAAACTGTCCTCGTCTTCAGCCATCTTCACTTCTCACAGGGAACAGAGGAAGGGACAGATCAAAAAGAAAAAGTCAGTTGCAGCCCCCGATTCACCACCACGAAGCACATGTACAGTGATGAAGCACTTTTGAAGCTCAGGATTAAAAAGAAATAAATGTAGACAACATGTGGTGCAGCGTGTTGGGGTTTGTGGCCACCACTAGCTTGCCCTTTGCTAATAAAGCATCCAATCACCCAAATTTCTCAGGCAAAACGGTGCAGGCAGATTTATACCAGCTGCAGCTGAGTGCATGAAATTTCAGAAGTCAGTGGCCAAGGCTGAAAAAATTCAATTCTTGGTAAAAATGAGAGAAGTGATGTTGTTCAGGTGTCATTCGCCCTTGGTTTTAGAGCAGAACTGCTTTTAAGGCAGCTCCAGCCCAGCTGGTTACAGCCTGTGCTCATAAAATTCATTTTTACTTGTAACCAAAGCCTGTGAGTTTGCTGCAAAACAAATGTCCCCATCGCAAGCTGGAAGGGCAGAAGCCAGTGACGACCAGACACAGGGTCTCATCCCGCACCAGGAGAGGGCAGCAGCAGCCCAGCCAGCGGCCACCAGCTCCCTGGGTTACGCTGGATGCTGGGGAGAACATCCCTGGATGCTGGGACCAGCATCCCTGAGGCCAGCTGGGTGCCCCACGCAGCAGTGGCTGGACCTTCTCAGCCAGCAGCAGCGCAGGGTTGAGCCACATTGAGTCATGCCAGCTCTGCCATCCCAACCGAGGGGCTACGGCAAAGGCTGAACCTACCTAGGACCGCTTCCTTCAGATGCGTGGAGGCTGTAAAGGCAGCAGCAGCTGCAGCAGCTGCATTTTCGGTCTCCAGCGTGTCCTCGTTGATGTCACCGCTGGTAAGAGAGTTGGAGAGGCAGAGTTAAGCCACATGGATATGCCACCCCCACAACCAATGCCCCACGATGATATTGCTTCCAAAGTCGCTCGGACCACGTTTTCGCACAAGAGCTAAAAGCTGGGTCTGGTTTTGAGAGGCTCAGCTCTGTTTTGATGAAGATGAAGAGCCCCCCCAGCAGGCAGGCCCACTGCCAGCCCTGCCTCGCCTCCCTTTGAATCCCATCCCCTCCGGCACAGCCTGTGCTGGGGAGCTGGCGAGGAGGGATGCTGTCAGCACGGCCCCTCGCTCAGAAGTCACTGCCAGCCTTTGGCAGCTTTGCCTGGGAAGATTTCCCCAGGAAAAACATGTGTGAAACATGCTGCCGCTGTCTGGACTGGCTGAATCCCCTGGTACGCGGGATGCTCCCAGAGAACAGGACCTCCAGGAGCCACAAACACACTTTAAAGGAGTTTGAGAAACCCCAGCAGCAGATCCATGAGTAGAGATAACATAATGTGAGCTACAGACCCTCGTGGTCCAATCTGCAAGCCTCTTACAACTCAATATACCTATAATATTAACTAATAGCTGGATATCTGACTGCTTTCATCTTGCCCACCCCAGAGATGTCCAGCTTCTCTTGGTGCTTTGCTGATGGAGACACCCAGCTGGTCCTGCACAGCATCCTCACCCTCGCTGTTTGCCCGTTCCAGCTCTCACTGCAGCGTACAGAAGCCCCAGGCCCCTCTAACGAGCTCCGGTGCACACTCTGATGGGAAAGGCATTTAGGACTGTGATCCGGGACACGCTCCTCTCCCGCTCGGCTCCTGCACGAGGGAGGAAGCCCACGCTGGGACCCGTGTGGATCCGAACCCGTGCATCACGGCCAGCTCTCAGCAGGGACCATTCCTGACGGGGTTTAAGATGTGCACTTGGTTTTGATATTCACAGAATCACAGAATCTTCTAGGTTGGAAGGGACCTTCAAGATCATCTTG
>JAOXJM010000005.1:4504874-4526566 GCA_026413425.1 Tringa solitaria | reverse complement strand
TTTTCCACCCCCCCCCCCCCCCGCCCCCATCCAAACCCACCCTGCCCGATACCCTGCTCCTTGTCGCTTTCCAGTTTACCCAAGCTAATACTCATTAAAGTGAGATGTTTTGCAAGGAATTGTATTTCTTTTTCTTCTCCGAGATAGCCAGCAATACTCTTTCACCCACTAGAAATGGTGACATCCTTTGCCGTGGAAGCCTGTCTGTATTTCTCCCAAAGTCCCTGCCAGTGGCTCCCTGAGGCAGCTGTTTCCTCGGGACCTGAGTGGGGCTGGACGGGGCAGATAAAAGGTCCCTCTGCCACCGTAACCGGCTCCCAACGGCGCCCAGTGGCAGAGCCATTCTAAAGGTGGTAAGAAGGTGGCAAACCCACAGCAGTGCTGTCCTGCTCCAGTTTTCCCAGCAGCTGGTGGCCTCTTGGGAAGCAAAACCTTCTGCTGTCAGATGCTGGGCATTGGGAACCTCCCCAGGCTCCTCCCCGGCACCCAGAGCCGGGAGGAATTTGCCTCCTGGCACCTTATCTGCCCGCTGCTCCCCGCTCTCTCCCCTTATCAGAAGCCTTAGTGGCCAGGAGGTTGCTGAGAAAGGACAGCTTGTTATTTTTTCAAACTTTTAGCACATTACTCTGCAAATATGTATATTTTAAAATTTTTTGCCTGCCCAGGTGTGCTTTTGCATTTATGTTGCCAGTCACCATTCTCTTCCTTTCCCCTCACTCCGCAGCTCGAGCACTTTGTAGGGGTCCTTCCTAGAGCCACTTATGATATTTTGCATTTTTGGACTGGTTTTGGTCTCAGAAGAGGCGTTTTGGTGGGTGCTACAATCTGCTCCAAGGCTTTATCGTGCCCCGCAGGGCTGCACGCCTGGGCAGATGCTCGAGGGCGGTGGGAGGCTCTGCAGAGCCTGTCTGCTCCTCCTGCCCGCCCGTTCCCCAACACATCCCATTCCTCTGAAAGGGTTTTTCTCCTTCAGATCACAAGAGGCTGAAGGATCTGACCCGAATTAACTAGTTAGGAAGTGACCACGCTTGGTCTCTCTAATACGTCTTGAATTTGGTGGCATCGAGGCACTGTGACTATTTTCCTAAGACAAATGCAGAGGCTTACTTTACTCCCTCCACTTTTTTGAAGAGCCTGGGCTAGCGGCCTGTGGAAAATCTCGGAAGAAAAGTGAGCGATGCTGCGTTTGCCATTAGGTCGTTATCTCTAAAATCGGGAAGGTCACGCTGCAAAAATAGAATTCCTGTTTGTGCGGGCGGCAGCGTCCTGCGCACACGCTCGGGAAGAGCATCGGGCACAGGCTGCTCGGCCACCGCCGTGATGGCCCCAGCACTGTCCTCCCCGCTGTCACAGGAATTAAAATTTCCCACCTCCTGCCCTCGCCTCGGTTTATCTTCTCCTACACCAAGGTGGGGAATCCCTTCCACAGCAGCTGGGGAAGCAGCCGGGCCCCTTCCCCTCGAGTGTCCCCGTGGGTTACAAACCTCCCTGTTTTCAGTTGCAGTTTTGGGGGGCATTTTTGGGTATCTGGCCCCAAGGACGTGATTTTGAGTGTGGGTCATCCAAGGTCTCACGGGTTGGGGTCCCCTCTCCTTGGGAACCACAGCCCCGCTCCCTCCCTTCACCGTGTCCAGCCCAGGGGGAAGGCTGGATTGTTTCTCAGGAAAAGCTCATTAAGCAAGCACTGGATTTCTTTTTTAAAAAAAGAAGCTCACGTGGTTTCCAGAACTGGATTTATTGTATTTGCAATTATCTTATGTTTTTTTCAATTTTCCACTGTAAAGACTTTGCGTACCCTCACCTTGCTTCCTGCAAGGGATGTCAGCAATACCCTCATGTAGGCATTTTATTATTTTTTCCCTCTGAGAATGGCAATAAACTATGAATCTCCACATCTTTTATGCTGGGTGCAAAGTACTTATTGAGCATACAGGTGCTTAAAATCTATTTTGTTAAATCTTTAGGTCAATTTTCCATTTAATGCATTTTATTGGTATTCTCACAGTACAAAGAGAAGCCTCAGAACTAAAACAATCCATTTATGGAGAGAGACGGACACATCTGGTTTCATACCAAGTTTATTTCTTTTTTTTTTTTCTTTTTTTTTTTTTTTATTTTTCATAATCACTTCTTTTGCACAACAACAACCTCAAGTTGACAATGAAATGCACGCGGTAGACCGAAGGGAACCGGACAAGGCTCTGTTAGTGATGGAAAGTCCTTCTGTGACACCGTGCCAGCTCCCCACCCGGCTGCCCCCCACCCCGGCGGGAGCAAAGGTGGCCCAGGCTGGGGCAGGAGGAGCGAATCCTGCCCGGGAGGGACAGCAGGGGTGCTCAGCCCTGGGGTTAGGGCTCAGCCCTGCGGCCACGCAGTCATCTTCCAAACCTCTGCCTGCAGCCCTGGGCCGGTTTACTCCTCCCGGGGTGGACAGTTGGGTACCACAACTCTGGTACTTTGGTACTTTCCATTTTCAGAGCACTTTAGAGACATGGATGCCTTGGCTCTCCCGCGGTCCCCGTGGGGTAGGGAGCGTCGGTGTCCCCTTGTCACGGGAATGGGGAAACTGAGGCACGGGGGATGTCGGGGCTGGGATGCCCGGCTGCCCCCCGTGCTCTGGTCCCATCATCCCGGCAGCGGGTGGGGGCTGCTGCCTCCCTGCAACCCCTGGGGACCACGGAGCTCCCAAACGTAGGCGTTGGCCAGTGCCCCTCTTCTGCTTTACTTACAGACAACTGACTACAAAGGTGGAGTTTCTTGGTCTTACAATGTCATCTCATCCCTAGCATGGATAGTAAGAAATCTCTAGCACCGTAAACAGCCGTTCCCTGACTCATTTCAAGTGGTAGAAGAGTGTATGTGCATATATCGTTCCCACGTATGCGTTTCCGTGCGCGTGTGCACAGCCGAGTGCACAGCCACTGCGAGGGAGGAAAGTAATGCAGCGGGACGGGATTTAACGAACCCCATGAGACAGGCTTTGCAGAGCCAGGGCCAGAGAGTCACGCCGGGCTAAGCAAAAGCAAAAGCAAGCTGAAGTCTACATTTCAAAAAGGAGCAGCGATACCGACCTACCCCCAAGGTAGGATGCATGCAATCGTGATCTGCCGCCCTCCCTGGAAGGTCAACTCAAAGGTAACCCCACGTCTGGGTTAGAGCAAGATTTTTTAATGACTCAGAAAATAATAAGAGAAGGAATAGGCTCAGTCTGGAAGCAGTCTGAGGGGCCAGCACCCTTGAAAGCACCCATCTACGGACAGAGCCGAGCTCTTTGCTGCAAGGGATAACGTGAGCACAGAGCTTTAATCTGGGATACGAGGCCAGTTGTTCCAGCTCCCGTGCAGCTTCGCTCATCGCCCGGCTGTCGGTGCCAGCTGGAAACTCATTTAGCTTCAGCTTCTCTGTTTTGCTCAAAACAGAGGCCCTTCTCCAGGAGAGCTCTTTGAAAGGTCTCTGCGTGCGGGTAATAAATTGTCACCGTCTTGTCTTTTCCTCCCTCACAAAACTGAAAACATTCTTGGTCTGGGCAGGGATGCTGCCGGCTGCCTCGAGGATGCTCTCCCTACCAGGCACAAAATTCTTATGCTGCTGCAAAAATGGGGCTGCTGACTGTCATTACAAAGCTTGGTTAATTAACATCTACGGGAATCAATGAAGAACCTCAAGCCCTGCCATAAGGAAGGTGGCCCCGGGAATTGGGGGGTTACATGCCATGTAAATGACTGAGGTACGTGGGAAAGGTCTGGGAATGAGGGAGGCTGGGGACGGTAAGGATGTTAATGAGGATACTTAATTAGTCTCATTTGAGGCATGAAGTATGCTGCTGCACACAACCATTAGCAGCCCTGGGAGATGGAAAGGCATGAAATAACCGTGATCCCAGGCTGTGCCACGTGCTGCCCGTCAGGACCCCTCGTCCAGCCGAAACCGCGGGAGTTGGGGCACGCAGCCAAAGCAATCACACGTTTCCCTGACAGCGTCCAGTGGCACCGGACAAACGCCAAGCTCCCCAACATCCCTACGACATTCATCTGCAAACATCACTCTGCTGCACCTAAAGCATCTGGCCCCAGGGATGAGGTTGTTTCCTTGGCACGACGTGTCTCTGCAGCAGTAACAGAGCCCGTCCCCTGACGTTACCGATGCAAAACTCTCCCTGCGCATCCCTGCTCCTCTGGGGCAGGAGCTCACCCTGCTCTGACACATTTTCCAGCCACATCCACTGTCCCTCACAGCACTGACCCGACGGAGATGAGAAAAATGAGTTTCCCAGTGCTCACACCTGCATGAGCACCGTGTGCCGGGCCACTCTCCTGTGCGTTTCCCATGGGATTTTTTTTTTTTTGCCAGACAAAGCTATTGCAAGAATAAACCCCCACCCGAGATCAGGCTGGCCTCCAGGGAGGGGAAGGAGAGTGGGCACGGGGCAGCACAAAGGACCAAGATGGAAGATCCAGGCAGGAACCGAGTCCAGAGACTCAGCAGCTGTTTGGGGAGGACGGATCTAACCAGCACAACCTGCCTCCTCCAGCACACGCCAAACCTCACAGCTCCTCCACCTTTCCCCGGGGCTGCAGGGAACAGCCTGGACCCCCTCACACAAGGAGCTTTGGGTTTACCCCAAATTATATGTACCAGAATTGAAGCATCACCTCTGTTCCACCACTCAGCCCTTCCTTCTCCTCCCAGCACGAGGAGCAGCCCATCCCCGCTCTCACCGCCCTGCCCGCAGGACTCAGCTGCCTCCAGCTCCCGAATCCATGATTTTCCAGCTGCTTTCTGGTCCAGCATCCCACCCCCACCGGCAGCCAGCCTTCACCCGGCCCAGCCTCCGACTCCTTCTGAGCCCCAAGGAGGGAGTGAAAATGGTCATTTTTCCTGTTTTAAACTCCTGCTCATGAGTACAACATTTCTGATAATAATCATAATAATAATCATAATAATCATAGTACTAAAAACAGTATTTACAACAAGCTCCAGGTCAGAATTACACACCAAGCAAACACTCAGCACCACAGAGAGCAGGACAGGGTTAATATCTCGCAGATACCTTCTCAGATCCCACCAACGCGGGACACAGACATTTGACAGTTTCAACCATTTCTTACACACAAACATTTCGTTTAAATTACTTTTAAATTTTTTTTTAAACTTTTTAAAATTTCTCGTCACTATATGAATGAGGTGATGCTGGCGGTGATGCCACGCTCTACACAGATGCTTATCTAAGACAGCTGCTACTATAAACTGATCATTAGCTACTGTTAAGAAATTCAACCCTCAGTTTCCTTCCTCTTAGCCCCAAATATTTTTTTATTTTTTTTTTTCATCACTGGGCAGCGCTGGGGCTTTCTAACAGTCCTGTCCTCCCCCCGGCCTGGGCAGAGAGGGTTGGGAGTAAGGTAGCCCTTCCTTTTAGGAGCAGAGTGTTCCCCTAAAATCAAACTGTGGCCATCGAGGGATCTCTCCTGAATACTTCTGGGACTTGCGGGTAAATTAGCAAAGAGCTCTGGGATTTGACCTCCAGCAGCCACTGCTCTTTGGCTTTCCGTGGGGTTTCCGCGACCACCTGATGCTCACTCTGGGCCATAATCGATTCTTTACCTAATTAAAACACAGGGTAGGCAGAAAACTTCAACTTCTGACAAAATTCGGTGATGATTTCTGTTTCAGAGGGAAGGAGAGTCAAGGGGATCATTATTCCTCGTGCAAACCCCTCATCTGCTCCAGCTCTGGCAGCCCCTGGCTGGGCTGTGCCCGTGGCCACGTCTGCAGCCCCTGTGTGCTCAAATTATTCCCTAAGGATTCCGCAAAGCCCAGCGCAGGAGCCCTCATCCCACCCACAGAACGGCTCTTCAGAGGCAGAGCGTGCAGAGGACACCAGCTACTGAGAATGAAATGTCTCAGCGCCTTGGATGCCCCTTTGGTTTATTCTGGGGTCTGAGAGGGCAGCCAGGACGCAGGGGCCATCGCGAGGCGGAGGGGATGCTCTGGTGTAAACACCACCCAGGCACCTGCACCCTGTCCCCAGACGCTGCACCGGGCTGTTAAAAGACATAGAAACCCAGTAATCTCTAAGAACTGGACAGCTGGGAATTCTTATTACCTTCTGCTTCCACTGTCTCCTCTGCAAAACCTCGCTGGAGGACCATGCTCCTGCAGGGCTGAGTCCCCAGCACTGTGTCCCACGAGGCCCCTCTTGCCGGGAGGTGGCCATTCCCTGCTCTTCAGATGCAACATTTCCAATTAGTTTTTCGAGGCGGGGGCAGAGCTGGGGCAAGGCGAGCAGGTCTGTGGGTCTCAGCAGGAGGGTGGCAGCCCCTTGCAGTGCACGGTGGCTGCTTGGACCTTGGCTACCTCCATAAGCCATGACTCTACATGATTAGGAGGTCCATGGGCTTTGACAGTCACCTATTTTCAGTTACCTATTTAGATCCAACATTACTGCCATGCTTGCATGTTCTCTGCTCATCCCTACCTCCATCAAGAGACAATTTTTTTTCTTAAAAATGGGCCTTGAAGAGGTAAAGAAAGACAAAGAATAAGCATGGGGACATCTCTTCACTCTTACTGTAGAACTACTCCTCTCTTAGCTCCCTGTCATCCAAAGCCGCAGGTCTGGAGGCACCAGGCAGGCAGCTGGTCTGCTCTGCCCCCCAGGGTGCTGCCTACAAGCCAGAGCTCCTGGGCTCATCTGGCGATCTCTGGTCTCAGTGTTTGCCCAGTAATGGCACCAAGGAGTCACATCTGTCTTTGGAAAGAGGGAAGGATGACTATTCTGTCCACTAAAAAGCTATTTCACAACCATGCACTGTCTCTACTGGATTTGTTTTCTTCCTGGAGTGAAACCTCATGCTTTGGGAGCGCTGGAGAGCCTGCAGACCGAGCGTCCTCTCGCTCATCTCCCTCATCCCAGGGATGCAATCGCTGTCTGTGGTTCTCCTGGTCTTCTTGGCCAAGACCGCTTGGTCCCCGCTCTGCTGGGGAGGGAGCAGCTCAATCTACCGGCTCCTCCAGCCCGTGGCCAACCAGGGCATCAGGCGGTGCCTGCCATGACAGGCACCTTCTGTGGGGTGGCATCTGGCGCCGAGCTCTGGGTGGAGACCCTCACCTACTTCCACTTGGGCTATCGAAGAACCATCACAGGATGAGGACTTTGGGTCACTGCCTGCCTGGGCTGGCTCCAGATAGAGCCACGAGATAGGGGGTCTGCACGCCACAACTCCTGAGCCATCCCGTCCCTCTCATCCCTCTTTCCTACCGCTGGCAAAGACAGGGCTGTTCCCTATTCCACTTCACACACAGAAATTATCACTTCCCATTTTTCTGAAACTGATATTTGGCTCAGAGCAAACACCAAGAGGAATGAAAGCCCCGGATAAGAAATCCGTATCTCTGTGACACTGCTGGTTGAATTTATTAGTATCTTAGGTTTTTTTTTACATGAGTTTAAGAAATATTTTTTTTAAAAAAGGACAAAACCCTCCAAAGAAGCTGTTTGCTTGACTGATCAATTCTCTATTTCATGTGAACTAGTTGCTATTCTGCTTAGAGATCCCTATGATCTGTGAATCCCCACAAGTACTGACGATCAAGGATGCAGAGATAGAGAAGCGTGTAGCTGGGGGACAAACACCAGGGGAGGGGGGGATGGAGAACTCAATGTTGCATCTAGACAAACAAAATAAAATGTGTTGGTTGGTCGATTGGTTGGTTTGTTAACAGGAATCAAGTGCTAGATGTGTAGAAAAGCCCTTTATCCAGAGATCTCCTCCCGCTGTTCCTTGTTCCTGCGAACTTCAGCTGCGTGCAGTTCCTGCAAAGACGGGAGAGATGACACCAGGCTAACTCCTTCTGCTCTTGCAATCTCTATTTTCCTTCTCTCCTGCACACAGGATTTGCACCAGCCAAAAAAAAAAAAGAGACCAGTTTCCCATCCAACGCACCCTGAGGACAGTGGGTTACACCTGCAAGGAGTGAAACTGCTCAAGTCTTAAGAGGAGTGGCTGAGGGAACTGAGGTTGTTTGGGCTGGAGAAAAGGAAGCTGAGGAGGGACCTTATCACTCCCTAAAACCTGAAAGGAGGTTGTAGGAAGGTGGGCATCAGTCTCTTCTCCCAAGTAACAAGTGACAGTGCAAGAGGAAATGGCCTCAACTTGCACTAGGGAAGGTTTAGATTGGGTATTAATACAAATTTCTACACTGAAAGGGTTATCAAGCATTGGAACAGGCTGCCCAGGGAAGTGGTGGAATCGTCATCCCTGGAGGTATTTAAAAGTTGGGCAAAAATTGGGTTTAGTGGTGGCTTTTGTCAGCGTTAGGTCCATGGTTGGACTCGATGATCTGAAGGGTCCCTTGCAACCTAGACAATTCTATGATTGTATGATCTGTGGGAGTGACACAAGGCTACAGCAAATGCATTCATGGCTCCCTCTTCTGCAAAGCCTTTTGGCCATGCAGCCCCTGGACACAGGGTGGGCCTGATGCTGTGCCTTCAACCTTGCACTTACCAAGATCAGCCAGATGGTATTTTCTCTGCTGACACCTTGAAGGACGTATCCCCTTTCCTCGTACTGCTCCAGAGCAGAGCTGCTCCACAGCCCGCTTCCCACCAGCAATGAAACGCCTGTTCCCCTGTGCCCATCACTCTGAGGTGACCCCACAGGGACCAGACCCCAACCCCCTCCATGGGCATCAGCACCCAGCCCTCTCCAGGGGCACCGCACTTGCCTTCTCACGGAGCCGCTCCCTCAAGGCAGCCAGATGTGCTTCGCGGATCTCCCTGCTCAGCTCCATCTTGTAGTTGAGCTTCTCCTCGGCCAGGCGGCTGAAGTTGTTGTTCTCCTCCAGCGCCTTGTGCAGCACCTCCCGCTCGTGTTCCCGCTTCTCCGCCAGCTGCTTCAGCACCTGGGCCTCCTGGGTCTGCCGAGGCAAGGCATCGGGAGAGGTGTAAGGCAACCGAAGAAGCTCTTCTAGCCTAAAGCTCCCCAGAGAGGCTTTCTGATCATCTCCTCTGCTCAAAACCACTTTGCTGCCCCATCCATCCCATAACGCTCTTGCTTGGAAGACACTTTGACACCTTCTTCCCGCTGTGGGGCAATGTCTGCTGGGTCCGGTGCTGTGGGTGGGCAGGTGATGCAATGCCCACTGGCTCAGCAAAACCAAGGTGACATTCATCAGAGTTGCCTCCCTAAGTGTCACCTCTTTCTTTGAACTATTTCAGCTTGGTTTCCTCTTACCCACCAACATTCATAATATTTATACTTTGTGTTACTCTGCCAATTTTCTCCTTTTCAATAGTTTTCACAGGAAGACGTTTTATTTATTGTGCCACTTACAATAAAACGTGGCACAGCCAGCTGTTAGAAACCCAAGTCCGTGTTTAAGTTTCAAGTTTAAGTTGGGTTTGTGACCAACTGCTACATCTCCTGCAGCATTAGCTGGCAAGAACCACCTCCCCAAGCCAGGTCACACACAGAGGACAGAGAGAACCCAAACCCATGTAGTTTTAAGTACAGGAGGATGATGATGATGGAGATTGCTCCTGCTAAACCAGTTTCAGGTTTTGGGACAGTTAGTACCCATCACAGAAAAGCCACTGCTTCTACAGGACATCTCATTACCTTCCTCCTCTCTTCTGCAGCCTCCAGCCTCCTCTGCAGCTCCTCCAGGGACAGGTCCTTCTTCTTGGGAGGGGAGGAAAGGATTGGGCTCTCAGGAGATAAATCTGAAGGGGACTTCAGGATCACTTCGAAGCTCTGGCCTGATGCCCTCTTATCCAGCTGCTTCACCTCCATATCTTTGGGGGGAAAAAAATAGGGACTCTGTGGACCTGTAACACTCAGAATAACATTCACCCAAGAGCACTGAACTCTCCACATAGGAGTTAACATGTTCCTCTGTCCTGATATAGGTGATTTTGTTCTGTTTCCAAAATTTCCCAATTAGTGATCAGCTTTACCCCACTCCAAGTCAATGCAATTCATTTAAATCCACAGTGTAATTACAGAAAGGCCATATTGCTGTCAACATCCTGTGTGTCACCCCAGTACAAAGCAGACAGCATTTGCAAGCTCTTTCTTTCTGGGAAAATGTGGGTTACTTTTATAAAATAAACTGTGAACAGAGACTTTTATAAAATAAACTGTGAAACAGAAAGACCCCAGGCTGAGACACGGATTGCTGCTCTGGGATGGGACAGCCCAGCGAGCTGACAAGCTCCCAGGTTGCCTGCACGAGCACCACGAAAACGATGCTGTAGCTCCTGTGGGAGCAGGTTACGTACCTCCATACTGGTAGATGGTATTAGGATGGGGCTGGGTGTGGAAACAGGAGCAGATGAGGGAGAGCAGAGACAGCTCCTTCATTTTCTCCTTGTAGGCTGAAAAATAGAAAATAGCAATGAGAAGAGAGTCTAATGGCAATGGCAGCTCTTTTTCAGGGAGAAATTAAGCAAGCAGACACAAGGAAACCCATTTGCAGCTACCAGACTCTGTGGAGGCTTTTCCAGGCTGCCATAGCTTGCCAAAAGGTCCCCAGGGAGTGTCTGTTCTGGAGCAGACTAAATTCTGTCACCACCTTGGCCCACGCAGGCAGAGGTTGATACTGGTCTGCAATTACAGTGAATGCTGCCCCCTGCAAAGGACAGGGAAATACACAATCCCTTCGAGCTCTGCCACTGTGAGCCCTCCAGTTTGCTCAACCTCCCTGTGACTGGAAGACACCCTGCAGCATCCTCTGCGATCACAAGTGCACAAGGTGCTGCCCTAATGGCAGCAGCAGCCACAGCTTGCAGTGGGTCTGTTTCTGGGGCAATCCTCACCTGTATTTTTGGAGTTTAGCACATTTAAGACAGCGAACTGTTAGCACACACTTGACAAAGAACCTCAGAATAGAAGAAGGACTTGAAAACAGAGAGGTGCTCTGTCAGGTTGCCAAGTTCTTTATCACATCAGTGTAACCTGCAGAACACCACTGCTATGTCACAGCTCAGCAGCTGATGGCTCAGCGGTGGGTGCTGCTGTCTCACAGAAGCTGTGAGGCTCTGCTCTGGACTGGCTGCTCAGGGGACACCCAGGCACATGGGGACAAAGTCTTCATGGCTGCGTGTCCTGCCAAACCTGCCCTGACCCTCCACATGCCACCCTGCCTCCTGCCTCCAGCACGGGGCACAGGCATTCCAGTGTCCTGCCTTGGCTCTGCCTCTGGATTTCCCATATGTTCTTGTGCTTCTGGTCTTGGTTTGTCCTTTCCTTGATGAGCTCCTGTCTTGACTTCCAGCAAGAGGTGAATCTGCAACCTGGCTGCCAGTGCCACCTTCACAGCAAGAGCCTCCACTGGGCCAGGAAAGGAAAATCCCCAAAACTTTGTGACATGAAAAGGCATTAGGAGCAGAATAACTTTGGAAAAAAATTATCATCCTGTGTACCATATGCCCTCAGGAACACCTTTCAGATCTTCTCCTCTGCCTTCCCGCAGCTACTTGAGTGGGAAAACAGTGATTTCATATGTCTACTTCATACTTGCACCTACTTTTCCTCCTAGGTACAGAACTTCATCCTAATTAACACCCTCCTTTTGCTAACCGACAGCCCCTGAAGCTCAGATCCTTACTGAACATTTTTCAGTTTTTTCCACATTCTGATTTTAATACCCTGCCCAGCCCTGCTGTTAAATGTAAACCAAATAGGAGCAGTTTACATCAGCAGCACCCACCACAGAGCAGGACATCTTTGATTTTGTTCTTAATGAAAAAAGTCTTTGGAAGACCTCTGAGAGTGCTGTATTGTGCTAGAAGTCACGGCAGCTGATGTATTTCATAATGTGATGCCAGGAGCCCAGAGGAGTGTCCCCTGGACTAAATGAGAGGCATTATAATTTAATAGAAACAAACCACGCGCCAAGGTCGTTGCTCTACCATTATGTCCAGTCCTGGGTGAAATCAAGACATTAAGCAGATGTGCCACATCCCTGACCCACTAGTTTAATTGTCTCCTAGCACTTGTTACAGAGCACAGTGCTTTCTATTTCATTACTTGAACTCCAGTAGGTATCCCCAGTACTGGTTTCACGGTCCTCTGTGTAGATGAGCGGATGCTGCAGTCCCTGCCTTTCAGGAGGTCTCTTGTGATGATTTCACAGCTGCCTCCCTTCCGTCGGGATCTTCCCTGTCCTGCTTTCCCTTCTGTAGAGCAAACTGACCGTCCCTCTCCGTCAATTAAAATGAAAAGGAGCGAGAGGACAAAAGGACACCGCTTCACTGAGCTGCGGCGGTGCTTTAATGAGCTATGGAAGTGCTGTGAGCCCTTCTCCCGGCGCCGGCCATCAGATGCAATTAGCAGCATGTGAGCACAAAAAGGGGGGAGGGGGGAAGCGGGGCTGGGTGCTGCCGGGGCCCCGGAGACCGGGGAGGAGGGCGGAAAGATCCTGAAGACCCCCGACCGGCTCTCAGTGCCGGGCAAATCCGCTCCCTGCTGGGGGGGGGGACGGACAGGGAAAGAAACGGGAACGGCGGCGGCGACGGACCGAGACCCCATGGCCGGTACCGGGGAGGGTCCGCTCGCCCCTCGGTCCCCGCCCCGGGAACTGTCCGTTCAGCACCACCGACCCCCGGGACCCCCCCCTCCCCGGGCCGGGAGCTGTCCGTTCAGCACCGCCAGCTGCATCGCGAAGGGCTCCCTTAAAACTCTCAGGGGTAAAAGATCAGCGTTTGCAAACCTCAGCACTAAAATTTACTCCAGAAGCATCTGCACGCACATTTGCTAATAAATATAAGGTTTTGAGGACATATTTACACCAGGGGACCAAATCCTTGAAGCTAGATCAGAGAGCTGGCTAGCCAGAATATGACATGGCCAAGTCCCTTCCAGGAGCGACTGTATGTCTTCTGGTGCACAAATGTACAGATTTTAAGACCAATTAGACAGCAAATGCTCAACTTTTAATTTAAGCATCTAATTACATATTTTTTTTACTTCTGGTAAGTTGGTAAAAATAAATTCAGCTTACACTGAGCAAATATTGCGTGTGTGTATAAATTAGTAAGGCTGTCTGACTCATTTCCTAAGGGATTTTATACCAAAGCATCACTTTGGTCTCAGAGGTGCAACAAGAGCTTTGTTTCATTGAGAGGTAGAGGATTAGGACAGGCTGCCTCACTCAAGACTGAACTGCTGATATTTTATGCTTCTTTTTAGGCAAACACTGCAATAGAAGGATTGGTAGCAACTTCATTAACTCTGCTGTAGTCATTAACACCTCCCTGCTTTTGTATTAGAGTTGGGGTGAAATATTGCAAATGACTGAATTGTGTAAATTAAGAAGTGAATAAACTGTAGAATTTATAGGAAATATATCAGAGTGCCATCCTGTAAAGTGGGGTAAACTTGTGCTTTGTTGGCTTCATAGGACCCTGGGTAGTGATTAAGCTACCTAAAAAAGCTATCTAAAAAGGTGCATTAAGTTCCTCAACATTTCTGGATATTTATGCCTCGTAATCAGCACAGTCTGATCCCGCTCTCATTATATCCCATTGCACACCCCATGCAACACTTAGCCTTTATTAAAACGTGTCATCTAACTTTTCTCTGCACTGTATATATTGCATAGGCAAAATTACTTTCTCCCTGTTGCAAGGGGAAGAAGGGAGATGACCCAGGCCTTCACCAAGCCACCGAGAGGGTGAGGGTGCTCTCAGCTTGCTTTCTCTCTAGCGACTCGTTTTCTCTGCTCCCTCTAGTGCTGCACAGCACAAAGTGCATTTCCATATCCCTGCCGCTTCCCATCACCACTGTACAGGGCTTTTATCCATCTAAAGTGTTTTGTCTCCAAGTTACCCCCAGGAGACACTACCCAGCTGCTCCCCAGCTGGGGACGGGTGCGGTGCATGAGCAACGGGAACCATCTTCTCACCGGTGGTGTGCCTGGACAGTGGGGCTCACCATCTATTATTCATTTAAAAGTTTTGTTCTCTGCTTCCTAGCCAGATAAAATGAAACTGTCAACTGTTTGAGCAGCCTGTCTCTTTGTTCGTTGTTTAATGACATCCAGTGAAACAGAGTGAGGCCATTTAGGTACAACACCAATACAGTCATTCATAATGAACCAGAGGCACAGGAAGATTAATTTATGTGAATTCAGGCAAATTAAATGGATGAGACTGGATGTGCAAGGTCAAAGGAAGGTTATTACAAGGAAATAATTTGGTTTGCAAAGATAACTTTGAAGAAGCAAAAATTGCTTCCATAAAGAATATTATATCATGAATAAAAAAAAAGAACAGTCCATTATAGGTGGGGCCAAAGCACAAACATAAGGTAGAGAGACAGGGAACCAAGTCCTTCAGCACAAAGACTGCAATGCCACATACACAACAAAAGCAACCATAGTCCTTGATAAGCCTTGAGAGTACAACAGACTCTAAATATTCTCACCTGCTATGAATCCTATCATAAAATAAATAGCCAGACCTTCACTTCAGTCTAACTCAATTCCATCTTATTGCTCTCCAACTTCCAAAAACAGCTCAGCAGGAGAGCTCACACAACCAGAAAACACTAGCATTTTATCTTTTTTTTTTTTTTTAAATCAGTGGTTGTACCCCACACTGATATCACACACCATCTCAGCTGCTCGCCATGAGATTGGAGGCCCAGGAGTTACCGTAGGTTCATGTGGAATCATCCATGAGAACAGGCAGATGCAAAGATTACCCTGCCTTCTGTCGGATATCTGTTAAACTATCACCCAGGAACGGTTTCCAATCACCCAGCTCCTTCCCCACTAGGTTTCATTTGCAGTTTGTGAGCACCGCATCAACCCCTGTCATGCACAGCCAATGGATGAGGAAATCACTCAAGCTGTAGCACTGGAACATGTGGGCTGCCCTCAGGAAAACAATCAAGGAAATCTCCTCTTCTATGGGCTCAGCAAGAGAGAAGGGACCAGGCTGTGCAGCAGAGACCCGGCAGCCTGGGCTGGGTGGGTGATTGATTGCCAGGGAAGAGAGAAGCATGGCCTGGGTTGCTTGATAAAGCAGAGGAAGAAGCCAAATGGAGGCAGCTGTCCCAGAGTGTTTGTGGATTTGGGGCAAACACAGGTTTGGATGAGATAAAGTGCTACAAGGAGCTGAGGACTGGATAAGGCAGCAGTTCATGAGGTAAAGACAGGAGCCCGATGCCATGATGTGTCAGGTACAGACACGCTGTGTGACCACAGACAGGCATTTAGTCCCTTTGGATCCTGGTTCCCTTTGCATTAACTGAGGATTATTGTACTTGCCCATTATACAGCACCATTATTTGCATTAACACATTCAGAGAATGTAAGATTCTCTAGTACAGCACTAAACATGTAGAGGTACCTTGAAAGAATAAACGGATTGTTTGGAAAAACGCTGAGCAGCTCTTCACCAGTTGGGATGTGCCAATGTGCTACAGCACATCCACGTGGTCTTTGGTTGCTCTCTAGCTCTTTTGCATTTCTAAATCACAGGCAAAGATGTGACTATTGATTTAACTCCCTTGTGGAAAGGAGACTTTTTTCTTAAAATATAGGCTTACATCTGGAAGAATAAAGACCATAGAATCATAGAATGGGTTCAAGTTGGAAGGGACCTTAAAGACCATCAAGTTCCAACCCCATGTCAGTAGGCCAACTAGGAGAGATTAGCCAGGCATGTGTTTTGGTTTTTTTTGTCACGCTAATTTAGATATATAGAAGTTTTAGTGAACTTCAGGTCCCTCCAAGTATTATCATCAAGAATTATCAGCACCATCTACCCTAAGAAAGCTTGAAGTTGCAATCTATCCTGCTGCCCATGCTGCTGTCACAAAGGTCTTCTGCAGCCTTCCAGTTGCCACATCAGACCACTAAATCTCAGCTCTTCCTCTGCAGAAGGAGAATGTGTTCATCTGATAAAACAATGCATTCACCAGATCTGAAACAACATTGATAGGCTCCAGGAAAGGATTCACGAGATATCTAAGGGATCTTCACATGGCCCCATTAAAGATATGATTTATATTTTAGAAAGAACAAATATTTTCCAAGGATTTAGATCCTTTGTTTGGATACAGTGGTAAAAAATAATAAATAATTAAACAATTGCCTACAATAGATTCTTTTAGCTTGTAAAACTGAAGTCCCAATAAAAGTACCATAAATTTTTAAGGCTGTATAGACTCCAATAGCACCTGAAGAAAAAGAAAATAGTGATTTCTTGAGAACACAGAGAAATGGAGAGCTTGATAGAAAGGACTGTGACCCTCCAGTATGGGCAGTAGAAGTGTCAGGACAGGGCAATACCATATGGTGTCCACCAATACCATCCAGGAAAGGGATTAAGGGGATAACCCACACATACAATAAAGCCACACAACTCTCACATTTCAGTGTAGGAGGGGAAAACCTCGGGATCTGTCAAGGCACATTTATCATGCCCAGTTGTGAGGCCAGGAACGGCAAACTGGTGGTTCCTCTTGGCTCCACCTTCTCAGAGACGCTAATGTCGGAGAAAAGCCCATGAGGCTGTCACCCTACTGCATCATTTCATAATCTTGTGTCTCCTATTCAACCTACACACCCACAAATGGTGGGAAAAGTCATACAGTCCCGGAGAATCCAGCCAGACACTCCTTCTGTGGTGTATAAAAGCCCAAAGCCTGGTGCAGATGCTGTGGAGAGGAGGAGTGAGGGCTCTGTCCCTGCAAGGTCTGCCCGACGGCAGGGCCAGCACCGCAGCTGAGCCTGCACTGAGCATGTGCCACCACGTCCTCTGCTCCAGCACCAAAAACAACCACCACGGCCAGGAAAAAATGCCTGAGGTGGCAGGGAGAAGACAGAGAAGACTGCTGGGCTGGGGAAAGCAAACCCCGTTTCTTTTCATCCCAGGGATTTGTTTATTTGTTTAAACAAACCCAAGAAAATCTTCCCAAGGGGGTGAAGCCCCCGGGCATCAGCTGCAGACAATCACAGCTGCTCTCCCTTCAGCACAGGTTTGCTTTTGCTGTGGATAAAGGAGAAAATAATGAAGAAAGCAAACAAGACTCGTTCCTTAATTTAAGGGTTTGCTTGCCTTTCTTTCCTGCCATTCCAGGCTATTCTTCATTCCTGCTATAAGTGCTACAGGTGATGGGGAGCTGCTCCCTTCACAGGCAGATGGGCGAGGCTCAGCCCTGCTCCCTTCTTCGGCGAACATTTCCCTATTCTCTTTCCTTCTGCCACAGCACTGGTTTCCCACAGCTTTTTGCTCCTTGAAATTATTTCTCTACTTGATCTGAGCCACAGGGAAGCACAGCTTCTGTGGAGCACATGCTTCTTCATGATCCTAAGTCTCCTCTGACAGCAAAACTGCATCTTTGGGAAGATGAAATGTGCCATCAACATGCGGTGGGTGAGAATGCACCAAATGGAAAATGTACATTATGCCTCCCCGTGTTTCATCTGCCACCTCGTCCATCTCAAGTTCGATGCAACCTTGGTCTAGATGGCTGGAAAGCCGGAGCCGTCCCTCCCACCCCCACTCTGCAAAGGAGGCCCAATCCTGCTCTGTAGGAGAGGATGGCAGATGGGTGGGACCTGCCGAGTGTGCACTGCTGCACACGTTCATTGAGACAGGGATACTTGCAGAAATATATACAATAGCTGGAGATTTTCTATCACAGAGACACATTTTTACAATGCTGCTTTATCGTCTTTAATTGCACGCAAAGCCCGCTCGGGATCAGCTGCATCCTTACACTCCCTCCACACCCCCCACTTCTCTGCCCTTTCTCTCCCCTGCATCTACTGGTCTTTTAAAAGGAGAAAGGAATAGAAAACGCCCAGCAGGAGACAGGGAAAGGCCAGCAAAAGAAGCAAGAAGTGTTGCCTGGTCTCCTTCTGGCTGGTTCCCTGCATGGGGCGGAGGCGGGGGGGCACAAAGCACTGCCTGTTTTTCTTTTTTTGTCTGCTCTTCCTGCTCAGCCCCACATCCTCCTGGATTTACCTTCCCCCACCCAAGCCCCTCTTTAAGCACTGCAGAATTCAGAGCCATTGCAAGAGAAAACTTGGGGGTTATATTAAAGAAAAAGACCCTCTAAACCCACCCACTGTTCATTGTACCATTTCAGGCTTTTCTTCTCCTTCAGCCACGTTTCCAGTTTCAGCCATTTGAATCCCTCCTCCCCAGTTAAAACGGGCAAGACACATCTTTAGGATGCTGGACTGAAGCAGCAGAGCATCCTCGGGGCAGACTGCCATCCTGCAGCCAAACCGACCCCGGCAGCAGGCTCCTGGGCTGCCATTCCCGTTATTGCTGCAGGAGGGAGGAAGGGCTCCCCTTGCAGCATTTGCTTTCACCCAACGCCATCAGAGGACCGCTCCCCTGTAGCATCTTTTAACGAAGAAATATGAGCTGTGGAAGAAATCTAGGGATGGGAAGCCCTGAGAATACAGAGAAACGCATCCAGGTTACTCTGGTTGGGCGTGGGGGATTTTCTAGGGCATTACTGTCGTCTCTCGCCTGTGTCTTTCTTTCCATTACCCATTTAGGCAATACCCGATCTTCACAAATAAAAAATGTTATTGCTGATTTCTCTGCATCCAGCTACAAAGCATGCAAATTTTTCTTAGGAAAAAAAAAAAAAGAAAGCTGTATCATGTTACAAAAATCATAATAAATTGGCATGCAGCAGCATCTTCTTATGGCACATCGTAACACCAGCAATATTTTAAACTGGCAAGTTTATCACATGTGTATTCATATTAAAATAAAAAGCCCACCTGCTATCTTCCCTCAGAGGGGTGTGTGTGTATGGGGGAGGAAGGGGAACAATGCTGCCATACCGTCTGCCTCCTCAGCAGAGAACTCCCCCGAAATGCAGAGGAAAAAACCAAACCTTCAGAATAATGATAAAAAAAATAAAATTTGCTAGTTCTAGAAGCGTGTTGATGCCAAACCTCCCCCTAAAAGATGCCTGTCCTACCTGAGACGGTGCTGGCCATCCTGCTGCGGCGGCGGGAGCGGAGCGGGTGCTGCAGGAACAGGAGCGGGTGCTGCGGAGGTGCTGCAATGCTGCGGGGAGGGAGGACTGACTCAGCTGGAGGGGGCTGCAGCCATCCGCGACGGGGAGAGGCTGGGGAGCCCAGAGAAAGGGAAGGGCTGGAAAGAAAAAGAAAGGGTCACTAGTTCAGAATATTAATTAGCGTATCAGGCCTCCTTTCCTGGGTGGCTTTGACGGTGGATCCCTCCCAGGCAAGACTGACTGCCAGAAACACAGACCCACCGCAGGGGGGGCGAGGAGACACACCCAGCTGGGCTCTGGCAAAAGATGGTTTTTCCCCCTCTTCCTCCCTTTCTTGTCTGCTCTAGATGGGCTAGACTGCTTTTTCCCTTGCTGAAAGCACAAATAAGCAAATTCATTGATTTTTATGTTAGTTTGTCGTTTTGTTTTTAAACCAAGGCGGTGCCCACCCGCAGGGCCAGGGCTGGGGTCTGGCTCAGCTTAGGTTGGGGTGTAAAACCCAAACCCCAAAACTTGCAGCAGCTTTAGGCAAACAGCAAAGGGAGGAGGGATCCCAGAAAGGCTCAGCATTTTTAGGCGTGTTATTTTGCACCAGCACTGGGGCAGAAAAGGGGCTGCAGTTTAGGGGCAGGGGCAGAAACTGCCGTAAAAGTAGAGGAGGATGAGCAGAACGGAGCCTTCTGAATTCAGTGGGACATCTCTGGGTTTCTCCTCCGTTCCCTAGGCATCAGGACCTCTTTTATTTTCCTTTTTTGTTCTGTTTGCTATCTTTTCTATCATTTCCATTTGTGGCTGTTGCTAGGGGCCAATGCATCTCTGCTTTTAGACTATTACGGAGACATGACGGACCAAGGAACCATCCCCAGTCCCCATTGCCAGTGGCACCCACCTGACCGTGGCTGCACAAACCCCACCTCGGTGCCTGCGGTTGCGATCCCACCCAATCCCATGGGATCCTCCCAGCCTCCGGCCCTCTCACACCAGATATTATCCTGCCGGCTGCACATCCCCGCTGGCTGAAAACACCCCAAATCTCCCAGCACGCTGCAATGCAGACACTCCCAAACAATTCCAGCAGCTGCAGGGAACCACAGGTTGCTTGAGGAGCTGCTGGTGCTCCGCCTTGGCCAGGGGCAGAGGCCACAGGCAGTTAAAAAGACAAAGATTTCCCTTTTTTCCTATTTTTTTTACCAATCTTGAAAAGTCCTATTCCTTCTACGCTGTATGTAAAAAGAAGAAAAAAAATAAATAAGTCTAATTCAGAATAATGTTAACACTACCCACAAATTTTCAATGTGTGTTTGGAACAGGAGCTTTTTTAATTATTATTAACTGCTCCCTGCTCTGTCCGAGGCTTGTTTTGTAGTTGCAACTCCTTCTACTTTCTCCTTGGGTTGAATCTCTAAGACTTTATATGTTATCTTGAAAGCAGCAGGCTGAATTGTATCTGTTTCAAAAATACGCTCCCCATTAACAGATAAAAGCAGCTATCCCAGGCACCTGAAAACTGGGATAATTTCCCCCTTTTATTGAGGATAAGCTCTGGTTTTGACTTACCGACCAGACCTCAGAGGCTCTTTGCACCTCTTGCAAAATTCTGGAGCGTCAGGGTATAAATCTGGTATGCATCCTATTCCTTTTATTTAGAAAAAGGTGGAGAATGCTTCCAAGGTGCCATGGCCCGTGCCACAGTGAAATACACTGTATAAGAAATGGTGAGAAAACTGGATCATACACTGCAGCTCCAATATTGTTCACACTTTCCAGATAACCTGTCATATAGATAACATTAATACAATTAATTCTGGATCCATCTGTAACACTGGGAGATAATTCTTCCTTATATTACATGTAACTATCTTTTCAAGTTCTCCCTGATTTTCACTAGGGAGCATCTGAAGGCACTACATGTTTCTTTCAAGATGGGGATTAGGGAAAACTGGTGAATATTTGGCTCATGTGCCCTGTGCCTTCATTACACATGACATGTAACCAGGCAGGCTATCAGAAAATAACATATTTTCATGGAGAATCAGCAAAGAAGTTGGTTTTGTAGCATGCACTTCTTTCGCTATCTAAATATTTTCAACATTTTTAACAATTAAATATTCTTAGATGTCTTTCAACATAAGAAAGGCTTCTTCCAAGAACTCGTGCTTTCAACAACCCTGAAAACAAAAGAAAAATTCCAAATGGACAGAAAAAATTCTCCAACTCATGCCAAACCAGGGACCCGTAACAATCCTCACGTTTCGTTCCAGGGAACGTTCGCCTCGAGCACTTCACAGAGAAGGAGTTGAAAGTTGTGGTTGTTACCGAAAGGGTCACAAGCCCCGCACACTTTATGTTGCTGCTTGTGGCTGCAGAGCTGGCAGAAGCACGGCTTGCAACAAGAAATATGTGGGGAACAGTTTTCTCTAGTGACTAATGAAATAACATTGAAGGGTGAAAATCATCTGGTCTAAAAGGAAGAGCACAGACTGCGATACGGGAGGCTCTAACTCCTGGTACCATTTGCAGTCTCAAGCTGGGAGAAGCTGCCTTAGTTAGCATGAAATAATAAAAATAATAATAAAAAGTCCACATAGGGCATCAATCAAGCCCCTGAAATTGTAAAATAATACAAAAGAAAGGAGAATCACAGAATGATATGGGATTGGAAGGAACCTCTGGAGATCATCCCCTCCA
>JAOXJM010000005.1:4490719-4504774 GCA_026413425.1 Tringa solitaria | reverse complement strand
CTTGAACTGGGGAGCCCAGAACTGGACACAGTGCTCCAGCTGGGGCCTCACCAGGACAGAGCAGAGGGGGAGGGTGACCTCCCTCAAAAAAGAACTCTGGGAGAGAAACCAGTGACAGCAACATCAGCAGTAATTCAGGAAAATGTTTCCCTGAAGGCAAGAGAAACAAGAGGGTTATTCTGATGTTTGCTCTTCAGTATCTGCCGTGTGCACTCAAGAAACGAGGCCAAGTTGTACAAAGGATCTGGAAGAAGAGGGAGAGTTGTACTCATTCAGTCACATAAAGGTGTGAATTCAGGTCACTCCAGGGGACACTCTGCTCAGGTACAACACGAGGCTGTGACCTCAGCTCTAGCGATTCCCTTCTGCCTCCACCAAAGCACTAATCCCACCTGCCTCCATTTCTTCATCTGTAAAATGAGTGTTTAATCACCTTCCTAATAACAGGACACTTGTGATTAAAATCAGTGTGTCAAAGAGGAAAGCAGTTTTATTTCCCAACTGTAAAGAAACAGAAAGGCTCTGGATTATCTAGATTCAAAGGAATCAAGTAATTCTGTGGTCAAACAAAAGTTTTAGGCTGTTGCTATGGGAACTATCATATCTCCTCAGAAAGACAACGAACGGCAACTTAATCTGCTCCCATCTGAAAGGGGAAAAATACCCTTCATGCGAACTGCGGGAGCGTCACAGCTGGTCATTGTGGTTCTTCCAACTCTTTTGTCCTATTCCTCAAGATTCTTGCTTGTCTGGGAAGAGAATCCTGCCTGGGTGGCCTCAGAACAAAAATGACCATTACCCACTTTGTATTTCTGCACCAGACAAGCGTTCTCCTTGCTGGGTTTTCTGCAGTTCAGTTCATCCACTCACATGCCCACTTCCTCACAGAGTTTAAAGATCATCTCTTCCAAGGTTTTGCTTCTGTACATTTTTTTTTTCAACTTGAAGGCACCATTTCCCATGAAAAACAGTTCATCCAAGATCTTCACCATCCACTAATGAGTGAGCAGTGGAGACGCACTGGTTCCTGCTGTCTGGGTAGCCCATAGAGGCCGTTATGGCTGCAGGGACTGGCCTTTCATATAACCCTCTCTGCTGCTTTGATGAATTTTTTAAAATCTCTTCCCTTCTCCCTCATCCTCCCTCTCCAAACTTGGGGTTTTTCCTGGACCCAAACACCAGAATGACAATCCAGGACAAACACTCTTATTTACCATGTCTGCCTCCCAACATAAATGAAGTTCTAGCTTCAGTAAACCTTCCCAATTCTTTCGCAGTCTTAGTAAGAAATAATTCTTTTCTCTTCAAACTTAAAAAATTTTGTTTTGTCTGGTCTCAGTTTTTAGAAGAAACTGGCATAGCACTGCTGGAGACAAACTCACCAGTGCTGGCACTGCAGCCTTGGTCACGTAAGGTAAATGGTGCAGAGAAACAACCCTCCAGAAGGATAAGGAGCGCTCAGCCGGTGCTGACTCATGTCGGCCGCTGGACACCGGCACATCTGCTGACTCACACTCCTTTTTGGGTTTGGTAACCTTCCAGCTCCTCTCTCTCAGGATTTAATGCTGCTGCAATCAACATCACTTAAATAAGTTAAAATAATCTGATATGATACACTATTTATTTATTCTTCAATGTAGGAAAGATGTGTTTACAGGAAATCGTAATGATGACACAATATTCCACAATGAGTTTTAAACCTTTGTTCTCCATTATAAATACCTTAGTGCACACTCTCGTTTTACACTCTTTACAAAGTCATTGCTTTTGCAGCTTAAGCTTGCATGACTGGTATCAAGTTAAAGAATTCAGTCAGGAACTGGAAAATCCACCTTCTGCGCGGAGTGCCATGAAGATCTGAAGGAGTAACTCAATGCTCTCCAGCCCATTGGCTACAAGTAAAGACAATTTACAATCCAGGCAAGTTCAGGTCAAGGAGTTTAAAGGCTGGCAACTGAATCAGCAACACCCATAAGCTCACCTAACTGAAGAATGTACCAGAAGTTCGAGATTACATAATATACTCAAGATTTGTTCTTTTTAATAGCTATTTTTCTTTAAATATCAGAACACTTGCAAATACAAACAAACTGTGCAGTCTACTAGGAATAAAGGCATTTTAAAGTTACAATAAAATAAACCACATCCTATTCTACACCTACGCAGTAACCACCTAACAGCATGAGATGCAGCAATAAAGTACAGAGAGATGCGTGTAAAATATTTTCTTCCTACTTTCTTCCTCATATAACTGCATCAAATATGGTTTCACAGAATTTGGGGATCCAGGTAAACCATGCCTATCTGTGTATTAAAACACTTCAGGTCTTATAAACCAAGTAATCCACCAATCCAGTGCAGTTCAGAATTCACTACAATCACACACACGTGGAACCAACCCTCAGTCTGAGCAACTGAAGTGCCGACGCAGCCATTCCTGGCCACGTGCATGGCTACAGACAGGGAACTGAAGGCTTAAAGAATCGTGCCGAAGCCAAGCAGAGAACAAAGGAGCTGCACGTTCACCCCTAACAAGACACTCGTCTTTTCATCAGTGTTCTCAGTGCAGAAGCCACAAGGCTCGATATAACAACACAGAAACTGTTATGCCTTAAATACTGTTTCAACAAAGAATCCTGTAATATTCTGCCTTCTCCTGTATGCGGTACCATTGAATAGTAATAGATGTGCAGCACAAAGCACAACAGGGCGCTAGACAGAAACTCTGGTCAAGGACATCACTTACTACATAGCTCCCTTGGGTCGTTAATGGAGAGAAGAAATGCCAATCTTGGGGAGGGCCTTCACCCTGGAGCGCTCACACACTCCAGGGGAACCGAGCAGGGCCGAGAGGCTTTAGAAACGCAGCTGCTTTGCCACTTTTAGCAACCAAACAGCCAAATTTCTGCTCCTTCGGGGCCAAACCTCAGCCTCCCCCCGGGCACGGCGGGGGGACTCTCCACCTAAACCACCCAGTCTCTGAGGCCTCTCCCCAGGCCCGGATCCCTCTTGCTCCAGACCCAGCAGGGCCCAAACCCCACGGGACTTGGTCCCTCCTGCCCGCGGCCCCTCGGGCCTCCAAAGAGGCACCAAACCCTCCAGCCCCGCTCACTTCCCGCCACCCAGGAGGACAGGGTCCCCCCCGGGACCCGGCCCCGCCGCCACATCCGGGCCCACCGCCAGCAACACGGCGACCTCCCCGCCCCCGTTCCCGTTTCCCCGGCAACGCCGCAACTCTCGCGAGAGCGCCCGACGGAAGTGACGCACCGCACGTGAGTGGCGGGGAGGACACACGTGGTACAGGCGCGGGGATTCTGAACGGTAGGTGAGGGGTTGTCGCCGCCGCGTCTCCATGGCAACCGTCGCCGCGGGTCGGGGGTGGCGGGAAGGCGAGCCTAGGCCGCACGGGAGCGGGCGGGAGGTGCTGGGCCATGGGCTGGGCCCCCAGTGCCCTTGAGCCTCCTGGTCAGGTTCCGTTACGTCTCCGTCCCGAAATAGCAGGCAAAACCCGGGCCTTTCGATGTTTTGTCGCGCAAACAAACCTTCCCCGCCTGGTTCCGGTTGGTGGCTCTATGTGACACCGGCGGGGCAGGCCCCCTCCCGGCGTGGCGGCAGGGTAAACCGCGGGTCTGCGCTTCCTTGCAGCTTAGGTGAGGGGAAACATGCCCAGGATAACGCTGAACGGCATCACGGTGGATTTCCCCTTCCAGCCCTACGCCTGCCAGGAAGCCTACATGGCCAAGGTGCTCGAGTGCCTGCAGAAGGTGAGTTTGGCTTCATTTACTGCCTTTTATTTCCAACTGTAATAAAGGACTTCTCTAAAAAAGAGGTTGTCACGGTTAAAGCTTACTTTTTGTTGTCTGTATGCTGCGTTTTCCAAATCTTTTCTGACCTTGTTTTACTTGTACTTTCATTTACTATATAGTTATTAAAAACCCAGTAATGGGCCTGTGGCAGTCAGTAGAAATGTAGATAGGATGTTTCTGCTGAACTTGAGAAAAGGAAGAAAAGCTGAACAATTGGTCCTTGTGTTCTCCAGTTTGTCCGTAAACATCTGAGGTTTGGTTTTGTGTGGTTACTCCTTGGACTGTTACTGTAATTCATCAGGATCATCGTTATTGATCAGATAATCTTATGGAATGAATGTCAAATAAGAAAATGTTTTTTGTGGTAGCTATCTTTGTTCTGGAGTTGGGTAATGGATTTCCATGGTCCCTGTTCTTTTAAGAGATCAGACAAGCTTATTGTGGAAGCTTTGCCTTTCCTCCTGGCTCAGCATTCCTCCATGTCATGGGCAATGGCTTGGTTCCTGCTTTGTACCTCCTTGTTTTAAAGTGATAGTGTTGTTAGCCTACTATATAAAAAAATCCTTTTCATACACTTGAATGCAAATTGTCACAGGAGTGCTAGTTTTCCTGCAGCTTCTAGTGTTGTTATGTGCTTTAAAACTGTAACATCCAGCAGGACTAGGTGTTTAAAGGTGCTTGCAAAAGTTTCTGCCTAAACTATGATGTGAGATATAGTCTTAATTCTCAAGGAAACTGGCAGTCTGTAATCTAATGGTCAATTTCTGGGTTTTTTTTTTTTTCAATAACTTACAATGTTTTCAGGTATTTTATGCTGAAATGTGATGCATTCTAATTGCTCTAAGAGTGGAGAATTCCTAAATAAAGGATAATCGCTGGCTCTGGGTTTTAGATTGAGCCTCGCTAAGTTGATTAGAGGGTTCTACAGGTTGTGCATTTATAACAACTTTATGTGAGGTGTGTGTGTTTCCGTTGTATGGTAGAGTTTACCAGGTAGTGATTGTTTTTTTTACAGAGGAAATGCAGTACCCCACAAAGACCTGTTCTAGCTGAATCTTCAAATTGCTTATTTTTTCCCCTTTTATTTAACTTATCTTCAATAAAGAAGGTAAATGGCATTTTGGAGAGCCCTACGGGCACAGGAAAGACCCTCTGCCTGCTGTGTTCCACTCTGGCTTGGCGGGAACACTTTAAAGATACTATCTCAGCTCGCAAAATTGCACAGCGTATGAACGGAGTGGAACTCTTTCCTGAGAGACCCATGTCATCCTGGGGCAATGCTGCCACAGACGCTGATATCCCCAGTAAGTACTGCCATCTTCACGCTCAGTAGGGGCGATAGAGGCTCTGTTAATGAACACTTGCTTTTATCTATCTTTTGTAATAAGTATGTAATTAGAAAAGTCATGGAGCTGTTGTTTTGTGGCTGCAGCACAGTTTCACCGTGTTATAGATTTTAAAGGTGGTTTAGATATTTTTAATTTTTCTTAGAACATTAGAAACTCGTCTAGCTCATTTTGTGTGTGTGAATACTTAGATGACAACATTTCTTGCTGTCTCTGCAAGGCAAACTGTTACCATAGTACCAGCTGGGAAAGGAAGCTAATAATATCTCTAGTTCTTCTTTCCATGCTAATAATATTTTTCTAATAATTTTTTTTCTCCTCTGTTTGGCAGCATATTACACTGACATTCCTAAGATAATTTATGCCTCCAGAACTCACTCACAACTTACCCAGGTCATTAACGAATTAAAGAACACAGTCTACAGGTAAATATGATTTAGGATAATGTTCCCATTCAAACGAAAGGTGGAGAAACCTGTCTGATTTAGTTATTGTTTGATTTTATGTGGACAAATGTATAAAAAAAATTATTTCCAGTGAAATGTAGTTCTCCTAAAGTGCATGTATGGAACCTGGATTTCTTTATTGTTGGGTTTGGGTTTTTTTTTCATGCTTCACAGCTTGTGTTAGCTCTTTTGACCATAGAATTTCTTGAATTCAGTCTGGCTTTGGTTCTTTACTTAACACATTTATTTCTAAAATGACGTTATTTCTGTTCGGTTCTGTTCTTCCCTGGGACATTTCTTTAAGGCAGTGGGAAGCCATTACAAAATTGAATTCCTTGGGCTGATATAAATCTATGAAGAACTTTGTGATTTTGCTCTACCAATGTCCGTCACAGTTTTCAGCTGTTGACTTGCCAGTGGATGGACTGAGCTCTTTGGACAGGCAGTAATTATTTGTTTGTATGTTTCTCATGAAGATACAGCCTTGTAATAAGAAAAAAAAAAGTATTATGAAGTTTGTAGTGCATTAGTTCTTGTCACAACCTTGCTCTAAATATCAGAGCCAGCTTGGAATAGCTTGTCATAGATGACAAGCCCCGGCTTATTTGGCTGAACTGTCATAACAGAACCCAGATTTATAGTGGGTGATTTAAACTGCTACTTATTATTTCCTGCTGTAAACTGCTGCTTATTACCACCCACTGCTACCTGGAGAAATACAGTATCATAAAGTCAAATAACATATACAGCTGTTACAAACAGAATAAATTACTTACTGTTCCTAATTCTGACCCTTATTTTGTGGTCACCTGTTTCTCCTGAACCTTTTGCTTTTGATATATTATACCCAACCCAGGCATATACAACTGTGTACTTCTTTCTTGCCTTGTTTTTAACATTTTTTTTTTAATTCTGTTTGAACAGGCCAAAGATATGTGTTTTGGGTTCCAGAGAGCAGCTTTGTATCAATCCTGAAGTGAAACGACAGGAGAGCAACCACATGCAGGTGAGAACAGAGCCTTGAAAGCACAGGGAGAACACGGAGGTTTCTTGCTTTGGTGCATGGTGTGTGATGCTTAACTCTGACATTTAACTGCTGGAGGCTGTAGGAAAAGGTAGTAATTCTAAATATGTTTTGTGGAACTTTAACTTTCTGGTTTTGAGAGTGCAAAATTTAATTCTGAGTCTCTGGTAGCATTTTATATCCAGAGAAGGATGTCATTGTGTAGAACATGAGAGTTAATAGTTTGCGGTTTACTTTCCGATCTCCCACTGAAGTGTTTTTTCAAGAGCAGCAATAATTTCAAAATAGTGCTTCAGTGATTGATTTATCTGTTATTATCACAAATAATATCAAATATTAGTGTTTTGAAAAGTATTAGTGACAAAATGTAACAAAAATTTCCTCTGAGCATCTGAATGTTCTGTGCTGCAGAAAAGAGAGTTTAACTTTTCAGGTGGACAGAAAGACACGTGATTTTAAAACTGCAGAACTGTGATAAACATTTATTCATTAGCTGGTGTTACAGAAAACTAATGGCTCTTCACCCCTTAACAGGCTTTTCAGTGCTTGACAAGCTATGTGACTCTTGGCTAAAATGTACTATATTTTGCAGATTTACATGTGCAGAATGAAAGTGATGTCTCGTGCTTGTCATTTCTATAACAACGTGGAAGGTGAGTTTGGCTGTGGAAGTAAAACCCTGTCTTTTGGAGAGAGAGAGAGATATTTGCTGGGCAGGTAGAGAAGTTTGGAAGAGTTGGCAGAATCTGCCTGTGCGTGAGTGTTTTGCTCTGTGTCAGTGTCTTTCAAGAATGCCATGTTAGGGAGTGGATGAGCGCGATGATCAGGGTAATGAGAGATCTTTGTGAGATACCTTTACCTAGGCTTGCAGTTGTAATGTGTAATTTTTCACAGAAAAGAGTACAGAGAAAGAGCTGATTGAATCCATCATGGATATTGAAGACTTGGTGAAAAATGGAAACAAGCACAGGTAAATGTTCCCCTCTGACCTTCCTCTCCTCTATTGGTGAAAATAGTGAAAACTATTTCTCTGCTCATTTTTATCAATAGCTTGGTAGGAACTTGAAATACAATAAAGTAGCAGAACAGTGATGAGAGCAAAGTGTAGTGGCTAAATATGTTGCAAAGACAGCTTCCAATGAAATCATGTGTGCACTAAAGCCTTAACTTCTGTTACTGCAGTTTTCTTCATACATCAATTTATTCCAATCCTTGTTTGGGTAAAGACTGAATCTGATCAGAGTCAAGTTCACCAATATTTTATTTCACGCTTGAGCAGAGGCTGCCATTGTCATCTGACATGACAAATGATATTGCAGTTTTGTTACACATCTAAGAGGATGAGGTGGCTGATCTGTTGAGATAAAATAGTTTAGTGCAGCATTTACTTCTAGCCTGAAGGGGTGAAATGATCATGCAGTAATGAATGCCGCTATTTCTTCTTTAATTTCTTTTTTTCGTTGTGCTGGTGAGCTGCACAGCTAGGTATTATTTTCTACACTTCTTTTTTACTTGTGTTGTGTGAGTAGAGCTAACCATCTGCCCTAAAATTAAACATGCCAGTTTCAACTCCTTAAGGAGTTGATTAGAAACCCTTGAGAGTATGAAACAGAGTACATGAATGCGCTCTTGATATTTCTGCAAGTGGCACTTCATGGTTTGTACTACTTTTCTTTTTAAACAGAGCTTGTCCTTATTATCTCTCTCGAAGCCTGAAGCAGCAAGCAGATATTATTTTTATGCCTTACAACTATTTACTAGACTCAAAGGTAACACATATCTTCGCTGTTAAATGCAATTGTTCTTTTATTTATCTTACATTGACTTCTAGTGGATAAGCTGTGAAGAGCTGATGTGTAGCAAGTGAATGCGTTATGTGATATACTTCAAAACTAATCAAAACCTAGTTCAAGCCTCGAACCCCTTTTGTGTTTTTCTCTGTGAAGTTCTTCTTTCCCACAGTTAAGAAATATTTTCCTTTTTTTTTTTTTATGTTTGAGGTCTTGCTGTTCTTACAGAATTAGCTTTCCAGAAAGTGCCCTTGTTGTTCGGTGATATTCACCCTCTGAATACAAATCTTAAGTCTCATACTACGCAGTGTCTTTGTGTGCATTCTGAGACATTCTTGGTTTTGCAGCCAACTATGTGATTTCTAGAACAGGGAAACTTTTTCAGTAGATCTTGGACATTTCCCTTGGAAATAACACTGGCTTTGTAAAAAAAGAGATTGCAATAAATTGTCCATATTTCATGGATAGGAAATGAAACCTTTGAAAACTGTTGAGGAAAGAAATCTGATGTGGTCATGCAACTTGGAGAAGTTCATGAATTGTAGTAAAATCTGAATTACATTCCACTGCTACAAATGGCAAAAAGACCGAATATTTGTAAATTAACAAATGAAATAAAATCTCTGACCTCTTTAAACAAATAAGCATTGTGAAATGAAGTTATATGATCTGGTACTCTTGGGGGTGTTTTCAGAGCATCCATTTCTCTCAACGATTAATTTCTCACAAGCATAAATTTATAAAAACAGGGCAAATCCCCCTGCTTCACACCCCGCTCCTCTCAGATCCCTATCTGCAAAAACAGTAACTGTAATTAATTCTGATTAAGCTTGTGTATTCTTGTATAGTACAACTATTTTTTGTGTTTTTTCTTTTCTTTATTACAACATAAATTGTAACCTCCATGAACTTCTGCATTATGCATTTTATCACCTTCATTTCCAGAGAAAACAATTCTGTGGCTTATATATTAGGTAGCCACAGTGCCTACTTGCTGTTTTCTTAAAAAGGTAATAATAAAAAAAAAAAGTATTCAAAATACATGAAAACCCAAATCTGTCTCATGAGCCAATTTCTCAGTCAATCAAACCTATATTTCTCTGTAACCTTTTTGTCCATTCCCTCATTCTCTTTTTCATCTTTTAGAGCCGGAAAGCGCACAACTTAGACCTGAAGGGGACTGTGGTGATACTTGATGAAGCTCACAATGTGGTAAGTTGTTTCTGATCTGTTGCTGTTCTTCAGACTTCACCCAAATTGAAAAACAGACCTGTGCTCTATTACAAACAGCCTGTAAATTCTGTACTAGGCTGTTTCAGTTGTTGAAAAGCTTTCTGGTTTAATTAACGGTCCTTTGATGCCACTGTGATTTTCTACAAAGCAATAGTTCCTTCCACAAGGGTCTGTCTCCCCATTTATGAGGGGGCTTGTTTTCTTGTTTGGAGAGTTCTGTTCCAGGGTGTAAGAAATCATGAAAGATCCACTCTTGAAGCTCTGTGGCATTGATAAAAATACGAAGATAAAAAAAACCAAACCAACAAAAAACCCCACCACAAACAAAAAGTGTTACATTATTAAATCTTCCTCTTGGTTGGCTCAAAACTGCAACCCTTTTCCCTAAATAGTGAAATGCGAAGGAATATCTGAAATATGTCCCTTTTCTTCTGCCACATGAGCAGCCTCCCAGTGGGATTTCTGCTAAACAGCTGCAACGTTTAATTTCAGATTGCGTGCTGTTCTTTAGTAAACAGGCCACTGGAGGGTGTGCTGTGTTTCACTGCAGATAGTTGTTGGAGTTGCATCCAATATGTGCTTCTTTCATTGGAACATCTTTTTTTCTGTTGAAAAATGTGTGGAAATCCAGTCATAGTTGTTTGGATTTTGGGTGGATATTTTCTTCCCCAATTATAGTGTTTTAATATTAATTGATGCTTGCATGCAGATATTAACCAGAACAGCTATTGTAGACCTGTTCATTTTGCAATAGTTCTGCCATGGTACTGTCTTTTCCAGGTTAATATGTGGAAACATAGTAATTACCCTGAAGTAAAACTGAATTCTTTCTGATTAGATTCTTTACACATGCAGTTCAACATATTTTTCCTTTATAACTTATTTCTTCATAGCTATTGCAGTGAAATTTTTGTGTAGGTTAGTTCTTGCTACCTCTCTTCATTCTTCTGGGAAGATGATTCTTCTCGTGAATGAAAAATTTGTGACAAAACAATCTGTGACTTATTTTTCAAGGTCATAGAGAGTTTGTCAAACTTTTTGAGTGTTGAAACCATTAACTTTTTTTTTTTTTTAACAGAAAGTTAGTATGTTTCCTTCTCCTCTATAATAATATTTGTTCTGCCACACATTTGGTCCAGATTTTACATATGAATTACATACATCTTGCCTCTTTTTTTCATGCCCCCTTCTCTGAATGCGAGATCCTGAAGGGCAAGGACTGTGTCTTCATATGAGTGAATGTAGGGATACGAGTATCTTCTACAAGCATGAGAGGGGCTCGGAAATAGCTCTTTCGAAGGACAAACTGATTCTCCAACTAAAAAGTTGCAATTTGAACAATTTGTCATCAGACAGCAAGCTATTAGGCAACTGCGTGGGAGAGATAAAAGGGTGTCAGGAAAAATCTGTCAGCAGCAACACTAAGAAAACAGAGAAGGTGACGCCTATTAAAAACAAAAGGGATCTTAATGGTGATAGTGATTTGCTACTAGATAGGAATGTGTGAATGTTGATAATGTGGAAGAGGCAAAATCTGTTCTAATTTCGGAAAAAAGGATGCCTAGTGATCATCAAGGTCTTAAGGTTTTTATAAAATGTCCTCTAGCCTGAGCTGGGGATCAGAAATGACATCAAGGCTGGTCATCTGGATTTTATCATCTATGAAATGAGCTGAGCAAATAGCAACTTGAGCGGTCCAAGTAATGCTTCCATTCCTCATATTCTAGGAGAAGTTGTGTGAGGAGTCATCTTCTTTTGACTTGACTCCCTATGATTTGGCTTCCGCAGTGGATGCTCTCAACGTCGTACTGGAAGAACAAGCCAAAGTAGTTCAACAGAATGAAATAAATGCTGAATTCAATATGGAGTTGGCCAGTTCAGGTGTGTTGACAACCACAACCCCCTGTTTCACTGGGATTATAGGATGCCACTACCAAGAACTGGAAAGTTTCTGGAAAATTTACTCTCATTAGTAGATGTTATTGTTAATTAGTAATCAGTGTCTGACAAACATGAGAAGACTTGGCCAAACCAATGTGACATGAGGGGTCATGAAACAGTGGAATACAGATGTTTTTCCATATACACAGTTCTAGCCTTTGTATCCATAATTTCTGAAAAGCCATAAATAAACTAGGGATGAAACAGACATGAAACATCCACTTGAAATCTTTCCTTTCTTCAACAGGACTGAACATGGAACTTGAAGATATAGCAAAGATAAAGAGTAAGGGGTTTTTTTTGTTTTGTTTTGTTGAAAGTTGTTCTTGAAACAGTTTCAAAAGGTCAACAACTATAAATCAGGTTCATGTAGCATTTCTGTAGAAACTGCTCATAACTGAAAAATTCATGGAGGTTTAAGTTGTCTCTTTTTTTTTCAGAGACTTTTGTGGAATATTTACTTAGTTTTTTCCAAAAAACTTGATGTCTTATGTTTACAAAGTGTTTTCAATAACAGCTTTCCCCGTCTGTAGAGAAGAGTTTAACGTTTAGCTGACAACTTAAGCTTCATCTAAGAATTGAGGTCACAGAATTTTTTAAAGTTGAATATGAATATTTAGATGATATCTAGGAAATCAGTTTTCATCATTTTGATTTGTTTACAGAATCAAGAAAACAGTGAGGTTGCTGCCTTTGGTAACAGCCTTTGTAATAAAGCACATTTGAAATGGAGGCTTAGAAGTGAGTTTCTGTGAACCCTAACTTTTTTCCCCTCTTGATTCTCTTAAAGAAATTCTTCTTCAGCTAGAAAGTGCTATTGATGCAGTGGAGCTGCCACCAAATGGTAGTGGAGTTACCAAAGAGGGAAGGTAAGTTTCTTCTTGTTAATATATTTGTGTGTTAAAAGTAGAGCAGATTCTGAACCCAGGGGAAACTGGATCAGCTGTTGAGAGTGGTGGTTACCATTCTAGTTTCTGAGAACAGTGTTTATTCAAGGTTTTGGGTTTCCTTTAATCCCCTTTCTGTACAAATCATCATTTCTGGTGGAACTCCCTTTTTTAAGCATTTCAAGAATTGAAAATCCTATGCTGTGTGTTTGCCTATTGGATATTCTGAACTAGAAGCAGCTCCTCACTGGGTTGCTTTCAGTTTTGCATCATGATTTAAACAGAGGTACTAGTGCTGCAGTGCTATGGTTTGAGGTACATCAGAGCTCTCTAAGTCTATTTTTAAACTAACACTTAATATATTGTACATTGTAAAAAAAAAAAAAAAAAGGGAAATTGCATGCAAATCTGCTTCTAAATTAATACGTATTGTATGTTGTAGAGAAGTCATGGAAAATATGGAGGATGTGGTCAGTTTGGTTAGTATGCTTTGTCATGTTGATATTGTCTGCTGTCTTTATAACCAAATACTTATTTCTGTAATTTTTTCTTTCTTGTGGAGGCAAAAACATGTTTTGCTGCTACATGCTGAAATTGTTGTTGTTATAAAAGAGTTACAGTAATTGTGCCCATATGATTATTTACAGTGTTTACCCATTTGTGCTTTTTCTTTGTAAATTGCAGCTACATCTTTGATCTGTTTGCAGAGGCGCAAATAACATTTCAGACCAAATCTTCACTCTTGGAGTCACTAGAGCAGATTTTACAGTTTCTTTCAGGCCGTAAGTTTAAATTTGTTAGTTGTTTCACTCAGAGTTTTCCCTGTAATGTAAGTAATTGGAAGTTTGCATTGTTGGGGCAGAGGAAGAAAAAAGCTTCTTTGCTTAAATTTGAATTACAAAGATTTGAAAAGATAAAATCTGACCCTGAGGACCTGTGTCTTTTTATTAAGATTTGCTGCGAGGTCCTCTGCTGGGAAACATATTTTATGTCTGTTTAGGCAACAGAACTAGTTTTAGGAACTGCTTTGTGTCAAAACCTGAGTGTGTACTAACGTATGTGTGCACATACATGTACATACATAGAGGATTTTTGCAAACAACGCTGTTTTTTTCCAAACCTAGAAGAATTTTAGGGTGGAGCTTGTTGACATTTGGCCAATGGCACTTTTTGTGTCTTGAGTCGCTCCTTGGTCATGGAGTTACGAAACAGGAATATTTGGAATATAATACGTAATACGTTTGGGTGGTTTTTTTTTTTAAATTGATTTAACAGGCTTCTATTGTACCGTCTATCAGCATTTTGTTCTTAATTTGCCCTTCTGCAAAGAAAAAATCTCCAACTTCTACATGTGCTAAGAAAATAATGTAGTTAGTTACTAGCAGACTCTTCAGTGAAAGCATTGAAGCAGGCAAGCCCGCTCCATGGGGACTAGAATAAAGACAGTCAGTTCTGCAAATGCATTTCTTGAGAATAGATCTGTCCTTCCCCTCCCTCCCCCCGCCCCCCCAGCATCTTTCTACTTTTCACAGGATCACAGAATGATATGGGGTTGGAAGGGACCTCTGGAGATCATCTAGTC
>JAOXJM010000005.1:4465409-4490283 GCA_026413425.1 Tringa solitaria | reverse complement strand
AGACTCCACCACCTCCCTGGGCAGCCTCTTCCAGGGCTCTGCCACCCTCAAAGTGTTGTAAAAGAACTTGTGTGTTATTCTCTCTAGGTACTGGGGTATTTGTCAATACATCTGGATTGCATAAGCTCTCAGATATTATCCAGGTAAATAATTAATACTGCTTCTCTATATCTTCTATATATGTCGAAAGATAAACGAACTGGTTTAAAAAATGTGGAAAGACATTGGATCGATTTTATTCTTGATTGTATGCACACTTGTGCATTGATGGAAGTCTACAGGTTTTTGAGGAGAAAGCCAGAAAGGATGTTCTCCTTTGATTTTTACCCAGTTTGTTTTTTCATAGTTTTGATATCCCTTTTTGGACAAGCTCGACTTAAATTTGTCTGGTGTTAGCCTCCACCAGGTGGAGCTTGGTTATTGAGCTGTTTCTAGCAGTAATGTTTAGGCTTATGAGACATTCTCGTGAAATAACAGGACAGGCTGAGGAAGAAAGCAAGCAGAACATAATTTTGTTCTCATATAATTATTAAATTAAGGGATCTGTGAAATAAAAATCTTTGGTGCCACAGGAACTGAATGTGACACTTGTGGTTATCCATGTGGTGCTGTCACTACTCTCCCTGTTGTGCACTTGCAAAATACTCATTATGAAAAAAACGGGTGCCATAAAAATAGAAAGTATAGTGGGCCAGTGACCTTAAACTCAATTTCTAGCTTCCCTCTGAAGTTGACCCAAGCTCTAGTATTCTTGAGTGAATCTCTAGAAGAGGGTAATGCTTACACAGTTCAGAGTTCAAACAAAATAGCACCTTAGCTGTAGTGTTACATATTGGAAAATCTGCTGATGCTTGGGATTAAGTTCACGATATTCCCAGAATTTGGTGGTTTCAGAGCATTGTTTTCACCTGAGTTACTGGGCACCAGATGGAATTAGACCTTTTCCTGACAGTGAAATAAGACCTTTACTTCCCAAATACTTGTGGAGTTTTTGGATCAAAAAGATCTCCTTCCCCTCCATCTTTAGTAGGAGGGTGATAATAATGATGACATTTTAATGTCTGTTAATCGTTGCTTTTTTGTCTTGGTTCAATGTTTTTAATTATTATTTTTTTCCTGTTAAAAATGATATTTCAACTACTGATGTAAGAAATTCCATGACATTAAAGTCTGTTGTGGCTGGCAATGTTCAGTCTCTGCGTAGTTCTCTGGTTTTGTTCTTCTCGCTGGTACCCTGCCTAATAGATCAGCTGCCAGACTTTTTCAGAAATCATTGATGTCAAAGATCTTTCTTTTGGAAAGAAAGTCCACAGAACAGTGTGTGCTGCAGGACTGGGGATAACTGTGTGTGCTCTTTAAGCCTGTGGATAGATGAAAGGATATTTGACTTGGAAGAGCAGCCTTTAGCTGAAAACTAAGATCCCTTTGCTGCTGCTGAGGACGTGCACATGGACAGTTATTGCAAATTATCTGTCATGTGATAGTTTGTTCTCTTGAATATTTATAAGTAGGTCTAGGTCACAGAGTTGTCACTGGTTGAACACAAGGCTTTCATGTTATACAGCCTTGTCTTCAAGAGTTAATTTATAACCAGCTTGGTTTTATTAATAATATTTTTTTTTCTTTCTTTTGGAAGAAAACTTACTAAAATCTTTCTCGTACACCATATCTTTGGCTATTATTCAAAGTTAATATTTCCAGGAACTGTGCTGCTTTTTTTTTTTGACTGATAGAGAACATCTTTCTTGTTGCAACTAGCTCCTATTCTTATGAGCTTGGATAATTCCTTTTAAATGTCTGAAGAAATTTTGTTTAAAAAAATTAACAGAAATTATAAATATTTGAGAACCACAGCTGTTTTCTCTGAAGTTGCGCTGAAATACCATGTGTTTGAAAGAGCATCGCCCTTAGTCATAAGACAACATGGGAAAGGGGAAGAAGCATAACTCATGAGTTATAGAAGCTTCTGATAGAAGAATTGATAGAGGCTTTAAATGTAATATATGAACAACTAGATATGATTACAACTTGGTTTGGTTTTTTTTCTAAGCAGAGGATTACTAGTGCAGGGTACTCTAAGGGAATTCAAAAAGTTCTTTTATGCTCAGTTGTGACTCTATGATCTCCTGAATGTGTAGTGTGTTTTGTTTATGTTTATCCACAGCCAGAAGTCTGAATAATAATACTATCATTTGTATGATTTGAATATATTTAGATACTAGCTTACATTTTTTGTATAAATGAGAAATCCATGTGGTTAGCAGGAATTGCTTGTAAAAATTTATTTATTCAAGATTCTCTATTAAATAACAGGAGCAAGGAGATATATTTAGGTTATCACAGTAGTGACTCTTGTGGAGATACTCTTCAGTGCAAAGATAGATTAGGCATTTTGCTGGAAACAGTTGTTAAGTCTTTCCATTTGTTTACATCCGTTTTCCAGACAGTATTCAACATTGATCCTCCAGAAGGCACAACAGGTTTCATGCCACATCGATCAATATCTAAATATTATAAGGTACGGGATGTTTTGTGTTTTCCTTGCTGGCAGTTAATGTCTGTCCTTAGTGTATCCAATACTTAGAAGGATGTGGATTGAATAGCAAATGATGGTGTTGATTACAGGGAAGATATGTAAATTCTTTAAAAACAAACAAATAAAACAAAAGCACCAAAGCCAAAAAACACCACAGGAACTGTGGTTACTTGTTTAGGTTCCAAGGAAAAAGAAGAGCTACACAGTAATTTTTAAAGGAACTCTAAAATGAAATTAGGAAATTATTGATAACTTTGGTACTGCATACTATACAAGAATTGACGTGTTCTTCCAGTAATCTGTTCTCTTGACTTTAGCCCATTACCAAGCAAAGACAGTTGAGCCACTGAAACTCCCCCCTGAAGTTCTTATGATTTATTTTGTGTTTGGGACTGATGGGCTGTGATGCTATAATGAATTTTAGGAGCAGATCTTAGATAAAAGATAACTTTGATATTAAGTTTAAGACTTGATACTATTTTTGTTGCCAAATGAAGCAAGTCTTTCTACAACAGTATTTTTATTTTTTTTAAGTCTGCATGTTTTATTCTAATGCATGATACTCAAATAATGGGGTTCTTTGTCTCTGCTCAGGGCAGCCCATGAAAAGCTGCTCCCATAAACTGACTCAAAATGGCTGGTTAAATGGTGATAGGCTTCTTTGCTCCTTGGAGACGGTATGAAGGACTAGAAACAAAATAGGAAAGGCAGGAAATAATACGACCTTACTAACACTATAAAAGTGACACTAATTATGTTAACTTCCCTTAATTTGGGCTAGTTTTTTTTGAGGGATGAAGTCCAAGTTCATTTTTGTAGCTATCTCGAGAAATGTTTCTGTTTTATTTCCTTCAGGTACACATTCATCTGGATAACGGTAATCAGAAGAAGAAACAAAAGACAGATTTCTGGAATTCGTCGTCTGCAAAAAAACAAGGTACAGGACTTGGTCTTGGGGAGGCTCATGCAAAAGTTCAACTTCTCCTTTCTGATTCAAATAAGACAAAACAATTGAAGACATCCCAATTTTCATTACGTCACATTTGTGAACAGAATCCTCTAGCAAATTTTGGAATGTCATTGTAGGATTTTGAGTGAAACACCACCTGTTATCTTAAATGTTAAAAATGCCTCTGAGGAATAAAGGGCTGAACAGAATAACTCAAGGAGGGCACCCTCCAGATCTGTCTATATGCAAAAAGATTTTAAAAACCAAATGGCCTGGTACTATTTTTCATAGACCTGAAAGTCTTCAGTGTGTGATTAGTCTGCCTTGTTGCCATGGTCCAAGTTAAAAACCATCAGTAGATGTGGCACTGGGAAAGATATTTTCCCTCTGCTAAGTGTCCTGATTGAGGTAACCTCAAACCAGGATGCTAAGTTAGCAGAGAACCAATGGGTGATTTGGTTGTAGGGGTTTTTTGGGGGTCATTTTCTGTAAGATTAAGAGACTTGGAGCATTCGTGTTGTGTCGGAGCTCTCTTTCTCTAGAACAGGGTAGGTTTTTAAGGCTTTGGGACTTCAAGTTTGAAGAATTCTAGGATTGTTTGAGGGTGTTCCTTTGCAGTTTAATGTTTCTAAGTACAGCTCCATTGTGGATACTATGAGTTGAGGAGGTGCTTTTCACTTTTGTAGTTACTTTTAAAGGGGGAGCAACACAAACAATGCCAATATAAAATGTTCTTGTACCAGTGCTGCCTTGTGCTCTGCTGTGCAATTACTCCGGTGAAAGAAAATCATCTCCATTATGGAATGGTTGCTCGTATCAGTGTAGAAAACATCTTCGGACCAGCACAAGAATGGAAAACTTTACTTCAGGATTAATACTGAGATTTACGAAATGATCTGTTATCCTCATATCAGCTATATTTCTCTGTATAACTGCGTTGCGTTAACCAGAAAATTAGTGGTGCTTACGCTGTAACTACCTTTTACAAGGAGAGTCATGTATAGGTATGGGTACTGAAAATGTGTGCCAAAGCTATTATAATAGTAGATTCCATGAAAGTTCTTAATCACTGTTGAAATTAGTCATATGTAGTGGAGGAGTTATAATTGGTTTGCTCACTCTGAAGTTCTGTAGTAAAGATTCACGTGATGAGCCAGAGAAATAACTCCTGAGAATGTGAATTCTTACCCAGAAAATGCCTGCCAGGAAACAGCCTCAGGGCACTGTTACCTTCTCTGAGATGACCTTTTTTTGAGCAACTTCTTAAGTTTTTCAGGGCATGTTGTCACTTCTTGATAGTTTCAGCCTCAACTATGCTTTTCAGTCCTTCTTGTTCAACTGAGATTTATCCCTTTCCTTGTCTCTCCTCCTGCCTGTTTTGTTCCTTGTGCTCTGCAGAACTTCGTATCTGAAACTACCTCAATATAACTATGCTTCAAAATGACATATTTAGAATAAAAGAAATTGGCTTCTGAATCTGAGCCTTTTCCTAAGGCTCCTGTAAAGCAGCACTGAGCTTGGCTTTGGACTTCAACATTCTGCCTTTCTAAAATTTTTAATTATTTAAAAATACAGTTAGGTGGAAAACAAAACGTTTTCTGATAAGAGAAGACAGATGCATATCCCTTTACCTAAGCCACCTTAAAAAGATCCTTGGAGAGTATTCTATTAAATACCTTGCCTCATAACTATCTACTTAATTGCTTGGTTAAACACTCTTAAGAATGTAAGTAGCTGTTTCACAGAAGTCCTTTTCTTAAGGACAAAAGAAACTTTTTTTTTCCCAAATGATGAGTTTCCAAGAATTTAGTGGGTTTGCATATAACAATCCCTTAAGTGTTTCCACAAAGTAAGCTCTGCTGTGTTTCTGAACAGAGGCAGGCTGTTTGGTAATCTGCAAATATTATTTTCCTGAGATATTGCTCAATTGGAGTTTGAAGTTACAGGAATAATTCTAAGTAGATTTTGTTACATATATGTGCAGGAAAAGGCTAATAGAAACACTTCAGGTTTGTTGCATAAATTGGAGGATTTATACACAAAATCAGTACAAAGCAATCACAGAATTCTTTTGTGGCTTAACATACTGATATATTTGCTTTCCAAATAGAAACAGCACTTGCAAGTGCCCATACAACAGAGTAGCAATTTGTTGGGACTTGCACTATGTGCAAACCTCACAGGGGCTGGACAAGACCAATCAAGTCTCCAGCTTCCTGTAGTGCTATAGCAGATTGTATACAAATAATGCAAAACTCTTAAGAATAGCTGTTTTCAAAGGATTTTGTGGAAACTATTTGCTCAAGCGTAATTGTCTACAAACTGTAACTGTTGAGAAGTGGCATAGCTCGGGACAGCTGATGAGATTACTGCCCTGGCTATCCATTCTGTGTGCGGATGCCACTAATGAATGCAATATTGAACTGTTGCAGTTTTACATTAAGTTAAAATGCTCTGACTCTTAGTTTGCTCTAAATCACCATGTTGTGAACTGTCAGCAAACCATTTCTCCGTGGATTTGCTGTCATTGTACCAGGAATGGAAAAAGCTGCTGCAGAGATCTACTTTGTGTGACATCCAACAGTTCCTGCTGGTGAATGGGACCTTTAAGACAGATTAAATATTGTTAAGCTTAAAGACAAAATTACAGAACACGAGTCTAAAAATGTATTACAATTCCAGTTTCTCCCAGAACTGGGCAACTGGGGTCTGGCAGTCATCCTGCAGGGTTACAAAATTTTTACTGTATTTCAAACTGTGCATTGGTGAGGGAAATGTGAGTGATTGGTGGTGTTCTCTTCTTGGCCATCCCCTACCAGCATAGTTTGGTTTTATGCTGGAATTTCTTAGGCTCCTGACATAAGTGTCTTTGCTCTTGTCTGTAGATACTTATTAGCCTGTCCATATACACATCCTGACTGTAATTTGCAGCAATCCTTCATACGAATTAAAGAGATAGAGAATTTGCTAAATTGTAGAATGTCTGGATGGATTTGCCCAGATGAGATGGAAGGATAAAACTTTAGCTTAAAAGAAATGTTCTCTTGTAATTCTAAGCAGTAAGTGACTCACTGGGCACATATTACTGGGGATTTCCTGAAACTGTCACCTCCTTTTTGGAAATAGAGTCTTTGAATGAAGCGTGAACATTTAAAAGACATGCACATGATATGTGGATACTAGGTATTGAGGGTTTTTTGACTGAAACTAATAATACAAAACAGAATCAGAAACGGAAATAAAAGCTAATGTTTTGTTTGGCTGCTCTTGCTCTTGATGTAGGTGCTTGTTTCATTCCCTTGTTCCTTCGACTGTCTCTGAAAAGCTGTTGCTAAGTTTTCAGGAAGACCAACAATAGTACAACTACAAACTGAGCAATGGAAGAAATGACGAGTGTGATTTATCCATTTTTCTTTATATCCTTTCTGTTGATAATTTATTGCATGCCAGACTTTCAGTGTCAGGCACATTTTATATCCACCACCCACACAAGATTTGAGCAGAAGTTGAAAGGTTTGGCAGTTGACTGTGGGGAAAATGGAAAGTTTAGGTGAAAGGTTTAGAGCCATTGGAAATTCCTGATGGAGAAGGTTTTCTTCTCCCTTCAAGCAAGAGCAGGGATGGAGATACTTGTTTGGTGTTGTTTTTTTTTTTTAAGTAACTTCAGTCATTTGTCCTTTATCCCAGCATCCTGCCATTCTACCATGCTTCCCCTCCAGTTGTCCTTGACAGCAGGAAGTGAATCAGTGGATGAAGGACTGAGTAATTTTTATCTGCCGACAAAAAGACCTGATGCACTGTCTTTTCTGTAGCCTCTTTTGATTAAAAGTATAATCTACTTAAGGTGTGAGGGAGCAATGACTTCTTAAATTATATTGTGAACTGGCAAAGTAATTAAATCTGGGAAGGGCCAAAGCAGAACATACCATACATCTGAAATTTTAGCTTCAGATGCTGGTTGTTTTATTTTCAGAAGTTCAGACAGCAATGTGCTGTATGCTACTCATACTCTAGTTTTTCCACTTATATACTTGCTTCTTAATGTCTTCCCTTCATTTGATTCAGGAAAGACCTTAAGCTACTGGTGTTTCAGCCCTGGCTACAGCATGCACGAGCTTGTTCGACAGGGAGTCAGGACAATTATCCTTACCAGTGGGACTCTCTCCCCCCTCTCATCATTTACAATGGAAATGCAGATGTAAGTACCTAGATACGTGACCGGTACCGCTGCTGAAAATGCACAATCTGCTCTCATGATTTTAGGTTTTAGCTCAAGATTTTTGAGTGTTCTGGATTCGTAGCCAGTAGGGGATCATGGAATGAGTATGACTGGAATCTTACTTTTGTGTTTCTTTAGCCCTTTTCCTGTTTGCTTGGAGAATCCTCATGTTATTGAGAAACACCAGCTCTGGGTTGGGATTATTCCTAAGGGGCCTGATGGAGCTGCGCTTACTTCTACCTATGAAAGAAGGTGATGTACTCCCATGTGGAATTCTGCTTTGAAGTCTTGGGTTGTGACATTTTGGGTTCTGCTTAGGGGAGGGTGCTAGTGACATAAGTGGTCTCTCTAGTTCTTTTCTTGGATAAACACTCTGCTGAATAAAACACCCTTTACCCACTGTTGAAAACTTAGAGCTGGAGGGCTGGAAGTGATCAAGTGTCAGGGCACTGAGTGCACTAATAGTCTCTAGAGGCCCTGACCAGCCTCAGCTGGGACCTCCACCCACAACCATCACCCAGGAGCTCCACTTAAGGTCTGGCAAAGGCCTTCAGTCACTGCCCAAGCTGTAGACTATCTGTCTCTAGCTCCATCATAACCACAGCTGGCCATGGATCCTGTTAATCTGACCCTGACCTACTGACTGACTTCCTGGTTTGACCTTGGACTTGCCTGTCACTATGGATGGCCCTGCCTTGCCATCCCTGGACTGTGACACTCCTTACTGTCACCGGACCTGCTCCTGGTTTACTGACTTGTATTTCTGGCTTGACCTTGGACCTTCCACATCACTGTGACTTTGCCTGATGATCCGGACTTGTGACTGAGCCTGGCAACTGCATCTGAGACTTTCCTGCTTGTGTTACTCTGTTAGTGTGGGTCTGGGCCAAGACCCCTGCCCTCCCTGCCTTCATAGTGTGCCCAGGTACCACCTTCCTGACATGGAGTCCCATCTTAAATTTCTTTACTGAAGGCTTAATTGTTTTGAAACATGACTGGCCTTTGCAACAACTCCTTTATATTTAAAGCTTGTAACCATGGCCAGCCTCTCTCATACTTCTGCAGTGCCTTTTTAAGGAGAACACATCCAAATATTTGTCAAGCTTTTCTTCATCGTTTTTCTTGCTTTTGTCTGGTCTTTCATCATTTTGCCTGTGTCTTTCTGTTTTTCAGAGTAGACAGGGCTTCTGCTGCCAGCAGAATATACTGCCAGCAAAGAAGGCCAAAACTTGATTTTGTTATATATTGACTTACGTTGTGCAATATAATGGTTAGAGTTGATTCTATGATTAGAGATCATAGAATGATTAGAGTTGGAAGGGACCTTAAAGATCATCAAGTTCCAACCCCCTGCCCTGGACAGGGACACCTCTCACTAGACCAGGTTGCTCAATGCCCCATCCCAGCCTGGATGATAGTCTCATTGGCATTTCTGTGTATAATTTTAAAAGGCAGTTTTATGCTCGGGTGCACATGGCAGTGGGTTCTGTGCCTGCCAGCTCTCTGAAGTTACTAGAGTGGCATCACACTGCTGCTAGTCCTGTGCTCAAGGATGTCATCCTTCTGTAGTGTTTTGAAATGAGGATCAGTTCCTTGTGTATGATACGTGTGTTCTTCCATTTAACTTTCTGCCTGGAGCATGCACATTTTTATGTTGGCACGTTCTTAAATCTATTTCAATTTTAACATTATAGACAAACCCCTAGCTGAGAACTCTGTAATTTAGGCTGCTAGGGGCCTGACTTATTCTTTTTCATCAATACAGAAGAATAAAAAAAATAGATCTTGAAGAGCTTTCTCTGAAAAAGAGAGAAAAATGCTGGATGTTCCACAGAACTGGAAAGGGACTCAGCAATTGTAATTGATTTTTACAGAGAAGAAGTCTGGAAAACCCTTAGACCGTATTTTTCATTTGCAGAAGCTAAGCGTGCCGTTCCAGTGTATTTTGTTGAAGATACTGTCTTTCGAAGGAGGAAGGTTGGGGATTCCCCCCACCCTAAGGCCTAGAACACTTTTTTTTTTCTTTTTTTTTTGGAGGAAGGGAATTCACAGTGTTTGCTGTGTTTTGACAACATCTGTGTGGTGATACAGGTACTTGTAGGTCTTCTATAAAGAAATATGTTTCTTTTTTGCCCCTGCTCATGTAAGTTTCCTGGGAAAACAGTATGCAAAACTAGAGGGTACTAAAACCAAAGAAACAGAAAGGCCTAAGGGAACAGGTGACTTTTCAGTCAGGGCTGCAAGAAACAGATAAATCCTGCTCATAGTAGAGCAGTACTTCTTCAGTCAAAGCAAAAGCAATTTCCTTGTCTTATACCATGAATAAATAATAAACATGGTAACCAAATTCACCCTTTTTGCCACTCATTCTTGCCACACCTAACTCATCAATAATTTTTTTAAGTAGTTGTAACATTAGTCAGGCTTGGCATTTGCAGACTTTTTTGGCAGAACTTTCACCCTTTAATTGTTAGTATTAATCATAAAACTTGTGTGGCTGCCCATTTCTACTTGTTAGATTTTGATAATCTTGAAGCTTAGATCAACTTCAATCCTAATAGTAAAAATATTTATTAGTAATAGTGATGTGTAATCAAGGTATTACTAATTTTGTATCCTTGGTACGGGTTCTTGTCACAGGAAGGAGAGCAATTGGGAGTATTAGTCAGTAGGTATGAAAAACAAGGAAAAGGAAATACAATGATGTTACTCAATTTTTCTTTGTAGGTTTGCAGAGGATTATTTATCTTCTCTGGGGAAAACAATTGGTAAGTGACGTGTGCGGATTTCAGAAAAGGGTTGTTGCACAGGATCTTTAGAAATCTCCAAGAAGGAGAAATACTTGATAAGATATAATAAGGTGGAGAAAGGTAAAGGATTGCATTGCATATCTAAATGCTGTCTTGTTTTGTAGGCTTCTGTTTGCTCAGGCAACTGGCTACTGTAATTGCATACAAAAATGAGTTTGAGTCCAAGTTAGGAGTTCATTTTTACTGTCAAGTGTCTTTATTTGGGTCAAAAATGTGTTCCTAAACACAGTCAGAAAGTGGGGTGAGCTAGAAAAATCAATGCACAGTGATGATGCAGCCAAGTGTCATTTGCAGAGCAACTAAGGATCACAAGAAGTCAATGCAATTTCTGGTGATGTTTTCAAAGGCACTGTATCAAGCATGCCTTAAGTCAGCATTTATTGCTTTGGTAATGTTTTGCAAATATAATAGAACTACAAAATTTTAACACATGAGGACAGAATAAAAGAAGAACATTTGTGTAGCTTGACTGAGATATGAAAGGAATCTGTTAAATTCAGAAGTGTTTGAAGGAAATAGAGGAGAGTGATTTGAGGTGTTCAGCTTGGCCTAAAAGAAGCAGCTAAGAACATGCTTTCACAAAATATCAGATTAATGTATTTTCAGTAAAGTGTATACTATTTGACTAGAAAACTCCCAAAAGCAGTCTTGTGGTACCTCATCCATTGTTTTGTCCACTGTAGTCTAAACATTCAGAGGGTGGAGAGAAAGATGTAAAAATAGATCCTACTGTTGTATGGGAAAATACGACAGATGATGTTGTTTCTTTTCCATCTGTAGCACTTGGTGTAGCTTATAATATCTTTTATCCCATTCACACTACGCTTTAGAAAGCTAGTTAGGCATCTGTATTAAAGCTTATACCTTGATGACAAGATTATTGAAATTATTTTAAAAGATGAAACAACTTCTAGTACACAAACATTGACGTCAAGAAAGCAGAAAAACTTTTGGAAGGAACCCATGGTGTTAGTTGGTGTTTCCTCTGCAGTCTGTGTACTCCACCCCAGGGTGAAGATGCCCTCAGCTGTGCACTGGCCGATCTCGTTGCAGGTAACCTCGTGCGAGTCATACCACATGGACTGTTGGTGTTCTTCCCATCGTATCCCGTCATGGATAAGAGCCTGGAATATTGGAGGGTATGTTAGTTACTCTGTCTTGATTAGGTGGTTTGGTTACACGTCAGAGAGTTTGTACTTACGGTATCTAACCGTGCTCATTTAAAAATTCTTTGTTAATAAGTAAATTATAAATTCTGGAAAGTAAAAACCCAGGTCAGGTTTTTATTTTGATCACTGAAATGCAGTATTGTCAGAACCGAACCCAAAAGAATCTTAATACATTATCTCATGTGATCTGATTTCAGATTTCATTTAATTTCACCAGACTTCTCTTTATTAAACTTTCAAATTATAGTTGATCTAAGTGTTTCAACTCTTAGGGAAAAAATCCCAATATGAGCATTTCTCTTTTGTTTTTAATTTGTAACTGTTGCAACTGTAACTTTTGTAACTGCTCTGCTCATGTCTTGAGTGTCCCTGGTGAGACTTGGTAGAACAGTTCTGTTTTAAATGCTCTTCCTCCTTAAAAGCTAGGACAGAGGTGTCGTCCTGCAGAGTGGGGCTCTGGGAGGTGGGTTTGGAACTTGGAAGGAAAAGAAATGGTTTTCCCATCTGCGTAATGCCTGAGTTGCACAAACTGCAAGGAATCACTGTCAGTGGTGTTAGGATTCCATGTTTCTTCATCCATCTCCTCCTGTGTTTGGCAAGTGAGGAACAGACTGTGTTGGGGAAGTCTGTGGTGACCACTCCTGAACATTTCCTTTCTTGTGCGCACTTCTGTTATGTGCTCACTATCACACGGCCATTTCTGATATGTTCATTATCTGTTTAACAGGAGCATGATTTTGCTAAAAGAATAGAAGACGTCAAGCCAATGTTTGTGGAACCCAGGAACAAAGGAAGCTTTTCAGAGGTTGATTATTTGCATTGTATACCCGTAACATTTTCAGAAACTGGTTTTATGTTTAAATACCTTCTCTTAAGATGTGTTTGGGTGTGGAACATCCAAACTTTAACCTAGGATAAAGTTAAAACTCTCTGAGAGCTTCTTTGAATTATAGTTCTTCTATGCATCCTTCCTTTACTCTTTTGGCCAGTTGTGCAGGAAACAGTCTTCATTTGAAACTCAGTGATGACAGTGACTAACGTACATGTGTACTGAGTAATTGAGATGGTAGAAATCTGACACTTCAGTAATCGGCACCTTTTAATGTTCTGTGGGGCATTTCCTCCCAACTTGTCATGCTTTGGGTGTTAAGAAATTGTGCAGTATCATCTTGTTTATTTGTAGCCAATCTGTGGCTCTTTATGGCCACACTTCTTCGACAAAATAATATCCTTGAATTGCTTTCCTTGTTTTCCTCAAGGATCTGCAGAAACACAGTTTTACCTTCTCATCAGAAGTATCTGATGTTAATCTTTTATGCTTACCCAGATGTGTTCTAGAATTTACAGTAATGTAAGGATTTTGATGAGCTTCTGACATTTGCAATTAGTAAAAGTAAAGAAAGCTATACTAAGCCAAATTAATAACATTTTAGATCTTAGTATACAAGTCAAATTTAGCAAGTGCTGATTTCTATTTATGCATTTCTCTTGCTTAAACTAGTTTATCTTTTAGGTAATGGATGCATACTATGATAAAGTTGCCTGCCCTAAGTCCAATGGAGCTGCTTTCTTGGCTGTGTGTCGGGGGAAGGTAACGTACCTGAGAACTTGTTTCATCTCAGACCGGATTATGGTCTGAGCCATGGTGTGATGGCTTTTATGACTGGAGTGTTGGAATGGAAGGACACAGGCCCTTCAAGAAGGACACAGGCTCTTCAGGAGGGGGTGTCACTGTCTATGTCAGTGACCAGCTGGAGTGCATGGAGCTGAGAGGAACAGAATCTGTGGAGAGATTGTGCTTTCCAGTAACACCCAGTTAAGGATAAATTATTGTATTCACAGGATTAATAGTATGATGGCAAAATTGGAAATATTTGAGAAGATAAACCAGAAGAGCTATGTTGTCAAAAGCTGTAAAACTAGCTCCATTCTCAGCCATCACTTCAAAATTCCCTTCCAGGTTGTTGCTTAGCTTTTACATCATTGGTAGTAGGTTCTAGCAAGCTTTTTGTGTTCTCTGTTCCCTGAAAGGAAACTGAAAACCAGTCCTTTTTATAAAGAGTAGATTCTGTCTTGGTTGCTCTAGATCTTTTACTAACAGTGTCTAGGCCTGGAGTGTCTTTTTTATTATTAGGGTTTTTTTTTTCTTTTTGTCTAAGGTTGGTCTTCTCATACTCTTACTGGCCTGAGGGATTTTCTTTGTGCCCAAGAGAAAATGTCCATAAATACCAGTTATGTGATTGCTAGCTCCAGATGGATGATAGTGCCTGCTCTGACTGCTCTTCTTGGTGGAGGTGCTGGCTTAAGCTGAGTAGAGTTGGTTGTTCCACCCACCCATCAATCCCTGATGTTATATTCCGTCATGGCTGCTTGTGTGGCGTGGTAACTAAGATTAGAGAATGGATTCAGCTGAAAAACAAGCCAACTTTTTTTTTTTTTTAATTTTCCTTGAATTATTTTTCAGCCTGTTCAACTCTGATTTTGTTCATTTCACGAAGTGATTTGCCAGCACAGGATGGGACGTGCGATGTACGGGGGGGATGAGTGACAAACGCTTGAGCAGCACAGCTGGTGGATATGACACTCTGATTCTGAGCAGATTTCTGGGAGCTTTCCATTATTGCTTTGAAATGATTCTGTTAATTTTTAATGTCAGAGAAGGTTTGTTATGCTCTTACCATGTCCTGTTAACAATTCAGGGTATGGAAGGGTTTTTTTTTTCAGAGGTATTGACTGACATTTAAGATATCTTCTAAATGCAACTGTTCTGCTTATCCAGGAATAAGACACATGCATCAGTGGTCTAGGCTGAGGTGATGCTTTGTCCAGGGCCTCCTAGAGGAAAAAGCTAGGTATAAAGTTCTGGTAATAAAAGCAAAAAATCCAGTTGAAACTATTCATAATGTATTCATAAAATACCCTTGGCTATGGATTTAATTTAATGGAGGAAAAAAGACCAATGACTGCTGAATTGCTCTGAAATGTCACTTCAAACCCTGTTGACAATGGGCAACACTGTCTCTTCAGGCCAGTGAAGGCTTGGACTTTGCAGACATAAATGGGCGAGGAGTCATCATTACTGGGCTTCCGTTTCCTCCTCGTATGGAGCCCAGAGTGGTTTTAAAGATGCAGTTCCTGGATGAAATGAGAAGAAGCGGTGCGGGTGCACAGGTAATAGTGAACAGCTTCTCACTGTTGGCTCTTTGCAGGTTTGGCCCATTGTTTCTCCCTCTTATCTGTGTGGATTTTGGCTTTTGTTACCCTCCTGGCCTCACGAGACCTTGAATATCAAAAAGTCCAGCATCCTTTGGAGTTTGTCACAAATAGTCACCTTTTTGTTTTTATATATAATGTTAAAAGATTCCAAATTCTGTCTCCATTGACATGGTCTCAATCAAACATAGACCCAAAAAATGGTATAATTAAAGTTTCAGTCTAAATCTTTTTATTTGTGTTATCCTTATATTCTGAGGAAATTATTTCACGTAGAGAGAGGGTGGGCAGGAGGAATTGCCTGTGCTGGCTGGCTTGGGGATTTTTGTTTTGGTGGTTTGGGGATGTGATGAGTCTGTCTGATTTTGGTTTTGTTTGGTTTGTTGTTTTTTTTTTTTTATTCCCTCAGGCATGAGAGTAAATGGCATTATAAATTTAGTTTACAATGTTTTAGTTTGCAGGATAGCTCTTAGGTCTTAAATAATACGGTGAGTCTGTTGTACTACCGAGGCTGTCAGTGCATCGTATACTAAATAGCCCCTCAAGTTGGATATTACTGCTTGAGTTTTCTGTGCACTGTAAGTCAGGTGAGATATTCAAATCAACCTGTATTTGCTTTTCCAAGGCTTTTAGAGATTTGTCAATAGATCTTGTTGGATACACTTTATTTCCTTATAAAGAAATAATGACTGTACAGGACAGAGAATAAATTTTTACCTGGTAACTAATGTTAATTCTTTCTCCCACCTCTTGTAGTATTTGTCTGGGCGTGAGTGGTACAGTCAGCAAGCTTCCCGGGCTGTGAATCAGGCTATCGGCAGGGTCATCAGACATCGCCAAGACTATGGTGCCATCTTCCTCTGTGACCACAGGTGAAACCTTGGCTCTAGAACGTAAACATACATCAACATCTTTATATCCCAACACGGGTATTGGTATTTTTTATATAAATGTGCTGACGTTACTTTTGGAGAAGGCTACAGTTCATAAGTAATTAAATTATTTTACATAACAGGCTATATAAATAATGTACTACTTCAAAAAGTAACTAGATTGTTGTCATCTGCTCCCAAAATATACTGTGTTGGAGCTGCAGTAAGAGATTAATGGTATTAATGCAAAATAAGCCAAGTTGTTGAATTCATGTTTGTAATGCTACTGGAAATTGCAGGATAGTAACTTATGGTTTTTCATTTTCTGCATTTCTCGTTTGAGAAGGCAGTCGCCAGCACTGCAGTTTTTTGAGAGAGGGTCAAAAATGAGGAAAGATTATATTGCTGAAACAATATAATCTATACTAATATATTTTAAACCAATCAATATAATATTAATTAATATAATATGTATGTCATAGACAACAAGAGTTTAATTGATAGCCTTCAATGCTGGGGACATTGAGCACATCACAGCTCAGTACTACTGTTACTGGTGCACAGCTAAAGATTTTATAGATGAAAGATAGGAATTGGCTGATTGCATGATATGCGATATCAACAAAGCCCTTTTCTCCTGAATGAAGACATGAACCCATATTTACTGCACTGTCTCAATCGTTTGTTGTCTTGCTGCTCCTCCTTTGTCCCTTTGGACCCTGATCTAGCATTTGTTTAATTCATATAGGCCAACCTGTCAAATAATTCTCTCCTTTTCCAATCCTACACAGGTTCACCGCTGGTGATGTGAGAGGAAAGCTGCCTTCATGGGTCCGCCCTTATGTGAATGTTTATGACAACTTTGGGCATGCAGTCAGAAGTGTCTCCCTCTTCTTCCGTGTTGCTCAAGAAACTGTAAGTGTCTTTAAATAAAATAACAACTTTTCTTGATGTTGTTGAGAACTGGGAGAACTAATCCAGGTGAGGGATGTGACAGAGTCACTTGTCTTGTCACTTCTAAACATTGGGAGCTTTACAGGAAAGGAGATATGCCTCATCTTTCCCCACAAGTGAACTGGGACAGGATGTGTTGTCATGCTGTGCAGCTCATTGGGTTAGATCACAAAAATAACTTCCTTTTCCAGTCCCTCCTAAATAAACAAACCTTTTGTTGGATGGTATGCAAATGCTGGAAATGGTGTTAGCATCAAAAAGCACCCTCTTAGAGAGAGGGTGTTTGTAAGAGAGAATCAGTCAAACCCTTAAATTTAAATCTAAGATGACTGGTATAAAGAGTGAGACAAACCCATTTGTTGTCAGTACAGTTCATCATCGGGTGATCTTAACTAATATGGCTTCTCTCTTAGCACTAAGAAACTCTTTCTCTCAGTCATAGTTCCTTGGTTTAAAAAATAATGTTGTAAGAAGGCTTTCTAATTGACTGGACAAAGTCATAGCAAGAAATGGACTGCAAGCCAGGATGGGGAATTCCTTGTCCCCGAAATGGAGATTAAGATTAAAATAAAAACTTCAGATATCACATACAGACTTGGATGACTTCATGGAAGATGCTTTAGCCAAATAAAAGTTATTCAGTAAGTTACAGATGGATGATACTGGATGACTTGGTGATCTTTTCTTATGATAAATGGGAGTTTCATGGTAAATAAGAACCACAGCCCACCTATATCCTTCTATGCTTTGCCAGAAGGAGCTTTGTTGCAGGGATTGTGTTAGGAAGCAATTGTTCTTCAGCAGGGTCATGACCCTTTTTCTGTTACACAGGTCACTTAGCGCTAAGCCTCTTCCTACGCTACATCTGTCTGTAGTACTTCCTAGTTATTTGATCCTGTCATCAAAAGCACATAAATCTAGAATGATTAATAATGTTGCTGACAAGGGTTATTTGGGAAAAAGGAGATGTCTTTGGGTGGCTGCTGGGATTTTTTTGTTGCAAAGGGAGAGGACCGGAACAGTAACTTTTGCCTACTGTAACGTTTTTGTAAACTGCTTGCAGATGCCCCCACCCCTGCCACGACGTCCTTCTGGCTCTGCTGGTTCCTTAAGTGAAAGTGATACAGGAACATCTACTTCATCTGAGCAGATCTTCTCCCTGAAAAAAGCCAAAAACTTGGATGACCATGTTCCCAGTTTGAAAAGGAAGAGAAAAGGTACGACTGGGTCCTCATGGATATACTTCTTTATTTTAAGCTGAACAAAGGAGAAACAAGAGACTGGGATGGGAGAGAAAGCAAGGAGAGTCCAAAGACTAAAGTAAAAGTCTGATCAGAAGGGACACAGCTCAGCATTGGGGGAACCAGTTGCAACTGCAGAGCAAAGAGGCAGATAGGGCCTCCTGACAAGGTGTTCTGCAGAACAGGAGCTTGGTGGAATATCATAGATAGCTTTAAAAATAAGAACTGGAAGTCTGTTTCTGACTAGCAGTGACTTGCACATGCCCTTCCTCCATCATGCTGTAGAAATGACTTTTACACAGTAATCTGTCTAAGAAAACAGAAAGAGGGCATTGACTTTGGAAGAAAATAGTATTTTAAAATGTGTGGTTAGCTAATGCCAAAGAATAAAATATTTCTCACATCAGATATTCTTTCAGAACGTTCCACTCTAGATTGCTTGCTGGTTTGGAACAGAACAATGAAGTTGTTTTTAAAACTGTGGTTCCAAACCAGTTATGACTGAGTCTGAGGATGATATCACATTGCATCTAAGCCAGCGCTACTGCAGGTTGTTGTTGAAAGAGACTACTTTGGCTGCCGCTTTTTTCCTCCCTCAATTTCCATCCGTGTGCTTATGCTCTTCCCTTGATTTGAATCCATCTATTGTGCAACTGCAGAGCAAGTCCGATGAGCTTGCTCAACCAATTTACTTTTCACCTGCATGACTGGTAGATCTGTCTCAGAGGATGGGCTGGAATGCGTGGCTGGAGGTAAAGGGAAGAAGCTGCATTGCCTCTTGATGCAGGCTTTCAGTTGTGTTGCATTAGAATCATAGAATTGTCTAGGTTGGAAGGGATCTTTAAGATCATCTAGTCTAACCATCAACCTAACTCCGATTAAAAAAAACCCCAAACATCACTAAACCATGTCTCTAAGCGCTATGTCAACGCATCTTTTAAATACCTCTAGGGATGGTGCCTCAACCTCTTTTCTGGGCAGCCCATTCCAATGTTTAATTCCAATTAGCTCTAACATCAAACTGCACCTGTAATCATAGTTTTGGCTAAAGAGTTTATTGTACTACCTTTGTAATTGACAGATTAATATACCTCTATTCTTCTCAAAATAGTGACTTTTCTTAGAACCTGACTCTGAAGTCATTTCACAAAATAGTGGAAACATTTTTAAGAGAATGCCTTTTAGAAACTGATACTAATTTAACACTACCTGCAGCTCTAAATTCTTATCTTTAAAATCAAATATCCTCACTCTTCTGGATCCAGATATGTGTATTCTTGGGACCTGAGGGTGACTGTGAGAATTGTAGGCTTTAAAAACACTTGTTCTGTTTAAAAATAATGAACCCTATTTCATGCCAGGATTTCTTAAAAACAGAAGCTCAGTTTTGAGGAAATCCATAAAGCTAAAGTAAACACAGACAACTATTGCAGTAAGACTTTTTTTTTTCCATTTATCCTAAGCTATTTTGATGTTAAATATGACCACCACTTAAGAAAAAGTTTGAGAGAAGATCACCAGGTTGTGGTAACGAACACTTGAGCAATTTTGGGAGTGATTAACCAAAGCACTTTTCTTACTAAGTCATATAGTGCAATTTTTGCAAGATGTGAGAGATTAAATAAACCAACACATCTTTGTGGATTGCTATGTAAGATTTAGAGGCATGAGTAAATAAAAAAAATGCAAGAGATAATGCGAAATGTTAATTTGTCATCTGTATTATGCTGTGATGCTAGTAAATGCAGATGGAGCATCCACCCTGTGCATGGAATATGAGCAAGAGCTGGTCTCGCCTAGAAGACAGTGCATTGGGCTCTTGGATGCCTTGGAGCGCAATGAGAAGAGCAGTGAAGATGCAGAGGAGGGAAGTGACTTGTCAGGAGAGGAAAAGGTAATGGCCATGGTGTAGCAAAATGCTTGCATGTAAGTAAAACATGTAGGCTCTAAGGCAAAATGGGTTTGGCATTGATGTAGGAGTACCAGCTCAACCCTCTTTCAAGAAAAACTTACTGTAATCAGCACATCGGTGATTAGTCTGTGTTTTTCTTCCTTTCCTAAAATCCCTGTTTGCACTTGTTGGTGGGGTAGCTCCCTTGCTGGGCTACCATCAGCAGGAATTACAGTGCTGGCTTGCAGATCCAGTTTGGCTGATGCCTCTTGTGTGGACTCCAGGAGTGCCTATCGCAACACCGTGCAGTTTGCTTAGGGGAAGAGTGTGTGAGGGAAAGTTTGGAGGCGTAAAGAGTATCTGGGGAATATCTGGGGAGTCCTAAGAGAGATGGATGGGGACCTGTACAAAACAGAGGGAATGTACAACCTTGGAGAAACAAGGCTAGAGAAGAACTTGCATGCAGCTCCTTGAGAAATCAGCTCCATTATCCATGGGCCACCATGGCATAGACACCAGAACTTATTCTTTGGAAAGCCTGGCACATCCCCAGGCTCTCAGTAACTCAGCTACCGTATCTTGTGAACACAGCTGCACTGCTTTTGGCATGCTTCAGCATTGCCTTGAGTCAGATAAGTTGATGGTCCTGATGGCTTGGCAGTGAGTCAGCTCATGTCCGCTTTTTATATTGGGCGTTACTACTCATCTCTGGCTTGCAGGGAACCGTTGGGGTTATTCTGTGCTGCATCTAAATTAATGGCCTCTGGCACCAGAGATCTGGGGAGTGTCATCCTGAGACTCACAGTGCCTCTGAGGTAGCTAGCTTTCGCTCCAAGTCTAGTATTGAGCTGATTTTCATAAGCACTGGGTTTGGACTGACGATGGGGTTGATGTGCTTTCATATCTTTCTTCACCATCCGAGTATCTATGTTACCATTGTTCCTTTTATCAAGGTTATACTGTTTCCTAAATGAAGGAAATTTAGCTGCTGTCATTCTGAAACAATTTGCTTGGGGTGAAAAAGAAGAAAGGAAGCTTTCGTCATCTCAAAAAAAAAAAAAACCCACCCCAAACAAAATACAAGAAACAGTCTCTCAATCCATTTAAAAACTGATTTGACAGTTCCCCTTAATCCGTTTTCCTTGTGAGATATGCCTTATGGAAACTTGTCTTTCAGAAGCCTTATTTCTTCTGAATCATGCTATTCAAGGTGGTTCAGGATTAAGATGATGTTTTCGATTGTTTTTCTGACTCATTGCATGTATCATAAACGTTTGACTCGCTGTTTGTATTCCCATTCTTCATTCTGTTACGGGATGCTTAAATAAAATATATTTAAATGTGCACTTAAATCATGGTCAGGCTTGTCTGGAATTCAGAATCCTTGAAGTGTTGTGAGTGCACCGAAGGTTGTATTTCTGAGTATCAACAACTAAGTCTACAAACTGGCAAATCTGAGGTTATTGGGTTAGGGTTTTCTTTATTTTTAGTGGTGTTGTTTTAGTTGTAGTTAGTTTGACTCTGAAGCTTTGTGATCTGAATAGGGATATTTAGAAGTCACAGTGGAATATGGGGTACTGTTGCGTTTCACTGGTTCCTCTCAAACACTATTCTGTAAATGCACTGACAGTCACATACTTGCTATGAAATTCTTTTATTGGGCAAGAGTAAGGAAATAAATAACTTCGCATACCTGCTTTCTCAACAGGTATGTAGAAATCAACTGGCAGTATGGGGCTATCCCAGTTTGTTCTGTTACTTAGGGGATTGGTTTTAGTGCGGTTGATACTGGCTTGATCCAATATTGGAGACTGCTATTAAGAAATTCCGCTCCTCTCGTGCCCACTTATTTCTCTTTTGGAGCTTTGTGTGTACCAATATCCCCAGTCACTGCAGTACAAGCACAATTCTTTGTTACTGGGAACAGAAGATGCTAAAGAGCTTGTCAAGCCACAAGTATTTTTGCTACTCTCTCATCCTCTCTGCCCTGGTGTCTTCTACGAGACTGCGCAGGCATCTTCCCTTCTCAGTATCGCAAAAAAAAAGCCTGTTATAGGTTTTCTTCAGAAGAGAATTACTTCCAGGCAGGAAAAGGAAGGAGGTATGTGAGGCTTGAGTTACACATGGGCGTGTGTTCACTCCTGGGACTGCCCTGAAACAATTAGCTGTAAGTCCAGGTTTGCTTAATTGGGAAACTGCACCCTCAAGACCAGCCATGTCTATGTGCTCCTCTGTTTTGGTCTCTTTCTGAATTGTCCAGTAAGTGATTACTTCTAGAAACACACACGTGTCCCAGGCTCTGTTGCAATAATTTAGGTTGACTTGTTTCGCTGTCTTGAATGGCGTCACAAGCTGGGTTAATGAGTTTTACTACTGGAAATGGCTAAATTAAATGGACAGTAACTTTGAAAAAGCATTTTTATGGATCTTTCTTCTCTTTTAATCTTCACAGGCACAACATCTGTCAACACTTTCCCTTCAGTATGAGAAGAGGTTAATGGATGAACAGAAAGGAGGAAGGAAGAAAATAAAGCTAGTCAGCAATACAGTATGTGTTTTCATGTGGCCATGCCATCCCTTTGATCTGCAGACTGCTTTAATTTGAATTGGAAATTCCCAGGCAGACGGATGATTGATGCCAGAACAGTTATGCTTTTTTCTCCAAATTGTAAATATTCATTGATGCACATCTGAAATCTATTTCTGTCATGCTCTTTCTCAAATCTAGACATCGCAGACCTAATCAAAGGCTAGGTAGGGCTAGTAGGTGAAAAGAATTCTTTCCTGACATTGATTGCTTTGTGAACGTCTTCTCCCATTGACCAGGTATGGTGGGTCGTTTCATTATTTTTTTATTAGAATAGAATAGTTTGGTTGGAAGAGACCTACAACCACCATCTAGTCCAACTGCTGGTAGAGCCCCAAATGGTATCACTGACAGTTCTGGCAAGCGATCACATCCACCCCAACTGTGGTGGGTCATTACCATGTGTTATGAGTGCAGTTGTGCGTTGTTGTTTCACACTGTCTCCAAATTCAGTTAACTCATTATGTGAAGTCTCAATAAATTTATGAGAATCCCCTGGATAACTGTGTGTGCCAGTAGTTGTCCCAAGGCACTGTCCTAACTGGGTACTGTCTGTCTGCCAGACTCTCTGTCACCTCCAAACGAAACCGAAAAAAGGAGCCACAGATCCTGAAGGTGATAATATCCAAGGTGTGAGGAAGGGAGCAGGTTCGTTGCAGGTTATGTTTGTAGCTTGTTGATGCCTGATGTCACAATGAGTCAGCCTTGCCCTCAAGGTTTGAAGTAAATCTCATTTCTCTTATTAAGCCTTCTCCTAAGTATAGAATTGTGCAACGAGACTTGGCTGCCTTCTCTAGAAATGTTCCTCTGAAGCAGTCCGTTTTGTCAGCAGAGAAGGTGAATAGCATCACTCTTCTGTGAGGCAGTGAACATTCACATGTGTTAGAGGGACTAATATTTTAGAAGTAGATATAATAATAATATGGGGAAATTAACAATATATTTGTGCCTCGATTTGCCCTAGTGACACTGTTTTTTGTCCCGAACACATCTGACAAGGGTCCAACAGCTTCTATGTTCAAAGTGTGTGAGCACATTGTAATGCACAGTCACTTTCATCCGTATCAAGTCCCTGCTGCTTGTGACTGTAAAAGAATGTTTCCCAGGAGGGAGTAATCTATCTTGCTCGTGTGTATAGTGTCTTCAAGAAATGTTTTAGAGGAACCAAAAGGCTTGAAAACCTTCTGTTCTTTGTACGTCCTGCTTCAGAGATTTATGTTTTTCAGTTAATTGGACATTTCCTGGAGGTAGGCCAGTTAGATTTGTGTTTATTTGGTGGCACTGAAGCGCTTTTTTTGGGTTGTTGGTTTTTTTTTGTTTGGATTTGGGTTTTTTTGGAAGTAACAGATGGACACGGGGGCGACTACCATAATTGCAAAGGACAGTAACTTGTTAGTTGAAAACATTCATTGTTCTGTGTGCTGAAGGAATTATAAATATATAGCTTCCATCTGAATTCGTATGAGAGTAATTTCTCAAGTCTTACTATTTACTGAAAAGTCTTCCTGTCTTTGCAGCAAGCTGATAAGAAAGCAAACCTGACGGAGCCCAAGAAGGCTCGAGCTACGTTGTACATCGCAACGGTGAAGGAGACCCTAAGCCAACAAAACTATGATCTCTTCTCCAAGGCTCTTCAGCATTACAAAAAGACAGATGACTTCCCTGCTATGTTATCCCAAATGAGCTCCCTCTTTATAGAGGATGAAAAAAAGCATATCCTGTTACGAGGTATAAGAACCTCCCTACTATATTTATATGCCCTGACCTTTATCTTTTAACTAAACTTGGATATTTCAGAGGTGGTTTAGATTTGAAGTACAGGTCAATCAGGATGATAATCATTACCGTTCATCACTTTATATCCCCAGATCACACAGAAAATCTTCTTAATATAATTATCATGTGTAAATTTGCATCTTGACACGCCTGAAAAAAAAAATCATGTTCCATGGAAGCTTGTGTTATTTTAAACTTTGCCTAGAAGTAGTTTAGCTTATTCCCTGAGATTTAGGAGGTAAGATCAAGAATGTGGTTGTGTGAGTTGGATAGATGAACTCGTAACTGGTAAAGCAGTAAATAAGTAGACAAGAATATCTAGAGAAATTTTCTATTTAAATAATGGTGGGTATAAAGCAAGTGATCTGGACAAGCATGGATAATTTACTGGTTTATCTGGTATTTTCTTGGCTTTTAGCAATTGTCTTGACAGGAAGCGGACTCCCACCAACATTTCTTTTTGTTAACAGAGTGTTTTCTCTGTGAATTTTCATTTTCCTCTCAACTTGTAGCAAATGGACAGATTTTTCTTTGATACTTTTCATCTACTAAAATAAAAACTAAAATAAAAGGATCTGGGAGTCTTGGTGGATGGCAGGCTCTCCATGAGCCAGCAATGTGCCCTTGTCGCCAAGAGGGCCAATGGAATCCTGGGCT
>JAOXJM010000005.1:4427957-4457866 GCA_026413425.1 Tringa solitaria | reverse complement strand
TGGATGGGGCTTGGAGCAACCTGGTCTGGTGGGAGGTGTCCCTGCCAAGGGCAGGAGAGTTGGGATTAGATGATCTTTAAGGTCCCTTCCAACTCAAACCATTCTATGCTCAAATATCTCCTGTGTTATCCTGTCCTTTAGTTTTTCTGGTTGAGTAAATTGGTGGTTGAAATTCTTTAGGTGAGAAGATGTAACTGATCCCATATGTGTGTGTTTGGTAGCATCTTACTCAATGCCAGGTATGAATAACCTGTGACCTTGAGTATGGAAATCTAATACAAGAAATGAGTGCTTTCTAAACATTTGTAGGTGATGAAGAAGGCTGCAAATCAATGGAGCTCAGGAACCTACAAAAACAGGGCAGAAGGAAATTTCTTCAACCTGTGAATCTATAAGCAAGTAGAAAATAGTCAGTTATTCCAGGTTCCAGAGAAAAGTCTTTTTCTCAGGAAGAAGGCACTGAATTAGGTCACCTAAGTGTAGAAAATAAACAGTATACTAACATCCAAATACAATAAAATGACCAAGGCAGGCTTGGTCCAAGAAGAATATAGAATACTGTCCAGACTGATGTTCTCAGACATGTATCTCCTAGAAGGAATTCAGAATAGCTCTTCAACTAAATTTTGTCCTCAGTCTGCTAAGCTGTATTTCTTTAAAAATGTTAAAATCCATAACTATTGGTTATAAGAAATACATGTAAGAAAGTACAAGAACAAAGCACAAAGAAAAGCATCTCATGTTTGCTGCAGCTCAGGCAATCATCCAGTTGCCTTGAATAGACATCATCACGGACTACTTAGTTGTTCCTTTCATGCTAAAGTATAACTGGGGTCAACATCTGACAGCACACTCCAGAGAAGACTGCAGGAAAGTCATGACAAGGATTTTACTAGCATGTGTTTGTAATTGCTGCTGCTTACGACTTGAGTTGATTAAGGAACAGAATGAGCTCCCTAGGGAGTTTTTTTTGGTTAGGCAAGCGTTTATTATCCTACCAGGAGATTATATTATCTCAGCCCACAAATTTTTATCTTATAAATGTCTGGGGAAAAACTCTCTCCTTTTGCCAGTAAGATGTAGCTTGTAATTGTTTCGTCAGCTTAAGAATCCACAAAATTAGAACTGCTGTATATTGAGCAACTGCACTGCCTTTTTCTGTTTTTTTTTTTTTTCTGTCTTGAAACTGGTAATTCTGAGGGTTGGGTTTCTCCTGAATTCCTAAGTTAATGGGCATTTTCATAGTTCACAGATAAATCACAGAACCTGCTCAGCCTAAATTAATTGCTTTTGTCCGACTGCACATTTCTCAGGCTGGGGATTAAAACAGTCTGGTCTGCTAGGTTAGACTGTATTTTGGATTTGGGTACTTGAATGCACAAAGGACCACAAAGCTGGTGGAAGGCCTGGAATCCATGTCCTGTGAGGAGCAGCTGAGGACTTTGGGTTTGTCTGGTTTGGAGAAAGGAGGCTGAGGAGCAACCTCGTTTCTCCCCACAGCTTCCCAGGGAGGGGATGTGCAGAGGGAGGTGCTGAGCTCTTCTCCCTGGTATCCCAGGATGTGTGGGAGCCGTTCAAAGCTGGCAGGGGAGGTTCAGACTAGAGATTAGGCAACATGCCTTTACAAACAGGGTCAAACACTGGAACAGCCTTCCTGGAGAGGTGATTGATGCCTCAACACTCTTGACATAATACACATTAACTTTTGTTCAGCCCTGAAGTGGTGAGGCAGTTGGAATAGGTGATCATTGTAGGTCCCTTCCAACTGGAAGTATTCTTTCTGTTCCATTCAGGTTTCCAGTACAAAGCCATGATTGAGGAAATGAGCCATTCCCCATCGGGTCATTTGTTATTAATGACTTCTATATTTGCCACTTACTTGAATCATCTTGTGTAGTTACAGTGAAACTTCATCCCACGTTCTACCAGGTGGTGGCAGGGAAAGAAAATATCTTTGTTTTTCTTAGCCAGGTGAATCAGAGCTTTTCTTTGTGGTGGCATACCACAGCCCTGCGAGGGCAATGCAGTCTTGTCATTTGTAAAGATCAGGAAAGACAGATACAGTTTGAAACAAATAATCAGAACATAATAGCATACAGGTCAGAGCAAAGGTCCATCCAACCCAACATTCTGTCTCTGGCCCAAAAAGGATGGCTAGGAAAGGGTAAAAGAACGTCAGTGATGATTTTTGTAGGTGATCTCTCAGCCGTGAAGCTATGAAGAAGTCCCTGAACCAAAGGTTGTTTCTGTATATTAAGAAACCTCTGGTGCATTTCCATCACGTGGTCCAATTCCCTTTGAACACAAATGAACTTGTCACCCCTGTCCCACAGCCTGCAATTCACAGCTTGGCCAAACTTTACGTGAAGAACCATCTCATTTATTTTGGTTGTCATTTTGAACCTGCTTCTTGCTAGTTCAGTGTAACGCCCCACTTGTTTAAAAAGGACAAACAACATATTCAAGCAGTTCTCAAGAAAACCATCGTGGATACCCTGTCTTTCACAAGTGCACTTGTGGAGTCTTTCTACATACACCAACAGCGTGAGCCATTTGCCTACTCCATAGACAACATACATCAAAGTCCTTATTTCTAAGAATGTCTTCTTTTCCCTTGCTCTGACTAACAAACTATTGGGTGTGGGGGATATAAGAAGCGTCTTCTCGCCAGCTGAGACCTTTTGCTCTACTGTTCGAGCATCCCTCGAGGTTCAGCATGATTGACATTCTAGTCTTTGTTATGGAGAGCATGAAGCTACATGGTCTCGTCACCTTTTCTTACCTTACTTATGGCATACCTTTCTACTGACGAATGTTTTTCGGGATACAGTGATGTTATCTTGCTTATGACCCAATTCAAGTGTAGTTTGGTTAATGAAAAGTCAAATATCTTGTAGGTTGGGATATTACTTATGGACTGATGGAGAGAGACGCTTCTCTCAGTGACGAGGCAAAACTGCTCTCTGCTAGTCCTGCAGCTGAGAAGGAAGAACCGCTTGGTTGAGAGCAGAGGGTTGCAAATGAGAAGAAGTTTATTCCATGTTTCTCTGAAACCAGTCCCGGAGGGACCATCTACCACTTCCGGGCACTGGTCGGTGGCAGAACAATGGACACCATTTGTGGCAAGGGCTGTGGTACCTTCACCAGCAGGAAATGAGCAACCATGTTTGTTGTGTCTGAGCTCTGAAGTCTCATCGGATGGCACTGGGCTTTGTCACTGCTGGCTGGGCTGGGTTTGAAAACTCATCTTTTTTACTTTGCTAACAAGTTACTCATTATGTTTCTTCAGCTCAAAAACACTTCAGTGTATGTTGTCCTCCAAGGAAATGACTAACAGCCTGTCCTTCAAACTGCAGTGACTTGGTTTTTGCAAATTGTGGTGTCTCCTCCAATTTGTTATTTTACTGAAATAGCTTGGTGGAGGCGAGAGGCGGTGAATAATTTTGGAACGTTTGGGAAGCTTTTGGAGGCGCAGACAGAATTTGCTGCAGCTGGAGGGGTATTAGAGGGATTAGTACCGGTGCGTGTCGGGTGTTTTTCAGTGCATTAGGAGAAGCCTTGCAGAAACTGTGCCAAAACACACTGGGTTTGGGTTTAGTTTTCTGTGCAGAGGTCTGTTGCTGCTTTTCAGTGTTTCAATGCATCATTTATTCATGGTCTTTTTGCAAGTGTTCTAGAGAAATTCATTTATTCTCGTTTGGACTATCTGTAATGTGGGCAAGTAATATAAGATTTCACAATTACGGATTGGACTTAAAATTTTCAGAGCTCTTTGACAAATCACTGTCTACTAGGAGGTGAAGTGAGTTTTCCTCTCCCCCTCCGTTTATGGTATTTCAATTAACGTTTCTAGACTCAAAATAACCAGTGCTCAAACCTACTTTGTAATCTACATTTTTCATTACAGTGATTAACTTCAGTACTGCAGGGAAGCCTGCACAGTGCCACTGATGTAGGTAACTGGCTGGTGATTTTCTCACAAAGATTATTTAAAAAAAAAAAAAGAGTTTTACCGTCTCACTTTTGAAATAAGCTGAGCATAAGACTTTCACTGGTGATTTTGAAGATTGAAGAAGAAGAGTTGGGGTTCATTTGCAGGTCAGATGGCTAAAGACCAGATTTTAAAATTTAAGATTAGTGAAGAAGCAAACTGAAACCTGGGTGGAGAAATGGTTGCTTCGTGTACCTGGTCTTCTGCTGTTAACTGAGAAAGGTGTGTAGTGGTATGAAGAAATAAATGTACTTGGTTCCCCTACAAAAACTCTTGGTCATGACCACGTGTATCACTTATGTCCTCGTGTGCCCAGGAAATCACTTCCTTGTCCCCTGTGCAAGAGGAAGCAGGATTTCAGGGAACTCGTCAGTTATCTTATGGAATTTTACTAACAGCAAGTACATTTGTACTTCACAATAGCTCTTGCAGGCTCTGTATTTCCTTGTTCCTGTATTTTAGTCTTCCAGGTATGTCATAGCTCTTCCTGAACTAAGACAACTGCTGTAAAGTTTGTTGGAGGCTTTATTTTTCCTCCTTTTATTACTAGCAGTTAAATAACTGACTGTACGGTAACACTGCATTTAAAAGTAGTAGAGACGGTATCTTGGGAACTGTCAAATGACTACTGTGGCTTATAGTTCATATTGGGCAATAACAAACCTGATAGATAGAGAATATATTAAATTTCTCTATTTTGTTCATTTAGATGGTGAAGAAGTGCCCGGAGTGCCACAGTGATGTGAAGAAGCAGCGGTTAATCCAAGTTTTCTTCTGGTCATAAACTCACCAACAGAAGGAGCAAGTACTTTGTATCAGCAGAAGGAAAATGCTTCACTCTCGCTCTCAACCTGAACAGAAGCAGGTTCTTTTAAATATCTCTGCTCCTTGGCTTTGGGTTATGTGCTGTGCACCAATGTGTATCGTTCCTTCCTACAAAGGTGATCAAGTCTGAAAGGTCTCTCTCCTTCGCTGCTGGCAGGAGACACAGTAGAGCATTGTCCTCTGTTGGAACTAAGAAGGTTAATGTCTTAATTCTATTAGCCTGCAAATTCTACTGTGGCCACTCTTAGGCCCTAATTTTATATCCTGGAGGTGGCTTTAATTCATGGGCCCTTCAGGTAATACCAGATCCTGGAAAAACCCTGGGAATAGTACTGCAGTGGAACTGAGCTGGCTAAATAAGGAGGCCAGACTACCCATCCTTACCACACTGGTGTTCCTGGAAGAAGTGATTCATATTCACTGTTCAGTGTTTGGCAGCAGCAGCTGTCTCCAATACCAGAAGATACTGAAAGAATTACTTTTTTTAAAAGCAGATTCCAGTGGTTGGATAGTGAGCAGAAACGTTCCCTTGCATCTGCTGTGCACCTCAAAGCTGATTCCTTCCATCGTGCTGGGAGTTTTTGGAAACATGCTACTAAAGAGGCTTTATTTTCTACCCAGTGCTGATATTTCCATTCTGCCTGTGCTATCGGGTGTTTACTTTCCAAGAAGAAAAAGGAAATAATTCATTTAAAACATTAAATCATGTTAGATGGGTTAAAAAAAAAATAATTCCTTAATACTTCCACTCTCTGTGAGTAGTGGATATAAGTGTTTAACCTGAAAAGCTGTATCAATTTTAAATCTTCAGTAGCTGCTATAAATAAAACCATTTTTTACTTAATTGGGTTTTGTTTGATTTTAAAAAAAAGAATAATAAATTACCAGATATCAAAACACTGGGGTTTGAGTCCCAGTTGCCCTGGTAGGAGTAAGTGGGGAGGCTTATACTGTGCGATTTTTGACACTTTGAATATTTTTGTTTGACAAACATGAGCAAAGGATTGTATTGTCACTTGCTAATTAGTTTTGGGGTTCCTGTGATGACAGAGACACTTCATATAGCATATGTTTTCAGAATCTTTGGGGAGAACACGTTCTTTAATAATTTTAGGGCTGGTTTTTTCCCTCAGCCTCTAGGTGGATTTCCTAGCAATGAAATTTTGGAAAGTTTTCTGTTAATGATTGATAACTCAAAATTGAAAAGTGAGCTGCATTTTAACAAAAATTCCAAAGGTTCTTACTTCCCCCGGTTATAGAATTCAAAAAAGATGTCACTTCAAATCTCGTTGTTGCTGGGATATTTGTCCTTATCGAGAAATGTCTTTTTTCAGGTTGGAATCCATTTAACATAGAAACAACCTGGTAGTGTGTGGGATACTGTGACTCCTGCTTTAAAATGTCAAATAACATGTGTGTATTCAAGCCAGGGTTTGCTGTGGTCAGACTATCAGAAGAACAAGAAAAGCAGTGTTCTTAAATAGCAGAGAGACAGGAACTTTCCATACTTCGTTAGCTAATGATTGGAAATAACTAAGATTTAGAGAGGTAATTTAGAAGGTAATTTGAGGCTTGCATATATTCTGACTTTTAAATCAGTGAATGAATTTTGCTTTCTATCCCTGTATCTATTCAGTGCACTACCAATAGGGGATTAGATTCTGCAAGCAAGAATAAACAATGCAGAGAAAGCCCTAGATATTTGAAATGTAAGTGGGAAAAATTACAGAAAAATGCATGTATGTATATATGTGGTGTAAAAATGAACAGAAAAAGATTTGGAGTGAAGGTGTCAAGAAGGCAGTACTGTTAAACTCCCATCCTTCAAAAAGACTCTGACTTTTGTAGCCTAGTGACTGCATTGTGTTTAAGGATGGAAAAAACGCATTTTTCCAGACTAAAATCTTCCCAGAAACAAGGAAGACAGCTTTGTTTCCTCTGTACCTGAAACGTGCTTAATTTTATTTGTTGGTCAAGGGGTTTTTGTTGAGGTTGCTCTTTCACAAGTCATGCCCTGAGCGTTCTTTATCAATTTTGAATTACTAATATTTATCACTAATCATTATAATTCATTCTCTTTTGCCTTTTTAACAAGTATAGCAATAATGATTGTATTACAGAAGTTTGGAAAAAAAATAACAAAGAGGATGCTCTTGGGGGAAGCAGATCAGGCCAATGTTTTGCAGTCGGCAGCTTTGGGGTGATCTGATTTCTTTACATGGGGCAAAACCTCGTGGCTGCTTCCAAGCAGGTCCCTGCAGCTTCTTTTTTTGAGTTCTCGGTGCATTTTCTCAGCCTGGGCAAGCAGTGGAAGGGGGAGGTCTAAGAGCCAAGTGAACAGTAAAATGTTATTTAGTGGTAAGATAGGGAAGAGCTCTCCCTGGGAGAGCTGCAGCGTTCTGCTTATGCCACTGGAGGGAAACCACAGCACAGGACACGAGCTTCGAACATCTTCAGAGAGGCGGTGAAATGATGGCTTTGTTTCGGTTTGTCTGATGGAAATTGTCTCCTGCGGACTGCAAAAATGTTGTAAGATCCAGCAAGACTAAATGATATACTTAAAAGGTATGTTTGATTTGCTGGGACAAACATTATTACACTCTTCTTTTTTTTTAATTTTTTTTCCCCCCCCTCAACCAGAATAGTTTTCTAGCTGTGCTTTGTCCTTGTCACTGGTCTTGGTTTAGTGCTGGAGACTGTTTCTACCTGGGAATTCTTTGTTATTAGTGAGACAGGGCAGAGGAATTATGTCAAAAATATCTCAGTGCCTTCAAGAGATTGACACATTCCTTCTTTTCAGCAGTTAGATCGTCTTGCCGAAGAGCTTTACTGTTACGTGCCTTCACCAGTGTCCCCATCAGTGAATCTGCTGATTCCATTTGCAGATGGAATTGATTTGGAACCAGTCTGGTTTTGTTGCTGCTTTCTGGTGTGGTGGGTTTACTCTGCAGCGGGTCTGCAAGTCTCCCTGCTGTCAGCATCTCCCAGGCAGAGCAGATGGATGTTAACACTTGTACTGGTGGTCATGGGAGAGCATCCAGCCGGCAGGAGGTCGTCCTTGTCTGCGGCTTGTCTGCTCATCACCTGGTTTTACTTTTGATAATGAACAGAATTAATTGATCCTGTCATTCCTGACCTATCTTGGAGAGGTTTGCTGAAAAATTATTCTCATCAATTAAAAAAAGATTAAAAAAAAAAAGGGCCAACTGCTGCAACCCTGACCAGTGATGAGCAGAGTCTTTTATGGGGTATTGTCCTTCGCTGGGTTTACTGGGTTTTAATGTAAACCCAAAGGAGCTCTTCTTGTGGGAGACCACAACTCTGAACTAGAGGGTAGGTCTCAAGGTCTCCACCCTCATAGATCACTTGCCATCACTAAATAGCAACCCATTACCTTTGAGGAGAGTGTCTATGGTGGGGTTTCCAGGGCATCCTTCCCTAGTTTATGGCAGATGCCCAGCAGGGATGTTATCTGACCTGTGATCAGACCTTGGGCACTTCCCAGGTCCCCAACCTTGGCCTCAGGTGGCCAAGCGCTGTGTTGACCGCGCGTTCCCCGTGGCAGGTTGCTCAAGAATCGCTTCTCACAAAAGACCGTGCACACGCATTTCCACCCCTCATCTTCCAAAGAAATGTTTGGAGGCCTGCACATCGCGGAATCTTTCATGACCTTGGTGTGGTCCTTCTAAATGTGTTTAGAGAGCTGCTTCCTCCCACCCCTGCCCCAGCAATAAAGCTGCTTCCAATGAAACCTTGAAGAAGAGGGTCTCCAGGAACCAGCTGTCAGGGCGTGCGGCAGATAGAGATCTTTTGTCATCTTGAAAGTAGTTGGATTTACAAGAAGGAGGGACTGAATATTATTTACAAAGACCAGAAAGTGAAAACAAGAATTGTTTCAGAACAATCTATATTGCTGTAAGTGTTTAGAGGAACTGATCCAAACTACTGAGCGCTCAGGGAGAGGGAAATCTACCATGGACACTCCTTGCTGATTTTGGGAAGCAAATGACACATGAGTTACAGATTAAGAAGGAAGTAGATAGTAATCTATTACTCCTGCCTTGCAGTGCTATGACTATACCTGGAATATTGTCTCTGATTTTAGTGGTGTGTCATTGAAAATATTTTTTCCCATTGTTTTTCCTAAATAAAGCTGAATGGGCTTGGGAAAGAGACCAAAAATAACAAAGCGACAGTTTTGTCAGGAAAGAGATGAGCTGTGTTTTTGCTTGGAGAAGTGGCTACTGACAGAGAGGGAGGAATTTCGTTGATTTTCAGATTTCTCTCTAAATACTAGTGAGAAACCTGATTTTGCAAGAGCGGTTTCGAAAAGCAGCGCTGCTGGGCACCCTGAAGCCCTAGGAAGTGTGAAATGGTGCTCTGTGTGGGGAAGTGGAATCAGAGCCATGAGAATATGATGCTGAATTCCTGTTCTAAGCTACATCTGCAGGTCAGAACGTCAGTAGTGAGTCAAATTGTTGCTTTGCAGTGATCAGGCAGTGACCCCGTAAACCCACTCCGGGAGCTTCGTTGGGCAAGTGAAATAACAGAGAGAAAAAGATTAATTTGAGCTCATTACACTCGTATCTCCCTAAAAGAGGGAGGTTGCCTGGGGAAGCCCTTTCTGTCCTGTTGACGTGGCATTTCACTCTCTAAAGATTAATCTAGGAAATTTTGTCGTCGTTAAATTCAGGATGAAATGACTTGATGGTACTGCATTGCGGGATGGTGAGGAGCTGCGTCCTTCGAGGTCCCTGCCTCCGTCCCAGCGCTTACGGTGAGTAGGGCACAGGGACTGCCGAGAGGTGCCATCTGGGGTGTGCCACCTACAGTCGTCCTGTGGGTTCCTCCGTCCCTTAACAGGTGTAACCAGATGTTCTTCGGTGGTTTTTCTTTCAGTTTAAGCAGAGTGCTGGGGGAGACGTGGAAGAAATTAAGCCGTTGAGATTACTTTTGAGTAATCCTTTTACAAACATCGATGTATGACTCTTCATCATTTCAGCCGACTCACTAGTTTGCAAAAGCCTAGATGACCTGTTGCAGCTTCTTGGAAAAGTCCAGATGTGTCAGCAAGAGGGCTGATAACAGCCCAAGAACTATGTAAAATCCATGGTAGGAAACCTGAGATCAGCTTTCTGCCTTCCCGAAACGGAGACGCGCTGCTGTGGCTGCTCTGAAATGCCTCCCTTAAACTCTCCAGCCGGGTAAACTGCAGTGCAGGGCTCCGTGCCTGACCCAAGTTAGTGGTGAGTTCCACCCAACGGAAATATCCTCCAGAGGATGTACCTCAGTCCCAGAGGGAGTCCCAGGGGAGTGGTGGGAGATTTGATAGATTTAATTACCGAGATGACGCATGCTGACGAAGCAAAGTCGCGGTAATCCTTCGCTCAGGGATTATGTCAAAAGGTGTTGCAAATCGTCAGGATTGCTTTGGGGAGCCACAAATTACTGAGATTAAACCAGCAGTAGAATTAAAATCCATTTTAGAGTGGCCTATGAAAATCAGCCCATCATCTGTTTGGTGTAAAGTGCAATTAAACACAGCCCAGGCCGTGCCCTCCACTTACTCAGCAGCGCTCTTGGATTGAAACATTGAGCCCTTTTGACTCCAGCTGGAGCCAGGGCTTTTTCTTTAGCCATGATGGGTAGAAATTGATCTTACTCGAAGGAGCTTGGGATTTCTTCTGATCTTCAGGTTTTAGTGTTCCTTCTGGGCAGCAGAAAACCAGGTTTAGTTTTCTTTGTAAACTGCGTGTTTAGCTCTTGTAGGTTTGATCTTCAACAGTGTTAAGAATAAAGTCCAAGAGATTCACCATCTGCAGATGCAGTGACTGGCAGCTGGAGGTGAGGGGCTCATTCTGGTGCTGCAGAAGGCAAATGCTCACATGTTAATTCTCTGTCATGATATGAAAAATTATTTGGCTGCTGGGTCCTGAGGAGAAAATTCTTCATGCCCTCTCACCGTGGCTCCTTCACGTTTCCAGAGACTTCTCATTTGCTTTTTGAGCGCATGATCTGGTTTTGACTATCCACAAATGTCTGTTCAGGGAGTCTCTTTGAGAACGAGGTGTTGCCTCCTCCTTTGGGGAGGCTGTTGGGGACGGGCTCTCCGTTCCCCCTTCCCCAACCACAAGTGCCCGTGCATCTCCCCTGGGTACAGGACGCACCATCTCCTATTTAGCCGTATCTTTCTGCGTTGCTATACAGGATTGGGGTTCAGACCTACAGCTCCGTCACGTGTGTAACAGCTCTTTAAAAAATGTAAAGAAAGCCATATGCTGTGGTGTTGGGCCTCCCAACACAAAACAGAGCACACAGTTTTGCAAACTAAATTTTTGTGCAATTATCTGGTGTTTGGTGCTCAGGACTGCTCGGTGGCCTGAGCTACCCCGTAGAGCAGGGGGGGACGCAGAGGAATAGGTGATGCTTGAGAAGAATAGGCAGCTGCTACAATCTGTATTTAGAGGATGTTGTGCTAGCTTATTCCTTCTGGGCAGCTGTATTCCCAAGTGGAATTTCTTTCCTGCAGCTCAAACAATGGAGGGGAAATTTGTTCAGAGCCCCAAGGCAGGCGAGGATACCGAGTGCTGCTGTTTTCGGAGGCGATGACTGGTGTCCTCTCCATCAGAGGCCTTCAGAGCAGATGGCAAAGCTTGACCTGAGAGCAGCCAGGCTATAAATGGCAGTTCCAGAGAAAATTACTTGTGGGAGGACCCAAGTGTCCCCCACATGGCGACATTTGAGAAGTTGTGTGTATTAAGCAAGTGTGTTTATGACTGGCTACTGTTTTCAGACTGGTCTCCTACATGCTTTTGTTCTGAGCAAGCGAAGCTTTGCCAGCTGATGGTTGTTACCCCTGTTTTCTCTCAGGAGATGGTACAGGTGGTGGTGCTCTGCTGGTAATAAAACCTAGCAAGTGGTTGTTTTCCTAGTCACAAGCCTGTTGTTCCACGTGCCAAGCCGGGGATGGCAGAGCCCTGCCTGAGGCCAGGAGGTGGCTGGGGGTCCCGGGAGCCATGGGATGTGCTGGTGGGAGAGGCCATGAGGAGCTTGTGACCTGGGAACCGGTGGGATTTGTGTGCCAGGCAGCTGCAGCAGCCCGTGGTGAAGATCACAGCGCGCTCTCTTGCCCTTTTCACAGATGAAGATGGCAAATTGTGGCATTAACCCATCAATTTCCCAGCTGAGTGCTCTGTGCATTAGGATGCGGTTTTGTATCCGGGTGTGTTTTCTTCTCTTCCATTGATTGGAAAGTTTAAAAATGAGAAAAATAAAAAAGCTAAACTGTTTCCTCAGCTAGCTATTTGGAATTGGTTGTAGCTTCCCTCTTCCTCTCTGCCTTGTGGCACCATTCCTGGTAGGAGAGATGCTGTCTGGCAGGAAATGAGAAGGCAGGTTTTTCAGGTACAGAGTACGCTGTGCTCTCCGTGGGCTCGGTAAGGAACACTTCTGCTTTTACACCAAAAAGTAGGTAAATTCTCTACTCTTCCTCCTTCCCCCTGTATTTGTGGTACGAGGGGACCAGAGCAGGTGACCTGGAGCGCAGGGACAGCCAGTGTGTGCCTTCCCAGCACATCAAGCACTTTGCAGCGGTGCCCTGGGGTTTTCCTTTCTTCAGAGGGAATGCGGTGGGACGGGGCAGAAGGACAAAGTACACGAGTCTGATCTATTTAAGCTGCAGAGCCAGCAGGCACCGGTAAATGCACTCCCGCCTGGCTCCGCTGAGCAGCGTACCCGTGAAGCCAACCTCAGTTTCCACCGAAATCCTTGGGCTCCAAGACTTATGGCAAAGTGTCACCTGTGAGATATTTAAATGCCAACCTCCTCAGCTGCTAGATGTTGTTCTACCACCAAAGGTAACTCAAAGCTCTAAGTGTTTTAGCGCTACAGTTGGAGTTAGCGTCGCCCTCGCTGCTCCCGAAAGGGGAAAGTTGAAGCTCTGAGCTGGCTTCAAGAATATATTGCCAAACCACTAAAAATCTGGGCTGTTTTAGCAGGGTTTGTGCCCTCCCAGCATCTGGGAGGCAGGAGGGGGTCTCACAGGGGAAGAGCAGGGGGTCGCTTGCGTTCTCAGCAGCCCCCCCGGTGCCAGTTTCAGCGCTTCCAGCCAGGGCAAGCAATGGCACATCGGGGCTGTGTTTGGGGGCAAACTCTACCCTCAACACAGAGAGAGAAAAAAGCTGTTACTGGGAAGTTATTTACGATTTCCAACCCGGGAACAGCGCATTCGCAGGGGACTTTCCCTGCCCTTCCCGGGCCAAACCGAGAAGAAAAAAAAATAAAAAAAATCCTCAACGAACCACTATAAAACTTGCGGATTTGCAAATCGTACCTGCCTCCTCCCTCGGTGCAGGTAAACGCACCGAGAGCCCTGAGAGCTCCGCTTCTGTGCGAGAGGGGGAGCGAAAGCAGCGTTGAGAGAGCGGCGAGCGCCGGGTTGCGGGGCCGCCCGGGCGGGTAAAAGGGCTCCGGTGCGGGGCGAGGGGGCCGGGCGGGCCGGGATCCCGCTGGCCGCTTGCGCAAGAGGGGTCTTTCCCGGGGACCGGGGCTATAAAAGTGCTTGCCCGGTCGGGGGGGAGCGGCGTGGAGAGGCGCGGTGAGGAGCGGGGGGGTGCCCCCGGGGACGGGACGGGGAGGGATGGGGAGGGAGGGCAGCCTCTCCCAGGGGATGGGATGGGATGGGGTGGGGTGGGATGGGATGGGATGGGAGACGGAGATCTCGGCTGCTTCCCCGCCACCTCACCCGTTTCTGCTCCCTCCCTGGCTGCTGCCGTGGGTCCCGCCCGCCCCGGGACTTGGGGGTGATTTTTTTTTCCTCTTCCGAGCGCTTACGCATGTCGGGGCGATGAGTGCGTCAGGAGGAGCACGGTCTCAGCCTTCCACCGGCGAACCGGTCCTCCGCCGCGTTATAAGACTCTGGTCTGTCCCCGGGCTGAGGAGAACCGGCATCTCCCTCGGAGAGAGCTCAAGCCTCTCCTAAGTCCTTACCCGTCTCTCTATTTCTGCTTTAAAGCTGGGCTGCCCGATCGGCGCTGCTGCTACAGAGAGGAGCTCCAACCCAGCCGCCCTCCCCAGAGCCACCACCAGCCTCTGAAGAACCCCCTGTGTCTCCCCAGGTTTCTGGTCTCGGCTCTCGGAAGCCCTCGGTGCTATGCTACCCTGCCACGTGCCGAATTTAAGGCATCCATCCAAGGTAAGGTGCCATCTGCTCTGAAGGTTGGGCGCACGTGCTTTGAAAAGGAAAGGGAGGATGAGCAAGACTCTGGGATTCTCTGCTCTTAGAATAGCAAAAGGTTTGCACTGGGTTACAAAAAAAAATAATAATAATTAGAGTTCCTGTGGAGCACCCCTATATTTGCTAGTTTGGGAAACTCACCTTCTGCTTCTTCATCTGCAAAGGTTTCACCCCAAATGGCGAGGAACCAAGTGGGGTGCGAAGAGGAGGAGAACGTGCTGGAGCTGCTTTAAGTACAGAAAGAGGGAAATGGGGTTGTGAAGGCACCACAAATGGGTTTGAGAAGTGTTTGGGAAGGATTTTTTGTCACCTGGGATGGCAAGCGGAGGGCAATGGGGTGGCACGTGGGGGACAGTGGCTGGTCCCAGGTACCACCATTGCTTTACCCCTGGGAGTGGGTAGAGCACGAGGTGGGAGAATAATTTATTACATCTACAAGAAGAATAAATTCTGTAACGCAGAAGCCGTGTTTCATAGAATCATAGAATGGTTTGGGTTGGAAAGGACCCTAAAGATCATTGAGTAGGTGTCCCTGGGCAGGGACACCTCCCACCAGACCAGGTTGCTCCAAGCCCCCTCCAGCCTGGCCGTGTTTGTCGCTCTGCCTCCAAGAGAGGACGAGTTGAAGGGTTCTTTGCCCTCTCTTTGCTGCAGTGGATGTTTGCTCCTCTCCTCCTCATCCTGGCTGAGCTCGGCTGCAGCGCCCAACCTACTTACCAATGGAAAGATCCCGTGACGAACAAGAAGCTCACCTGCCAGCAGTGCCCGCCGGGGACCTTCGTGGCACAGCACTGCAGCGGGGACAGACAGACGGTGTGCGCACCCTGCCCGGATTTGCACTACACGCAGTACTGGAACTACCTGGAGAAGTGCCGGTACTGTAACGTCATCTGCGGGGAGAAGCAGGTGGAGGTGCAGCAGTGCAATGCCACCCACAACCGCGTCTGCCAGTGCCAGGAGGGCTACTACTCCGAGATGGAGTTCTGCATCAAGCACTCCGAGTGTCCGCTGGGCTTCGGCGTAGAGAAACCGGGTAAGTCCCCTAGCCCGGTGGCTCCATCAGCGGCGCGCGTGTGTGCGCTCCTCAGGCTCTTGTCACATCCTGAAATCTCTGCTGGAGCTAAAAATTAAGGAGAAATGCAGTGGCCGATGCTTGCCCATAGCTTGACCTGCTCCCTTTTTGCTCACCAGCCCAGTGCTCTCCTCGCTGACCCGTGAAACTGCTCCTGGCTTCTTTTCCAAGGAGTGATTGGTTTGCTTTTTTTTCCTCTCGCTTTTGCTTTGAAAGCCTTTGAAATCCCCTAGTGCCACGCTTAGGTGGGACGTGGTGATCCTGGTTTACCTGCTTCACCTGCCACAACAGGCAGAGCTGGGCTGCGATTCACCCTTCCCCAGAGCAGCAGCTCGTCCTGCCGGGGCTCTCGGCAGGTGGAAAGGTCCAAGCGGCTCCTATTCCTCCGTCAGCTCCCTTCTGCTTCCTGGCAGGTGGCCAAGGAGCTGGGAATGTTAATTATTTGGCCTGAAAAGGGCTAGCAGTGATGCAAGGGTAGGGCTGGTGAATGTGTGTAGCTCTGGGGCTGGGTTTTGTGGTTTTTATTGAGCAATTTTGAAAGGCTGTATTTAAAACATGAAATGGATACATGGAGAGGTTCCAAAACCATAAAAACAGCCTAGTTTCAATTCGTGTCAGGGGGAGATTCACAAGTGGATGACTTGGTCCCCTGGTGAGACGTAAGTCACAAGAAATGTTGGGGGGGGGGGGTATTTTTCTGCTCTTTCCCCAGCACAAATCTGCCTTCTCCCTTAATTACCCCCATTTGTGTGTGTGCACACACTTTTTAAAAATACAAGTTGCCTGCGTGTGTGTTTCCCTCTCACTCTCCCCTGAATCACCGAGGACTGGGCTCTGTCTGGAAACCACAGCTGGGTGTAATGAATCAGCATGGGCAGCATCAGCAAAACCAGCATTATCTTGCTCCGTGCTTTGAAGTGTGGAGGCTTTTGAAGTCCTTCCATGCCCAGCACAGGAGAGGTCCAGGCTCCCAGCCCAGAGGAGAAATACCTGTTGCCTTCAGCTGATGCTTACGGTTGAGGTTTGGGGTTTAATTTTTCTCTAGGACGTGCCTGTTACAAAACGTGGCAACCAGGTGTCCAGGCAATGCAGGGAAGCCTTTTGAAATGCAACATCAAATTTGGCTGGAGGGTTGGCTGCAGGACGGAGGAGCCATGCCAGCAAGTTGGGGTATTTGAGGAGAAGCTTATTTTTTGTTATTGTTTTATATTTTTTACAAAATGGCTTCTTGCACGGGCAATGGTGGTGCCCCAGCCCGGACATCTGAACCAGAAAGGACCAAGCAGATAAGCAGAGCCCCGGGGCTGTGAGCGCTTGTGTCTGGACGGGGACGATGTGGACCTCGTCCTTGTGGAATGGTGGCTGCGGGGCTGTGGACAGACCTCGCTGGCTCTCGGGTTGGACGGGTGCTTTGAACCCCGTGCGGTTCCTCTGGGGACACGAGCTCCTTGTGGGTTTCCCATTTGCAAATGCTGACTCAGGTGTTGGGATCACGCTGGGCTGGCTGGGACACGTCCTGGTAAAGACAAAGCGGTGGCCTTAAGTGGGTTGTGACAAAGCAGAAAACCTTGTCCTTGATGAGATACACGAGGAGGAGATGAAAAAGGGTGTGAAACTTGCTGCCGTCAGGGCCGTTCCCTCTTCTCCCAGACAAGGTGCAGGACGTCCTGATGCAATCTCGCTTGCGTGACACTGTCCCTGTGAAACAGCAGCGGGTCTGGCCCGGAGCCGGGGTGGGAAAGGGCAGCGCGCGGAGCTTTCACCTTCTCAGCCACTTTTACTTTCACTTGGCCAGGAGCCTCCTGACTCCGCCGTGAATCAAAGGGCTGATTTGGCACTGGGCTTACCCATAGTCCCAGCTGGTGTCTCCTGCCCAGGAGGTGGCCCTTTTCAGCAGCAGATGAGATCTCCTCCTGTGTCTGGAGGCTGGTGACTGTTTGTCAGCACGTGCCAAACGCTTTGGCTTGGGAAACGACTGGGGAAAGCGTTGCTGTTTGCCCTACAAGTGGATGCTTCCTCGGGGGGGGTGTCAGCAGTGATCGTTTCCAAAGCATCGCCCTCGTGCTCAAATGGAGCCTGGCCGCTCTTTTCTCTGCCAACATCAGCCCCAGCTCCTGCCCCTGCTCCCTTGCCAGCTTGTCACCCCAATTTGATGGTCCCCTTGCCTCCCCATGTGCAGGTACCCCCTTCGAGGACACCCAGTGCGTCGCCTGCCCCCATGGCTACTTCTCTTCCTCCGTCTCCAGCACCAAACCGTGCCAGCAGCACCAGGACTGCAAGCAGCAGGGGAAGGTGACCAACGTGCAGGGAAACCAGTACCACGACACCCTGTGCACCACCTGCGGACTGGGGAGAAGCAACAGCAGCGTGCAAGGACCGGGTGAGTCGCGGGCAGAGGAGGGGGGTTGCTGGGACCATGGTGCTGCCAGGGCGAGAGCGAACTTTCTGGTGGCTTTTTCCTATTTAGATGCAAAATGAGGTGAAATAGCTGGTAACGCTATGGAGTGATCCGAAATTAATAGTAATTATGGATAAAACTTAAACTGGCTGCCTTCCTCCCCATCCAGGGTCAGTCATGTAGGGCAGGGACAGCATGCAGGGCTTAAGAAATGGCCACTGCTCAGCCAAAGCCCGTGCAGGCTCCTTGCTCAGTGAGAACAACAGTCAAATCCTGCTGGTTCTTACCAGGGACTGGGATAACTGGGGATGCTGGGACACGAGGACAGTTCTGGCTGTAACTGAGAGCTGGCAGTGATAACCGATGGCCAGCGGTCACGTAAACAGGCTCGGTGTGAAGGTTCCTGGTGTGTCTCCTCCGTTCCCTTCTCCTGGGCTTTCAGCCCATTTCTCAGGAAGCTTTTATTGAGGCCGCAGCCTTGTCTCGTGCAGGTTGGATGGAGCAGAGTCCAAGGTACGTTGGAGGCTCAATGTAGGGTGGATTTTGACCTGTTCGGTGGAAAAGTAGAGCCACGGTGTCAATTGTGTCATCATGATAGTGTAAACGTAGCACTGAGCCTCGGTGGAGGCTGAAGGTTGGGCTGGAGCTGCCAGCAGGCAACAGATAGGGCAAAGGAGTCAGGGAGAGTGATGGGCTGGCCCTGGGATGCTTTGTAACACGCACCCCAAAAAGTCAGGGGATGAGAAAGGGACTGAAAAGCATCTCAGGGGCCTGATGTCAGCTGAGGTGAAGCAGGCAGCCGTTTCGAAACACCCGCTCTACCCTGAGCATCCAGCCAAGATACACAGGGGACAAATCCAGCGGTACTGGTCTTGGTGACAGTGCACCTGCACTCCTGGACTTCAAAAAAAAAAAATAAAATCAATTATAGAGCCATAGAACAGCCTAGGCTGGAAGAGACTTTGCAAGTTCATTGGTCCAACCTTTCATGGGAAAAGGAGGCTGGATGAAATTGTCCAGCCACGTCCCAAAAACCTCTAGTGATGGGGACTCCACTGCACCCCTGGGGACATGGTCCCAGTGATTGGCTCTTCTCACTGTAAAAAATTACTTTCTTCCATCGAGATAAAGCTTGAGCTTCAACAAGAGCTTCTCCTCTGTGATGATGAAGCAAGGAGGCGGTTCCCCCCAGCAGCGTGCGAGAGGAGATCTTGCCTTTCCATCCTCTCCTGGCATGGCCAACGTGGGGCATATCTGCTTACGAAGCCTGACTCACACCACAAGCTCCTTGCCAGGAGTGTGATCCTGCCGGAGAGGAGATGGAAAGCTCTGTCATCAGTGGGACGCAGTCCCAGGGAGGAGGAGGACGGTCAGGTGAAGGCTGCGTCAGCAGCACGTGCGCTGTCGCTCGTTAGGCAACAGCACCCGTGGCCAGACTGGCCTTTCCGCTATTTATAGAGCGAGAGGAGACCCGTGAGCAATGGGAACCGAGGGGTATTTTTAACTCTGGTTAATCATGATTTCACTCGGGAGGCGTGTGGGCACTTGCCTTCCTCCCGGCTACAATGGCAATTGCAGGAGCAATTCAATATAAACCCTGAGTCTGCACAGAGGCAGAGTCTGGGCAAGGGAGCCCATCCCACCCCATTATAATCAGTGAAACCGGTCCCAGTTTTACAATGGCATGAAACTGGGCCAGTCTGTCCCTGACTGAGTAATCGTTTGGCCTTAATCTCTTGAAATTTTTTTTTTTTTTTGATTTCATTCCTTACGCTGGGCACACTCCAGCAGCGCTTTCACCAGCTGGGACCGTGTCTATCCAAAAGCTCTCATCTGGGCTGTGCCTGGAGCTTGTCCTGTCCCGAGATGTGAAAATCTGCATGGGAAAACAGAAACTTTCAGGAAAAATAACATGTGTAAACACTTACTGTGATTACTTCACTTTTTGTGGACTTTCCCTCTTCCCCTGCTCCCCAGCAGGGAGGAGGATGGAAAAGGTATATTTACTTTTTTCAAAATTACAGGAACTTTTACACATTGTTTTCTAACTGCCCCGTACAGGAAGGGTCACTGCTGGGAAATCCAGCCCGTGGGGAGGGCTGGATCAGCCTTCCAGGGCAGTTAGCTGGCAGAGATGGACCTCAGCCAGTTAAGGATACCATGTTCGGTGCTTTCCTCCTCCTCCTCATTCCTTCCAAACTCATTTTTTCCACTTGCAAAACGTTTATTCTGAGCTGTTTGTTCCACCACACACCTGCCAGCAGCACCCGCGTGCGTGGGCAGAGCTGGGCAGGGGGCCCCCAGCTCCCCTTCGTGGATGTATGTGGCCATGGGGGCTAAAATACCTTCCCAAATGTGGAAGGTGGGTTGTGAGTGGCAGGTTTCCCATCGGGGCTCACAGGGCTGGGACGCCTGGTCAGAGCTGCAGCTGGAGAGCAGCACCCAGGTGAGGACAATGTCATAGAATCATAGAATAGTTTGTGTTGGAAGGGACCTTTAAAGGTCATGTAGTCCAACCTCCCCTGCAATGAGCAGGGACACTGTCCCAACACACTGGAGGGAAGGGATGCCATCCAGAGGGACCTGGACAAGCTTGAGAGGTGGCCCTGTGGGAACTTCATTAAGTTCTACAAGGCCAAGTGCAAGGTCCTGCACCTGGGTCACGGCAATCCCAAGCACAAATCCAGGCTGGGCGGAGAATAGATTGTGGGCAGCCTTGAGGAGAAGGACTTGGGGGTGTCAGTTGATAAGAAGCTCAACACGACCCAGCAATGTGTGCTGGCAGCCTAGAAGGTCCCCTGCATCCTGGGCTGCCTCCCCAGCAGTGTGGCCAGCAGAGTGAGGCTGGGGGATTCTGCCCCTCTGCTTCGCTCTGAGGAGACCTCATCTGGAGTTCTGCCTCCAGCTCTGGGATCCCCAGCATAAGAAGGACATGGACGTGGTCTAGTAGAAGGTGTCCCTGCCCGTGGCAGGGGTTTTGGAACTAGATGATCCTTAAGGTCCCTTCCAACCTAAACCATTCTGTGACTTTATGAAGATCAGGTTGTTCAGAGCCCCATCCAACCTGGCCTTGAATGTTTCCAGGGATTGGGCATTCCTGGAATCTACCATCTCTCTCAACAGATGTGCCACGGAGAGGCTTGGTAGGGATGTAACCTGCTCTCCTGGTGTCCCACAGACACCTTCCCTCTAACCTCCAGGCGGTTCTCTCCCACTAGCTCTAGGAGATGACGACTGTGAGCAAGCCATGATAGACTTTGTGGTGTACCAGAACATCCCCATCAGAAAGCTGAAGCGCCTGCAGCAAATCTTGGAGCGTTCCTCAAGGAAGCAGGTGCTGGAGAACAAGGCGGTTGTCCAGGAGAAGTTCAGGGCTTTCCTCATCCAACTCAAAGAGGGCCACTACGAAGTCACCAAGGAGCTGCTGGATGCGCTGCGAGCTGCCAAGCTGCACTCCATCGAGGAGAAGGTCCGCAAGCGCTTCCTCCTGAACTGAGAACACGAACTGAACTTTTCGGGTGGTTTTTGTTTTGTTTTGTTTTACTTCTGTGGCTTCATTAATTTATTAATCTTTCCAAACCTAACTTGAAATGCAATGCAGAGATGAGTGATGGGTCAGAGTTAAACCGTCCTGTGGTAGGAACACCCTGTGGGTGTTCTGCTGCCCCTGGGATGGGATGCTGTGAGCTGTGGCACCCTGCGCCCGCGGCCGGCGCAGCTCCTGGGAGCTCCCTGGGTCCCAGCTGCTGATTTTCCAGCACTCAGCAAGGTCAATATTTTATCAGAAAAGAAACAAGCAGCCCGGATTATTTTTTTCTGGGGAAGAACCCAGTGTCTGGCTTTGTTTTAAGCTGTGTGCTTTTGATGTGTTTTTTTTTTGTGTAGTTATTTGACAGTATTTCCCACAGAGGATTCACTCGTGTTTGTTTGTCATGCTTTGTTTTGAGAAGGGAGTTCCCTGCTGAGAGAGGCGTTGGGTGTAGGATGCCCCTGAAGTCACTGGTACAGCCGGCTTTAAATTGATTTCTAAACTACCTGTTTTTATACCGTGTGCGAGAGATGTTTTCTAAAGAAAGAAACCAAAGAAATTATTTTATTATACAATCCTCTGTCACTCTTTCCTAGTCTCATTTGGAGGAGTGAGGTGGTGGTGTGAGTCCCGGACCATCATCTTCTGACTCCGCTTACACTTGCCCGCTTTTCACACGTGCTTCACCCCGTGATCACACAACACCTGGCACCTACATGACACAGTGGCCACCGACACTGGCCACCATGAGCCACGGCCAGGCTGAACGCGAGCGGGACGTGGCCTCTCTGCGTTGGGATTTGCCGCTGGTGATGCCAGGGTGAAGCTCACATCTCTTGGGTCAACCCAAGCATGTCACCCTGAGCCCCAGCCCTGTCCCCACACCTAACTGGACACTGCGGCGAGCAAAGAGGTGCTTAGTCAGCCAAGAGCCGTGTCTCGGGGCAGTTGTGCTGACCGCAGGCAGGTTTTTGTTTTAAGCCTTGCAGATGTCACTTAGGGAAGTCAACAAGGGTGACGACAAGGGCATTTTCCAGGCCTGTAGCAATGATGACACAGAGCCTTTATCTTCTGCCTTGAATGACTTTGGTGTTTTTTTTATAGCTCTATTTTAGCTGAGTAATTGCCAGGAATAGTTTGTGGTTCGAAAGCGTAATGCTTTTCCCAACTAGGAGCTGTTAGAAGAGCTCTGAAACATGTGCTGTGGAAGTACCCTCACACTTCCCCTGTGCGAGGAAGGCTGACGTAACTGAGTACAGAGGGGATTTTATCCTCCCTTTGCTGCCCACAGACTCATCCCAGGCTTTCCCTGCTGCAATAAGTTGTTCATCCGTGGTGGGCTGGATGAATGAGGTTGGTCCTGGGGACAGCGTTTGCCTTTTCCCTGCTCTGGAGCTCCAGACTCCCTGGAGGTCTGCTGACCTCTGCCTGGCTCTGCAGACTTGTGGTTGGGGACCCCAGACTTGCCACCGTCTCATAGAATCATCTGGGCCGGAAGGGACCTTCAAAGGTCATCTATTCCGACCCCCCTGCAGTCGGCAGGGACATCCTCAACTAGACCAGGTTGCCCAGGGTTTTGGGCACCCTGGTTTTGGTCTCTGGGGATGAAGCAGTTCAGTGACGCTGCCCTGGGTCAGGTCAGGCAGAGACAGAGAGAAGCAAGAGGCTGAAAAGCAGCAGAGGGGACCCTGCTCTGAGCCAGGACTGACCCTGGCCATCCCTTTGCAGCTTTGTCAAGCCTGGCTTTGAAATCCCACAAAGGAGGTTGCAGAAGGGCCAAACCTCCCCTTTCCAGTGCTCAGTTATCACCAGGTCTGATCCCTGCCCCACTGAGCCGCGTTATTCTGGCGGGATGCACCTCAGTCCCCAACTGTGACTTACTCCGGGTCCCTTGGCAGCACCGAAGGGCTGACGGCGCGGTCCAAGAGCATCTGGGGCAGGAGAGATGTGGTGGGTTTCCATCAGAATGCTGTGAGAAATGAAATAGTGCTGGAGCACAGTGCTTTTCCCCGAGGCAGGAGTCCCAGGGCTGACAGGTCGAAGGCTGGAGCAGCCAGAGCTTCCAGTGTTGGCTGCAGCTCCTCTCCTCACGAGATTCCCGTCCTGCTGCGTTGCAGATAGTCCTGACTTAGCGCTGAGGATTCGGTGTCCTTGTCTAAAGGAGAACAGGAATGGAGTGTTGTTAGTGTAGGAACTGCCTCCTGGTCTTTTCCCACACCACCCTGGCCTCTTCTAATGTGTATTTGTCGTGAGAGTTGGGAGGAAGGAAGGAAAATGAGAATATTATTGGCAAGAAGCTGGTAATCGTTATCTCAGGTGATTTTTTTTTCCAGGGAAGAGGTGCATTTTCTGTGTGTTTTTTGTGATAAAAGACCTCAGTCCTGAGATGGAAGGGCCCACGGGGCACTGTGGGTGAGCTCGGGGTCTTGGGGCACCTCGTGTTTTCCTTAGAGCTTGTTGCCCTTCTCACCAGCAAGGTAAAATTTGGGGTGCAGGCTGGGGGCTCCCATTGGTGAGCCAGAAGGCAGCCACCTCCGGGCTCCTGGCGGAGCTGTGGCTGCTCACTGGTGGCTTCCCATGGCTGTGACATGGCCGGGAGCTCCACGTGAGCCCAGGCACAGGCAGAGGTTAAAGCCGAGCGGCTGCAGCTCAGAGAGGCTCGCTCCTGTGCTCGTGTCCCCGTGCCAACACGCCGAGCAATGCCAGAGCCCAGAGGCTGCTAAACCCAGACCAGGCAGGGATCCCCCGCTCTCCCAAAACACCTCCAGGCCAGGGTCAAGCCCAGCTGGTAGGACAAGATCCCAGGAAACATGAGTGCCAGCGCAGAGGAGGGGTGTTAGGTTGGGTGCTTTATGGTTTAGGGGTTTTATTTGACACCATGAATGCTCTGTCCCATCTGGACATCAGTCTGCGCGGGTCCTTTGTCCATTCTGAGTGGACAAAGGCTTGGTCCCACCAGGGGTTTGACAGAGCTCAGGTGCCACCACTGTGACTCCGAGGGTTCCAACACCCCTGGGTGTAGGTGGTGCAGGCGTGAGGAGAAGCCACACAGCTCTTTCCTGTCCTCTCCTGAGAAATCCTCGCCTTGTTGAACCCCCGTGGCCCTCCCAGCACTGAGAGTGGGTTGACCACGTCTCACCCCTCCTAGGATGGGCATCTGTCACCCATGTGACACGGTGGGGGCCACAGACCTCAGATGATGAAGTGTCAGGGGATCGCCCAGCCCGTGTCAGACGACCCCTGCGCTGCAGGGCTCCCCCAGCCATCGACCAGTGCCACCAGGACAGAGGGTGTGGGGAAGGCAGGAGATGCTCTGAGCCACCTAGCAGCTCCCCAGCTCGGTGCTACCAGTGGGACTCGCTCTTCCAGGACACCTCGTGAGCACCCACATGTTGTTCTCTCACTCTGCCGAGGTGTCTTTGACCCGGTGGTGGTTCAGCGTGCGTTTGAGTGTTGGTGTGTTGCAACCCAGCTTGGAGCATCCCTTTGGGATCTTCCCAGGCGGGTGACGTTTTGGGCACTGGTGCCGTTTTTTAGGCTGTTTGTCAGCAGTGCTGACCCTCTCCCTGCGCCCCCCAACTGCCACAGTCCCCACCCAAAGCCATGTCCCCTCACGCTTAGTTGGAGTTTCTGCCCAACAAAGGTTCTCCTCGTGTGGGCTCACAGATAATGTGACAGCGGGGGATCTTTCTGGTAAATATTGACCTTTTTAACAGCGTCCAAACACCCTGGAGTGTGAGTCCTGCTGGCTTTCCAGGAAACGGGCTTTACTGGAAAAGCCTTTTGGAGTCCTCCACCCCCTCGCATGGACCAACCTCACATGATTGATCACATGTTTAATTAATTGAGAAGGTGAAATAACTGAAGAGGATAAAACCCCCTTTCGGTTTCACTGAAGTTTCCAAAGCCCGGAGAGAGAAGAGGAACAGGCGGCAGCACCAGCTTCTTCCTGGTAATTTAAATAACTCTTTTCCTCGTAAGCTGGGGCTGAGGACAAGAACGTAGCAATGTTTAAATGTGGACGTAGCTCTTCCCCGGCAATGACTCAGGTATTTAGTGCACAAAAGATGATTTTCCCAAACGCTATGAGACTACACCAAAAGCCCAAGCCCACGCTGTTCTGAGCCAGGCTTCCCAGTCACTGCCTGCTGTCAAATGCTTATGAGAGGGGACAAAAAAAAAAAAAAAAAAGCAAGTAACCAAACCCCACAGAAAAACCACTAGTTTATTTAAAGTGCTGAGGCAGGGCTGCTGACCCTGCGCCTCTCGCCGCAGCCAGGTGTGGCTGTGACTCAGGGTGGCCACAGGTCCTTCAACCCACGAAACCACCGTCAGCGGGAGCCGACGTGCCCGTCACGAGAGCGGTTCGGGCACGTTGCGCTTTTAACGCCCGGAGAACGGGCCGCCCAGCGCCGCAGGGGGTGAGCGGGGTTGGGTAAACCATTAACGTTTGTTGAAGGTGTCGGTGTGAGGTTTTTTTTTTTCTCGTGAGGTCACACGCAGCTGGTTTACGCCTCGACGTCACAAACGAGGAGAGTCAGGATCTCAGAGGAAACCCAGGAGGGGTTTTTCCAGGTGTGCGGCGGGGATGTGACCGGTGCCGACTCGTAATCCTGCTTGTCCAGAGAGACTCCGGCCACCCTCGGCCCTGGGGTTACAACCCAGTCACGAGACAGGTAAAGTCACTCTTCTGCCTGCGCGTTTCCCCACATGTTGGTTTTGCTGGAGGCGGTTCTTCGCCCCCTCCCGTGTCGCTCAGCAGTTGAGGGTGGGCTGAGCCCTCCAGACACTGTGGGAGAGGAATCAGGGAGCGCCAACAGACACCCAACGTGTTTGAATTCGCCCATTGCTGTTCCAAAGAGGCACCGATTTTATCTCCCTTTGAAGCATGCATCTTTATTTCTTCTGATTGTAGGTTTTTTTCCTTCTGATTGTCATCTCCCATGTTGCACGCCCGGGCTGTCCCCTTTGAGACTCATCCCTCACCATCGCAGGTGTTATTTCTGCAGTGACCCCGTGATGGGACCGAGCTCCTCCGGTGCCAGCGCTGCAGGTGGAGAGTGCTGGGAAGCAGAGGTGAGACCAGGGAACTTGGCCATGTCCAAGAGCAGGAGCAGAGAGACGGCTGAAGTGTGCAGGGCAAGCCCACCCATGCTCCCATTGGGGGTACCTGAACTGGGGTGCCAGAGAGCACCCCGAATCAGGTAGGGAAAGGGGTGCCGTGATGCTCAGGACAAAGCCATTGCCACCACCCCCACCTGGTATGGCAGCACTGAGGACACTGGACCCAGACCTGCTGTGATGCAGGACCAGCTTTCACTCACCCTGCTCTTCTTTTACAGCCCTCCTTTGCTGCTTCATACACCCTGCTTTCTGTCTGAGCCTCCCGTGGCTTCCAGGGGCTGAAGTCTGAAAAGGAGCAGAAGTTGCAAAGCAGAGGAAGCCCAGCCGGTATCACCCGTCCCAGCCCGCGCCAGCCAGACACAGAGGAACCGAGAGGTGAGGAGCAGGTGAGGAGATGGACCAAGGGCTCTTGGGCTGCGTGTGGCTCATAACCACTGACCTGTGCCCGGCCAGAGCTGGCTGAAACTCTGCCTCCCAATCACTTTCCTCAGATTTCTTTTAATGAAATGGGAATTTTTGCCTCATGTCAACCAAACCCAGAATCTGACTGGTAAACCCTTTTAATGAAAATGTGAAAACCTCAATGAAAAACATTAACGAAAAGGCAACACTTTGGTTTTTCGATATTAATCCCAATAAAGCAGCTCAAACACTTGGCAGCCTGACGACCCTACAAGAGTTGCTGAAGGCCCCCTCCTTCAGAGTCCCATCTTTCCTCGGGGTGCAGTGTGGGCTGGGGAGGTCGCTCCCCCTGCCCCTTCCCTCTCTGCCCAGCTGCCTGCCCTGGTGCCCAAAGGCCCCTTCTTTTTCCCTTGTAAAATGTGGTGAGCTTTCCAGGTTCCCCATTTCAAAGGTGTTAGGAGGTCTTTGCAGTAAGCAAGTTCCAAAAAAGCAAATTATTGCTGCCTCCACTGAGTGAGGCGAAAACAGGTGACGGGACCTTCCATCCCTGACTCACCAAGTAGAGTCAGGTTTTTGGGAGTATTTAGTACCCAGACCTGCTCAGCCAGGGCTGTAGCACCGACTCAATAGTTAAAATGGGAGCTAAAGAAACATTAGCGCAAAATTGCTTTTTTTTAACAATACCTTGAATGTGGTTTCTTACAGTTTCAGAGCACAACAGTGTAGTTTTCACTTATTTCCAGCGTTTGCTTCCAAGCAAGTGTTGGGTGGACAGTTGTCCTCTACAGAAAAGCTTGCTTTTGCCCTGAAAGGATGAAAAAGTCACCTACAGGAACTGATCCAGCAAAGGGTCATATCTGAAGCACATTTTTTCTATTTGTTCAGCCATTATTGGCTCCCCTGAATGTGCTCCCAAGGTATTAACCTATAATGCTCAGGTCCGGGTACTGCCTGCTCTTAGCTTGAATACAAGCACAATAAGATAGTAAATCTGATGGCCTTTAGCTTACATCAGTTTTCTGGGAAACATGATCAGGAAGCTTGGAATGACTACAGCCATAATATCCTTACACAACACCCTCGCTGTTCAGAACCACAAGTACTTCATGTATTATTATTGGGGTCAACATAAAATAGTCTTCCCAAAACAACTCTTTGCTTACCCTTTGAAAAAGAATGGCATTTTCCATCTTACACAATGTTTAGGGAGAGGGCTCCTGCTGTGCCATAGTGACTAAGCACCAGTGAAAATCAGAGACCTCGTGTTGCCACAGGGATGTGGGGCAGAGTCAAGGCCCTGGTCGTGTGCTGTCCCTTGTCACCGCTCCCCCAGGATGAGCACCAGGCATCCGACCCACCAGGTGACAGCAGCATCCCATGCTCCGTCTGGGGCTCTCCCAGCTGCTCTGAACGTCGAGGAACTCCAGCTGTGCCGGGACTGGGCTGTAACAGCGAGGAGCGGGGCCGGGAGACTTGATCATTTTTCTATGGAAGCGCAGGGAATGGCAACTTCCCATCTATGGCTACGAGAACGTGAGCTCAGTGAGGATGCGCGTTGGGTGGTCTGGGTGCTGCCGCCGAGGCTCAGGCATGTGAACTCAAGGGTGTTTTTGGCTGTGAAGCGCAAGGGACTAGATAAAGGTTTGGCAAGATCAGACTGGCTCCAGGGACACGCTCCAATGTGCTTGTTCAACCTCAGTCAGACCATCCAGATCTCCTGATCCTGGTTTCTCTTTCTGTCTCTGTACTTCCCTCTGTGATACTGCAGCGCGGTAGGTGATTTATCAGATTTCTCTCGCTCTTCCCAGAAGCTAAAACAAGGGCTCTTTAGTTGGGAAACTTGGAAGTTAAGAGCAGGAGTGTACATTCCCCACTTCGTGACTCTGAATCTGAAAGAGCAAATCAGCTCCGACAAGATCAAACCCAAGTTCTGCTTTCACTCAGGTTTGTGTGTCTCTCACGGCCGTGATGTCGGATGGGAACAGCCTTCCCTGTCGTTCAGCACCTCTCCTTACAGAGGTCCCCTGCCCTTTCATACCACAGTTGTGCTCCTGGGACATTTACTAGGGCTGTCGCAGTCTGTGGCATGGACTGTCCTGTGATCCTGCCTCTTCTCGTGGTGTGGAGATGAGCTGGCAGGATTTCCGCCACGCTGAGGATGTGGCTGCGTGGGATCAGTTGCTTTCCGTTGAGAATTGTCCTTCCCCCTTCCCCAGGTGGCCGCTGCCTTTGCTGCCACCGCTTCCCTTCCCAGGGCAAAGGTCTGTTACAAGCTGGTGGTCTCAATCCGTGTGGGCATTGCGTGTAACTGAACATCTCGCAGGTCAATTGTTCCCTGACAGACAAGCACAGCAGGACGGGCTTCGGTCACACAATGGGGACACCCAGCAAAACCTTGGACCAAGATACAGGGGCTGCCCGTGCATCCGTTCGACTGTCACCATCCAAGGGGGCAGGCAGTGAGGAGATGCTATTTTTAATACCAGCTTCTGGGAAGAACAAATTCCTTATTCCTCTTTATGACTATCTTAAAGAACCCTTTTTTTTTTTCTGTTTTGGGGGGAGTGTGACTCAAAAAATTTGCTAAAGATCTACAGATGAGGTGGTATCTGGTTATTTGATTTCTGAGAACAGGCAGAGGAATTCCTGGCTATGAATTGAATGGGAACACGAGCAGAAACAACGCTGTAGGTTTCTGTTTCAGGAGAGCATTTAACGATACGCTTAATTTTACAGTGAGTTTAGTTTCTCCTCAGAGCGGTGCTTGTGGCACATAGCGAGTACCAGTCTTCAGGCTGCACCGGATCAGAGGCTGGAATTAGTTCCTCCAAATATTCCGCCTGACATCCATTCAGCGGGAGGACGGACACTTCAAGCGATGAAGCTTTTACTAAATAACGCTGTTCTTATGTGCTGGCAGCTGCCTCCCCCGGATGCGGAGCAATTCCGAGAGCAGCAGGGAATCCACAGCTGTGTGAAGCTGCTCGTCCTTCACATCCAGGCACAGCCGGCAGCAGCTGGGTCCGTCTGCGAGGAAGAGGGGTTCAAGCAGGTGGGTTTAAGCACCAGAGTCCTCCGTGGTGGTTGTTTGCTCCCATGGCAGCCACAAGGGCAGGGAGTAGCTGTTGGGAGACAACTGGATGAAGGAAGGGTGAGTATTTGTGGAGAGCAGAAAGACAGCACCATCTATGGCCATGCACCTAAAGAAGGGCTTACTCACGAGTTACAGAACCACAGAATGATATGGGGTTGGAAGGGACCTCTGGAGATCATCTCCCCCAACCCCCTGCCAGAGCAGGTCCACCCAGAGCAGGTTGCACAGGAACATGTCCA